>CM060861.1:15855958-16472091 GCA_030737845.1 Acorus calamus
CGAAAATAAAAGGGGGGGGGGAAATGGGGTAAGAGTAATATCTTCCTTTCGGGCAATATTTTAGAATTGACCCAGTCTAGCACATGTCTTACTTTCTAGGTCCCTCTGGCTTTCTTCTTTTTATCACTTCTTTATTTTGGATGGAATGTACAGTCCGTTGTTTGGACCTGTACTGGTATAGCCGTTGTCTAGCGTATACCGTGCGTAAAGGCGTGAAAGCCTGCTAAAATAGAGAGTTTAACCCGTTCACTTGGGTGTTATTTTTCTTTTGTTGGCCTCTCATTAACTGATTTTTATTTTTATTTTGAGGGGGGGGGGCTCTTCTGTTTTTCACCCCGATTCTTTTCATGCTTCCCCTCTAGAAGTGTTTGCATAGTGCCAGAGCCAGTTTTGGGACATATGCCAGGTCTAGGTAACTCCTCATTTTGACCTAGGGTTAATACGAGTGGGGCGGAAATAAGGGATGTTTTGCTTTGGGGGTTTTAAATTGTCCCAGTCTACGGGGTAGGCAATTTCTCTTCTTTCAGGTGAATCTAGTTCAGTTATACGTGGGTGAAGGAAACGGCATGATTTGGCGGAGATGTGTTCAAATAGATACGAGTTTATCTTTGAGAGTCTTATAATTCTATCATCAAGTACTAAACGCTGGAAATTGCAGGAAGGAAGAATAATAGTTCTTAAGTATTGAAAGCTATTCATGCATGGAATTTCTTTAGATAAAGTGCATTCCACGAACCTGGAACTTCGACTCCTTCGGCATCTACCAAGCGGTAGGCATTCCCGGAATAGGCATGGGTGATCACATAGGGTCCCTCCCATGTGGGTTGTAACTTCCCTCTTGGGTGAGGCTGTCTTGATGGCATGATTTGCTTAAGTACTAGTTCCCTGATTTCAAATTTTCTTTTTATTACCTTCTTTTCAAATGCCCTTGCCACCCTTCTTTGGTAGGCCTGGGCATGGTCTGCCGCTCTTAATCTTTTCTCGTCTAGTAGTTCGCTCTTTTGGTATTATATTTTTTTGTTTTCAAAAGTGCGAAGACAAATGCATACTTATGGTTTTGAAAAGGCGCATGTGTTGGCGAATAGATATGTTTTTGGAAAGAGAATGGGGATAAGGTTTGGAAAACGGTTTTGTTTTTAGAAGGGAAGTATGGAAAGATAGTTTGAAAAAAAATGCTTTTGGCGGAAATCAGGGAGATATGGTTTTGCTGAAACATTTTGTTTTGAAGATAGGTATGGAAGTATAGCTTTGGAAAACATTTTCGTTGGAAATGCAGCTTGTAAATATTTTCGTTGTTTGGCGAACTGGTAAAGAAAGTCGGAAATTTTTTTTTTTTGGAAGCACGGAAATACGATTTTGTAAAAATTTTGTTTTGAAGGAGAGTGTGGAAAACATTTTTTTGAAAAAAACATTTTTGTTTGTTTTTAAAGAAGAGTGGAAATAAAGCTGGAAACAAGTATGTTCAGAGTTGGGGAATAAAAGCTGATCAGCATGTATTTTTTTTGGGTTTTGGTTTCTTTTAGGAAAGCAGGTAAACAAATACGTTAGGGTGATGAAAGACGAAAGCTGGTAGACAAATATTTTGATCTTTTGATTTTTAGAAAAAGCTGTAAACAAATATGTACAGAGTGTGACGAAAATGAAAGCTGATAAACAAATATTTTGATCTTTTGATTTTTAGAAAAAACTGTAAACGAATATGTACAGGGTGTGACGAAAGCTTACCCGGGGGGATCGGTACCTGGTTCTTGGATTCACATTGTTTCTTCGAGTCGGCTTCGCTTGGTTGGCCGGTTGATGTCCGGTGGGGGTCCCCTATTCCCGAACTCTTCTTCCCTGAGTCTCTTCAAGGGCCTTCCTTGATGGAGCAGTTCTTCATCGGTGGAACCTGGCTGCCAACATGCGAGCACCTCTAGCCGGATGCGCATGGCACAGACGCTCCAATTCCGGGCCCGTGTCTCGTTAAAGCGTGCTTCTCCCCATATGGATACTACTTTCCCGTGGTACAGGAAGCAAAGACATTGGTGTCGGGTGGATGAGACAGCTTCGATGTTGTTGAGCCATGTCCTCCCAACAATCAGAGGGTGGGGCGATTGAATGTTCATCACCATGCAGTTGACGATGGTGGAGACCGGGCCGATCTTTAGTGGGAGTGTGACCAGTCCGCAAGCGTTCTTGCACGTGCTGTCGAAGGCATAAATGTATTCGTCCGAGGGCTCCAATCTGGGAACCGGCCTTCTAGCTTTTGGTAGGCGGAATATGTAAGAACGTTAGTTTCTGCTCCCGTGTCGATGAGAATGTGCCGGAATTCCCTCCCTCCGAGTATGGCAGTGATTGCGAGAGGTGCGGAGCGTGCTCCGGCTTTTGCGACTTCATGGGGCAGGAAGGTGATCGAGTTGGACTCCGTAAGATCGCTTGGTGGATGCAGGGTCCTGGTTGCTTCTTCTGAAGGATAGTTGTTGTAAGGTGACCCAGGTGGACTACCATTTTCATCCTCGTTCCCCTGTCATAGGGCTAGCGTGAACATATTATGTATCGCCCAGTTGTTCTCGTTCTCGTATTGGAGGCGCGCCTCTCCCCAGATTGTCAGAATATGACTCAAGAAGGGCAGTCGAAGGCATTGGTGCCAGGGGGAACAGATAGCTTGGATGCTGTCTAACCATGGTTGCCCCAACATCAATGGGTACCTTGTGTCGATGTCGGCCACGAAGCAGACTACTTCACAGATAAGAGGGCCGAAGGACAGCTCGAATGTTCTGGGCCGCGGAGAGTCTTCTCGGTATGGTTGAAAGCTTGAATAGTGTGGTGGGCCGGTTGGACGGGAGGACGGCCTAGTCCGGGTATCTTTTGGTAGGTGGAGCACGTCATTATGTTCATTCCTGACCCTGGATCCACGAAGATGTTGTTTAGCCACAACATTTGAAGTCGTCCGCGGATGTGTAGGGGGTAGACTCGCAGTCTGGGATCCGGTAGGTCTTGGTCAGTGAACGAAATGGTCATTGGGCGGCGGGGGCCGTCGATAGTGTCGGTACTCTTGGAGGACCCGTTGTCGTCCGGATGCAGATCATCCGACGTACATTCCCCTCCCTCGGGTCGTTCGCTAGCTCCTTCGGGGATCTCCTCAAATGGCTCTTCTTCTTCGTCTCCTCCCGGGTTTTCTAGTCCGCTTTCGTCGGACTCGATGTTGATGACTGCGGGAAGGGCGAGAACTGAATCTTCTTCTTCGCCATAGAGTATGGCAAGGTCATGATTGTCGAGGTTCAGCAGGAAGGGCTCGTTCTGCTCTTCCTCCTCGGATTCTTCGGACAGACTGTCGTCAGTGACATCTTCTGAACTGCTTGGTTGTGGTGATGGTTGTCTCCCTCTCCTGACCAAGTTTACCATGTGAGCTCCAGATGTGGATGCTTGGTTGTGACCTGGCAATGGGTCAGTAAAAATGCCAAGTGGCTTGGAGGCTCGAGAATTGCCCTGGTTTAAGTGGCTTTTGATCATGGCCCAATCAAGGCGCCTGTCATCATTTAAATCATAAATAAAATCCCAAACAACAATGCATTGTTCTACGGTATGACCATGTTGTTGGTCATATTGACAGTAACGCAGTCTGCTGGCTCCGGGGAGTGGAGGTTTAGCAGCTGGGAGGGAGATACTATTCGTGTCCATCAGTACCCTAAAAATCCTAGTTAGTGTTTCTGGGAGGGGAGGGTAAGAGTCCCTCTTTCCCATTCGTCTCTGATCATAGGATGTCGGGGGGGACCTCATTATAAGTATTTTGGGAGGGCTACCTAGGATTTAGGTTCTGACTTCTTAAGAAGCTGGAATAAAAAGGGGTCCTAGGCTGGCTTTGTCTTGAAATTACAGGGCTTTGGACCGGGGAACTTTGGATTTCCGGGTTTTGTTGTGTCGGCACGGGGACGGGTACTGATCGAGTAGTGAAGTTTTGGTTGATTGACCGAGGCGGCGCATACCCGGATGAACCGGACGTGTACTGTCTCGGAGCCATTCCTCGATCATGAACTCGAGCTCCGTTCGGGTAGAGTGCCGATACTTGTGTAACAATCCCCTCTACCGTGGGGGTTTGTGCCTTACGAGGCGGTTGTCCAACCCTAGACTGATAGGTGGGGACTGGGTTTGGACTACTGGGGCTGCACAACGGGAAATCCTGTTGTGGCGGTCAATTAGAAGCTGATATGAGTACAGTCTCCGTACGAAAGGCTCGTACGAAGTTCTGGACTCAGGCTCTGTGACATCATGTCAATTTCTTGATATTCTGTGAGTTGCAGGCCGGTTCGGTGGACAAGTGTGCGCCACCGAGACATGTATTGCTCAAATTCCTCCCTATCCTCATTCTCTCTACGGTTAAATCCGAAATAGAGGGGGTTCTAATCCTCTAATAACCGTAGCGGCCCAAGAATTTCTCGCTTACAGCCGAGAAATTCGACAAGTGATCTACAGGGAGGGTGGAGAACCATTGTAGTGCTTCTCCTTCCAATGATTTCTGGAAGAGGAAGACTAGCAGAGGTTGATTATCTAGAAACGGGCGTGCGTCTAGATAAAAGGCAGTTAAATGAATGTCTGGGTCTCCACGACCGTTATACCGGTGGAATTTGGGGATTTTGAATCCCTCCGGTAGGTGGTCTGACGGGATTTGTCTTAGTTTATGTAGAGACATGTGTTTGGGGGCTGAGGGACCAGTCTCAGAGAGGATTCTCTGGATGGTTTCATCCAGTGTTTCTCCCCTGGGAGGGCTGCCTAGCGGTCCCGGGTTTGGGGTGGCCTGGTAAGGGCCTGGGGTGGAAACAGCTGGGAATATTGGATTTGCGGGGGAAAGGGGGGTGAACGAAAAGACGCTCGGGTTGACCGAGTGACTGGGCATGAATGGGTCTTGGGAATGGCCTTAGGGGTTTCGACAAGGGCCTCCTGTCTTAGGGTTTTGACCTGGCGGTAGTCGGCGAGGTCATGATACATGTCCTCTACGGATTGGTATCCTAGAATGGCCATCTTTTCCTCTAGATGGGTCAGGAATTGCGTGGCCTGACCCTCTTGGTGGATTCTTTCCTCTAGTATCTCCTCCTCTATGCGGAATTCCATGATGCGTGTGAAATGATTTAAGGGAACGAATGCTGATATAAAGCAGTAAATAAAGCGGTAAAGGATTGCGCAGTGGTGTGCGGCTTACAAAGCAGTAAAGGATTGCGCAGCGGTGTGCGGCTTACAAAGCAGTAAAGGATTGCGCAGCGGTGTGCAGCTTACAAAGCAGTAAATGATGTTGTGATGCGTATTAGAGGAGGAACTGATTCGAGGGGTGGGAAACTCTAACCTTCCTAGAGGGTTGATAGCATTCTAGTCAAGCTTGTAAAAGGGGGCAGAAGAGGATTACCTTTTGTTGTTTTTCACGAGGGAGGTCCCACCGTGATCACCAGATTTGTCGGTGTCGTCGGGAAGGCCTCCGAATGGCCGCGTTGTGTTGTCGGTGCTTTCGGAAAGGGTCCCGGCGGTGCGCGGGTGCGCGTGCGTGTGTGGGGGTTCTTCGGGGATTCGGATCGGATGCGTGCCCTGGCGGGCTCGGTCGGATCATCTTCTCGGAAGGGTGAGGGGTGTCGTTCCTGGTTGAGGCGCCCGATAGTGGCTCAAGAGGATTCAGGGGTTTGTGTGATCGCCACCTGCTTTTTCTAAAAAGCAGGAAAAGGGGTGGGGTTGGATTTGATCGCCTACGTGGGGAGTTTGTGGGGTCTCCGCTCTAAGACACGGATATACCGTACATAGAGGTGAAAAACAGGTAATCCTATTCTGCTTCCGTGGCTTGACTAAAGGAGTCTTGGGACATTGGGGGTGTAAGTGGGGTGTGTATATGGGGGGCGGCTAGTAGGTTTGAGCCGTCTGGTCAGGGGCGGCTGGCAAGGTTTAGTCGTCCGGGGCCTGGTCTGGTTTGGGCAGGACTTCGGTAGGAAATGGGTTTGGTTTTGGACAGGGGCTAAGCTAGGTTTAGCCCGGGTTTCTGGAGGGTGGGATGAGAGGGTATTTTATGTAGGGAAATGGGTATTTCTCTCACAAAAGGGGCTCTCTCTCTCTCTCTTAGGATTTCTAGTGGGGGAAGGGGATGTGGATTGTGGGATGTTGGTGTTGAATGGTTGTTATGAATTGGTGATGTTGTATTTGGGCTTGGGACCCCCTCTATTTATAGTAAAAAAGAGGCAGAGAAATATCCAGGGTGTAATGAGTGGGTTGGCTTCGATTAGACCTCTCATTAATTCTCTTGTTTTTCTGTCAGGACTAGGTGAAGGGCGGCTAGTCCTAACTTGCCGCCCAGGATGGGGCGGCTACTTCCTGGTAGCCTCCCCTATCATCACCTGCCAAACATCCCATCTCTGACAGGCGGTGGCTTGGGTCGGTTACTTGGGTTGATCCGGCCAAGGTTGGGCGGCTAAAGGTCATGACCCGCCGCAATGATCAGCATTTAATATTGCTTTATGTCCCATCCAGGGACTGGTCCAAAGTCGGCCGGGGGGGCGGCTAGTGCTAACTAGCCGCCTGGTATGGGGCGGCTATTTAAGTCTAGCCGCCCCTTGCCAGGGACTTAGGGTTTTTGGGTTTTTCTTAGGTGGGGTTCTGGTTTGGGCCAGGGTCTGGTTTAGGGTAGGGTCTTTAGGGTTAGGGTTTTAGGTCAGGGCTTGGGGCTAGGTTTAGGGTTTAGGCTTAGGTCCGGGGCTAGGGTTAGGGTTTAGGCTTAGGTCCGGGGCTAGGTTTAGGGTTTTAGGTTTAGGTCCGGGGCAAGGTTTAGGGTTTCTGGTTTAGGTCCGGGGCTAGGGTTAGGTTTCTGATTTAGGTCAGGGTTAGGGTTTCCGGTTTCCTGAACTTTGGTTCTCCACTAGATGTCCAAATATGGGATATTTCCGTGTGTTACTTGAAGTATTTTCTGTCTCTCTGGACGGTCAAAATTGGGGTATCTACAGTAGGTCCACCAAAAGCTCCAAACTTCAAAGTCTTGAGCTATGCATCACCGAAATATCACCTAAGTCAAAAGAAAAGAAGAAAAGCATGGATTCCTTGCATATATACTATTCTTCTATCCAAAACCGAGATGCAAGGGAATATACCTCGGAGTATTATCGTCATCTGTGGGAGGTTGAGTAGGAGGAACATCTTGACTTGGCTTGGCTGATGAGAAGATTGGACCTCTGGAGCGTCAGGAGCGGCAAGAGTCTCTCGAACCGAAGATGCGGCTCTCGCATATATCCCTCGACTCTGGGACGCCGAAGGATGATAAGTACGGCTAAAAGTGGCACCGGTAGCAAAGGAAGCCGAAAGAGAATGCTCGGGCTCGAGAGAGAGAAGATCAAGGTCCGCCTCGGTCATGGCCCCTCCACCAACCAATTTCCCCCTCATGATGGCTTCCCAGAGGAGGACCTGCTGAATATCCCTGTCCCTCCGCACCAACCTCTGGTGAAGGCGCGCCTCTACCCCTCTTGAATGGTCCTCGATCACCCAAAACCCCTCCTCGAGCTCCCGTGACCTCGCCTCCGCGGCCCTGAGTCTATCCTCGCTCGATCGAACCGCATCCTGGTCCCTATCCCCAACAGCCTGAAGGGAGCGAATCAAATCCCCCATCAAACCCCCGGGAACACCCACAGACGCCTCAAGCTCTGACACCCTCACCTGAAGGGAGTCTCTCTCCCGGCCCAGGGTGATGAATTCCTCTTCTCTCAATACCATCATAGACCTCAGTCGGCCCATTTCCTCCTCAACATGTTTGCCCTGCCTCTTTCCTAGCCAAGCTCCATCCTCGTGGCCGCTAACTCACTCCGGGCCACATCCAATTCCTTCATCAACTCGAGCTCTCGCTCAGAAATCGTGGATGGAGGGGGAGCAGAAGAAGAATATGCACCAACGGCCCTAGCTCTCGACAGAGCATCCACCTGAGCCTCAAGGACCCGAACCTGGTCATACAACTGACACCTTTGAGCCCTCAAATGCTCCACTTGCCCACCACGCGCTCGGAGGTGCTCGTTGGCCGTTTGAAGCTTCTTCTCCAGCTCATTCAAGTCAACCTACAAAGCGACATCACTGAGAAAAATACTTAAGGAGAAGAAAGGAAAGAAAAGAAAAGAAAAGGATAAAAGGCTTACGTAGGTGTCTGGGATCTCCTCCTCCATAGTCCAAAGGATGCCGGCATACTCCTTGCGGTACCAGGCCAGGTACTCCTCACTACTGGTCATCTCGGGACGACGCTCCACCAAGGCACCCTGACTCTTCCATCCCGACACATATGTCGCGTAGTTCCTCGAGAGATTCATGTCCCAAGGAATTCTGACCACGGGAATAGAAGGACGCCGCGGCAGAGGATCGGGCACCCACTAGTGGTACCCAAGCTGACGGACAACCCGGCTGATCACATGAAACACGACCTCATTGAAGTAGATCAGCCAGACATCCCATGACAACTCCTCAGGGACTCCTCCTCCACGTAGGGCCTCCAAATCATCTACAAAGCATCAAAAGAAACAGGAAGAGCACTTAGTCAAAAGAAAATCAAATACAAGCCAAGGAAACTCGAAGAAAATTTATACCTCTTCCTTTGTCAAGACACGGAAGGCCTCCTAGAATTGAGCGAGGCGGTGCAAGCGCAAAGATCCCCGGGGCGCCCATCTCATAGCCCAAGGGAGAGCACGATTAAATGGTGCCGGAGTTGAGCGGTCGATTACAAAATGCTCATACCCAAAGATCTGCAAAGCAAGGGAGAAGTCATCAAAACCAAGTGGGTAAACCAACTAGAAAACACCCTCTACTCACACATACCTGAAGAGAGGGAGCAAAACCGCCAAGGTTCTTGCCCCCGGCCCGCTTCACCTTCTTCGAGAGCTCCGCAAAGAGGTGGGCGAGCATCGTGGATCCCCAAGCAAAGCGCCCCATACCCTGTCGGAAGCTGTGGAGAAGAAGACCCGGCCGAAAAAGTAAAGAAAGAACGCCCTCAACTCCCTCCGTGCCTTCTCTCACCTCGATCATCGCATGTCTCCTCTCAAAGCTAGTTGCAGCTCCACCCTTTTGACGTCACACGAAGGGACCGAGGCCATACTGCCCTGATGGTCACCCCAGCGGGATCCGGTTCAACGTTCGCTCCCACTCCATGAAGTCCCACTCCCCGATCAACTCCTGGAAAAGAGTGCCTTTTAATCATCGAGGGTGACCGCTGTCGGTGTGGGAAAAATCTGCGTGTGTGGGGGTTCTTTGGGGATTCAGATCTGATGCGTGCCCTGACGGGCTCGGTGTCCTTCCTGGTTTAGGCGCCCGACAGTGGCTCAAGAGGATTCAAGGGTGTGTGTGATCGCCACCTGCTTTTTTGA
Organism: Acorus calamus; assembly: GCA_030737845.1. NCBI lineage: Eukaryota > Viridiplantae > Streptophyta > Magnoliopsida > Acorales > Acoraceae > Acorus > Acorus calamus. The sequence continues at coordinate 15,865,297 of CM060861.1, forward strand.
AAAGCAGGAAAAGGTTTGGCTGGATTTGATCACCAACGTGGGGAGTTTGTGGGGTCTCCGCTCTGAGATACGGATATACCGTACACAGAGGTGAAAAATAGGTAATCTTATTCTGCTTCCGGGTCTTGACTAAAGGAGTCTTGGGACAAAGGGGGGTGTGGATAGGGGGCGGCTAATGGGTCTGGGCCGTCGGGTATGGGGCAGCTACTAGGGTTTAGCCGTCCGGGGTCTAGGTTTGTTTGGGCAGAACTTCGGTAGGAAATGGGTTTCATTTGGATAGAGGTTAAGCTAGGTTTAACCCGGGTTTTGGAGTGGGGAATGAGAGGGTGTTTTTTTGTGTTGGGAATGGATTTTTCTCTCACAAAAGGGGGACTCTCTCTCTCTCTAGGGATTTCTAGTGGTGGAAGGGAATGGTCAATTGGTATCAAGTGAGGATTGTGGATTGGAGATTGGTGGATGTTGTTTAAAGGCTTGAGACCTCCTCTATTTATAGTAAAAAAGACGCAAAGGAATGTCCACATGGTAATAGAATGACTTGCTTAATAGTGTGTTTGATTAGACCCCTCATTAATTCTCTGGTTCTTTTTTCAGGACCGGGTGGAGGGCGGATAGTCCTAACTAGCCGCCCAGAATGGGGCGGCTACTTTCTGGTAGCCACTCCCATTATGACCTGCCAAACGTCCCATTTCTGACAAGCGGTGGCTTGGATCGGTTACTTGGATTGATCCCGTCAAGATGGGGAGGCTAAAGGTCACAACCCACTGCAATGATCAGCATTTAATGCTGCTTTATGTCCCATCCAGGGAAGCGGTTCAGGGTCTACCAGGGAGGCGGCTAGTGCCAACTAGCGGCCTGGTATGGGGCGGCTTGTTAGGGCTAGCCGCCCCTTTCCAGGGTTTCTTAGATTTTAGGTTTTTGGGGTTCTCTAGGTGGGTTTAGGGTTGGGGCCATGTTTTTAGGTTTTGGACCAAGGGTTTAGTTTAGGGTTAGGGTTAGGGTTTGGGCCAGGGTTTAGTTTAGGGTTAGGGTTTTTTGTTTAGGGTTTAGGTAAGGGTTCCTGGTTTGGGCCGGGGTTTGGGTTAGGTTTTCCGGTTTAGGGTTTAGGTTAGGGTTCCCGGTTTGGGCCAGGGTTTGTATTAGGGTTCCTGGTTTCTGGTTTCCTAAAGTTTTGATTTTTTATTAGATGCCCAAATGTGGGTTACTTCCAGGTGTTACTTGAAGTTTTCTATCTTTCTGGACGGTCAAAATTGGGGCATCTACAATTGTCCCTCATCGGACGGAGTCTTTGCGCGAAGCAGGAAAGACTTTGACCGATGATAAGGAAAGAGACCCCTATTTTGGCCGGCCCGACCTTCAAGAAGTTATGACAACACGAACAATACAATTCGGGAAGTTGATTTTGACCGTCAGAGGCTAGGTCTTGACTTAGAATTTTCAACCGAAAGAATGATCCAGGTGGAAGGTGGGAAAAGTAATTGGTGAGTGATCCAACCCGCGGTCGGGGTTCTTAGCTATTGTGCACGGAGCAGCTTAGCTTCAGTTTCCTCGTGCCTACCATTCCCGTGCTTGGGAAAACTCAGCAAGGAGGGGATATGACCGACAGAAAACAAGTAAAGTGTTGAGTTGGTGAATTGGATCATCCGAAGGACAAGAACTCTGGAAAAGAACCAGAACTTAAGAAATTTGAACTGAATGGTACTGAAAGTGTCGTAAAACTTCTGGAAAGTCGTGTTTGATCAAGTAGTGTCTGGAAGTAAACCAATACATGGCTGTTTATTTTTAAAAAACTTGAATTTAGGACTTGGGAGGAAGTTGGAAACTGGTTTTAAGCGGGAGTCAAAAACTGGAAGGGGCGGCTAGTTGTGCAAGAGGGGGCGGCTACTCGCGAGAAGCCGCCCCATTACTGGGTCCCTTATAACTGAAACGACCCTCTCTCTCTCTCCATACATTTCAAAATGGTTTCTCTCCTTCCATTACTCCTTCTCCGTTTTAAACTGAAAAAACTTTGATTTCTCTGCCTTTTCTTCCTCCATTTCGACCTAGATCTTCCTTTGGCTCTTGAGTTTGAAACTCTAGGTTTGGGTTCTCCTTTTTCTTTCCAATCCGAGGAAGATGATGAGGTCGAAGGTGATTGCTTTGAGGGGGAAACGACTGCGGGTGGCTCGTGGAGAGCGTAGCCTGAGCTCTTCATCATCGGAGAGCGATAGGCCGGAGGTCGAGGCCATGGGGGAGGCCATGGGTACGATGGAGGTGTCGTCGGTGGGCATTGGCACGGGTGAGGTTGGGGACTTGCCTTCGGGGGCTGCCCCGGAGGTAGGGGGAAGTATGATAGGTTATACACGCAAGAAGAGGCGTGGGGAAAAACCGGTGGCGGTTGAGGAGGTGGTTTCGGAGGTCGGCGGACCGGTCGAGGGCGCAACCGAGGGGGTAGGGGCCGAGGGAGTTAGTGAGGATGTGAGGGCATCGTTGGATTTCATTGTTGGGATGCTGGATAGGGAGGCCACAGAGTCCAGGGCTGAGGAGGAGGAAAGAAGGGCTATGGGGGCCTATGCGGAGTTTGTCTCCGGCACGGGGAGGGTGGAGGGGACTGGAGATGTTAGGGATGAGGCCGGTGAGGCCGAGGGTGCGGGCACCAGGGCAACAGAGTCCGGTGTTGGTGCTGAGGCTGAGGCCGAGGACACCGTGTTTGAGGAGGATGAGGAGGAGGACGACGATGGGATAGACGATCCCGACGAGGCCGAGGTGGACGTTCCTGGATCCACACGGGCCATGGTAATTCCATGACCCCTTCTACTCTAGCTTTTTATTTGGTATATATGCATGTCCTTTGGTGGCATGAATAGGTGACCAGTGTATAATACTTGTATATGCGTGTTTTTAATAGGCATACTTGTGTATAAGTTAATCACGGTGGGATAGTAAGCTGTATGCCGATATGGGTTTGTTTTTAGAAAGGGGAACAATTTTTTCATACACATATCCATGTTTGCTCTATTTTTAGAGAGGAATGGTATGGCTAGTATGCTTGCATGCGATATATATATATTTATTTTTTTTAGAAAGAAGAGAGGAATGGTATGGCTAGTATGCTTGCATGTGATATATTTTTGTGTGCATATAGTTTTTGAGGTGTGTCTTCATATGTGTTTGATTGGTAGAGCATGAGGGAGTGTATGCATGTATTTCATGGGTCCAAGTATTCTTCCATATGTTTAGGTGAGTTTATGGAATGTATATAAACATGATAGACCGTGATGAAAGAAGTGAATATGTCACGCCCCAGGGCGGCCGTCCCCGAGACGTGGCAAATATATAAATGATATCACTAATCCATACACGAGGTCAAATAAATACTCCACAATAGAAAATGCAATAAACAAGTAACTGACATCAAATATATACAAAATAGCGGAAGCTCAAATGACTAAGTCTGTAATTCAAAGACATATTACAGACTAGAGTACACAATCAATTGTCCTGTGAGAGCCAATATACACAACAACAGACCTCAACTGACCACATACCGTGCACAAGCACAAGTATAATACATACAATGAAAATGGAATGCTGATAGCCTCTGACTCGCAAGACATCCAATGCGAACACGGGTATCCTACTCGGATGGCGCCAGGGGAGCTCTTCTCTTGGATCCGACTCAGCGTCAACTGGGGAAAAACATAAGCGAGGGGTGAGCTACAAGCTCAGTGAGTGGTCAGAAACCAAATACCAACACAACATTCGATACAAAGGCAATCTCCTATCAAGGAAACCATGGGTAGAAACCCAACGGTTAACAAGGTCACACGGCGGTGCAACCATACCTCGCCCTCGCCATAGCCCCCACAGGGGTGAGTCTAGGGACTTGAAGGACAAAATTTGCTGTTCTACACCGCTCGTCTTCCAGTAGTCTCTCCCGGTGTGGCCCATACTACCTGGCAACCTCCCGGCACCTCACAGGGTTCAGGCCTCTACCGGACTAGCCTCCCATGATCACTACCTCAGCCGTATGGGCACGCCCACACTCGTCATGAGTAGTATCTGGGAGGGCTCTTCACCGGACTCTACTACGCCGGGTAGTCTCTACTTGGAACCGACGAAGGGGAGAACAATTCATGCTCGCAACGCGAACCCCATGAGAAAGCCAACTACACAAGCTGGTGGGTCGAGTATCAACTCGAGCCCACCCCGTTCACACCAACACCCTCACCCTCACCCCGACGGGTGACATAGGATCTTGGGAGATTACACAAACTGGCAGATCGAACCCACGCCGACCCACTACACCCTCACCCTCACCCCCTCCTCGGGGTGACATAGGCTCTTGGGGAAGAGGTCGATTGTTCTACTCCACTCGTCTTCCGGTAGTCTCTCCCGGTGTGGCCTCTACTACCTCGTGCACAGGGTTCAGGCCTCTACTGGACTAGCCTCCCATGATCACTACCTCAGCCGTATGGGCACGCCAACACGCGTCACGAGTAGTATCTGGGAGGGCTCCTCACCAGACTCTGCTACGCCGGGTAGTCTCTACTTGGAGCCGACGAAGGAAAGAACACTCGACACCCGCAAATACGATCCCTATGGATCCGTCATCATCGGTTATCAAACACCGATAAGCGCAATGAATTCTCATGAATTCCCTCCAGGGCGCATAACTCAGATGTGGGGAAGACATTTTATTCTAAGTGTCAAAGACATGGTATGACCCCATAGGAGGTCATACACTTGTCTAATCTCATTAAACAAGGCTCATGGCCCAATTAGGCATATACATAATATGCAATTAATTACCCAGGGATAACTTACTTAAACATGCATATGAGGGCATAATAAACATTCAATCACATAAGTACGACTTAAGCAGGCGTTGGGTATCACCAACTCAAAGGGGAGGGTTAAGCGCGGTCCGCGCGACAATAGGTGTATGCCAATAATTCCAAGCAAACCCGAGTCAAGTAGGAACTACATCTACTCACTCGGTTCGCGAAAAGAGGGAGGGCGAGAGAGAGGGAATGCCTCATCCTCTCTTGAAGCGGGTCATAGTTTTGCCCCAACTAGAATGGGTGCAACAACTATACCACACCCTCGAGTACTAAATCAGGACTATTACGCATACACCCCGTTATTAACCCAAGTTAGACATGCCAGATATGTCCGAATAATAATAAGGGTACTAATTCAAACAAAATACCTAAGTCATGCCATATTCTATACAATACATAGGCAAGTATAAGGTAGAATAGGGGTTCTACACAATATACGAGCTATACTACCTAGCATGCATGATATCTACATATTTAGGGTGCAAATAAAGCCCCATGGAAGCGCGAAGCACGACTACGTGCATCGAGCGCTCCCGGAAGGGTTGGAATCAAACCACTCACCGATACCCGAGTCGTCGCGCATCCCAACCGACGAGGTCTGCAAGGCAAGGGGTACCAAAATGATGAGTATAACCATAAACAAACACATAAAATCAATTAGGCATGCCTAAGGCTAGACATGCATGCAAACGGGCTCGAACGCACGCAAGCATGGATGCACGCACGCGTGCCCGAGCCCCCCGGACACCCACCCGAGGGTTCCGACCCTCAGCACGCCCAAATCGGGCCCCGGGCAGCACCCGCGCGCAGCCCCTGCGCCCCGCGCGCACATGCCGCGCGCCCCCGCGCGCGCACAACCTACGCGTGCGCACGCGCGCTCCCGCGCGTCCCAGCGCTTCCCAGCGCCCCGCGCGCGCCCGCGTGCGCGCTCGCGCGTGCGGACCCGCGCGCCCAGCCCCCAAACTCCCTCCCCCAAGCCCTCACTTGCACCCAAACACAAACACCACCCATGCATGCCCTCCCAAGTACCCTCAAAGCCATAAAAACCAACAAAAGAAGAGGGAAAACTCACCCAAATGAGAGGGGGGGAAGGAAAGGGGAGCGTAGGGGCTCACAAGCGCACCCTCGGCCACCCCGATCACCACCACTGCCACCACCACCCCTTCTATGCCTCCCTTCCTTCTTCTTCTTCACTTAGGCATATCAACAAACACATGGGGGGGCTGATTAGAGAGGGGAAAGGAAAAAGACTAAGGGATGGGGAGATGGGGGAAAGGAAAGAAACAACAACAACACACTCACCTCTTTCACCTTTCATGTGCTCCTTCATCTTCTCCTTCTTAATCTCCATTAACACCAACAAGTACTCACAAAAAGAGGGAAAAAGAGAGGCCAAACAGTGGCTAAGTGAGGCTGAAGTCGTAACATTTGGGGGCCTATTTATAGGCAAGGTCGGGCTGAAAGACAAAGTCGTCCTCGGACTAAAATCTCTGCGCAGCCTTCACTTAAACGACCATAACTTCCTCAATACAGCTCGGAATTGCGTGATTCCAGTGGCATTAGAAAGCTAAGACGATTATCTACAGCTTTCATGTTTACACCTAGATCAAATAACCCTTCCAGATATTTCGAAATCTAGGCTAAACATCTTACAGGGCTGCTGCCTGGATTTCTCAACTTCGGGGTATACATGGAAAAATACCCATAACTTTTAATATACGAATCCAGTTGATCCAATTCCACTTCTATATGGAAGCTATCTCCAAGCTTAACATCTCGTAATAATATCGGATTTTTACCTCATCATCTTGGATTTTAATAAAATCAAATCCGAATACAAATCCAAAACTGCATAATTCCAAAAACGTTATCGGAATTGAACGAAAATTTTATGGGCAGTACCAAACAGTACCAGGACCCATAATATGCAGTTATATCTTTAATCAGAGTCCTCAAACCCCAGAAGGTAGCTAAAAACCAAAAATTTTAGCGACTCCGATCGAAATTAGGACTCTAAATGACACAGGTCTAACAGAATAAGTGGTGACCATGGTGGGATTAATAGTTTTAGCATGTGTGATCATATGAAGAGTGTTTTGTAAATTATGGGAGGTGAACCCTTATGTGCATTAAGTTTTCTATCTTCATGTTTTTGTCTTTGATTCAGTATATGGAAATTTCATCTTGCTAAGCATGATTTCTACATGAACTTTAGGCTTTGGATTCTTACCTCTTGATTGCTCTTTAAACTAACCCATGTTTTCTTTGTTCATTTGTAGCGGCCGTATCGTATCCGGGCTTTATGGCATGGGATGAAGAGGTGGTACGATGCCTTGGGGCAGGGGGAGAGGAGGTTGGTGGACGGAGCGGGCTTCCATTCCTTCTTTCTGATTGAGCCATTCGACGTCCATCGTCTTTATGTGGAAGCGTTGGCGGAGAGGTGGGATCCGGAGAGTTGCTCTTTCATTCTCCCCACCGGCGCAGTTATGCCGACTCTTGAGGACGTTCATCGGATCACCGGTCTTCCAGTGTTAGGGGAAGCAGTGATCGCGTCAACCCTTGTTGATTATAAGGTGCTTTTCCAGGAGTTGATTGGGGAGTGGGACTACGTGGAGCGTGTGAGGACGCCAAACTGGATCCCCCTTGGACAGTTGCCGAGGTAATATGGCCTTGGCTCCTTTACATAGTGCCAGAAGGGTGAGGCTGCAACTAGCTTTGAGCGGAGGCGGGCGATGATTGAGGCGAGGGAGGCGGTCATGTGCCCACAGAGGGCACGGAGGGAGCTGAGGGCGTTCTTTCTTTACTTCTTCGGCTGGGTCCTATTTTCGACGGCCTCTGACAAGGTCTCCTCCCATTCCCTGTTGCTGATGCGGGACTTGGAGGGCATGGAGCTCTATGCTTGGGGAGCTACGATGCTTGCCCATCTCTTCGCGGAGCTCTCGAAGAAGGTCAAGAGGGCCGGGGGAAAGAACCTTGGCGGCTTCGCACTATTTCTTCAGGTATGTGTAAGTGAGCAGTGGATGTCTTCTTCTTGGCTTAGTTCACTTGATCATGACAATTTTTTTCCTGCTTTGCTAGATTTTTGGATATGAGCACTTCGCCACTGACCGCCCGACTCTGGCGCCATTTGATCGTGCTTTCCCTTGGGCCATGAGATGGGCACCCTGGGGATCTTCACGCTTGCACTGCCTAACCCAATTTCGAGAGGCCTTCCACGTCTTGACGGAGGAAGAGGTATAAATTTTCCTTCGAGTTTCCTTTGGCTTGTATTTGGTTTTCTGTTGACTAAGTGCTCTTCTTATTCTTTCGGTGTCTTGTAGATGACGTGGAGGCCCTATACGGAGGTGGAGGTTCCCGAGGATCTGTCCCAGGACGTCTAGCTGATCTATTTCAATGAGGTCGTGTTTCATGCGATCAGCCGGTGGTGGCTGGGATTCCTCGGGATACAAACCTCCCGAGGAATTACGCGACGTATGTGGAAGGATGGATTAGCCGGGGTGTCTTGGTGGAGCATCGTCCCAGAGTGACTTCAGATGACGACTAACTGGCTTGGTATCGTCAGGAGTATGCGAGCATCCTCGGGTCAATGGAGGAGGAGATCCCGGACGCCTATGTAAGTTAGAAACCTCTCTTTATGTTTAAATATTTCTGAATGGCGTTGTTTTTGCAGGTTGAGTTGAATGAGATGGAGAAAAGGCTCATGACCACCAATGAGCACCTCCAAGCGCGGGCCAGGCAGATAGAAGTGTTAAGGGTACAAAGGAGATGCTTGCAAGACCAGGTCCGGGTCCTCGAGGCTCAGGTGGATGCTCTGTCGAGAGTGAAAGTGTTATGTCTGTGTCACTTTTTGGCTGTTAAATGTTGGATTGTATTTATTCTTATAGTTTGGGCATTCAATTTCAAAATCTAACTGCATATCTATTCTCCTGGTACCGGCATTGGCCTACCTATAAATTTTCGTCGCATTCTGACGTTTTTGGAATTATGCAGTTTTGAGTTGGTATTTGGATTTGGTTTTATTAAAATTCAAGATGAAAAGCTAAAAATCCGATTTTATTATGAGATGTTCAGTTTTGAGATAGCTTCCATATAGAAGTGGAATTGGAACAACTGGATTCGTATATTAAAAGTTATGGGTATTTTTCCGAGTATACCCCGAAGTTGAGAAATCCAGGCAGCAGCCCTGTAAGATGTTTAGCCTAGATTTCGGAATAGCTGGAGAGGTTATTTGATCTGGGTGTAAACATGAAAGCTGTAGATAATCTTCTTAGCTTTCCAATGCCACTGAATCACGCAATTCCGAGCTGTATTGAGGAAGTTATGGTCGTTTAAGTGAAGGTTGCGCAGAGGTTTTAAGTCCGAGGATGACTTGGTCATTTACTCGACCTTTGCTTATTTAACCCCCCAAATATGCACGACTTCAGCCTCTGTTTGGGCTCTTTTTGAGCTGTTGCAGCCCCTCCTCTTGTGTGTGTTTTGGGTGGAGAAAGTGGAGGTGATGGAGATGAAGGAGCACACAAAGGAGTCCAAGAAGGTATGTTTGGATGGTGGTTGTTGGTTGTTGTTGTTGATTCTTCCTTTCTCCATCTCTTTCAAGCTTCCCCTCTCACTCTTCCTCTCTATGGTTTCAGCCATCATGGGAGGTTGATATTTAAAGATGGAAGTGATGGATGAGTGAGAGGGAGGTGTGTATATGTGTGTGTGCACTTGTGTTCCTCTCCATCTTCTTCTCCTCTCCAAGGTTGTGTAGGGGTGCCATGTAAGTGTTTGTTTTTATGCTCCAATGAAGTATTAATGTCTCTATGTAGTATTGTTGAGTGTGGAGGGTGTTGTGGCTGCATATTTCAGGTGTGATTGCTATTTGAATTTATGGTGTGTGTGAGAGAGAGTGGGAGAAACTCATTTTCATGGGAAAATAAAATAGAGAGCCAAAGAAGAGGAAAAAGCTAATGCAAAGGAAGAGGAGAAGTGGAAGAAAGGGTGAAAGTGTATGATTCATGTGTGTGAGCCTATTTAATTAGCTTGGTCTCTCTCTCTTTTAAGCCCTCTTTTAATTTTCTCCCCTCTTGTGATCTGTCCAGCCAGCAAAGAAGGGAAGGTTGTGTGTATTTGTGCTTGTGAAATCCTCCTCCTCCTCCAAGAGGTACTCCCTTCCCCTTTTCTTTATGCCAATGTATGTATTTGTGTTTATATTGGTGTGAGTCTGTGTGCAATTGAATATGGGTGCTGTTGAGAGGGTGTTATGGGTAATTGCTATTGCACATGAGATGTTTGTGTTTATGCATTAATGGTGGGGGTTTTGTGTTGTATTAAAACAGATTTTCTGTCCTGTGAAGATCCATTTGAAATTAATGTCTAGAGGCATGTTATGAAGGTTATGTCTTCATGTGATTTGATCATCCACATGTCTAGATGCTATATATCAAATTTGGTGTCATTTGGTCACCTGTATTGAAAGTTATAGCCTAATGTTCATGGCCTGCCCAGATTCGCGTAGAAATAGACCTGTTTCTGAAAATAATTTATTTCGGGTATTTCATGATTAAATCAGGATTTGATGTCTTCACGGATTATGATCCTAACATATCAGAGTATGCACATGATTTATTTCAGAATTTTTGGATGTGTATTCAATGCCGTGGAGACCAATGTTTGGGGCTGATTGCTGTAGATGGACTAGTCTTGTATAAATATGTGTCAAAGAGCTATTATGCATGGTGTGGACAATATCAGGAGTTGTTGTCTTCATGAAATAGGCTTATATATAGGTGCCAAGAAACTTCATATTTCATTTGATAATCATTGGTTGTGTTTTGCAGCTTTCGTTGGCGGAACTCGCAATGAATGGGTTTTTGGTGAGTGGTTCGATCCACCCCTTTTGGGAAGCGCTCGATGCATGTGATTGTGCGTCGCGTACCCATGGGGTTCTATAGCTATACTCATTATTGATTTTCAAATAATATTGCTATTATCACTTTGCAGCTTTTATATATATAGCATGGAATGTTGGGTATGTTATACTAAAGGTGTCCTTTCGTAGTATTGCCTTCGTGTTGATAGATGCTTAGTGTGGTTAATTCTTGAATGCTAGGTTCCTTGGACATGTGGTCTATGCACTCTTGTTGTGATAGAACTCTCATGTGATAATTGTGTGTATGTTTAATTGTTTGGCCTTATCTGTGATAGGTATATCTATGATCTGTTGTTGTCAGGAGCATACTTGTTTTAGTGGGCAAATATAGTAGCTATCTTGCCTGCATCCAAGTGATGCAACTCTATGGGAATTCATGAGAATTCATTGTTGTATTGATGTTTGTTATCTGATAGCTATGATGATAGAATGTCAGGCCTATCTGTGTTAGACGCGGGTATGACAGCCCTTAGGATCATGTTCTATCCTGATTGAGTGCAAGGACTTATTTCCCACGTCGAGAGATGCATCCGTGTGGGAATTCATAAGAATTCATTAGCAATGGTATTAGTTAGATGATAGTAGTTGATCCAGGAGGATCGTCATGCGAGCATGGAGTACCCCCTCCCTATATCATCGTGCGTTGAAGCTACCCAGCGTTGGAGCTACCCTGCGTGGTGCCACCGTGCCACCGGAAGGCCGCCAGGGAGAGGGCTACCTGGGAGAGGGCTACCGGATGATATTGCGAGCGTGGAGTACTATTTCCCTACATCGTCGTGCGTAGAAGCTACTCGGTGTTTGTTACCCGATAGCTATGAAAATGGTATGATAGGCCTACCCGTGTTAGGCGTGTGCATGACCCGCCTTCAGGATCATGTCTTGTCATAATTGAGTGCGAGTGTTTAGCTTCTTTCCCGTGCATCCAAGTGATGCATCTGTGCGGGAATTCAAGAGAATTATGTATATCAATTGGTAATTGCTAGATGATAGTAGTTGATTCGGGAGGATCGTCTTGCGAGCATGGTGTACCCCCTCCATATATCATCGTGCGTCGAAGCTACCCAGCGTTGGAGCTACCCTGCGTGGTGCCACCGTGCCACTGGAAGGCCGCCAGGGAGAGGGCTACCTGGGAGAGGGCTACCGGATGATATTACGAGCGTGGAGTACTGTTTCTCTATATCATCGTGCGTCGAAGCTACCCAGCGTTGGAGCTACCCTTCGTGGTGCCACCGTGCCACCGGAAGGCTGCCAGGGAGAGGGCTACCTGGGAGAGGGCTACCGGATGATATTGCGAGCGTGGAGTACTGTTTCTCTACATCATCGTGCGTAGAGGCTATTCGGTGTTTGTTACTTGATAGCTATGACAATAGTATGTTAGGCCTACCTGTGTTAAGCGTGTGTGGATCGTATTGCGAGCACGAAGTGCTTCCTCCACATATCATCGTGCGTCGAAGCTACCCAGCGTTGGAGCTACCCTGCATGGTGCCGCCGTGCCATCGGAAGGCCGCTAGGGAGAGGGCTACCTGGGAGAGGGCTACCTGATGATATTGCGAACGTGGAGTACTGTTTCCCTACATCATCGTGCGTCGAAGCTACCCGGGGTTGAGTCTGTCCTGCATTGTGCCATAATATCGTTAGGAATGCCCAGAGTATGATATGACTATCATACGAGACTTAAAGTACCGACCACGGGTGATGCCGTATCGTCGGGAATGCTCAGAGTATGACGTCACTAACATACAAGGCTTGAGTACTGACCCTGGATGGCCCTTAGGATGAGGATTACCCGGGAGAGGGCTACCGGATGATGCGAGGGATTGATATGTATTTATCTAGATGTGAAGAATCTTTGTAGCTAGGTATTAGTTTCTGTTACAACTCGTTAGTGTTAATGGATTAGTTGTTTCCCAAAAGTCCCAACAGTTTTTCCCCCTTCGGGGTGAGGGTGAGGGTGATGTGTGGTCACGACTCTACGTGACATTTATATATGTCGGTGTTCTCCCATCCATATCTTTCCTTGAAAGGAAAATACGTTAGTGTTATATTATTATTCTTGAGTTGGATTCTTGCCACTCACTGAGCTTGTAGCTCACCCCTCGTGTGTTGTTTTCCGCCAGGGACAGTGGGGCGTGGAGGTGGAGCATCCCTCTAGCGTAGTTCGCGCGTGGCGTGTCTCAGCTTCCGGTTGGCAAGTGTGGGGCTATCAGCAATCCTATTTTTGTGTATGTATTAGTAATTGTGCGTGTCGCATATATTGTTGTATTTGGACTAGACTTGGGCTCTCACAGGACGGTAATTGTGTATTCGAGTCTGTAATAATGTTTTTGATTTACAGACTTAATTGTATATTATACTTCCGCATCATTTCATTTTATTGGCTACCACTTCCCTGTAGCCTTGTTTTCTTATTTGATCCTTTTGATTATTGTTTGATTGGTAATGCTTCGGGGACGGTCGCTCCGGGGCGTAACAAAGTTGGTATCAGAGCCTGGTCCTGTCAAAGCCTAAGTCTAGTCGTGTAGATGAGTCGTGGGATATTTATCCGCTCACTCTGATCTTAGTATTTCACCTTAGGATGCTGACATGTCTCCTTGCTTCCGTTGATGTGGTTGTGATCACCCTTGTGCTCTGTGAGTTGTCGATTCGGTCGGTAAAGCAAGGTCAGTTATTGGGTTCTTTATTTTCGGACCAGGGCCTGGACAGCAGATTCCAGCCCATGAGTACTAGATTGATGAATTTGTTATGATCATTTGCATGTGGGTCACGTTTCGATCATGGATTGTAGTGTGTGTAATGTGTGTATCATCAAGTCATGTGGCTTAGTGGGTGATTGCTTACGGACCGAGTTCTGTAGTCACTTCTGATGAAGTGCTTTTCTTTTCTCCACTTGCGAATGAGAGGACAGCATGCGTGACGCATAACCTTGCACTTCCCTCCTAAGAATCTTAAATTTCGAGGACGAAATTTCTCTAAGGGGGAAATGATGTTATGTCTGTGTCACTTTTTGGCTGTTAAATGTTGGATTGTATTTATTCTTATAGTTTGGGCATTCAATTTCAAAATCTAACTGCATATCTATTCTCCTGGTACCGGCATTGGCCTACCTATAAATTTTCGTCGCATTCTGACGTTTTTGGAATTATGCAGTTTTGAGTTGGTATTTGGATTTGGTTTTGTTAAAATTCAAGATGAAAAGCTAAAAATCCGATTTTATTATGAGATGTTCAGTTTTGAGATAGCTTCCATATAGAAGTGGAATTGGAACAACTGGATTCGTATATTAAAAGTTATGGGTATTTTTCCGAGTATACCCCGAAGTTGAGAAATCCAGGCAGCAGCCCTGTAAGATGTTTAGCCTAGATTTCGGAATAGCTGGAGAGGTTATTTGATCTGGGTGTAAACATGAAAGCTGTAGATAATCTTCTTAGCTTTCCAATGCCACTGGAATCACGCAATTCCGAGCTGTATTGAGGAAGTTATGGTCGTTTAAGTGAAGGTTGCGCAGAGGTTTTAAGTCCGAGGATGACTTGGTCATTTACTCGACCTTTGCTTATTTAACCCCCCAAATATGCACGACTTCAGCCTCTGTTTGGGCTCTTTTTGAGCTGTTGCAGCCCCTCCTCTTGTGTGTGTTTTGGGTGGAGAAAGTGGAGGTGATGGAGATGAAGGAGCACACAAAGGAGTCCAAGAAGGTATGTTTGGATGGTGGTTGTTGGTTGTTGTTGTTGATTCTTCCTTTCTCCATCTCTTTCAAGCTTCCCCTCTCACTCTTCCTCTCTATGGTTTCAGCCATCATGGGAGGTTGATATTTAAAGATGGAAGTGATGGATGAGTGAGAGGGAGGTGTGTATATGTGTGTGTGCACTTGTGTTCCTCTCCATCTTCTTCTCCTCTCCAAGGTTGTGTAGGGGTGCCATGTAAGTGTTTGTTTTTATGCTCCAATGAAGTATTAATGTCTCTATGTAGTATTGTTGAGTGTGGAGGGTGTTGTGGCTGCATATTTCAGGTGTGATTGCTATTTGAATTTATGGTGTGTGTGAGAGAGAGTGGGAGAAACTCATTTTCATGGGAAAATAAAATAGAGAGCCAAAGAAGAGGAGAAAAGCTAATGCAAAGGAAGAGGAGAAGTGGAAGAAAGGGTGAAAGTGTATGATTCATGTGTGTGAGCCTATTTAATTAGCTTGGTCTCTCTCTCTTTTAAGCCCTCTTTTAATTTTCTCCCCTCTTGTGATCTGTCCAGCCAGCAAAGAAGGGAAGGTTGTGTGTATTTGTGCTTGTGAAATCCTCCTCCTCCTCCAAGAGGTACTCCCTTCCCCTTTTCTTTATGCCAATGTATGTATTTGTGTTTATATTGGTGTGAGTCTGTGTGCAATTGAATATGGGTGCTGTTGAGAGGGTGTTATGGGTAATTGCTATTGCACATGAGATGTTTGTGTTTATGCATTAATGGTGGGGGTTTTGTGTTGTATTAAAACAGATTTTCTGTCCTGTGAAGATCCATTTGAAATTAATGTCTAGAGGCATGTTATGAAGGTTATGTCTTCATGTGATTTGATCATCCACATGTCTAGATGCTATATATCAAATTTGGTGTCATTTGGTCACCTGTATTGAAAGTTATAGCCTAATGTTCATGGCCTGCCCAGATTCGCGTAGAAATAGACCTGTTTCTGAAAATAATTTATTTCGGGTATTTCATGATTAAATCAGGATTTGATGTCTTCACGGATTATGATCCTAACATATCAGAGTATGCACATGATTTATTTCAGAATTTTTGGATGTGTATTCAATGCCGTGGAGACCAATGTTTGGGGCTGATTGCTGTAGATGGACTAGTCTTGTATAAATATGTGTCAAAGAGCTATTATGCATGGTGTGGACAATATCAGGAGTTGTTGTCTTCATGAAATAGGCTTATATATAGGTGCCAAGAAACTTCATATTTCATTTGATAATCATTGGTTGTGTTTTGCAGCTTTCGTTGGCGGAACTCGCAATGAATGGGTTTTTGGTGAGTGGTTCGATCCACCCCTTTTGGGAAGCGCTCGATGCATGTGATTGTGCGTCGCGTACCCATGGGTTCTATAGCTATACTCATTATTGATTTTCAAATAATATTGCTATTATCACTTTGCAGCTTTTATATATATAGCATGGAATGTTGGGTATGTTATACTAAAGGTGTCCTTTCGTAGTATTGCCTTCGTGTTGATAGATGCTTAGTGTGGTTAATTCTTGAATGCTAGGTTCCTTGGACATGTGGTCTATGCACTCTTGTTGTGATAGAACTCTCATGTGATAATTGTGTGTATGTTTAATTGTTTGGCCTTATCTGTGATAGGTATATCTATGATCTGTTGTTGTCAGGAGCATACTTGTTTTAGTGGGCAAATATAGTAGCTATCTTGCCTGCATCCAAGTGATGCAACTCTATGGGAATTCATGAGAATTCATTGTTGTATTGATGTTTGTTATCTGATAGCTATGATGATAGAATGTCAGGCCTATCTGTGTTAGACGCGGGTATGACAGCCCTTAGGATCATGTTCTATCCTGATTGAGTGCAAGGACTTATTTCCCACGTCGAGAGATGCATCCGTGTGGGAATTCATAAGAATTCATTAGCAATGGTATTAGTTAGATGATAGTAGTTGATCCAGGAGGATCGTCATGCGAGCATGGAGTACCCCCTCCCTATATCATCGTGCGTTGAAGCTACCCAGCGTTGGAGCTACCCTGCGTGGTGCCACCGTGCCACCGGAAGGCCGCCAGGGAGAGGGCTACCTGGGAGAGGGCTACCGGATGATATTGCGAGCGTGGAGTACTATTTCCCTACATCGTCGTGCGTAGAAGCTACTCGGTGTTTGTTACCCGATAGCTATGAAAATGGTATGATAGGCCTACCCGTGTTAGGCGTGTGCATGACCCGCCTTCAGGATCATGTCTTGTCATAATTGAGTGCGAGTGTTTAGCTTCTTTCCCGTGCATCCAAGTGATGCATCTGTGCGGGAATTCAAGAGAATTATGTATATCAATTGGTAATTGCTAGATGATAGTAGTTGATTCGGGAGGATCGTCTTGCGAGCATGGTGTACCCCCTCCATATATCATCGTGCGTCGAAGCTACCCAGCGTTGGAGCTACCCTGCGTGGTGCCACCGTGCCACTGGAAGGCCGCCAGGGAGAGGGCTACCTGGGAGAGGGCTACCGGATGATATTACGAGCGTGGAGTACTGTTTCTCTATATCATCGTGCGTCGAAGCTACCCAGCGTTGGAGCTACCCTTCGTGGTGCCACCGTGCCACCGGAAGGCTGCCAGGGAGAGGGCTACCTGGGAGAGGGCTACCGGATGATATTGCGAGCGTGGAGTACTGTTTCTCTACATCATCGTGCGTAGAGGCTATTCGGTGTTTGTTACTTGATAGCTATGACAATAGTATGTTAGGCCTACCTGTGTTAAGCGTGTGTGGATCGTATTGCGAGCACGAAGTGCTTCCTCCACATATCATCGTGCGTCGAAGCTACCCAGCGTTGGAGCTACCCTGCATGGTGCCGCCGTGCCATCGGAAGGCCGCCAGGGAGAGGGCTACCTGGGAGAGGGCTACCTGATGATATTGCGAACGTGGAGTACTGTTTCCCTACATCATCGTGCGTCGAAGCTACCCGGGGTTGAGTCTGTCCTGCATTGTGCCATAATATCGTTAGGAATGCCCAGAGTATGATATGACTATCATACGAGACTTAAAGTACCGACCACGGGTGATGCCGTATCGTCGGGAATGCTCAGAGTATGACGTCACTAACATACAAGGCTTGAGTACTGACCCTGGATGGCCCTTAGGATGAGGATTACCCGGGAGAGGGCTACCGGATGATGCGAGGGATTGATATGTATTTATCTAGATGTGAAGAATCTTTGTAGCTAGGTATTAGTTTCTGTTACAACTCGTTAGTGTTAATGGATTAGTTGTTTCCCAAAAGTCCCAACAGTTTTTCCCCCTTCGGGGTGAGGGTGAGGGTGATGTGTGGTCACGACTCTACGTGACATTTATATATGTCGGTGTTCTCCCATCCATATCTTTCCTTGAAAGGAAAATACGTTAGTGTTATATTATTATTCTTGAGTTGGATTCTTGCCACTCACTGAGCTTGTAGCTCACCCCTCGTGTGTTGTTTTCCGCCAGGGACAGTGGGGCGTGGAGGTGGAGCATCCCTCTAGCGTAGTTCGCGCGTGGCGTGTCTCAGCTTCCGGTTGGCAAGTGTGGGGCTATCAGCAATCCTATTTTTGTGTATGTATTAGTAATTGTGCGTGTCGCATATATTGTTGTATTTGGACTAGACTTGGGCTCTCACAGGACGGTAATTGTGTATTCGAGTCTGTAATAATGTTTTTGATTTACAGACTTAATTGTATATTATACTTTCGCATCATTTCATTTTATTGGCTACCACTTCCCTGTAGCCTTGTTTTCTTATTTGATCCTTTTGATTATTGTTTGATTGGTAATGCTTCGGGGACGGTCGCTCCGGGGCGTAACAGAAAGCCGATGGTGCTTCCCCTTCTTCCGCTCCCCCTCCTTCCTTGGTTTTCGAGCGAGAGCTCGAGTTGACGAGGGAGGTAGATGCGGCCCGGAGTGAGTTGGCGGCCACACGGATGGAGCTTGGCCAGGCGAGAGGCAGGACTTCACGGGCTGAGGAGGTGATGGACCGGCTGAGGTCCATGATGGCATCGAGAGAGGAGGAGTTCATCATTATGGGCCGCGAGAAGGACTCTCTCCAGACGAGGGGTGTCGGAGTTGGAGGCTTTGGCGTGCGTTCTCGGGGGTTTGATGGGGGATTTGCTTTGTTCTCTCCAGGCTACCAGGGATAGAGATCGAGTGGCATTTCGATCGAGCGAGGACAAACTCCGAGCCACTGAGATCATGGGAGTTCGAGGAGAGGTTGAGGGCGGTGGAAACGCGTCTTCGAGGGAGGTTGGAATGGAGAGATAGAGATATTCAGCAGGTCCTCCTCTGGGAAGCCACCATGCGAGGGAAGTTGGTTAGCGGAGGGGTATGACCGAGGCGGATCTTGACCTCCTTCCTCTTGAGCCCGAGCATTCTGCCTCGGCTTCTCTGGCTACCGGGGCCACTTTTAGTCGTGCTTCTCATCCCTCGGTGCCCAAGAGTCGTGGGATATATGCGAGGGCCGCATCTTCAGTTCGAGATACTCCTACCGCCCCTGATGCTCCAGAAGTTCAGTCTTCTCATTAGCCACCGATCCCTTCCCAGCCAAGTCAGGACGTTCTTCCTACTCAGCCTCTAGCAGATGACGATATGCCTAGGTATAGCTTCTTTGTGTCTTGGTTTTGGTGGAAGAATAGTATATATGCAAGGAATTTATGCTTTTCTTCTTTTCTTTTTGACTCAGGTGATCATTACAATGGTGTGTAGCTCAAGACTTTGATGGAAGCTTCTGATGGATCCTTATCTATTTTGACTTTAGTTTTAAGTAGGTTTACCTTCTTTTTCATGAACAATTTTCCCTTCTCTTTATTTTTTTCTTGATGTATGGACAAACATGGATGTTTTAAAATTAGTTTTATTGGTGTTAATTCGGTCGCGTACGTGGAATGGTTTTATAAGGTTCTATGGGTGGATGATTGGATGAAATGGACATATGGTTTAGCTTTGGTATGTTTACAGAGGGACAGGTGTTTTTGAAATGTGGTTATTTTTTAAATGCGTTGGTGTGCGTCTTATGAATATTTATGTATACGAAATGCGTGTATGCAAGTTTTGGAAATAACTGATTTCAATAGGTAAAGAAGTGTTGAAGAGTTGATTCGATATGGACTGACATAGCTAAAATAGGTGCAGGCAGGGGGCGGCTAGTGCAAACTAGTGAGGGGCGGCTAGTTGTGTTTAGCCACCCCTTGCCTGGGGCATTTTATCTTAAACAAAGGGGCTGGGGCAATTTTTGGTTCTGCCACTTCTGTTTGTTGCTGCTGAAAGCCTTCGTGAGTGTTTTAACCTTCGAGACCTATAAAAACATTATTTCCATGGACCAAGTGTTAAATCTATCTGGATTGTGCCCCTGCACTGACTTTCGAGCGCCCTTCTTGCTTGAATTGTCAAGGGCTACAATCCATCTTAAGGTAAAATGTAAATCGAATGCGAGAAAGGAAAGTGCGGGAAATCATGTTTTAGTACGCAAGGGAGGGATTCCAAGTGCGTGAGCGAAGAAAAATCTTAAGTATGTGTGAAAGTGGGACAATTTCTTCTCAAGTATGTGCGGAAGGGCATGAAATGAGTGTAGATGGGGACAATTTTAATGTTGGTACAGGGGGTCAACTTTAATATTTTAAAAAAATTATATGCCTAGGTGTTTTGAAAAAGGAAAATGCGAGCTTATGCATAAGTATAAGTGGCATAAGGGGGCATTTTAATTCTTCAATGGTCTTTTATGTAAGAGGGCAATGTTCTCGACTTTCTTAAGTAAAAGATACCATCAAGTCCCTATGGAGGGGCCCTTGTGGTCACTCATGTCCAAACTAGGATTGTATTTGAAAGGTATAAGTCTTAGGTGTCAGTTTTTCTAGGTTCATGGTTCTCCAATGCTTGATCGAATTATTCTAAACATGCTGAAAAATCCATGAGTGTACCAAGGGTCAAGTCAGATAAGTTTCTTTTGGATAGGCAAGTTTATAAATGAACCCATGTGAGTGTGTGCAATTGTAAACATGGAAGTGGTCAACCCTTGGTCAAAATTTCGCCTTTCCCGGTAGACATAGTTCAATTTTAAATCCCATTGCGAAACTAAAAAGGGGGGGGGGAGAATGGGGTAAGAGTAATATCTTTCTTTTGGGCAATATTTTAGAATTGTCCCAGTCTAGCATATGTCCTACTTTCTACGTCCCTCTGGCTTTCTTCTTTTTATCACTTCGTTATTTAGGGTGGAAAGTACAGACCATTGTTTAGACCTGTACCAGTATAGCCGTTTGTTTGGCATATACCTGTGCGTAAAGGCGTGAAAGCCTGCTAAAGTAGAGAGTTTAACCCGTTCACTTGGGTGTTATTTTTTGTTGGCCTCTCATTGTTGATTTTTTTTTATTTGAGGGGGGCTTTTCTGTTTTTCACCCCGATTCTTTTCATGCTTCCCCTCTAGAAGTGTTTGTATAGTGCCAGAGCCAGTTTTGGGACATATGCCAGGTCCAGGTAATTCCACATTTTGACCTTGGGTTAATACGAGTGGAGCGGAAATAAGGGAGGTTTGCTCTGGGGTTTTAAAATTGTCCCAGTCTACGGGGTAGGCAATTTCTCTTCTAGTCATACGAGCGTGAAGGGAGCGGCATAAATCAATTATCCAGTCATACGAGCGTGAAGGGAGCGGCATGATTGGCGGATATGTGCTCAAATAAATACGAGTTTATATTTGAGAGTCTTATAATTCTATCATCAAGTACTAAACGCTGGAAATTGCAGGAAGAAAGAATAATAGTTCTCAAGTATTGAAAGCTACTTATGCATGGAATTTCTTTAGATAAAGTGCATTCCATGAACCTGAGGCCTCGACTCCTTCAGCATCTACCAAGCGGTAGGCATTCCCGGAATAGGCATGGGTGATCACATAGGGTCTCTCCCATGTGGGTTGCAACTTCCCTTTTGGGTGAGGCTGTCTTAATGGCATGATTTGCTTAAGTACAACTCCCTGATTTTAAATTTTCTTTCTATTACCTTCTTTTCAAATGCCCTTGATACCCTTCTTTGGCAGGCCTGGGCATGGTCTGCCGCTCTTAATCTTTTCTCGTCTCTCTTCCCCCCCTTTTTTTGGTATTTACGTTTTTGAAAGTGTGGAAACAGATATATACATATGGTTCTAAAAGGGTATGAGTTGGTAAACAAATCTTTTATGTTTTGAGGGAAGCAAGGGAATAAAGCTGGTAAAACACTTTTGAAGACGGAAAACATGGAAATACAGTTTGGAAAACATTTTTTTTTGCTTTGAAGGAAAGCATGCAAATATAGTTTGGAAAACATTTTTTGTTTGTAAAGGAAAGCATGGAAATACAATTTGGAAAACATTTTTGTTTTGAAGAAGAGTATGGAAATGCAATTTGGAAAATATTTTTGTTTTGAAGAAGAGTATGGAAATGCAGTTTGGAAAACAAAACCTTTAGTTTTTGAATAACATGGAAGTAAGGTTGCACATGATGCTAAAAGCTGATGGATAAATATTTTGATTTTGTGGATTTTTTTTTGGAAAGCTTAAAACAAATATGTATAGAATGATGAAAGCGAAAGCTGGTAAACAAATATTTAAAATTTTTGTTCGTCTTAATAAAAAGCAGGAAACAAATATGTACAGGGTCATGAAAGCGAAAGCTGGTAAACAAATATTTAGATTTTTTATTTTTAGAAAAGCCATAAATAAATATGTACAGGAGTTTGCTAACTAGAAAGCTAATTTAAGCAAATATTTTGGTTTTGGGAATTTTGAAAGCCTGAAAATAAATATGTATAGGTTGATGCTAGTGGAGGCTTACCCAGGGGGATCGGTCCCTGGTTCTTGGACTCATACTGCTTCCTCGAGTCGGCTCCTTTTTGACGGCCGGTTGATGTCCGGTGGGGGTCCCCTATTTTTGAACTCTCCCTCCCAGGGCCGCTTCAGGAGTCTTCCTTGCTGGAGCAGTTCTTCATCAGCGGAGCCTGGTTGCCAACATGCAAGCACCTCTAGCCATATGTGCATGGCACAGATACTCCAATTTCGGGCCCGTGCCTCATTGAAGAGTGCTTCTCCCCCGATAGATATCACTCCTCCGTGGTACGGGAAGCGAAGGCATTGGTGTCGGGTGGAAGAGACAGCTTCGATGCTGTTGAGCCATGTCCTCCCAACAATCAGAGGGTGGGGTGATCGAATGTTCATTACCATGCAGTTGACGATGGTGGAGACCGGGCCGATTTTTAGTGGGAGCGTGACCAGTCCGTATGCGTTCTTGCGCGTGCTGTCGAAGGCGTAAATAAATTCATCTGAGGGCTCCAATCTAGGAACCCTGCCTTCTAGCTTCTGGTAGACGGAATATGTGAGAACATTAGTTTTCACTCCCGTATCGATGAGAATTCATCAGAATTCTCTTCCTCCGAGTATGGCAGTGATTGCGAGGGGTGCGGAGCGCGCTCTAGCTTTTGCGACTTCATGGGGGAGGAAGGTGATCGGGTTGGGCTTCATAAGATTGTTTGGTGGGTTCGGGGTCCCGGTTATCTCCTCTGAGGGGTAGTTGCTGTTATATGGGGACTTGGGTGGGCTATCATTTTCATTCTCGTCTCCCAGGCGTAGGGCTAGTGCGAACTTGTTGTGTATTGCCCAGTTGTTCCCGTTCTCATACTGGAGGCGTGCCTCTCCCCAAATTGTTAGTATGTGACCCATGAAGGGCACTCGGAGGCATTGGTGCCGGGGGGAACAGATAGCTTGGATGTTGTCCAACCATGGTCGTCCTAGCATCAGCGGGTACCTTTTGTCGATGTCGGCCACGAAGCATGCCACCTCACAGATGAGGGGGCCGACGGATAGCTCGAATATTTCGGGGCCACGGAGAGCTTTCCCCGTGTGATTGAAAGCCTGGATGGTAGGGTGGGCAGTGGGCAGTTTGAACGGGAGGGCATCCGAGTCCGGGTATCTTCTGGTAGGTGGAGCACGTTATTATGTTCATTCCCGACCCTGAGTCAATGAAGATGTTTAGCCACAACATTTGAAGTCGTCCGCGGATGTGTAGGGGGTAGACTCGCAGTCTGGGATCCAGAAGGTCTTGGTCAGTGAACGAAATGGTCATTGGGCGGCGGGGGCCGTCGACAGTGTAGGTACTCTTGGAGGACCCGTTGTAGTCCGGATGCAGATCATCCGACGTACATTCCCCTCCCTCGGGTCCTTCGCTAGCTCCTTCGGGGATCTCCTCAAAGGGCTTCTCTTCTTCATCTCCTCACGAGTTTTCTAGTCCGCTTTCGTCGGACTCGATGTTGACGGCTGCGGGTAGGGTGAGGACTGCTTGTTCTTCTTCTTCGCCATAGAGTATGGCGAGATCATGATCATCAAGGTTCAGCTGGAAGGGCTCGTTCTCCCCCTCCTCCTCGGATTCCTCGGATAGACTGTCATCAATGACATCCTCCAAACTGCTTGGTTGCGGCGATGGTTGCCTCCCTCTCCTGATGATGTTTACTATGTGGGCTCCAGATGTGGATGCTTGGTTGTGACCTGGCAATGGATCAGTAAATATGCCAAGTGGCGTGGAGGCTCAAGAATTGCCTTGCTTTAAGTGGCTTTTGATCATGGCCATATCAAGGTGCCTGTCATCATTCAAGTCCTAAGTAAAATCCTGAAAAAGAACGCATTGTCCTACGATATGCCCATGCTGTTGGTGGTATTGACAGTAACGCAGTCTGTTGGCCCCGGGGAGTGGAGGCTTAGCAACTGGGAGGGAGATACTATTAGTGTCCATTAGCACCCTAAAAATCCTAGTGAGTGTTTCTAGGAGGGATGGGTAAGAGTCCCTCTTTCCCATTCATCTTTGATCATAGGATGTTGGAGGGGAGACCTCATTATAAGTACTTTATGTAGGCTACCTAGGATTTAGGTTTTGGTTCCTCAGGAAGGTGGAATAGAAAGGGGTCCTAGGCTGGCCTTGTCTTGAAATTACGGGGCTTTGGACAGGGGAACTTTGGATTACCGGGTTTTGTTGTGTCGGCACGGGGACGGGTACTGATCGAGTAGCGAAATTTTGGTTGGTTGGCCGAGGCGGCGCATACCTGGATGAACCGGACGTGTACTGTCTCGGAGCCATTCCTTGATCAGGAACTAGTGCTCCATTCGGTAGAGTGCCGATACTTGTGTAATCCCCTCTACCGTTGGGGTTTGTGCCTTACGAGGAGGTTGTCCAACCCTATGGCTGATAGGTGGGGACTGGGTTTGGACTATTGGGGCTGCACAACGGGAAATCCTGTTGTGGCATCAATTAGAAGCTGATACGTAGTACAGTCCCCGTACGATAGGCTCGTACGAAGCTTTGGACTCAGGCTTTGTAACATCATGTCAATTTCTTGACATTCTGTGAGTTGCAGGCCTGTTCGGTGGACAAGTGTGCGCCACCGAGACACGTATTGTTAAAATTCCTCCCTAGGCCTCATTCTCTATACGATTAAATCCGAAATGGAGGGGGTTCTGATCCTCTGGTATACGTAGCGGCCCAAGAACTTCTCGCTTACAGCCAAGAAGTTCGATAAGTGATGTACAGGGAGGGTGGAGAACCATTGCAACGCTTCTCCTTCCAATGATTTCTGGAAGAGGAAGACTAGTAGGGGTTGATTATCTAGAAACGGTCGGGCATCTAGATAAAAGGTTGTTAAATGGATGTCTAGGTCTCCACGACCATTATACCGGTGGAATTTAGGGATTTTGAATCCCTCCGGTAGGTGGACTGGCTGGATTTCACTCAGGTTTTGTACAGACATGTGCTTGCGGGCTAAGGGACCAGTCTCGGAGAGGATTCTCTGGATGGTTTCATCCAACGTTTCTCCCATGGGAGGGCTGCCTAGCGGTACCTGGTTTGGGGTAGCCTGGTAAGGGACTGAGGTAGAAACAGTTGGGAACATTGGATTTGCGGGGAAAGGGGGGTGAACGAAAAAATGCTCGGATTGACCGAGCGATTGGGTGTAGATGGGGTTTTGGGAATATCCTTGGGGGTTTCGACAGGGGCCTCCTGTCTCATGGTCTTGGCATGACGGTAGTCGGCGAGGTCATGAAACATGTCCTCTACAGATTGGTACCCTAGACTGGCCATCTTTTCCTTTAGATGGGTCAGGAATTGTGTGGCCTAACCCTCTTAGTGGATTCTCTCCTCTAGTATCTCCTCCTCTATGTGGGATTCCATGTGTGTGTGGAATGATTTAAGGGAATGAATGCATATATAAAGCAGTAAATAAAGCGGTAAAGGATTGCGCAACGACGTGCGGCTTACAAAGCAGTAAAGGATTGCGCAGCGGTGTGCGGCTTACAAAGGAGTAAAGGGTTGCGCAGCGGTGTGCGGCTTACAAAGCAGAAAAGGATTGCGTAGCGGTGTGCGATTTACAAAGCAGTAAATGATGCTGTAATGCAAAGTAGAGGAGGATCTGATTCGAGGGGTGGGAAACTTTAACCTTCCTAGAGGGTCGATAACATTCTAGTCAAGCTTGTAAAAAAAGGGAGGCAGAAGTGGATTATCTTTTGTTGTTTTTCACGAGGGATGTCCCATCCCTGGCGGGCTCGATCGGATCATCTCTCGAAAGGGTGCTGTCGTTCCTGGTTGTGGCGCCCGAGAGCGGCTCAAGAGGATTCAAGGGTGTGTGTGATGGCCACCTGCTTTTTTGAAAAGCAAGAAAAGGTTGGGTTGGATTTGATCGCCTACGTGGGGAGTTTGTGGGGTCTCCGCTCTGAGACACAGATATACCGTACACAGAGGTGAAAAACAGGTAATCCTATTCTGCTTTCGGGGCTTGACTAAAGGAGTCTTGGGACAAAGGGGGGTGTGGATAGGGGGCGGCTAATGGGTCTGGCCATCGGGTATGGGGCTGCTACTAGGGTTTAGCCTTCCGGGGCCTGGGTTGGTTGGGGCAAAACTTCAGTAGGAAATGGATCTGGTTTGGACAGAGGTTAAGCTAGGTTTAACCCGGGTATTGGAGGGTGGAATGAGAGGGTTTTTTTTGTGTAGGGAATGGATTTTTCTCTCACAAAAGGGGGACTCTCTCTCTCTCTCTAGGGATTTCTAGTGGTGGAAGGGAATAGTCAATTGGTATCAAGTAAGGATTGTGGATTGGAGATTGGTAGATATTGTTTAAAGGCTTGGGACCTCCTCTATTTATAGTGAAAGAGAGGCAGGGGAATGTCCAGGGGGTAATAGAATGGCTTGGTTAATAGTGTGTTTGATTAGACCCTTCATTAATTCTCTGGTTCTTCTGTCAGATCAGGTGAAGGGCGGCTAGTCCTAACTAGCCACCCAGAATGGGGTGGCTACTTTCTGGTAGCCGCACCCATCATGACCTATCAAACGTCCCATCTCTGACAAGCGGTGGCTTGGGTCGGTTACTTGGATTGATCCGGCCAAGATGGGGCGACTAAAGGTCACAACCCGCCGCAATGATCAACATTTAATGCTGCTCTATATCCCATCGAGGGAAGCGGTTCAGGTCGGCCAGGGGGGTGGCTAGTGCCAACTAGCCGCCTGGTATGGGATGGCTAGTTAGGGCTAGCCGCCCCTTTCCATGGTTTCTTAGGTTTTAGGTTTTCTGGTGGGTTTAGGGTTGGGGCCAGATTTTTAGGTTTTTGACCAAGGGTTTAGTTTAGAGTTAGGGTTTGGGCCAGGGTTTGGTTTAGGGTTAGGGTTTCTGGTTTAAGGTTTAGGTTAGGGTTCCTGGTTTGGGTCGGGGTTTGGGTTAGGGTTTCGGTTTAGGGTTTAGGTTAGGGTTCCCGGTTTAAGCTAGGGTTTGGGTTAGGATTCCTGGTTTCCGGTTTCCTGATGTTTTATTTTTCTATTAGATTCCCAAATGTGGGTTACTTCCAGGTGTTACTTGAAAAATTTCTGTCTTTCTGGACGGTTAAAATTGGGGTATCTACAACCGCGATCACTACCTCCCCTGAGACCGGAAGGCCGGTAATCCGATGAACGTCACCAAGAGTCGGCATAATGGCACCGGTAGGAAGAATGAAGGTGCAACTCTCTGAATCCCATCTCTCCGCCAAAGCCTCCACATAAGGATGGTGGACATGGAATGGCTCGATCAGAAAGAAGGAACGGAAGCCCGCTCCATCTACCAAGCTCTTCTCCTCCACCCTTAAGGCATCATACCACCTCTTCATCCCATGCCAAAGGGCCCGAATACGATTCGGCCACTACAAAACAAATGAAGGGAACATGGGTTAGTTTAAAAGCAGTTGAAATGTGAGAACCCAAGTCTACGAATTAATTTTTTTGAAACCATGCTTGGCAAAATAAAACTTTCCATAAAATAAATCAAAAACAAAGGCATGAAAACAGGAGACTTCACACGAGGATCCACCGTCCATTATTTACAAAAAACAAAACTCTTTCATATGATCACATGCTTTACCCTGTTATCCCCCGTGGTCATAACTTGCATAATTTCTCATCTCTTTAGCATCTAGCATGCTCATACGCCTCTCACGAACTCACCCAAGCATGTGAAGAAACTTGGACTTATGAAATACATGCATATACTCCCTATTACTCTCTCATGATCAAACACATATGAAGACACACCTCGAAAACTGTATGCATACAAAAGCCATCACATGAAAGCATACTAGCCATACCATTCATCTCTTCTTTTAATAGAACAAATATGGATGTGTGTATAAAAAATTTGTCCCCCTTTCTAAAACAAACCCATATCAGCATGCTTACATATCTCACCGTGATCAAACTATACATACAAGCATGCATATTAGAAACATATATCACCCACTATTAATAAAAAGCTAGACCCAGCTTTTTATAAATAAAAAGCTATACCAAAAGGGTTAGAAGAATACCACGGTTCGTGTGGACCCAGCAGCGTCTACCTCGTCCTCGTCAGGATCGTCCATCTCGTCGTTATCCCCTTCCTCCTCATCATCTCCCTCTCCCTCAAACACGGCCTCCTCGGCCTCAAACTCAGCACCAGCCCCTGTGGCTCCTATGCCCATACCCGTGGCCTCTTCGGCCTAAACCCCGATACCCCCGGCTTCTGCAGCCTCAACCCCAACACCACCGGTCTCCTCCGTGCCCGCCGCACCAGAAGCCAACCCCTCGAACACACCTATGGCCCTTCTTTCCTCCTCCTCCTCAGCCCTTGCCTCTATGGCCTCACTGTCCAACATCCCGACAATGGCATCCAACAATGCCCTCACATCCTCACTAACTCCCCCGGCCTTGACTCCTTTGACCGTGCCCTCGGCCGGTCCCCCAACCTCCAAAACCACCTCTTCGACCACCGCCGGTCGATCCTCACGCTTCCTTTTACGTGTGTACCCAATCACCCCACCAGTAGAGCCACTCCCAACCCGTGAGACAGCCCCCGAAGGCATGCCCCCGACCTCACCCGTGCTGGTGCCCACCAACGGCACCTCCGGCGCACCCATAACTTCCCCCACGGCCTCTACCCCCGGCCTATCGCTCTCCAACGATGAAGAGTTTGGCTACGCTCTTCACGAGCCACCCGCGGTCGTTTCCCCCTCGAAGCAATTGCCTTCGACCTCGTCATCTTCCTTAGTTTGAAAAGAAAAAGGAGAACTCACACCTAGGGTTTTGAAATCAAGAATAATGAGATGACCTAGGGCGGAATCAAAAGAATCAAAGTGTTTAAAGACTAGGGTTTTTGGTTTCAAACGGAAAAGAAGAAGAAGACAGGGAAGAAAAACCATTTTGAAAATAAAGTGGGGAGAGAGAGGGTCTCTTTTCGGTTATAAGGGACCCACTTATGGGGCGGCTACCCACGAGTAGCCGACCTCCCAGTTTTCCAACTTCCACTAAAGACCCCTTTCCAAATTTCTTTCAAATCCTAAATTCAAGTTTTCTAAAAACAAATAGCCATGTATGGTTTTATTTCCACGCACTACTTGACTAAACACGACTTTCCCAAAGTTTCACCACACTTTCAGTACCATTCACTAGGAATTTCTTCAGTTCTGGTTCTTTTTCAGAGTTTTTATCATTCAGATGATCCATTTCACCAACTCAACTCTTTACTTGCTTTCTGTCGACGATATCCCCTCCTTGCTGAGTTTTTCCAAGCACGGGAATGGTAGGCATGAGCAAACTGACGCTGGGCTGCCCCGTGCACGATAGCTAACAACCCTGACAGCGGGTTGGATCTCTCACCATTTACTTTTCCCGCCTTCCACCTGGATCATCCTTTCGATTGAAAATTCTAGTCAAGACCTAGCCTCTGACAGTCTAAATCAACTCCCTGAATAGTATTGTTCGTGTTGTCTTAACTTCTTGAAGGTCGGGCCGACCAAAATAGGGGTCTCTATCCTTATCATCGGTCGAAGTCTTTCCTGCTTCACGCAAAGACTCCGTTCGATGAGGAACAATTGTAGATACCCCAATTTTGACCGTCCAGAAAAATGAAAATACTTCAAGTAACACCTGAAAATAACCCACATTTGGGCATCAAATAGAAAACAAACCTCAGTAAATCGGAAACCCTAAACCCTGGTCCAAACCCTAGGAACCCTAAACCCTGGTCCAAACCCTAGAAACCCTAAAAACCTGGTGCAAACCCTAGAAACTCAAAACCCTGGAAAGGGGCGGCTAACCCTAACTAGCCACGCCATACCAAGCGGCCAGTTTCCACTAGCTGCCCCCCTGGCCGATCCCAAACCGCTTCCCTGGATGAGACATAACGCAGCATTAAATGTGATCTTTAGCCGCCCCATCTGGGCCGGTTCAATCCAAGTAACCGATTCGAGCCACCGCTTGTCAGAGATGGGACGTTTGGCAGGTCATGATGGGGGCGGCTACCAGGAAGTTACCGCCCCATCTTGGGCGGCTAGTATCAACTAGTCGCCCTTCACCTGGTCCCTGACAGAAGAACCAGGGAATTAATGAAGGGTCTAATCAAACACACTATTAACCTAGCCATTCTATTACCCCCTGGATATTCCCCTGCCTCTTTTTTACTATAAATAGATGAGGTCCCAAGCCTTTGTAACATCATCAAGATATTCACACACCTTCATAATTCCCAACCTTGAATTCCAATTCCCACACCTACTACTTGAAATCCCTAGAGAGAAAGAGAAAGAGTCTTATTTGTGAGAGAAAAACCCATTCCCTACACAAAATCACCCTCTCAATCCACCCTCCAAAACCCAGATTAAACCCAGCTTAACTTCTACCAAAACCAAACCTATTTCCTACCCGAGTTCTGCCCAAATTCACCCAGGCCCTGGACGGCTAACCATAACTAGCCGTCCACTACCCGACGGCTCAAACCCATTAGCCGCCTCCCACCTACACCCCAGTTGACCCAAGACTCCTTTAGCCAAGCCAGAAGTAGAATATGATACATGTTTTTCACCTCTGTGTACGGTATATCCGTGTCTCAAAGCGGAGACCCCACAAACTCCCCCCGTGAGGCGATCATATCCGACACCAACTTTTCCTATTTTTTTAGAAAGCAGGTGGCGATCATAACAACAAACCCTGTATTTGCTGAGAAGCAGTCGGGCGGCTCAAGAACGACTCTCCGGACGGTGATCTGATCAGTCGCGAGACGGACCAGGACCAAGTTTGCAGAACCCCTCAATTTTACATACTAACATGCTTGGCACAACAATTTTGGTTACCCTAGAATTTTAGTTATGCTTTTTAGAATAATTTTTATGTTTAGTTATCTTATCGGATCTTAAGCAGCCTATATGAGAATTTTCTTTGAAGCCTAGGATAGGCTTAGGGCATGTTAGGATGCATTGTGTTAATTCCTTTTATATATTTCTATGTGATAACTTGAGTAATTTTTTTTTTATAAATTTGATATATTTATATAAAATTTTTCTTAGTGCTTCTTATTAAACATAATTTTTTTTAATAAAATTTAATTCGGCCCACCCCAAAATTATTTCCTGGCTACACCCCTGATACAATTGACATACGACCATACCACAAAATAACCATATAAATGAGATTCACAATTCTTCTGCTATGCCACTCTGTTAGTGACCCAAATCACAAGTGGATGAACTTATACATCACAAACAATGACAACAATCATTTACAATAATTAAATGTATAGGTTAAATCTACTCATGCATCACATCATAGGTGTTATAACTCATACAACATAAGCAATGGAAAACAACACAATAAAAATATATCGAAGATGATATATCGAAGTGACTTTACAGGGCTCTGGCCTCTACCGGGTAGCTACAATGCAAGATGATATATCGAATCGACTCCAGATGTGGCTATGAAACACAGCAATCGCCCACCAAGATGCAAAAAGGACGCACCCAATCCCTATCGTATGCATCACCATTCGATATTGCATCTTCCAAGTGAGAGGGAAATGCAATCATCAAAGGGATTTTTTAAGGACATTCCCTAATTGGGAAAAGAACCCATTGGGAGGGCATCATGAGGTCCCGAAATAGGATATCCTGACAACAAAACGAACACGGAACACCCTAGCCCGGGTCTCAATGATGGCCCTGCAAGGCCCCTTAATCCCGAGCAGGAAAATGGAAGAAGACATTGCCCATTAATGATCAACATGCCACATCCTCAAAAGCTTGAAACCGACGCCGCACATGAACTCCATGGTTAACAACAATACTGATGCATTGGAATAAAGATCCGTTATCGAGACGCGATTCAAACCTTAGCAGTCACTACAAATCTGACAGGACAACACAATTGGTTGCAATCTCTTTCCCAAACTTTAGTCCCACAATAGGGGACCCAACAACTGACTCAATTCAGTCAACTCAGTCAAAAACTTAAGGGGGTCCAGGGGTGTCCACGTCCATGTCCACGGATGCGAGGATTCATGTTAGCAACTTAAGATAAACTGCTAAACCAGAGTACTCGGATGACAATCATACGACTCATCTACACGACTCGACTTAGGCTCTAACATGACCAGACTACAATAAATAAAGTATTAGCCGTCCCCAAAACGTGGCAATATATAAAGTATTAGCTATCATCCAAGAGGTCAACAATGACTACAATAAATAACACACAAAGTTTGCAAAGCAATGATAACTGATAACTCGACTGAAATGCAGAAGCATAAAAATATCCATATGTTGTAAACCAAAAATATTATTACAAACTCAAATACACAATCAATGTCCCGTGAGAGCTAAGTCTAGTCCAAATAAATACGACCAGTGCAAATTACACGATTTATAAATACATGAATCTAGGACCGCGGACAGTCTTGCACTCACCAACCGCCATACAGAACATTCGACACACGCAAGACCACGCCACAGGGAAGCTCCAACTCCACGCCCAACACCGCCCGTATAGAAGAAACAATACGCGAGAGGTGAGCTACAAGCTCAGTGAGTGGCTAGAAACCAAACACCATTACAACAATTCAACACTATGGCAATTTCCTTCAAAGGAATAACATGAGTAGAAACCCAACGGATAACAAGGTCATGCAGCAGCGTGACCAACCTCATCCTCACCCTCACTCCTGGAAGGAGACTTTTGGGACTCTTGGGGAGAGACCATACCGTTTGTAAAAGAGATGCAACATTACTGGTCCACACAACACTATTGGATTATCTACATAGAGATAACTGACCATTGATGTCTCTCAACATAGATACCTAACCGGACCCAACAACTATGAGAACGGATGAATAAATGAATGGGTCACGTAACGATGTGAGTTCAACTCATTCTCACCCTAGCCCCCGGAGGGGTGACCCTAGGGACTTTTTAGATAAACTCTGTTGTTCTACACCGTTCATCATCCGGTAGCCCTCTCCCGGGTAGCCTATACCCGGTATACTCCCATGATCAGTACATCTTCCGAATGCATCAGTAGTACCTACAGGTCCTCTATCAGGACAGCTTAATCGCCAGGCAGCTTCAACACAAATCCGACGAAGGGGAGAACGACTTCACGCTCGCAATATCACCCGGAAGCCGTCTCCCGCACAACCTCTACTTGTGGGCCTTCCACGATCGGTACATCCGCCAGATGTGTACCACGATACGCATCGGTAGTA
This sequence comes from Acorus calamus, assembly GCA_030737845.1. Lineage (NCBI taxonomy): Eukaryota > Viridiplantae > Streptophyta > Magnoliopsida > Acorales > Acoraceae > Acorus > Acorus calamus. The sequence goes on from CM060861.1 coordinate 15,898,785, forward strand.
CCTACAAGTGGTGGCTTCATTGATAGCTTTGATGTCGGGTAGCTTCGACAGACGACGATGTTAGGAGGGAGCACCCTGCGTTCGCAAAGCAAACCCTATGGGGAAAGTCAACTACTCTTGATAATGACATACCGATGATATCGAATACACTTGTACTCACACACCGATGCGTCACTCGGGACGCGAGGAGCTACCTCAGTTCTCACACAAAAATAAGCCAAAGGCATATAACCCAATAGAGGTTCATATATGCGTGTAGCACGGGTAGGCCTAACTTAACGTTATAGCCACCTGTTTAACAAAACTGATACAAGAATGAATTCTCCTTAATTCCAATTCAAGTGAATCTCGCAGATGCAAAGGGGCGATTACATCACTATCGCTCTAACTAATAAGGTTCAACCTGATAGTGGGTCATACCCCGTCTATTACAGATAGGCCCAATTAGTCTAACATGCATATAATTATATGGAAAATTCTATCACTGAAGAAATATGATCCACATGCACAATAAAATATGATTAATAATAGGGGTTCTCCCTAATATGAGTATATGACATAAACAACACATCATACAACACACATACAAAGCATGACCTAACTACACAAGCATATGAGGGCACTAATCATATAAACATACAAAATATACTCTAACATGCGTTGGACATTACCAACTTTAAAAGGGAAGGGTCAAGCACGATCTCGTGCACTAACAGTTGCATGCCAATATTGCTAAGTAAACATGAGTCTTGTAGGAACCGCATCCACTTACTCAGTTCACACGAAGAGTGAGGGCGAGAGTGAGCTCATCATCTTAGAAAGCTGGTTATAGCTTTGCCCCAACAATATGGGTGCAACAACTATACCACACCCTCAAGTAGTATAGTTAGACATGACCATACTACTCATCCAAATAAGTAGTATAGTTAGGGTGCCCAACGGATGCGTGACACATGACTGCGTGCATCCAACGCTTTCGTAGGGTTGGATCGAAACACTAACCGATACCCGGATTGTCGCGCATCCAACCGACGAGATATGCAAGGTAAGGGCATCAAAGAGGGTGAGTATTTCAAACAAAAATGATCTAACTCCTGATAGTTTTCACAACATGTTTGACAACTTCTTTACACATAATCGAGTAAAATTACTAAACATGCTGCAACCAGCCCTGCTATTTGATCTTCACAACACCAAATACACATCCAAAAATCATCAAATAAATTATACACGTTCTATGAAATGTTGGGATTATAATCTATGAATCAGAACCTAATTTTGCCTCTACATATTCGAAATAAAATATTTCCAGAAGCAGGTCAATTCCCTCGTGAATTTGGACAATCCATGCAAAACAGGTTCTAACCCACAACATAGATATCATAATGACACTAAATTTCATATATAATATTTAGACACATAGATGATCACATTACATGTAGACATAAACCTTCAAATATGCCTCTAGATGCTAGTTCTACAAGGCTCTTAAGGAGATACAAATCAGCCTTACTACAACACAAAACCACCACCATTCATGCATAAATACAAACACCTCATGTGCAATCATTACACATAATAATACTCCCCCAACAGCACCCACACATACCCACATTCAATAGTATGCACTCATACAAACATAAACACAAATACATACAAGGCCGCATAAAAAAAGGAAAGTACCTCTTGGTGGAGGAGAAGGGTGATTGGGGCTTCACAAACACAAATACATACCACCTTCTCTTCATGGCTGGACCAAAGGGAATTAGAAAATCAGGGGGGGGGGGTATTTGAGGGAGCTGGAAGAGGTGGAGAAAGTAGAGGCAACAACACAACATATGCACATACAAATCTTAATCATCTTCTCGACTTAATCTCCTTCTTGATCATTTCATACACTTCTTCTCCTTCACTCACTCCTTCATTTTCTTTGCAAAACCAACAAAAAGGGGGAGTACCAACAGAGGAGCTTGGATGCTCTTTGAGAGAGGGAGAGAGAAAGAGAGAGAGATACACACACACACATTTGGGGCTTTAAATGAAATTAAAGTTGGTTGGTGGGGATTGACATAGTCAACCCAACCACACAACAAAACAAAAGAGCCTCCTATTGACTTGGCCAAGCCAATCTACTTAGTTGTGTGCATTTCTTCCACCTCCCCAAACCAGTAATGACCAAACCTGAATGTGATTTGGAACTACATATTTTGCTCAAACGATACCGAAATTCGATAAAATTTTTATTAGTACAACACAGTACCAGGACCCTTAATATGCAGTTAGATTTTTAATCAGAGTACTCTAACTCTTGCTGGTAGCTAAAAACCAAAATTTTAGCGACTTCGATCGAAAAAATAAGGCTCCAATTGACACAAGCATAGCACAAAGTACAAGATTTTATCGAAACTCCTTGTCAAAAGAATGAAGAATGTACTCCCTCATATAATAGGCTTTGAACATGCTGCTTTTGTAAAAGGGCGTTCAATCATGCCCATGTTCTGTTGATTCAGGACATTATGCATTCTATCAAGCAATGAAAAGGATGACATGCTCTTATGGCAACTAAAGTGGGCCTACAAAGTGCGTATGACACTGGAATGGGAATGTCTACTAAATGCTCACTCAGTTGGGATTCCCTCCACTACGGGTCAGATTGATATACGAATGCATCTCTAAGGTACGCATGGCTCTCCTTATTAATGGTGTCCCACTGAGTGGTTTCGAAAAGACGGGGACTTCGACAAGGAGATCTAATGTCTCCTTATCTATTTCTTATTATTGCTGAGGTGATCTCTGGGCTGTTGCCCAAGGAACGAGAGGCAGGACACTTCATTGGATATCAACCAGATGTTAGATTAAAAATGGCCAAATAGTCTCGCCAGCACTCACACATACTCTGTTTGCAGATGACCTACTTATAATCAGCATAGAAAATCCAGAACAGGAGAGGCTAATTCGACATGTTCTTGATCAAGTCCACTTGATTATCGGACTCACTATAAGCCTACTTAAGAGCTCAGTGATTTTTTCACCAAGTGTACACCCCCGAATTCGTAGATGGGTAACGCGCATCCTCAAAGTTCAACTATCAATGAACTCTTGGCGCTATCTTGGGGTTCAAAATCAAGAAGATAGGACTCATGCTACTATTGCTAATCTTGTTCATGCAGTGGAATCCCGATAAAAACCATGGAAAGCTCATCTATTATATATGGCAGGACGAGTGGTCCTAATAAAATCAGTTCTCTAGGCCCTTCCAATGTTTTCAATGTTGGCAGCAGTAGTCACCTCTGGGTCTGCAGAAAAAATAGACAAAATGGTTCGTGCTTTCTTGTGGGGGGGACAATAGAAGAATCGGCCTCTTCATTTAGTTAGTTGGGATATAGTTACCCGACCACGAAATTAGGGTGGTCTTGGTCATAAAGCTTCAACTATGCGTAATGCTAGTCTCGCATATATTGCTTTACAATTTATGCTTTTTGTGTTAGAAATTAGAGGAGATGTGTGGAGCTCTGTCGCTGTTTGCTACAGCAAAACAGAACCAAAACAGAAAAACAGAGTGTATGTTTTTAAGTAGATGAAACTTTCATTTGATTTCTTGAAAAAAAAGATAAGTAGTTGCCCATTATATAGGCATACATCAGGCATAACAAAATGGATAAGTTCCCACTCAACCACTAACAACTTGTTCCTAGAATTTCTGATTTGAGTGGGCCACATATACATCCACTACAAACTAACTGAAAGACAAAGTCAAATGAAATACAACTAACTAAAGATGATGAACCACATAAAAGAATGGACGGCTGGATTTGCATCGTACTTCAACACTCCCCCTTGATGCAAATTCTTCTACACAGAGAAGATCTCGAAATTTGGAGAACTTGGGATAGGAGAGTGCCTTTGTAAACCCATCTGCAATTTGATCATTAGTGGAGCAAGATATCATTTTGATCAGTCCTTCTGCCACAATTTCTCGAATACGGATTTCAATGTGTTTGGTTCGCCCATGGAAGACTGGATTCTTCATCATTGAAATTGTTGCTTTGTTGTCGCAGTGAATCCCCGTTGCCTGTTCTTGAACTTGCTTCATATCTTCTAATATTCTTCTCATCCAAATAGCTTGACAAGCAGCAGATGAGGCAGCAATGTATTCAGCTTCAGATGACGATAGTGCTGTGGTGGCTTGTTTCTTCGACGTCCACGAGACAGCTCCTGAGCCAAGGTTGAAAATGAACCCACTTGTGCTTTTTCTGTCATCTAAAAAACCTGTCCAATCACTGTCAGTAAACCCAATTAATCTGAAATCAGAAACAGGTTTATACCATATTCCTTATGCTCTAGTTCCTGCTATGTAACGGAGGATCCATTTTGCTGCTCCCATATGATGCACTGAAGGATTACCTCGAGACTAAACTCACTGCATACATTATATCAGGACGTGAGTGGGTCAAATACATCAAGCCACCAACTAAACTTCTGAAAAAATGAGCATTTGTCTTCGGAGTTCCATCTTCCATGGTCAGCTTCTCATTTGCATTCATTGGAGTATGAGAGACTTTACAATTCAGCATATTGTATCTTTTAAGCAGATCTGAGGCATATTTTTCTTGAGAAATAAATATACCACTTTCATTTTGCTAAATTTGTAAGCCAAGAAAATAGTGTAGCAGTCCTAAATCCGACATATCAAATTCATGCTTCATGCTATCTTTAAATTCTTGAAGGAGTGTTTCACATGATCCAGTGTAAATAATATCATCTACATAAACACAAACAATGAGAAGATTTTGTCAGAAATATGGAAGCCATTTTGTCAAAAATAGCAATCAAGACGGCTGTACCATGCTCTTGGGGCCTGCTTCAATCCATAAAGTGCCTTATTAAGCTTGTAGACTTTCTCTTCTTCACCTTCAACAACGAATCCTTGTGGCTGTTCAACAAATACATCTTCTGCTAGATATCCATTCAAGAAGGCAGATTTTACATCAAACTGAAACACATTCCATTTCATTTGAGCAGCTAATGCCAAAACAATTCTAACAGTCTCAAATCGAGCAACTGGAGAAAAAGTTTCGAAGAAATCTATACCATGTTTTTGCACATACCCTTTAGCAACCAACCTGGCTTTATATTTCTGCACACTTCCATCAGCATTATATTTTACCTTGTAAATCCACTTCACTCCAATTGCTTTTTTTTCTGGTGGCAAGGTTACTAAGTCCCATGTACTGTTTGTTTCAATTGCTGCCATCTCTTCTTTCATTGAGTTTTCCCACTCTTCTTTTCCTCTTGCTTCCTCATAACACACTGGTTCTGCAACCATAAGAGTAAAGCTACATGTTTCATATATTTCTGCAAGAGATCTCACCTTCCTTGGAGGAGTATCGGTGTCCAAAGTGGACTCTATCGAACTGCTGTGAGGAATTCTGTCAATGCTGCTTGGATTCCTTGGAGAGGCCTGATGTACCACCAATTCTTTCTGTAGTTCAGATTGCTGCAGTTCTTCAATTGTTACAGGTACATGCTTATTTTGCTCTTCATTCCAATCCCAAAAACTGTTTTCATCAAAGATAACATCTCGACGGATAATTAGTTTTTTTGTTTCAGGATTATACAAACGATATCCCTTTGTTTCAAATATCCAACAAAGATGCATTTTTCACTTTTCTTGTCCAGCTTACTGCGATTTTTAGAACTGATAAATGCATAAGCAATGCAGCCAAAAACCTTCAAATGACTCACCTCTGGCTTTCTGTTGCACCATGCTTCATAAGGAGTCATATTTCTCACTGCCTTTGTTGGAGATATGTTCAGAATGTATACTGATGTTGCCACTACTTCAGCCCAGTAGTCATTTGGAAGCTTTTTCTCTTTCAACATACTTCGGGCCATCTCCACAATTGTTCGATTCTTCCTCTCTGCTACTCCATTCTGCTCCGGTGTTAGTCTTACTGTTAGCTGCCTGCGTATGCCATTTTTCTTGCAAAAGGAGTCAAAAGCATTAGATAAAAACTCTCCCCCTCTGTCAGTACGAAGAGTTTTTATAACATGCCCACTTTCTTTTTCAACTAGAGCTTTGAATTCCTGAAATTTTTCAATTGCTTCTGACTTCTGAACCAGAAAATATATCCAACACATCCTACTAAAATCATCAATGAACAATAGAAAATATTTACTTTTGTTCAAAGATAAAGTATTCATAGGACCACATATATCAGCATGAATCAATTCCAAAGGCATTTTGGCCCTCCAGGATTTTCCAACAGGAAATGGCAAACGATGTTGTTTTCCATATATACACCCTTCACAAATATCATCACTACTAGCAATTGAAGGCAAGCCAATCACCATATTTTTCTGATTTAGCAATTTCAGTCCACCAAAATACAAGTGACCAAAACGTAAATGCCAAAGCCAAGATTCATCTTTAGTATTAGCTACCATTGCACAATCATCCAGATGTGATAAATCAAGGGGAAACATTTTATTTTGTGCCATGTGAACCTTCATTAGAGGCAAATCAGATTTTGAGCTTTTTATTTCACACACATCATCATGAAATAGAACAGAATATCCTTTTCCAATTAATTGCCCCACACTTAATAAATTATGTGCCAAACCAGGTATATAGTAAACTTCATGGATAAGTTTTTCAATACCTGACTTGGTCTTTACAGCAACAGTTCCTTTTCCTTCGATTTGCACCTGCTTATTATCTCCAAGCCGAACATATAACTTGACAGATTCATCAATATCCCGAAAAAGATTTTTTACTCCTGACATATGGTTACTACAGCCACTATCCAAAAACCACACATCATTCTTACTTTCTCTAGGATTAAGATAAGTAAGAAACAAGTTACCTTCTTCCTCCTCCTTTTGCACAAAATGTGCAGCTTGCTTTGTTTTCTTCCAGCACATTGCTTCAAGGTGACCAAACCTTTTACAGAAATTGCATTGCTTTCCTCTGTAATAATGATTCTGCTTGCCATCATCACCACTTTCTGCACCTTGACGATTCACATTGTATCTGCCTCTTCCTCTTCCGCGGCCACGATAGCTACCTCTACCTCGGCCTCTTCCTGCATGTCTCTGATCATAGGCACCTTCAACATTTTTATCTTTGTTAGAAATCTCCACCTTTGACTGAAATGCATGCTCAATATTTCTTTCTGCTGACCTGTTCATCCTTTCTTCATGAGCTAAAAGTGAACCCATTAATTCATTAAGAGAATAAACTGACAAATCCTTGGACTCTTCAATAGCAGTGACAACATGATCAAATTTTGAAGGGAGACTCCTTAGAACCTTTTCTACAACTTTCTGATCTGAGATTTTCTCACCAAGACTCTTCATTTGATTATAATAACAGAAAGTCTAGAGAAAAACTGTTGCACAGATTCACTTCCTTTCATAAGTAGAGTCTCAAATTCTCTACGAAAGGTCTGAAGTTTAACAGTGGTTACCTTGCTGTCCCCATGGAATTCTTGCCTCAAAATAGTCCAAGCTTCCTTCGATTTGGTAGCATTTGCTATTCGAGGAAAAATGGATTCATCCACTGCTTGTTGGAGAGCAAGCAATGCCTTCGCATCCTTCTTGCGGAGCTCCTTCATTTCTGCATTCTTCTCTGCAGACTTTGAACTTTCTATTTCTGCATAACCAGTATCAACTAGATCCCAAAGATCTTGAGAGATGAAAAATGTCTTCATCTTAATGCTCCAAAACTCATAATTTTGTCCATTAAAAATAGGGACCAAAGATTGAGAGAGGTTGAGAGCATTCATACCATTAGACATGCTGCTGACTTCACACAGAACTTAATTCAAACAGTTCTTGTGCAAGTGAAATACCTCTCTTTTGTCCCTTTCACCAACTGAGATTGGCTTCACCAAGGTTCTCTGCTACAGCAGTCAGCCTCCGTAGTGAATCACGACGCCCACCTTTGATCGAACCTGGCTCTGATACCAAAATTGTTAGAAATTAGAGGAGATGTGTGGAGCTCTGTCACTGTTTGCTACAGCAAAACAGAACCAAAACAGAAAAACAGAGTGTATGTTTTTAAGTGGATGAAACTTTCATTTGATTTCTTGAAAAAAAAAGATAAGTAGTTGCCCATTATATAGGCATACATCAGGCATAACAAAATGGATAAGTTCTCACTCAACCACTAACAACTTGTTCCTAGAATTTCTGATTTGAGTGGGCCACATATACATCCACTACAAACTAACTGAAAGACAAAGTCAAATGAAATACAACTAACTAAAGATGATGAACGACATATAAGAATGGACGGCTGGATTTGCATCATACTTCAACATTTTGATCACCTAATCAACCTTTTTTTCAGACTTAAATACCGCTGGTCAAGGGATCCGTGGGATATTAAGCCTATAACATCTCCTTCACCAGTGTGGTGTGCTTTGAGTTGCGGCCTACAAATGATTCGCCAACATGTTATGAAGTCGTCAGGGGATCTGTCGAATATAGACATTATAGAAGACCCAGGGTTAATGCCTCTACCTTTCTCTCAGATTCCTACTCTACTTAACACGGACATGATTTCATTGGGTTATCGTCTTTCTGATGTTTACCAAAATGGTGAGTGGAAAATTAAAATTTTGAGTTTTATCTTTCCTCCTTACTAGTTGAATCGTATTTTGGAGTCAACACCACCGAAACAGGGTGTAGACTCACCTGCCTGGTATTGGGTGGAATCAGGCTCTCCACGCCCACGTATCTCTAAAATACACTCAGTGATTGAGCCCGTCATTTTGGAGGAAAATAATCCAGCCTGGAAGAAGCTATGGAAGTTAACAGTGGTACCAAAGTTTAAAACTTTTCTGTGGTTGCTCCTGAGATAGCGTTTGCCTACACGTTCATACTTAAACCAAATTGGAGTTTATGTAGAATTGAGGTGTCTATGGTGTGAACAGAGCCATGAAACTCTAGAACATTTGTTTCTTGAATGTTTTTCTATGGCGGAGTGCTGGCGTATTACAACTCCAAGTCTTCGTCCTCCACTAAAAATATGGAGAGCCCCTTGGTCTGAAATGCTATTTCACCCGGATTGGGACAGGGTTCCTTCAGGAGCTTTTATAAGAATTTATTTTATATCTATGTTGTGGCATTTGTGGAAAGCAAGAAATCACATAATGTTTCATGGAGACCATCAGCCAATATATTATGTGGTGTTACGGACATATGCTTGTGCTTATGAGTGCTGCTCTACTCTTCTTCTGGATCATACTATGCCACAAGAGCCAATTACATCTCTTAAAATAGCTTTGGCTCCCTCTGTTTCTTCTTCTGTGTACAACTCACTACTACTTAGGGGTGCAACTCGGGCGGGTTGGGTCGGGTTGAAGGCCTGTCCAAACCCAACCCACGATGCACAAAGCCTAACCCGAACCCGAGCCCGAACCCGACCTCAACCCGAACGGTGCAACCCGAGCCCGAACCCGACCTCAACCCGCGGGTTCGGCTCGGGTTCGGGTTGAACCCGGGCTCGGGTCTGACTTAGGTTTGTTGTTTTCTGAGGTTGGGAGCTTGAATGTAGTAGGATTTTCAGATAGACAAATTTTCACCACTCAAAAGATGTAAATCATAACAAAACAAGCAAATAAGAAGAAGAGAAATCATAATAAAAACAACTAATCAAACTCCCATTGATCATCATGTTAAGTTGTTAACAGGGACATGAAAAACCAACATTCAACAAACAATCAATTCAAAAAAACTTTTCGAACATGGCAACACATTAGGGTGTAAAAATCACTAACCCAATCCATCCACATATTCTCTGATAATCCCGCGGTGACAACGAGTCGGCGAGGGTCGAGGGACGGCGAGTTGGCGAGGGATTTGTGTTTGGTGAAAAGAGAGGAAGAGTGCGGCGGCTAAAAAAAGGAAGAGAGAGAGTGATTTGTGAAAAGAGAACATTTAGGGTTAGTGAGATGGACGGTGAAGATTGCATTTTACACATGTATGGTTTGATTTCCATAGTTTGGGTTTGTTGTTATGGCATAACATTTAAAACATATTCTTAACATGCACATGACTTTCGGGTTCGGGTTGAGCCCGCCTAACCCGACCCCTCAACCCGAACCCGACCCGAACTAGGTTCGGGTTAGTTCGGGTTCGGGTCGGGTTGAACCCAACAAGAAAAAACCCCAACCCAAACCCGCCCATGAGCCGGGTTGGGTCGGGTTGGGTCGGGTTCAACCCGCCCAAGTTGCACCCCTACTACTACTTCTTAGTGATTGCAGTGTGGAGATTGAAATGTGGAAAGCTGGAGTGGGATTTATACTTTTTCATCTACATTCCGGCCGAATACTTGGTGCAGGATACTCGGGTTGGCCTTGGGGCCTCACCTATAACAGCTGAAGCTGAATGTATGAGGTTTGCAACAGAGTTTGCTCTAAGTAGAGGTTATTCAAGGATCACTCTAGGTATAGATGTAAAACAATTAGTTTCTCTTATTTTGAGCCAAGCCCCGGGACCACTACACCTCCGAAATGTTGTCTCCCAAGTACGACAGGCCTTAAGGTCCAGTTTGATTTGTCCAGTTATAAAAGTTGACAGATCTGTAGTGCAGAGACCTGATGCTCTTACTAATTTTTGAATGACGATACTATTTGTCGTATACTTTGTCCATATACTACTATATTACATCCGAGTTCTTTGAATATAAGTTTAGAAACCCGATGTTTTTGTACAACTCTTTAGATAAATGAAATATAAGCTCTGGGTTCAGAGCCTTTTACAAAAAAAAAAGGGAAAAATCCATATAACCCCCTGAAATCTTGCATAAATCCATATAACCCCCTACAATCTTCATATATCCATATAACCCCCTGTAATCATATCCAAAATCCATATAACCCCCTCCATCCGCCTTTCGTCAACCAAGTTAACGGTAAAATTGAGAAAAATCCATATAACCCCCTGTAATCTGGCCTAAATCCATATAACCCCCTGTAATCTTCATATATCTATATAACCCCTTGTAATTTTTGAAAAAATCCATATAACTCCATGTAATCTAGAAAAAATATTTTTAAAAATTTAAAAATAATTTTTTATTAATAATAGAGTAAATTTTTTATTCATTTATTTTTTTTATTCCTAATTTTTTAATTATAAATGACATGTGATTTCATAAACAGTATCCCGACACATTAATAATAAAGTAAATTAACATTACTTTTTAATCATTTTCGGAAGCTGATCATAGCTTTGCCCCAACAAGATGGGTGCAACAACTATACCACGTCATCCAGTCTTATGACCGGAGAATATTAAGTATGCATCCGGTTATTAACCCATGTTTAATCATGCTAGATATTACTTACATAGGGAGATAGTACTATAAATAGGGACTACCTAAGGTATGCATATTTTATACATTCATATTTCTCATATGAAAAATACATGCCCAAACAAGAAGGGCACACGAAAACATGACTATTCAAACATGAATACAATACATAGATAAGTATATGGTAGAAAAGGGGATTCTACGCAATATACGAGCTATACAAACCTAGCATGGAAATATATAGCATATTTAGGGTGCAAAGAAGCCCCATGGATGCATGATGCACAACTACGTGCATCGAGCGCATCCCGATGGTTGGATCGAACCACTCACCGATACTTCGATCGTTGTGCATCCGACCGACGAGATCTGCCAGACAAGGGTATCAAAAGGGGTGAATAAACTACATAACAGTACAAATAAAATGACTAAACGGGCAAATGGCTTAGACATGCACACATGCAAACACGCACGCACGCATGCCCGAGACCCCCGGACATGCACTCAAGCGTGCCGACCCACAACACACCCAAACTAGCCCCAGGCAGCCCCGCACGCAGCCCTGGGGAACCCTGCGTGCAGCCGCACGCACCGTGGGTAGACAGCGTGTGTCCGTGCACAGACACGCGCAGATAGCCCCCACGGTGCACAGACACGCACGAAGCGGCGAGCACACCCGTGCGCCCGACCCGCGCCTGCACCCGTGCGCGCGCTCGCACATGCAGATTCACGAGCCCAGTGCAACTAAGCCCTCCCCCATGCCCTCATATGCACCCAACTCAAAACATCTCACATGCATGCCCTCTCAAACACCCATACATGCTTAAAAATCAGAAAATGAAGAGGAAGAACTCACCATAAGAGAGGGGGAATGAAGGGGGAGATGTAGGGGCTCGCAAGCGCACCCTTGACCACCTCGACCGCCACCACCACTACCACCACCTCCATCTTTGCTTCACTTCTACTTGGCTGGTCCAAAGGGGAGGGGGGAAATAGGGGATCAACTAGAGCAGGAGGAGAGGGAGAAGACAACATCAACAAAACTCATGCACACACAAACCTTGATCACTTCCTCTTCTTGCTCCTCCATCTTTTCCTTCATGTTCTCCTTCTCCTTCTTCTTTGTGGCATTTCCACAAACATTAAAGGGAGGTGTGAAAGAGAGAAAGAGAGGCACACAAGAGATGGTCGGATGGAGAGTGAGGGGTGACAAAAAGTCACATTTGGGAGGGGGGGTGAATACAAGGAAAAATGGGGGGAGGGGGTGAGTCTAAGCATATGGTCACCCACTCACACTCCAAAAGGCCAAGTGGTTTCTTCACCACTAAGCAAAGGGGGGTGGTAAGGCTACCAAAGTGACCACATCATCGAAAATATCTCACTCATCGAAACCCAGTAACGGCCAAACCCAGATGCGATTCGAAACTACATATTTTTCAAAACTTATCAGAATTCGAAGAAATTTGTATGGGTAGTACGAAACAGTACCAAGACCCATAATATGCAGTTAGATTTTTAATCAGTGTACTTCAACTCCCGCAGATAGCAAAAACCAAAATTTTAGCGACTCCCATCGATAAAGAAATTGCCAAAAATGACCTAGATGTGACCAAGGCTTAATCAAAATGGCTCTAAATGACACATGCATAACAGTTTTTAAAGGAATATCTTTTGGATTGCAATTATTAAGAGATCAATGAGGATGCCAGATACTAGAATGAAGGAATATCTTTTTAAATTAATCTTTGTTGCTACAAAGATTTCTCAACTTAGGCGTCCTCAAGAACCTAAGTCCCCAACCTCAGATGCCTGAGATTTCTCAGTAGCCTGGAATTGAATCAAGATCATCCTACCCTTCTAAATATCTTTCCCTGCACCCATCAAATGAATGAATCGAGTCTCTTATTTTTATAATTCTTTTAAAAAGATATATAACAATTTGTAGTTTATACAATTACATTTTATGTCAGATTATTTTTTTTATTATTGTAATAATTAAATATTTATTTAATTATGATATAAAAATATTTAAAAAATTAAAAAATATTTTTTTTATGAAAATATGACTTTTTCCTATGAAATAATTTCACAAGGAAAGGTTTGTAATTTTTTTATATTAAATGTATATACCTATAGCTGCGAAATCCTTTCATAGCAAAATGTATCTTTAGTGAAGAATATTATTTTCGTGACATTTTGTTGCGAAATTATTATTGTCGCAAAAAATAAATTTTACAACAAAATAAGGTACACATTGACTACTTTTGTGAAAAGATACATAAAATAGCCAACCATTATTTACATGAGAGTTTGAACGAACAAATCTGATGCCCTTTTTGGGGTCTTGGCGCCACTGAAACGGCGAAGTTCAATCCTAAAACAAACCCATAAATTAACAAATGCAAAACAACAAAAATCCCACTAGCAGTAACAGCAATGTTCAAGACTTAAAATCTAGTGGCACATTTAACCAAAAAGCATTTTTTCCAAGACATTTGGAAAACATAAAAATTGAAAATCATATCAACTCTACAAAGTTTTGTTGAAATGATATGCACTTCTAATATCAACAACTAGCAAAAAAAAAAAACATCACATCTCCTTTCAATTAAAAGAATTGCCATCCATTTTAACAAAGATCAAAGTTTCTTCCAAAAAGGGCACTTCTTGAAAGGACCGGGTAAGGTCCAATACGTGTTGGACAATTTGATGGTACAAAACGATCGTGATCGTCCGATCTTATTGAGTGATTATGAATGAGATATTCTGTCGATTTTAAAAAGTAAAATTAAGATCAATTAAATTCTAACATTTTTTATTTATGATTCAATTAAATTTTATATCTCAAAGTTATTAGATTAGACAGTCACGATCACGTTAGACAATTTGATTGTTTAACGTGTGTTGAACCTAACCCGGTCCCCTTCTTGAATTATTAAAACAATAAAAAAATATCCTTCAAACTTCCCCAATAACTATTAACTATAACATTGTGCTTGCAAAAAAAAAAAACACATCGTGAACAACAAATGCAAATGATGCTTAAGGAAGTATAAGATTTGAAACTAATCAATCAAAATAGAAACAGATTTATATAATCTACATAAAAATTCAAATCAACAGAACCACTTGAACATTCAAGACCACATAAATGAAAAATGAAAGATGGGCATAAGTCCACATCAAACCCTATCCCCAAATAAATAAACCATACATAGATTGATCTGGAAGCCTATTTCACATAAATGTAAACAGAAACATGTATCTATAAAGAGATCCATGGATAACAAATATATATATATATATAGGAATGCCAACCGCCAACTTCAACACCTACAAAATCCCTTTTAATTCCTACAACTGAAAAAATTAGTGCATGGTCACGTCGCCGGCTAATTATTCACAGGGAAGCAATTGTTGGTGTACGAGGTTCCATTGCTTTTGATGCAAGCTGCCTGCGGCTGCAGTGACTTAGAACTCAGTGAATTCCCCTCCATTTGGAGGAGTCGTCGCCCCGAGTCGGAGTCCATCAGCCACTCCTTGTCTCCGTTATCACACTCTGCGATGGTGCCATTGCACGCCAGCCTCGCAGGGATGGCTTTGGATAGGGAGGCTGTTATGAGGAGGAAAAAGAAAGCTAGGAACAATGGGGATGTGTGGAGGGAGGAGGTGGTCTTCATGTTCTTTATGTTGTGCATTGTTTTCACTCTTGTTCTTCATTGGTGGGGTTTTATATGTGTTTCATTCTTATTATTATAAGAACAAGTGAGGAACTCTGAGTGGGAACTATTGCGTCAACCGACGTCCCCGGCGGGATGAAGCCGCAGGACAATCCCGCTGCCTCTCCTACCCTGCCCTCTTCTCCCAAAGTCTCTTCCCCCAAGGCCTCCAAGCCTTCTCCCCCTCTAGGGGGTTCTATGGACAGCGTGCTTATGGCCCTACCTGGGAAAGCACCACCGTAGTCCTCCAGTCCCGAGGGACTAGGTTCTTCTAACGTTGAGGATCCCGATTCCGATGCTGCTTGCCCCACCTCCACGAAGAAACATCTAAAGCAAGGTCCTCTACACCTATTTCTGCACCAACTGAAAAGGGGAAATCCCCTTTGAGAGGAGAAACATCCAAAGCAAGGTCCTATGCACCTTTTCGGCCTCTCAATCTGCAGGACACCCTCCTTCTGATGGTCGACTGGGCGTGATCCTTCGGGAAGGCGACATGGAGGGTTTATGAACCCAAAGCCTCATGTGAGTTTCGCAACTGAGAGCCGAACCTGGGCACAACTCTTGCCATCCATTGAGAAGAGTCCCTCAACCAGTGATCTAGATTTCATTGAACCTAAATTGGAAAATGGCGAACCATTGGTCCCTATTGACGATGCCGATCTGGCTGAAATGGACTCCCACTGGCAATACTCACGTGTAGGGTATGTTATGGAAAAAAACCCTTTTACAAACCCTTCATTGAATTTCTATACCGTGTTTGGAAACCTAAGGGCAACCTTTAGGTGCTTATCCATGGGGAGGTTTTTTTGTGGTGAGATTCTCCAATGCGGAGGACATGCAGCGGGTCATTGAAGGCGGCCCTTGGCTTATGGGAGGCCATCCAATAGTGCTGCGCAAATGGTCTTGGGGCGTGAAAATGGAACTGGAACGCCTAGAATCAATACCCATATGGATCCGGCTCCCTCAACTGCCACTTCATCTATGGGGTAAGCGGATGTTGAGTAAACTCGCTAGTGCAATCGGTGTCCCCTATACATGGACTCCTCAACAACTAATAGATCCCGCATTGAACATTAGCGAATCTGCGTTGAGATCTCTACATCCTCACTACTACCAGCACTAATTAGCCTCAAAGATGAAGGAAGTATCAAGGAGGTACCTGTGGAGTATCAATGGAAACCCTCTCCATGTCGGTCATGCCATACTTTTTGGACATTCGGACGTGCAATGTCCTCTTTCTACATGGTCTCCCATACCACAGCACCCTCCTCTTCCATGAGGTAACACTGCACCCTCTATCCCTCCTACAAAGAATGTTTGGCTCCCTGTTAAATTAGCAATCAAAGAATCTATCCCAACTGGAGAAACATCACAGCTCTCTAACTCATTCTTGTCTCTTGCGGAGGAGGAAGTTCTCCATGTCGAGGAGGCGGTAGTAAGTACTGTGGAAGACCAGTTAGAGAAGGAGAACCCATTAGTACAAGGGGAGGCGGTAGCTGTGGCTACTAATGCACGTATTGTTGAGGTTAAAGATTGGATCGAGGCTCCCGAAGTCCCGGAGACTCAAGAGGTAACAACCTCACCTGTGGAGAATTCCACACTTCCTAAGGACCCTCTGATGCTCACTGAGGCTGCTCTGCCAAAAGCCAATCTCCTATAAACTGACTCAAGTAACTAGAAGGCAAAAACTCTCGTCCAAGTGAATAAGCGTGGCTGCCCCAATGCCAAAAAGCAGATCCACAAGGAAGTTGTCCAGGTTCCAAACAAGATTTCATCATCGACTTGAATCCACCACGAGCACAAAATTTCAAACTGCATGTAATGCCCCCGCATCCGCCACTCATATTAGGCGAGGGAGATGGTGCACGACGTGTCATAAACCTCGAATCTCAGAGTAATCTAAGGAAAATAATCATCATTCATCCAAACATAATTAAATAATCTACTAAACTATAATTTATTTCTTAAGACATAACCAAGATCTAATAATAATTCATCCCAAGTTTGGATGATTACACACATAATAAATATTACTTAACGATCTCCATGGTTTTGCTCATAGAGCTAAGGAAAATCTACCACATGCCAAATGAAAAGGCTTTATTCACCCTAATGAAAGTAAGACTAGACGATCAAGATGATGACTCAACTTGATCAACTTGATCTCGCAAATGCAACGGCTCTGTATTTTTGGCCTTATACATTTATTTTAAATAATTAATAAAAACTTTAATTGAAAATAATTATTTCATTTATAAATTATGATAATTATAAATTGATGTTGAAATAATTATTTTATATTTTTCTGTAGATCTTTATAGTATCAAGATATTGTGGCTGAAATTTGGTAAGATTCGGAGTTCAAAAAATTAGATTTTTAGGCTTAAGTGTCAAGTTATTAGGCCCAAAGATCTAGTTGCGAATCCAGAATAACTTTTAATAGCCTTCAGGGATCTGTTTGTAAATTGGATAGTGACCTCATTGTAAACCGGGTACACTTAAGGGGTGATTTTATAATTTTGGTAAACCCCTTTAAATAGTATGTTTTAGGTTAGAGTTTTCATCCAAATCTCATAAAGCATGAAGGGTAATGATGACCTAACCCTACCCGTCGAGTATCACAAGGTGAGAAATCATTCTTCTTTTAATTTTATTGTTTAGGGTTTCAATTTATTTTTTGTTAGGAAATGATTGTGTCAATCGATTGTTTGGGGAAGAAGTTTGATGGATTAGGGTTAGGATCTGACCGATTTTAATTGGTTGATTATTTGATTATATTTCAATGGACCTCAAAGGGTTTCTTAAGATCAAATTAGATCTATTGGTTTTGAGATTTAAAGGGTTATTTTCGGATTGATTATATACATGGACATTAAATCATGTTTTGGACTATGATAGAATTGTTTCTAGGAAAAATACAGGTCACAAACAAAAATAGAGTTTGAAAAGAGCTTTCCAACGAATCATGAATCGGCTAATTCAGAGTTACGGGTAAAAAGTTATGATTTTAAAAGATTTATGTGCAGTTCTTAGAATTCAAATATTTAGCTTCATGACCAAGTTTGATGAATTTAAGAGATTTAAGGGATCCCAAATTGATGTTCAATGAAGTATATGTTGATTTGTGGGATTTGATGATTTTATTGATCTTGACAACTAAAAAATTGGATCTTAAATCGATAATTTGGTTTAGTGGGATCAATGAATAATAATTGGATATTTTTGTTAATTGGATGTAAATTGATTGGATTGAGTTATTTCGATCATTGGAATTATAGTGGGTCATTGAGGTGAGTTGCGGATTGTGGGTCTATTAGGTATTGACTTTTGGGATTATTAGGCCTAGTGATGTTGTAAGTTGGTAGTCAGTTATTTGAGTCTTAATTGAATTGTTACTAATTTATTATTGCATAATTGTTATGCTAGGTTATCAATGTGCAAGTGTGTATCGTTCATGCACGTGCATCAGTTTGTATTTTGTGGACTAAAGGTGAGTGGGTTTAGTTAGTTTTTGAAACTATCTATATAATATATCATTCCGCATCATGGTTAGTATGAGGCGTTCATTTTTTATATATAACTTTTATTCTTTTGAGACTATATCATTTTTATCGCATGCATATGTTTTGGAACGAATGATTGATCATGCATGCATTGCACCGTCTAGGTGGCTCGGTCTTGGTGGCCAACATCTAGGTGGGCGTATGTATACGTGGCCTGGTCTGAGAACGTATGACCCAAGTCTTTGTGGCTATGTCTAAGTGGCCATGCCTGTGGAAGGCCCCGCGAGTTAGGTGCTGCGAAAATGGACATGTGTGTTTGTGGTGTTGCATGCATCATGTTAGATAGGATTATGTGTGTGTGTGTATTATTGCATGTCTTGGTGGCCGTTTTATACATTTCTCTCTTGATATATTACATGTATGTGTGGATATTTTATGACTATTATATTTTGATTATAAATGTATTAACGGGACGACATTGATCCATTCACTAAGCGTGTGGTTGCTCACCCCTCTTTTCCCAACCTTTCTAATATAAGGACTTAGATTAGTGGATCTCGTGTAGCTGTGAACGAGGTTGTGGTGCGAGAATGTTAGACTTGTTTGGTCGAAGGACTGATCATTTCATATGACTTTTAGTTGGCACATCTTCCTAGTAACCATGTCTGTGTATCAAGTTGTATATATTCTATGTATAAGCTATATCTAGAGTACTTTGGAGTGTTGTGGAGATCTTAGATGTTATATTATTATTAAAGATTGAAGTTCTTTTTAGTATTATTTTGTATCTCTAGATAAAGGAAAAGGAAAAATAGAAATATGAGATTTGAGGAATTAAGTTAACGCAACCGGATTTCACGCTTCAAAATGGAGTCGTGGGTTCAGGGGCGTTAAAGCTAATGCCTTCGTGATCCACAAATGCTACTACTAGATCCTCAAATCTGAAAGGGAAAAGGATGGGTGAGCTACAACACGCTCAGTGAATCAAGTTGTATATATTCTATGTATAAGTTATATCCAGAGTACTTTGGAGTGTTGTGGAGATCTTAGATGCTATATTATTATTAAAGATTGAAGTTCTTTTTAGGATTATTGTGTATCTCTAGATAAAGGAAAAGGAAAAAATAGAAATATGAGATTTGAGGAATTAAATTAACGCAACCGGATTTCACGCTTCAAAATGGAGTCGTGGGTTCGGGGGCGTTAAAGCTAATGCCTTCGTGATCCACAAATGCTACTACTCGATCCTCAAATCTGAAAGGGAAAAGGAGAGGTGAGCTACAACACGCTCAGTGAATGGACATCATCATCCGGTTAGTACATTTATATCCAAAATATCAATATCAAGTATGTCCACACAGACGTATAATATATCAAGAAAATAAATATACAAAAGGCCACTAAAACATACAATAATATATATATATGCACACACACACAATCCTATTCAACATGATGCATGCAACACCACGAACATGCATGTCCGTCTTCGCAACACCTAGCTCGCGGGGCCTTTCGCAGGCATGACTACGTAGACATAGCCACAAAGACTTGGGTCCTACGTTCTCAGACCTGGCCACGTAGACGTACGCCCACCTAGACGTTGGCCACCAAGACTGAGCCACCTAGACGAATGTATGCATTTGATAAACTACTATATCTTTAAAAAAAATTCACAAAACGACAAAGCATGTTCGATTTCAACATACAAATCATACAAGGATAAATAAATCAATAAAAACATGCTCACATTTATATTAAAACTAAGAGTTGTATTTAAAAAAAAAGGCAATCCTAACATGAATACATAATAATATATATATTCCTTTGACATACATATGAGACTCAAGTCCACTCACCTTCGGTCCAACGAAATCACAACAGAAGTTTAAGTCAACCTAACCCGTCCTGAAACGATACGAACCGATCAAAATATGTACATACCGTATGGAACATGATAGTACCCGTACACAAAAACCGACGGCTCTTGGTTGAGCCGTCTAGATACAAACCAACGACTCCCAATGGGGTCGTCTATGCAGAACCGATGGCTCCTTTGGGAGCCGTCTAGAACTTGCCCGACAACTCTCAATGGAGCCGTTCCGAGACAGAAAACATGAAGCCCTAATGTTGTTAAAAATATCATAACACCTTCTATCATTAAAAAACCATACATGAGTCATTTAAAACGGCGTAAAACAGTAAAGAATTCATCTCGAAATCAAATCATGTGTATCTCAAAATCCATTTAAAACTAATCCAAAAATCTCATTTAAAACATCTTTGAAAACTGTAGATCTATAAGGATTAAAAAATAAAACATATGTAAAAACTGTTAAATCATATTACAAAAATCCTTGAAAATCATAGATAATATGTAGAAACAACTAATCATGGATATATGATGAAAACTCTTAAAATCATAAAAACATGTATATGTTTGGATCTGTGCATATAAGGGTCAAAACAAGGCCTTAAACAATTCATAACTTGATTTCTATGTTTAATAACCAACCCTAGGTATGATATATATATATATATTTCTGATAATATGCGGTCGTGCGGTCGCGATCGCGGGCTGTCCGATCACGGGTCCATCGCATCCAACGGTCGACGTGATTCGCATCCGACCATCCGATGCGATGGACCCGTGATCGCGACCGCACCGACCGCATGATCGTATAATATCACGACTCTATATATATATATATATAGGGAGCCGATTACATGCGGTCGTGCGGTCGGTGCGGCCGCGATCACGGGTCCATCGCATCGGACGGTCGGGTGCGAATCACGTTGACCGTTGGATGCGATGGACCCACGATCGGACGGTCCACGATCGCGACCGCACGACCGCACCTCATTGGTCGTGTATATATATATATATATATATATATATATATATATATATATATATATATATATATACATACATATCTATTCTTTTAACATGAAAGAGTTGGAAAATACTTTGAAAACACCATGATTTCATGGCTACAAGACAAGGGTCCGAAAATCGTATGCAATACATCAAACTATAAAAATCATGGAGAAAACTCAAGAATCTAATGAAATTCTGAAAATACACATGGAAGGCTTAATAGCATCATCTAAAACTTTTAACACATCAAAAACACATCATTATATCACTGTTAAAACATGGCTACTCAAAATCATGCGGAAACACCCAAGAAATAAGAAGAAAACTATCCACTTTGTTTGAAAAAAAAAGCCTTGAAAACGAGATCATATGTAAAGGACATCTAAAGGGGATCATTATAAATCAAAAACTCTTCAAAATAGATGATAATACTCTCAAGAACCCTTTGTTTGGACCCTTTCCCGAGCTCTTCAACATGGGCACCGAAAACAAGAGAAGAAGGACTTAGGGTTTTGCTTTTAGGGTTTCAATGCACTTGTTCTTTCCAAAAATGGATTATATTTCGAAAATATAATTTTTTCCAGATCAACGGATCCTATTGCATCCGCCGCCCACAATATCGACGGATCTTTCCGAAACCGTCGCCCACAATCCCGACGGCTCCAACTGGATCTGTCACCAAGAAATCCGACGGCACCTATAAGAGCCATCAAACGCAGTCTGACACCTAGTTATGGTTAATTTGATCCATAACTTGATCTATACACGTCCAATTATGGTCTAAATGTCAAGGTTGTTACAGCGCACCCTAAAAAAATTGATCACTCTGCTCAGGGGAATCAGGAGTGTAGATACCCCAATTTTAACCGTCCAGAAAGACGAAAATACTTCAAGTAACACCTGAAAATAACCCATATTTGGACATCAAATAGAAAACAAACCTCATAAAAATCGGAACCCTAAACCCTGGCCCAAACCCTAGTAACCCTAAACCCCAGCCCAAACCCTAAAAACCTGGCCCAAAAGTTAAAAAACCGTGGAATGGGGCGGCTAACCAAAACTAGCCGCCCCACACAATGCGGCTAGTTTCCACTAGCTGCCCCCTTGGCCGACCCTGAACCGCTTCTCTGGATGGGACATAAAGCAGCATTAAATGCTGATCATTGCGGTGGGTGATGACCTTTAGCCGCCCCATGTTGGCCAGATCAAACCAAGTAACCGACCCATGTCACCGCTTGTCAGAAATGGGACGTTTGGCAGGTCATGATGGGGGCAACTACCAGGAAGTAGCCGCCCCATCTTGGGCGGCTAGTTTCAACTAGTCGCCCTTCACCTGGTCTTTGACAGAAGACCCAGAGAATTATTGAGGGGTCTAATCAAACACACTATTAATCAAGCCACTCTATTACCCCTGGATATTCCCTTGCCTTCTTTTACTATAAATAGAGAGGGTTCAAAACATTTCTAACACATTCTCACATCCCCAATCTTGATTCACAAGTCCAGAATCACCAATCCCCCATTCCCAAGCCTATTCCACCACTTAAAATCCCTAGAGAGAGAGAGAGAGAGAGCCATTTGTGAGAGAAAAAGCCTTTTCCCCACACAAAATCACCCTCTCACTCCACCCTCTAAAAACCAGGTTAAACCAAGTTTAACCTCTACCAAAACCAAGCCCATTCCCTACCCAGGTTCTGCCCAAATTCACCAAGACCCCGGACGGCTAACCCTAGCTAACCGCCCCCTACCCGACGGCTCAAACCCACTAGTCGCCCCTCATCTACACCCCACCTGGCACCCCTTTATCCCAAGACTCCTTTAGCCAAGCCCCGAAGCAGAATAGGATTACTTGTTTTTCACCTCTATGTACGGTATATCTGTGTCTCAGAGCGGAGACCCCACAAACTTCCCCCGCGAGGCGATTAAATCCAACCCAACTTTTTCTACTTTTCAAAAAAGCAGGTGGCGATCACACACACACACACCGGAATCCCCTTGAGTCACTGTCAGGTGCCTCGATCGTGAATGAGACCCCATCACCCTTCCGAGAGATGATCCGATTGAGCCCGCCAAGGCGCACACCAGATCCGAATCCCCGAAGAACCCCCACACACGCACCCCATCAGATTTTCCAACACTGATGAAATCCCACACCGACAAGTCTGGAGATCATGGTGGGACATCCCTCGTGAAAAACAACAAATGGTAATCCTCTTCTGCCTCCCTTTTACAAGCTTGACTAGAATGCTATCAACCCTCTAGGAAGGTTAGAGTTTCCCACCCCTTGAATCAAAACCTCATCTACTTTGTATCACATCATCATTTACTGCTTTGTAAGCCGCACACCGCTGAGCAATCCTTTACTACTTTGCGAGCCGCACACCGCTGTGCAATCCTTTACTGCTTTGTAAGCCGCACACCGCTGCGCAATCCTTTACTGTATTATAAGCCGCACACCGCTGCGCAATCCTTTACTTTCTTTGTAAGCCGCGCACCGCTGTGCAATCTTTTACTACTTTATTTACTGCTTTATACCTTCATCCCCTTAAAGCGTTCCACACTCATCATGGAATCCCATCTAGGGGAGGAGATACTAGAGGGGAGAATCACCCAAGAGGGTCAGGCCAGACAACTCCTGACCCATCTAGAGGAACAGATGGAAAGTTTAGGGTACCAAATGGTAGAGGACATGTTTCATGACCTCGCTAGCTACCGTCATACCAAGACCTTGAGACAGGAGACCCCTGTCAAAACTTCCCAGGCCACTCCCAAAACCCCATCCACACCCAGTCGCTTGATCAATCCGAGCATCTTTTCGTTCGTCCCCCTTTCTCCCGCGAATCCAATATTCCCGACCGTTTCTACCCCAGGACCTTACCAGGCCACCCCAAACCCGGGACCGCTAGGTAGCCCTCTCAGGGGAGAAACGCTAGATGAAACCATCTGGAGAATCCTCTCTGAGATTGGTCCCTCAACCCCCAAGCACATGTCTCTACATAACCTGAGACAAATCCCGTCAGCCCACTTACCGGAGGGATTCAAAATCCCTAAATTTTGCCGGTATAACGGTCGTGGAGACCCAGACATTTATCTAACTGCCTTTTATCTAGACACCCGACCATTTCTAGATAATCAACATCTGCTAGTCTTTCTCTTCCAGAAATCATTGGAAGGAGAAGCATTGCAATGGTTCTCCACCCTCCCTATAGATCACTTGTCAAACTTTTTGGCTGTAAGCGAGAAGTTCTTAGGCCGCTACGGATACTAGAGGATCAGAACCCCCTATATTTCAGATTTAACCATAGAGAGAATGAGGCCTAGAGATGAATTTGAACAATACGTATCTCGGTGTTGCACACTTGTCCATCATACTGGCCTTCAACTCACAGAATGTCAAGAAATTGACATGATGTTACAGAGCCTGAGTCCAGAGCTTCGTATGAGCCTTTCGTACGAAGACTGTACTACGTATCAGCTTCTAATTGACCGCCACAACAGGATTTCTTGTTGTGCAGCCCCAATAGTCCAAACTCAATCCCCACCTATCAGCCATAGGATTGGACAACCACCACGTAAGGCACAAACCCCCATGGTAGAGGGGATTACACAAGTTTCGGCACTCTACCCAAACGGAGTGCAGGTTCCTGATCGAGGAACAACTTCGAACAGTACACGCCCGGTTCATCCGGATATGCCCCATCTCGATAATCAAACCAAAATTTTACTACCCGATCAGTACCCGTCTCCTTGCCGACACAACGGAACCTAATAATCCAAAGTTTTCCAATCCAAACCCCATGATTTCAATACAAGGCCAGTCTAGGACCCCTTTCTATTCCACTTTCCTAAGGAACCAAAACCTAAATCCCAGGCAGCCGACACAAAGTACTTATAATGAAGTCTCCCCTCCAACATCCTATGATCAAAGACGAGTGGGAAAGAGGGACTCTTACCCTCCCCTCCCAGAAACACAAACTAGGATTTTTAGGGTGCTAATGGACACTAATAGTATCTCCCTCCCAGTTGCTAAGCCTCCACTCCCAAGGCCAGCAGACTGCGTTACTGTCAATATCACCAACAGCATGGGGATACCGTAGAACAATGCGTTGTTTTTCAGGATTTTATTTATGATTTGAATGATGACATGTGCCTTGATTGGGCCATGATCAAAAGCTACTTAAACTAGGGCAATTCTCAAGCTTCCAAGCCACTTGGCATATTTACTGAGCAATTGCCTGGTCACGACCAAGCTTCCACGTCTGGAGCTCACATAGTAAACATGGTCAGGAGAGCAAGGCAACCATCACCACAACAAAGCAGTTCTGTGGATGTCACTGATGACAGTCTGTCCGAGGAATCCGAGGAGGAGGGGCAGGATGAGCCCTTCCAGCTGAACCTCAACGATCATGAGCTCGCCATACTCTATAGTGAAGAAGAACAAGCAGTCCTCACCCTACCCGCAGTCATCAACGCAGAGTCCAACGGGAGTGGACCAGAAAACCTGGGAGAAGACGAGGAGGAGGAGCCCATTAAGGAGGTTCCCAAAGGAGGCAGTGAAGGACCCGAGGGAGGGGAATGTATGTCAGATGATCTGCATCCAGACGACAATGGGTCCTCCAAAAGCACTGACACTGTCGATGCATCCATATCGGTCACCGATAAAGATCTCCAAGACTCCAGACTGTGGGTCTACCCTCTACACATCCGCGGACGGCTTCAGATGTTGTGGCTAAACAACATCTTCGTTGACCCAGGGTCAGGGATGAATATAATTGTCGGTGTAGGAAAAATCCGCGTGTGTGGGGGTTCTTCGGGGATTCGGATCCGGTGCGCGCCTTGGCGGGCTTGGCTGGATCATCTCTCGGAAGGGTGGTGGGGTGGTGGGGTATCGTTCCCGGTCGAGGCCCCCGACAGCGGTTCAAGGGGACTCCGGTGTGTGTGTGATCGTCACCTCCTTTTTTGAAAAGCAGGAAAAGTGGGGTTGGATTTGATCGCCTTGCGGGGGGGTGGGAGTTTGTGGGGTCTCCGCTCTGAGACACGGATATACTGTACATAAAGGTGAAAAACAAGTAATCCTATTCTGCTTCCGGGGCTTGACTAAGGAGTCTTGGGACAATGGGGTGCAGGTGGGGTGTAGGACAGGGGCGGCTAGTGGATTTTAGCCATCGGGTAGGGGGCGGCTGACTAGGGTTAGCTGTCCGGGACCTGGGTGGATTTGGGCAGAACTTCGGTAGGGAACTGGTTTGGTTTTGACAGAGGCTAAACCTAGTTTAACCCGGGTTTTGGAGGGTGGATTGGGAGGGCGGATTTGTGTGAGAAATAGTTTTTTTTCTCTCACAAATGGGACTCTCTGTCTCTCTCTTGGGATTTCAAGTGGTGAAATGGGCTTGAGAGTGGGGGTTGATGGTGTGTTGGTGGTTGTGAATTGGAATATGATGATGTTATTTAAATGTTTTGAACCCCCTCTATTTATAGTAAAAGAGAGGTAGGGGAATATCCAGGGGGTGGTAGAGTGGTTTGACTAATAGTGTGTTTGATCAGACCCCTCATTAATTCTCTGGTTTTTCTGTCAGAGATCAGGTGAAGGGCGGCTAGTTAAAACTACCCGCCCAGCTTGGGCCGGCTACTTTCTGTTAGCCGCCCCCATCATGACCTGCCAAACGCCCCATCTCTGATAAGCGGTGGCTCGAGTCAGTTACTTAGTTTTATCCGTCCAATATGGGGTGGCTAAATGTCATAACCCGCCGCACTGATCAGCATTTAATGCTATTTTATGTCCCATCCAGGGAAGCAGTTCAAGGTCGGCCAGGGGGCAGCTAGTGAAAACTAACCGTCTGGTATGGGTTGTTTAGTCTTGATTAGCCGCCCTATTCCAAGATGTTAGGTTTGGGCCAGGTTTCAGGTTTCTAGGGTTTGGGGCCAGGGTTTAGGGCTTTTAGGGTTTGGGGTTAGTGTTTTATTTTTCTAGGGTTTGGGGGCCAAGCTTTAGGGTTTTCGGTCTTTCGAAGTTGGGTTTTCTATTTGATGCAAAAATGTGGGTTATTTCTGGGTGTTACTTGAAGTATTTTCATCTTTCTGGACTGTCAAAATTGGGGTATCTACAATAATGACATGCTCCACCTACCAGAAGATACCCGAATTACGCCGCCCTCCCTTCCAATCAGCCCAATCTACTATCCAGGCTTCCAATCACACGGGAAAGACTCTCCGCTGCCCTGGAACATTCAAGCTATCTGTCGGCCCCCTCGTCTGTGAGGTGGCATGCTTCGTGGCCGACATCGACACAAGGTACCCCCTGATGCTATGGCGACCATGGTTGGACAGCATCTAAGCTATCTGTTCCCCCCGGCACCAATGCCTCCAGCTCCCATTCATGGGCCGTGTACTGACAATTTGGGGAGAGGCACGCCTCAAGTACGAGAATGAGAACACTGGGCACTGCACAACATGTTCACACTAACCCTACGCCTAGGAGCCGAAGACAGAAGCATTAGCCCACTTGGATCCCACTATAACAGCAACTATCCCTCGGAGGAGACACCCGGGACCCTGAACCCATCAAACAATCTTATGGAGCTCAATCTGATTGCCTTCCTCCCCCATGAAGTTGCAAAAGCCAGAGCGCGCTCCGCACCCCTCGCAATCACTGTCATACTCAGAGGAAGAGAATTCAGGAATATTCTCATCGATACGGGAGCGGAAACAAATGTTCTCACATATTCCGCCTACCAGAACCTAGAAGGCAAGGTTCCTAGGCTGGAACCCTCGGATGAATTTATCTATGCCATCGACAGCACATGCAAGAACGCTTGCGGACTGGTCACGCTCCCACTAAAGAACGGCTCGATCTCCACCATCGTCAACTGCATGGTAATGAACATCCGATCACCCCACCCCATGGTCATCAGAAGAACCTGGCTCAATAGCATCGAAGCTGTCTCATCCACCCGACACCAATGCCTTCGCTTCCCGTACCACGGAGGAGTAATATCTATTTGGGGTGAAGCACGTTTCAACGATACACGGGTCCGAAATTGAAGTGTCTGCGCCATGCGCATCTGGCTAGAGGTGCTCGCATGTTGGCAACCAAGCTCCACTGATGAAGAACTACTTCAGCAAGGGAGACCCCTGAAGAGGCTCACGGAAGAGGAATCCGGAAACAAAGGACCGCCACCGGACATCTGTCGGCCATCAAAGATAAGTCGACGTGAAGAGGCAGCACCAATCTGCAAACCGGGAACTGATACCCCCGAGTAAGTCTTCGCTTTCACCGATCCTATACATATTTGTTTACAGCTTTCCTAAAAATCAAAAATCAAAAACATTTGTTTACCAATCTTCGCTTTCACCCATCCTGTACATATTTGTTTACAGCTTTCCTAAAAATCAAAAATCAAAAATATTTGTTTACCAGTCTTCACTTTCACCCATCCTGTACATATTTGTTTACAGCTTTCCTAAAAATCAAAAATCAAAAACATTTGTTTACCAGTCTTCACTTTCACCCATCCTGTACATATTTATTTACAGCTTTCACAAAAATAAAAAATAAAAGACATTTGTTTACCAGTCTTCGCTTTCACCCATCCTGTATATATTTGTTTACAGCTTTCCTAAAAATCAAAAATCAAAAACATTTGTTTACCAGTCTCTGCTTTCATCATCCCATGTACATATTTGTTTACATAGTTTTCTAAGGAAACCAAAATACGAAAAAACAATATATGCTAATCAACTCTCACTCCCCAATCCTATACATATTTGTTTCCAGCTTTACTTCCACCTTTCCCTCTAAACAAAAATGTTTTCTAAATTTATTTTCATACTTCCAAACAACGAAAATATTTCCAAGCTGTATTTCCACGCTTTTTCTCAAAACAAAATGTTTCCAAGCCTTATTTCCGTGCTTCCCTACAAACAAAATGTTTTACAAATCTTTATTTCATGTTTTCATACAAAAAAGGGGTTTTTGCAAAACTTTATTCCCATGCTTTCCGTTCAAAACAAAATGTTTCCAAGCTTTATTTCCATGCTTTTCCACAAATAAAACATTTTTCCAAGCTTTATTTCCGTGTTTTCCTTCGAACAAAAATGTTTTACAAGCTGTCTCTCCATGTTTTCCTTCAAAACAAAACATTTTACAAGCTTTATTTCCGTATTCTTCTTCAAAACAAAAGTATTTTCTGAACTTTACTCCCATGTTTTCCCCGAAACGAAAAAAGATTAAGAGCGGCAGACCATGCCCAGGCCTATCAAAGAAGGGTGACAAGGGCATTTGAAAAGAAAGTAATAGAAAGGAAATTCAAAATCGGGGAGTTAGTACTCAAGCAAATCATGCCATCAAGGCAACCTCACCTAAAAGGAAAGTTGCAGCCCACATGGAAAGGACCCTAT
Source organism: Acorus calamus (assembly GCA_030737845.1). NCBI lineage: Eukaryota > Viridiplantae > Streptophyta > Magnoliopsida > Acorales > Acoraceae > Acorus > Acorus calamus. The sequence continues at coordinate 15,928,605 of CM060861.1, forward strand.
GTGATCATCCATGCCTATTCCGGGAATGTCTACCGCTTGGTAGATGCCGAGGGAGTCGAAGTTTCAGGTTCATGGAATGCACTTTATCTGAAGAAATTCCATGTGAAACTTTCGATATTTGAGAAATATTATTCTTCCTTCCTGCAATTTCCAGCATTTGGCACTTGATGATAGAAATATAAGATTTCCTAAGATAAACTTGTAGTTATTTAAACTCATATCCGCCAATCATGCCACTTCCTTCACACACGTATGACTCAAGGATCGGTTCACTTGATAGAAGAAAAATTACCTACCCCGTAGACTGGGACAATTTTAAAACCCCGAAGCATCCCTCCCTTATTTCCACCACTACTCGTATTAACCCAAGGTCATGATGAGGAGTTGCCTGGACCTAGCATATGTCCCAAAACTGGCTCTGACACTATACAGATACTTTTAGAGGGGAAGCACAAAAAGAATCGGGGTAAAAAATAGAAGAGCTCAAAATCAGGCAATGAGAGGCCAATAAAAGAAAAATAACAACCAAGTGAACGGGTTAAACTCTCTACTTTAGCTGGCTTTCATGCCTTTACACACAGTATATGCTAAACAACGACTATACTAGTACAGATCCGAACAAGCGGGTTGTACTTTCTACCCAAAAAAAAGGAAGTGGTAAAAAGAAGAAAGCCAGAGGGACCTAGAAAGTAAGACATATGCTAGGCTTGGATAATTCTAAATATTGCCCAAAAGAAAGATATTACTCTTACCCCATTCCCCCCCTAACATTTTATTTTTGTAAAAGGGTTTTTAAATTAGACTATGTCTGCTGGGAAAGTGAAGTTTTGACCAAAAGTAGACCTTTTCCATGATTACAACTGCACACACTTACATGAGTTTATTTAAAGACTCGATCGTCCAAAGGAAGCTTATTTGACTTGATTTCTAGTGCATTCATGGATTTTTCAGCATGTTTAGAATAATATGATCAAGTGTTTGAAAATCACGAACCCAAAAAAAAACCGACACCCAAGGCTTATACCTTTCAAATACAACCCTGGTTTGGACATGAGTGACCACAAGGGTCCCTCTATAGGGACTTGATGGTATCTTTTACTTAGGAGAGTTGAAAACATTGCCCTCTCACATAAAGAACAATTGAAGAATTAAAATGCTCCCTTATGCCACTTACACTTACGCATAAGCTTGCATTTTCCTTTTTCAAAACACTTAGGCATTTAATTTCCCTAAAATATTGTAATTGGCTCCCCGTACCAAGACTAAGATTGTCCCCATTACACTCGTTTCATGCCCTTCCGCACATGCTTAAGAAGAAATAATCCCACTCTCAAACATATTTAAAATTCTTATTCACTTATGCACTTGAAATCCCTCCCTTGTGTACTAAAGCATGGTCTCCCGCACTTTACTTTCTGCGCATTAGTTTTTTATTTACCTTAAGATGGATTGTAGCCCTTGATAATTCAAGCAAGAAAGGCTCAAAATTCAGTGCAGGGGTGCAATCTGGACGGATTTAACACTTAGTCCATGGAAAGAATGTTTTTGTAGGTCTTGAATGTTAGAGCACTCTTGAAAACTTTCAACAACAGCAGACAGAGATAGCAGAACTAAACATTGCCACAGGCAGGGGGCGGCTAAACTCGACTAGCCGCCCCTCATCAGACGGCTAGTTATTGTAGATACCCCAATTTTGACCGTCCAGAGAGACATAAATACTTCAAGTAACACCCGGAAATATCCCACAGTTGGACATCCAAGTAGAGAACCAAAGGTACGGTAAACCAGAAACCCTAACCCTAACCCTAACCTAGACCTAGACCGGAAATCCTAAACCCTAGCCCTAACCCTAGCCTTGACCTAAACCTAAACCCTAACCCTTGCCTTGACCTAAAACCAGAAACCCTAACCCTAGCCTTGACCTAAACCTAAACCCTAACCCTAGCCTTGACCTAAAACCAGAAACCCTAACCCTAGCCCTGGACCTAAGCCTAAACCCTAAACCAGGCCCTAACCCTAAAAACAAAACCCCGCCACTCTAAAAACCAAAAAACCCCAAGTCCCTTGAAAGGGGCGGCTAGCCCTAACTAGCCGCCCCATACTAGGCGGGTAGTTTAGACTAGCCGCCCCACTGACCGCCCCTTGGCCGACTTTGGACCAATCCCCTGGATGGGACATAAAGCAGCATTAAATGCTGATCATTGCGGCGGGTCATGACCTTTAGCCGCCCTCTCTTGGCCGGATCAAACCGAGTAACCGACCCAAGCCACCGCTTGTCAGAGATGGGACATTTGGCAGGTCACGATAGGGGCGGCTACCAGGAAGTAGCCACCCCATCTTTGTAGATACCCCAATTTTGACCGTCCAGAGAGACAGAAATACTTCAAGTAACACACGGAAATATCCCACAGTTGGACATCCAATAGAGAACCAAAGGTTCGGTAAACCGGAAACCCTAACCCTTGCCTTGACCTAAACCTAAACCGGAAACCCTAACCCTAGCCATGACCTAAACCTAAACCGGAAACCCTAACCCTAGCCATGACCTAAACCTAAACCGGAAACCCTAACCCTAGCCATGACCTAAACCTAAACCGGAAACCCTAACCCTAGCCATGACCTAAACCTAAACCGGAAACCCTAAACCTAGCCTTGACCTAAACCTAAGCCCTAAACCCTAACCTAAACCTAAACCTAAATCGGAAACCCTCATTCTAAAAACCCTAGAACCCCAATTCCCTGGAAAGGGGCGGCTAGATCTAACTAGCCGCCCCCCCTAACCGCCCCGTGGCCGACTTTGGACCAGTCCCCTGGATGGGACATAAAGGAGCAATAAATGCTGATCATTGCGGTGGGACATAACTTTTAGCCGCCCTCTCTTGGCCGGATCAATCCAAGTAACCGACCCAAGCCACCGCTTGTCAGAGTTGGAACTAGCCGCCCTTCACCTGGTCTCTGACAGAAGAACCAGGGAATTAATGAGGGGTCTAATCGAAGCCAACCCACTCCATTACCCCCGGGATATTTCCCTGCTTCTCTTTTACTATAAATAGAGGGGTCCCAAGCCCAAATACAACACCACCAATTTATCTTCAATCCCCAAAAAAATCCCAACATCCTTCAAACGACAAAATCCACACTAGAAATACCTAGAGAGAGAGAGAGAGAGAGCCTCTTGTGTGAGAGAAAACACGCATTCCCTACACAAAAACACCCTCTCATCCCACACTCCAGAAACCCGGGCTAAACCTAGCTTAGCCTCTGCCCAAAACCAAACCCATTTCCTACCAAAGTCCTGCCCAAATCCACCCAGACCCTGGACGGCTAAACCCTAGTAGCCGCCCCTCCCCAGACGGCGTGATCCCACTAGCCGCCCCCTTATCCACACCCCATATCCACACCCCTTTGTCCCAAGACTCCTTTAGTCAAGCCCGGAAGCAGAATAGGATTACTTGTTTTACACCTCTATGTACGGTATATCCGTGTCTCAGAGCGGAGACCCCACAAACTCCCCACGTAGGCGATCAAATCCAACACCAACTTTTCCTGCTTTTTGAGAAAGCAGGTGGCGATCACAACAAAACATCATCTTTTCTGAGAAGCAGTCGGGCGGCTCAGAAACGACTCTCCGGGCGGTGATCTGATCAGTCGCGAGACGGACCAGGACCAAGTTCGCAGAACCCCCCAGTTTTACATATCGACAAATCTGGCGATCACGCTGGGACCTCCCTCGAGAAAAACAACAAAAGGTAATCCTCTTCTGCCCCCTTTTACAAGCTTGACTAGAATGCTATCAACCCTCTAGGAAGGTTAGAGTTTCTCACTCCTTGAATTAAATCCTCTTCTTCTGTGCATTATAACATCCTTTATTGCTTTGGAAGCCGCACACTGCTGCGCAATCCTTTACTGCTTTCGTAAGTCGCACACAGCTGCGCAATCCTTTACTGCTTTCGTAAGTCGCACACAGCTGCGCAATCCTTTACTGTTTCATTTACTGCTTTCAATCTGCATTCATCCCCACTCCACGTCATGGAATCCCACATAGAAGAGGAGGTATTAGAGGAAAGGAATCTCCAAGAGGGTCAGGCCACACAGTTCCTGACCCATCTAGAGAAAAGGATGGCTAGCCTAGGGTATCAAACGGTAGAGGACATGTTTCATGACCTCGCTAACTACCGTCATGCCAAGACCTTGAGACAGGAAACCCCTGTCGAAACCCCCAAACCCCTGTCAATCCGAGCTTTTTTTCATTTGCCCCCCTTTCCCCCGCAAATCCAAAATTCCCAGTTGTTTCCACCCCAGGCCCTTACCAGGCCACCTGCAATCCGGGACTGGCAAACAGCCCTCCCAGGGGAGAAACGCTTGATGAAACCATCCGGAGAATCCTCTCCGAGACTGGTCCCTTCGCCCCCAAGCACATGTCTCTACATGACCTGAGACAAATCCCGTCAGTCCACCTACCGGAGGGATTCAAAATCCCCAAATTCCACCGGTACAACGGTCGTGGAGACCCAGACATTCATTTAACCGCCTTTTTATCTAAACGCACGCCCGTTTCTAGATAATCAACCTCTACTAGTCTTCCTTTTCCAGAAATCATTGGAAGGAGAAGCACTACAATGGTTCTCCACCCTCCCTGTAGATCACTTGTCGAATTTCTCGGTTGTAAGCGAAAAATTCTTGGGCCGCTACGGTTACCAGAGGATTAGGACCCCCTCTATTTCAGATTTAACCGTAGAGAGAATGAGGCCTAGGGAGGTATTCGAACAATACGTGTCTCGGTGGAGCACCCTTGTCCACCGAACCGGTCTGCAACTCACAGAATGTCAAGAAATTGACATGATGTTAAAGTGCCTGAGTCCAGAGCTCCGTATGAGCCTTTTGTACAGAGACTACACTACGTATCAACTTCTGATTGACCGCCACAACAGGATTTCCCGTTGTGCAGCAAAAGTAGTCCAAACCCAGTCCCCACCTATCAGCCATAGGGTTGGACAACCATCTCGTAAGGCGCAAACCCCCACGGTAGAGGGGATCATTAGCCAAGTATCGGCACTCTACCCAAACGGAGCGCGAGTTCCTGACTGAGGAACCGCTCCGAGACAGTACACGCCCGGTTCATCAGGATATACACCGCCTCGGCAAGCGAATCAAAATTTTACCCCTCGATCAGTACCCGTCCCCGTGCGGACACGACAAAACCCCACAGTCCAAAATTTCCCACTCCAGAGCCCTATAATCCAGAGCCAAACTCAAACTCGGGCTCCCTTTTACTCTGCTCCCCCAAGAGCACAAAATCCAACCCCTAGGCAGCCCATACAAAGCTCTTATAACGAGGTTAGACCTCCCGCATCCTACGACCTAAGACGAATGGGAAAGAGGGACTCTTACCCTCCCCTCCCAGAAACTTTAACTAGGATCTTTAGGGTGATGTTGGACACAAATAGTATCTCCCTCCCCGACGCCAGGCCTTCACTACCCGGGGCCAGCACGGCACGTTACTGTCAATATCATCAACAATATGGCCATACCGTAGAACAATGCATTATTTTTCGGGACTTCGTTTATGATCTTAATGATGACAGGCGCCTTGACTGGGCCATAATCAAAGGCCATCTGAGCCAGGGAAATCCCCAAGCACCCAAGCCACTTGGCATATTAACTGACCCCTTGCCAGGTCACACCCAAGCCTCCACATCTAGAGCCCACGCGGTCAACATGATCAGGAGAGGGAGACAACCATCGCCAGAACCAAGCAGCTCGGAAGATGCTACTGATGGCAGCCTATCCTAAGAATCCGAGGAGGAAGAGTAGAACGAGCCCTTCCAGCTGAACATCGACGACCATGACCTCGCCATATTCTATGGCGAAGAAGAAGACGCAGTTCTCGCCCTTCCCGCAGTCATCAACATCGAGTCCGACGAAAGCGGACTAGAAAACCCGGGAGGAGACGAAGAAGAAGAGCCGTTTGAGGAGATCCCCGAAGGAGCTAGCGAAGGACCCGAAGGAGGGGAATGTACGTCGGATGATCTGCATCCGGACGACAACGGGTCCTCCAAGAGTACCGACACTGTCAATGGCCCCGCCGCCCAATGACCATTTCATTCACTGACCAAGACCTCCCGGATCCTAGACTGCGAGTCTACCCCCTACACATCCGCGGACGACTCCAAATGTTGTGGCTAAACAACATCTTTGTAGACCCAGGGTCAGGAATGAACATAATGACGTGCTCCACCTACCAAAAGATACCCGGATTAGGCCGTCCTCCCGTCCACCCGGCCCACCATACTATTCAAGCTTTCAACCATACCGGGAAGACTCTCCGCGGCCCCGGAACATTCGAGTTATCTGTCGGCCCTCTTATCTGTGAGGTAGCCTGCTTCGTGGCCGACATCGACACAAGGTACCCATTGATGTTGGGGCGACCATGGTTAGACAGCATCCAAGCTATCTGTTCCCCCGGCACCAATGCCTTCGACTGCCCTTCTTAAGTCATATCCTGACAATCTGGGGAGAGGCGCGCCTCCAGTATGAGAACGAGAACAATTGGGCGATACATAATATGTTCACACTAGCCCTACGACCGGGGAACGAGGACGAAGGTGATAGCCCACCTGGGTCCCCTTACAACTATCCCTCAGAAGAAACGGCCAGGACCCCGCATCCACCCAGCAATCCTATGGAGCCCAACTCGATCACCTTCCTCCCCCATGAAGTCGCAAAAGCCGGAGCACGTTCCGCACCCCTCGCTATCACCGCCATACTCGGGGGAAGGGAATTCCGGCACATTCTCATTGACACGGGAGCGGAAACTAACGTCCTTACATATTCCGCCTACCAAAAGCTAGAAGGCCGGGTTCCCAGATTGGAGCCCTCAGACGAATACATTTATGCCTTCGACAGCACACGCAAGAACGCTTGCGGACTGGTCACGCTCCCACTGAAGATCGGCCCAGTCTCCACCATCGTTAACTGCATGGTGATGAACATTCAATCGCCCCACCCATGGTCTCAGATTGTTGGGAGGAACATGGCTCAACAGCATCGAAGCCGTCTCATCCACCCGACACCAATGTCTTCGCTTCCCGTACCGCGGGAAAGTAATATCATATTTGGGGAGAGGCGCTCTAATAATACTCAGGCCCGGAATTGGAGCGTCTGTGCCATGCGCATCCGGCTAGAGGTGCTCGCATGTTGGCAACCAGGCGCCACAGACGAAGAACTGCTCCATCAAGGGAGGCCCCTGAAGAGACTCAGGAAGAGGGAGAATTTGGGAACAGGGGACCCCCACCAGACATCAGCCGGCCATCAAAAAGAAGCCGACCCGAGGAGGCAATACACCAATTCAAGAACCAGGTACCGATCCTCCCGGGTAAGTCTTCGCTTTCACCGATCCTATTTGTACACTTTACCTTTAAAAAAAAAAAAAAAATTTGTTTAAATCTTCGCTCAATCCTGTAATATTTGTTTACCAGCTTTCACTAAAAATCAAAAATCAAAAATATTTGTTTAAGTCTCACTTTCACCCTGTACATATTTGTTTACCTGCTTTCCTAAAAAGAAACCAAAATCCAACAAAAAATACATTTGTTTACCGAGTCTTCAGCTTTCATTCCCCAACTCTGAACATACTTATTTCTAGCTTTCTAAAAATAAAAAATAAAAGACATTTGTTTCCACTCTTCACCCTTTAAATTTGTTTAAGCTTTCCTAAAAAAAAAATGTTTTCTAAAAACATTTGTTTTCCACACTCTCCTTCAATCCCATGTACAAAAGTTTTACAAACCGTGTTTCCGTCTTAAGGAAACCAAAATACGAAAAAAAAAATGAAACACTCTCACTCCCCAATCCTATACAATTTGTTTCCACTTTACTTCCACCTCCCTTAAACAAAAATGTTTTCTAAATTTATTTTCCAACTTCCAAACAACGAAAATATTTACAAACTATTTCCACTCTTCTCTCACGACGAAAATGTTTTCCAAATCTGCGCTTCCACACCTTCCGTCTCCCTCAAAGCAAAATATTTTACAAAGCCGTACTTCCATGATTTCCGCCGAAAAAGGGGTTTTGCACAAACTGTCTTTCCATACTTTCCTTATAAAAACAAAACCGTTTCCCAAACTTTATCCCCATTCTCTTTCCAAAAATATATTTTTCCAAGCTTTATTCGTGTTTTCCTTCGACAAAAATGTTTTACAGCTGCCCCATGTTTTTTCAAAACAAAACATTTTACAAGCTTTATTTCCGTATTCTTCTTCAAAACAAAAGTATTTGTGAACTTTACTACGTTTTCCCTCGAACTACTGGACGAGAAGAGATTAAGAGCGGCAGACCATGCCCAGGCCTATCAAAGAAGGGTGACAAGGGCATTTGAAAAGAAAGGTAATAGAAAGGAAAATTCAAAATCGGGGAGTTAGTACTCAAGCAAATCATGCCATCAAGGCAACCTCACCTAAAGAGGAAAGTTGCAGCCCACATGGAAAGGGACCCTATGTGATCATCCATGCCTATTCCGGGAATGCCTACCGCTTGGTAGATGCCGAGGGAGTCGAAGTTTCCAGGTTCGTGGAATGCACTTTATCTGAAGAAATTCCATGCATGAAAAGCTTTCGATACTTGAGAAACTATTATTCTTCCTTCCTGCAATTTCCAGCATTTGGCACTTGATGATAGAAATTATAAGATTTCCTAAGATAAACTTCGTAGTCTATTTAAACGTCATATCCGCCAAATCATGCCACTTCCCTTCACACACGTATAACTGGACTCAAGGATCGGTTGCACTTGATAGAAGAAAAATTACCTACCCCGTGGACTGGGACAATTTTAAAAACTCCCCGAAGCAAAATCCCTCCCTTATTTCCGCCACTACTCGTATTAACCCAAGGTCATGATGAGGAGTTGCCTGGACCTAGCATATGTCCCAAAAACTGGCTCTGGCACTACTATACAGATACTTTCTAGAGGGGAAGCACATGAAAAGAATCGGGGTGAAAAATAGAAGAGCCCCCCCCCTCAAAATCAGGCAATGAGAGGCCAATAAAAGAGAAAATCAGGCAAGGAGAGGCCAAAACCCAAGTGAACGGGTTAAACTCTCTACTTTAGCTGGCTTTCATGCCTTTACATACACGGTATATGCTAAACAACGACTATACTAGTACAGATCCGAACAAGCGGGTTGTACTTTCTACCCAAAAATAAAGGAAGTGGTAAAAAGAAGAAAGCCAGAGGGACCTAGAAAGTAAGACATATGCTAGGACTTGGGATAATTCTAAAATATTGCCCAAAAGAAAGATATTACTCTTACCCTCATTCACCCTCTCCCTAACATTTTATTTTTTAAAAGGGTTTTTCAAAATTAGAGCTATGTCCACTGCTGGGAAAAGTGAAGTTTTGACCAAAAGTAGACCTTTCACGTCCAGGTGATTACAACTGCACACACTCTTACATGAGTTTCATTTAGAAGACTCGATCGCCTATCCAAAGGAAGCTTATTTGACTTGATCTCTAGTGTACATTCATGGATTTTTCAGCATGTTTAGAATAATATGATCAAGTGTTTGAAAACCACGAACCCTAAAAAAAAACCGACACCCAAGGCTTATACCTTTCAAATACAACCCTGGTTTGGACATGAGTGACCACAAGGGTCTCCTCTATAGGGACTTGATGGTATCTTTTACTTAGGAAAGAGTTGAAGAACATTGCCCTCTCACATAAAGAACAATTGAAGAATTAAAATGCTCCCTTATGCCACTTACACTTACGCATAAGCTTGCATTTTCCTTTTTCAAAACACTTAGGCATCCGATCTTGAAATATTTCCCTAAAATATTGAATTATCCCACTCATATGAGAATTGGTCCCCACGTACCAAGACTCATATGAGAATTGTCCCCACTACACTCGTTTCATGCCCTTCCGCACATGCTTAAGAAGAAATAATCCCACTCTCCAACACATATTTAAAATTCTTATTCACTTCATGCACTTGAAATCCCTCCCTTGTGTACTAAAGCATGGTCTCCCGCACTTTACTTTCTGCGCATTAGTTTTTTATTTATTCCGCCTTAAGATGGATTGTAGCCCTTGATAATTCAAGCAAGAAAGGGCTCAAAATTCAGTGCAGGGGTGCAATCTGGACGGATTTAACACTTAGTCCATGGAAAGAATGTTTTTGTAGGTCTTGAATGTTAGAGCACTCTTGAAAACTTTCAACAACAGCAGACAGGATAGGAACTAAACATTGCCACAGGCAGGGGGCGGCTAAACTCGACTAGCCGCCCCTCATCAGACGGCTAGTTATTGTAGATACCCCAATTTTGACCGTCCAGAGAGACATAAATACTTCAAGTAACACCCGGAAATATCCCACAGTTGGACATCCAAGTAGAGAACCAAAGGTACGGTAAACCAGAAACCCTAACCCTAACCCTAACCTAGACCTAGACCGGAAATCCTAAACCCTAGCCCTAACCCTAGCCTTGACCTAAACCTAAACCCTAACCCTAGCCTTGACCTAAAACCAGAAACCCTAACCCTAGCCTTGACCTAAACCTAAACCCTAACCCTAGCCTTGACCTAAAACCAGAAACCCTAACCCTAGCCCTGGACCTAAGCCTAAACCCTAAACCAGGCCCTAACCCTAAAAACAAAACCCCGCCACTCTAAAAACCAAAAAACCCCAAGTCCCTTGAAAGGGGCGGCTAGCCCTAACTAGCCGCCCCATACTAGGCGGCTAGTTTAGACTAGCCGCCCCACTGACCGCCCCTTGGCCGACTTTGGACCAATTGCCTGGATGGGACATAAAGCAGCATTAAATGCTGATCATGGCGGCGGGTCATGACCTTTAGCCGCCCTCTCTTGGCCGGATCAAACCGAGTAACCGACCCAAGCCACTGCTTGTCAGAGATGGGACATTTGGCAGGTCACGATAGGGGCGGCTACCAGGAAGTAGCCACCCCATCTTTGTAGATACCCCAATTTTGACCGTCCAGAGAGACAGAAATACTTCAAGTAACACACGGAAATATCCCACAGTTGGACATCCAATAGAGAACCAAAGGTTCGGTAAACCGGAAACCCTAACCCTTGCCTTGACCTAAACCTAAACCGGAAACCCTAACCCTAGCCATGACCTAAACCTAAACCGGAAACCCTAACCCTAGCCATGACCTAAACCTAAACCGGAAACCCTAACCCTAGCCATGACCTAAACCTAAACCGGAAACCCTAAACCTAGCCTTGACCTAAACCTAAGCCCTAAACCCTAACCTAAACCTAAACCTAAATCGGAAACCCTCATTCTAAAAACCCTAGAACCCCAATTCCCTGGAAAGGGGCGGCTAGATCTAACTAGCCGCCCCCCTAACCGCCCCGTGGCCGACTTTGGACCAGTCCCCTGGATGGGACATAAAGGAGCAATAAATGCTGATCATTGCGGTGGGTCATAACTTTTAGCCGCCCTCTCTTGGCCGGATCAATCCAAGTAACCGACCCAAGCCACCGCTTGTCAGAGTTGGAACTAGCCGCCCTTCACCTGGTCTCTGACAGAAGAACCAGGGAATTAATGAGGGGTCTAATCGAAGCCAACCCACTCCATTACCCCCGAGATATTTCCCTGCTTCTCTTTTACTATAAATAGAGGGGTCCCAAGCCCAAATACAACACCACCAATTTATCTTCAATCACCAAAAAAATCCCAACATCCTTCAAACGACAAAATCCACACTAGAAATCCCTAGAGAGAGAGAGAGAGAGAGCCTCTTGTGTGAGAGAAAACACGCATTCCCTACACAAAAATACCCTCTCATCCCACCCTCCAGAAACCCGGGCTAAACCTAGCTTAGCCTCTGCCCAAAACCAAACCCATTTCCTACCAAAGTCCTGCCCAAATCCACCCAGACCCTGGACGGCTAAACCCTAGTAGCCGCCCCTCCCCAGACGGCGTGATCCCACTAGCCGCCCCCTTATCCACACCCCATATCCACACCCCTTTGTCCCAAGACTCCTTTAGTCAAGCCCGGAAGCAGAATAGGATTACTTGTTTTACACCTCTGTGTACGGTATATCCGTGTCTCAGAGCGGAGACCCCACAAACTCCCCACGTAGGCGATCAAATCCAACACCAACTTTTCCTGCTTTTTGAGAAAGCAGGTGGCGATCACAACAAAACATCGTCTTTTCTGAGAAGCAGTCGGGCGGCTCAGAAACGACTCTCCGAGCGGTGATCTGATCAGTCGCGAGACGGACCAGGACCAAGTTCGCAGAACCCCCCAGTTTTACATATCGACAAATCTGGCGATCACGCTGGGACCTCCCTCGAGAAAAACAACAAAAGGTAATCCTCTTCTGCCCCCTTTTACAAGCTTGACTAGAATGCTATCAACCCTCTAGGAAGGTTAGAGTTTCTCACTCCTTGAATTAAATCCTCTTCTTCTGTGCATTATAACATCCTTTATTGCTTTGTAAGCCGCACACTGCTGCGCAATCCTTTACTGCTTTCGTAAGTCGCACACAGCTGCGCAATCCTTTACTGCTTTCGTAAGTCGCACACAGCTGCGCAATCCTTTACTGCTTCATTTACTGCTTTCAATCTGCATTCATCCCCACTCCACGTCTTGGAATCCCACATAGAAGAGGAGGTATTAGAGGAAAGGAATCTCCAAGAGGGTCAGGCCACACAGTTCCTGACCCATCTAGAGAAAAGGATGGCTAGCCTAGGGTATCAAACGGTAGAGGACATGTTTCATGACCTCGCTGACTACCGTCATGCCAAGACCTTGAGACAGGAAACCCCTGTCGAAACCCCCAAACCCCTGTCAATCCGAGCTTTTTTTCATTTGCCCCCCTTTCCCCCGCAAATCCAAAATTCCCAGTTGTTTCCACCCCAGGCCCTTACCAGGCCACCTGCAATCCGGGACTGGCAAACAGCCCTCCCAGGGGAGAAACGCTTGATGAAACCATCCGGAGAATCCTCTCCGAGACTGGTCCCTTCGCCCCCAAGCACATGTCTGTACTATTCTTCTATTAAAACCAAGACACAAAGAAGCTATACCTTGGCGTATCGTCATCCGATGGAGGCTGAGTAGGAGGAACGTCCTGACTTGGCTGGGAAGGGAGCGGCGGATAAGGAGAAGACTGAACCTCTGGAGCATCGAGAGCGGCAGGAGTCTCTCGAACCGAACACGCGGCCCTCGCGTATATCCCACGATTCCGAGACACCGAAGGACGAGAGGCACGACTGAAGGTAGCCCCGGTAGCCAAGGAGGCCGAGAGGGAGTGATCAGGCTCAAGTGGAAGAAGCTCAAGGTCCGCCTCAGTCATCGAGCCCCCTCCGACCAATTTCCCCCTCATAGTCGCCTCCCAGAGACGGACCTGCTGCATATCTCTGTCTCTCCTCTCCAATCTCTGTCGGAGGCGACTCTCCGTCCCTCTGGCCCGATCCTCGGCGGCCCTCAATCTCTCCTCCAACTCCCGCGCCCTCGCCTCCGACGCCCTGAGCGCCTCTCGGTCCCTATCCCCGGCCGCCTGCAGAGAACGGACTAAGTCTCCCATCAAACCTCCGGGAACACCCGCCGAAGCCTCCAACTCCGACACCCTCATCTGGAGGGAGTCCCTCTCACGGCCTAGGGTAATGAACCCCTCCTCCCTCGAGGCTATCATGGACCTCAGCCGGTCCGCCTCCTCCTCAGCCCGGGAAGCCCTGCCCCTCGCCTAGCCCAACTCCATCCTCGTGGCCATCAACTCGCTCCGGGCCACATCCAACTCCTTCGTCAGTTCGAGCTCTCGCTCGGACACCGTGGAAGGAGGAGGGGCGGAGGAAGAAGAAGCGCCGTCGGCCCTCGCTCTCGACAGAGCATCCACCTGAGCCTCAAGGATCCAGACCTGGTCCTGCAAGCGTCCCCTCTGTACCCGCAAGGCCTCTATCTGCCTGGCCCGCGCTTGGAGGTGCTCATTGGCGGTCTTGAGCCTCTTCTCCATCTCATTCAGCTCAACCTACAAAAGCAACATCGGTCAGAATATACCCAAGGAGAAGAAAAAGTAAAGAAAGGAAAAGAAGGGGAGAAAGACTTACATAGGCATCCGGGACCTCCACCTCCATAGTCCCAAGGATACTGGCATATTCCTGGCGATACCAAACCATATACTCCTCACTGCTAGCCACCTCGGGACGACGCTCCACCAAAGCACCTCGGCCCATCCATCCCTCCACGTACGTCGCGTAGTTCCTCGGGAGGTTCGTGTCCCGAGGAATCCCAGCCACCGGGATCGAGGGGCGCTTCGGCAGAGGATCAGGCACCCACTGGTGGTACCCAAGCTGGTGGACGACCCGGCTGATCACATGAAACACGACCTCATTAAAATAGATCAGCCAGATATCCCGCGACAACTCCGCTGGGACCTCCTCCTCCGTGTAGGGCCTCCACGTCATCTATAAAGCATCAAAAGACAGGAAGGGCGCATAGTCAAACGAAAACCAAATACAAGCCAAAACAAACCTCGAAGGAAAATTTATACCTCTTCCTCCGTCAAAACACGGAAGGCCTCCTGGAACTGAGCGAGGCGATGCAAGCGGGAAGATCCCCGGGGCGCCCATCTCATGGCCCAGGGCAGGACATGATCAAAAGGCACCAGGGTCGGGCGATCAATGGCGAAGTGCTCGTACCCAAAGATCTAGCAAAACAAGAGAGGAATCGTCACGATCAAAGAGAGCTAAGCCAAAGAAGAGACATTTACTGCTCACTCACACATACCTGGAGAAAGGGCACAAAACCACCAAGGTTCTTTTCCCCAGCCCTCTTGACCTTCTTCGAGAGCTCCGCAAATAGATGGGCCAGCATCGCCGCTCCCCAAGCGTATCACCCCATGCCCTCTAGGTCCCTCATCAACAGAAGAGAATGTGAGGAAACCTTGTCGGAGGCCGTCGAGAAGAGGACCTGGCCGAAGAAGTATAAAAAGAACACCCTCAACTCCCTCCGTGCCCTCTGTGGGCACGCGGCCGCCTCTCTCGCCTCGATCATCGCCCACCGCCTCTCGAAGCTAGCTGCAGCTTCGCCCATCTGACGCTCTATAAAGGAGCCGAGGCCGTATTGCCTCGACAACTGCCCAAGGGGGATCCGGTTCAGCGTCCTCACGCGCTCCACGTAGTCCCATTCTCCAATCAACTTCAGGAATAGTGCCTTATAGTCGGCGAGGGTGGCCGCAATCACTGCCTCCCCCAAGACCGGAAGGCCGGTGATCCGATGAACGTCCTCAAGCGTCGGCATGACAACACCGGTAGGGAGAATGAACGTGCAACTCTCCGGATCCCATCTCTCCACCAAGGCCTCCACATATGGGCGGTGGACGTGGAATGGCTCGATCAGGAAGAAGGAACGGAAGCCCGCTCCATCCACCAAACTCCTCTCCCCCTGCCCCAAGGCGTCGTACCATCTCTTCGTCCCGTGCCATAAGGCCTGAATACGGTTCGGTCTCTACAAAACGAACGAAGGGAACACGGGTTAGTTTAAAAGCGATTGAAAGGTAAGAGTCCAAGTTTACGAAATCATGTTAAACCATGCTTAGCAAAATGACACTTCCATATGCTAAATATAGAAACAAAAGCATGAAAGTAAGAAGCTACACTCCTCATATGATCACGCATACTAGACAAACATCAACATATCCCACCGTGGTCACCACTCACAGGCTTTCTTACATCACAGCTTATCATGCTTATACCTTCTCTAAACACACCTAAGCAATATAAAACTGGGACCCGTGAAATGCATGCGTACACCCTCCCCATGCTCTACCACAATCACTCACCCCCTCGGCCTCGGCCCCTCCCTCCGCTGCACCCCCAACCAATCCCCCGACCCCTGAAACCACCTCCTCGACCACTGCCGGTCGATCCCCACGCCTCCTCTTGCGTGTATAACCTATCATAGCACCCCCAACCTCCGGGACAGCCCCCGAAGACATACCCGTGCCCCTAGCCGCACCGGTATCGACCGACGGCACCTCCGCCGCACCCACGACCTCCCTCACGACCTCCTCCTCCACCCGATCACTCCTCGATGAACTAGACCCCGAGACAGCCCCTCTCTGCTCTCGGGAAGACCTGAGGCGCTTCATCATTGAAGTTGTCTTCTTCTCCTTCGTCATCTCCTCCGATTTCGCACAAAGAAAGACCTAAAGAAAAACCTAGGGCTTCGAAATCAAGAAGAAAGGGATGATGAAAGGACGAAAACAAACGATTCAAAGCAAGTTTTTCCGGTTTGGAACGAAGAAGAAGAAGAAAGGAGGGAAGAGGAACCGTTTTAAAAGGTATGGAGAGAGAAAGAGAGGGTCTTTTCGGTTATAAGGGACCCAGTCATGGGGCGACTACCCGCGAGTAGCCGCCCCCTCTCAGGCGGCTAGTTAAAACTAGCCGCCCCTCCCAGTTTCTTTGTTTTGCTTCAAAACCCCTTTCCAAACTCTTCTCAGCCCTAAATTCCAAAGTTCTCCATACCAAACAGCCATGTATTGGCTTATTTCCAGACATTACTTGACCAAACACGACCTGCTCGAAGTTTTGCCACACTTTCAGTACCGTTCAAAATCCAATTTCTCCAGTTCTGGTTCTTTTCCAGAGTTCTTATCCTTCGGATGATCCAACTCACCCAAACTCAACTTTTACTTGCTTTCTGTCGGCGATATCCCCTCCTTGCTGAGTTTTCCCAAGCACGGGAACGGTAGGCACGAGGAAACTGACGCTGGGCTGCTCCGTGCACGATAGCTAAGAACCCCGACCGCGGGTTGGATCACTCACCATTTACTTTTCCCCGCCTTCCACCTGGATCATCCTCTCGGATAAAAATTCTAACTCAAGACCTAGCCTCTGACGGTCTAAATCAACTCCCCGAGTAGTACAGCTCGTATTGGCACAACTCCTTGAAGGTCGGGCCGGCCAAAATAGGGGTCTCTTTCCTTATCATCGGTCGAAGTCTTTCATGAGGGACAAAGACTCCGTCCGATGAGGGACAATTGTAGATACCCCAATTTTGACCGTCCAGAGAGACAGAAATACTTCAAGTAACACACGGAAATATCCCACAGTTGGACATCCAATAGAGAACCAAAGGTTCGGTAAACCGGAAACCCTAACCCTAGCCTTGACTAAACCTAAACCGGAAACCCTAACCCTAGCCATGACCTAAACCTAAACCGGAAACCCTAACCCTAGCCATGACCTGAACCTAAACCGGAAACCCTAACCGTAGCCATGACCTAACCAGGAAACCCTAACCCTAGCCATGACCTAAACCTAAACCGGAAACCCTAACCCTAGCCTTGACGTAAACCTAAGCCCTAAACCCTAACCTAAACGTAAACCTAAAACCTAAATCGGAAACCCTAATTCTAAAAACCCTAGAACCCCAAGTCCCTGGAAAGGGGCGGCTAGATCTAACTAGCCGCCCCATACCAGGCGGCTAGTTTGCAGTAGCCGCCCCCCTAACCGCCCCCTGGCCGACTTTGGACCAGTCCCCTGGATGGGACATAAAGCAGCAATAAATGCTGATCATTGCGGCGGGTCATAACCTTTAGCTGCCCTCTCTTGGCCGGATCAATCCAAGTAACCGACCCAAGCCACCGCTTGTCAGAGATGGGACGTTTGGCAGGTCATGATGGGGCGGCTACTAGGAAGTAGCGCCCCATCCTGGGCGGCTAGTTGGAACTAGCCGCCCTTCACCTGGTCTCTGACAGGAGAACCAGGGAATTAATGAGGGGTCTAATCGAAGCCAACCCACTTCATTACCCCCGGGATATTTCCCTGCCTCTCGTTTACTATAAATAGAGGGGTCCCAAGCCCAAATACAACACCACCAATTCATCTTCAATCACCAAAAAAATCCCAACATCCTTCAAACCACAAAATCCACACTAGAAATCCCTAGAGAGAGAGAGAGAGAGCCTCTTGTGTGAGAGAAAACACCCATTCCCTACACAAAAACACCCTCTCATCCCACCCTCCAGAAACCCGGGCTAAACCTAGCTTAGCCTCTACCCAAAACCAAACCCATTTCCTACCAAAGTCCTGCCCAAATCCACCCAGACCCTGGACGGCTAAGCCCTAGTAGCCGCCCCTCCCCAGACGGCTTGATCCCACTAGCCGCCCCCTTATCCACACCCCATATCCACACCCCTTTGTCCCAAGACTCCTTTAGTCAAGCCCAGAAGCAGAATAGGATTACCTGTTTTTCACCTCTGTGTACGGTATATCCGTGTCTCAGAGCGGAGACCCCACAAACTCCCCACGTAGGCGATCAAATCCAACACCAAGTTTTCCTGCTTTTTGAGAAAGCAGGTGGCGATCACAACAAAACCCTGTCTTTTCTGAGAAGCAGTCGAGCGACTAAGAAATGACTCTCCGGGCGGTGATCTGATCAGTCGCGAGACGGACCAGGACCAAGTTCGCAGAACCCCCCAGTTTTACATACCGATAATCTTGGGCGGCTAGTTAGAACTAGCCGCCCTTCACCTGGTCTCTGACAGAAAAACCAGAGACTTAATGAGAGGTCCAATCGAAGCCAACCCACTCCATTACCCTCAGGATATTTTTCTACCTCTCTTTTACTATAAATAGAGGGGTCCCAAGCCCAAATACATCATCATCATCCTTCAATCCACAAAATCCACACCAACATCCCACAATTCACATTCTCTTTCCACACTAGAAATCCCAAGAGAGAGAGAGAGAGCGCCTCTTTGGTGAGAGAAAACACCCATTCCCTACACAAAAACACCCTCTAATTCCAACCCTCCAGAAACCCGGGCTAAACCTAGCTTAGTCTCTGCCCAATAACCAAACCCATTTCCTACCAAAGCTCTGCCCAAACCAAACCAGACCTAGGACGGCTAAACCCTGGTAGCCGCCCCTCACCAAACGGCTAGATCCAACTAGCCGCCCCCCTATACACACCCCACTCACACCCTTTTGTCCCATAACTCCATTAGTCAAGCCCTAGGAGCAGAATAGGATACCTGTTTTTCACCTCTGTGTACGGTATATCCGTGTCTCAGAGCGGAGATCCCACAAACTCCCCACGTAGGCGACCAAAACCAAACCCAACCTTTTCCTGCTTTTAGAAAAAGCAGGTGGCGATCACACAAACCCCTGAATCCTCTTGAGACGCTATCGGGCGCCTCAACCAGGACTGACACACCCCTCACCCTTCCGAGAAGACGATCCGACCGAGCCCGCCAGGGCACGCATCCGATCCGAATCCCCGAAGAACTCCCACACACGCACACGCGCGCTCACCGCGCACCCCGCCGGAATCCGCTCCGACACCCCGGAGGCCTCCCCGACGGTACCGACAAATCTGGCGATCACGGTGGGACGTCCCTCGTGAAAAACAACAAAAGGTGATCCTCTTCTGCCCCCTTTTACAAGCTTGACTAGAATGCCATCAACCCTCCAGGAAGGTTAGAGTTTCCGACCCCTCGAATCAGATCCTCCTATACTTCGCATCACTGCATCATTTACTGCTTTGTAAGCCGCACACAGCTGCGCAATCCTTTGCTGCTTTGTAAGCCGCACACAGCTGCGCAATCCTTTATTGCTTTGTAAGCCGCACACCGCTGCGCAATCCTTACCGCTTTATTTACTGCTTTACATCTGCATTCGATCCCTTAAAAGATTTCACACGCATCATGGAATCCCACCTAGAGGAGGAGATACTAGAGGAAAGAACCCACCAAGAGGGTCAGGCCACGCAATTCCTGACCCATATAGAGGAAAAGATGGCCAGTCTATGGTACCAATCCGTAGAGGACATGTTTCATGACCTCGCCAACTACCGCCAAGTCAAAACCCTAAGACAGGAGTGTAGATACCCCAATTTTGACCGTCCAGAGAGACAGAAATACTTCAAGTAACACACGGAAATATCCCACAAGTGGACACCAATAGAGAACCAAGGATTCGGTAAACCGGAAACCCTAACCCTAGCCTTGACCCAAAACCAAAAACCCTAGCCTTGACCCAAAACCAAAAATCCTAGCCTTGACCCAAAACCAAAAGCCCTAAACCAAAACCCCAAACCCTAGCCCAAACCCTAACCCTAAACCAAACCCTAGCCCGGACCTAAACCTAAACCTACCCTAAAACCGAAACCCTAAAAAACCCAAGTCCCCGGAAAGGGGCGGCTAGCCCTAACCGCCCCCTGGCCGACTTTGGACCAGTCCCCTGGATGGGACATAAAGCAGCAATAAATGCTGATCATTGCGGCGGGTCATGACCTTTAGCCGCCCTCTCTTGGCCGGATAAATCCAAGTAACCGACCCAAGCCACCGCTTGTCAGAGATGGGACGTTTGGCAGGTCATGATGGGGGCGGCTACCAGGAAGTAGCCACCCCATCCCGGGCGGCTAGTTAGCACTAGCCGCCCTTCACCTGGTCTCTGACAGAAGAACCAGAGAATTAATGAGAGGTCCAATCAAAGCCACCCACTCCATTACCCCCGGGATATTTCCCTGCCTCTCTTTTACTATAAATAGAGGGGTCCCAAGCCCAAATACAACACCACCAAGTAATCCACAACATCAACAACCCACAAACCC
This sequence comes from Acorus calamus, assembly GCA_030737845.1. Lineage (NCBI taxonomy): Eukaryota > Viridiplantae > Streptophyta > Magnoliopsida > Acorales > Acoraceae > Acorus > Acorus calamus. Next base: position 15,949,199 of record CM060861.1, read on the forward strand.
ACTTGTCCAACCTTCCCCCACTTGAAATCCCAAGAGAGAGAGAGAGAGAGAGAGAGAGAGAGCCCCTTTTGTGAGAGAAATACCCATTCCCTACATAAAATACCCTCTCATCCCACCCTCCATAAACCCAGGCTAAACCTAGCTTAGCCTCTGCCCAAGACCCCACCCTTTTCCTACCAAACCTTTGCCCAAATCCCCCCAGACCCTGGACGGCTAACCCTACCTAGCCGCCCTAATCCAGACGGCTCAAACCCACTAGCCGCCCCACACTTACACACCACCCACACTCCCTTTGTCCCAAGACTCCTTTAGTCAAGCCCCGGAAGCATAATAGGATTACCAGTTTTTCACCTCTGTGTACGGTATATCCGTGTCTCAGAGCAGAGACCCCACAAACTCCCCACGTAGGCGATCAAATCCGACCCAAACCCTTTCCTGTTTTTAGAAAAAGCAGGTGGCGATCACAAAACCCCTTGAATCCTGTTGAGCTGCTGTCGGGCGCCTCAACCAGGAACGACACCCTCACCCCTTCCGGGAAGACGATCCGACCGAGCCCGCCAGGGCACGCATCCGATCCGAATCCCCGAAGAACCCCCACACATGCGGATTTCTCGACACCGACAAAATCTGGCGATCACGGTGGGACCTCCCTCGTGAAAAACAACAAAAGGTAATCCTCTTCTGCCCCCTTTTACAAGCTTGACTAGAATGCTATCAACCCTCTAGGAAGGTTAGAGTTTCTCACTCGAATTAAATTCTCTTCTACCGTGCATTATAACATCCTTTACTGCTTTGTAAGCCGCACACAGCTGCGCAATCCCTTACTGCTTTCGTAAGTCGCACACAGCTGCGCAATCCTTTACTGCTTTCGTAAGTCGCACACAGCTGCGCAATCCTTTACTGTTTTATTTACTGCTTTCAATCTGCATTCATCCCCCCACTCTACGTCATGGAATCCCACATAGAAGAGGAGATATTAGAGGAAAGGAATCACCAAGAGGGTCAGGCCACACAGTTCCTGACCCATCTAGAAGAAAGGATGGCTAGTCTACGGTATCAAACGATAGAGGACATGTTTCATGACCTCGCTGACTACCGTCATACCAAGACCTCGAGACAGGAAACCCCTGTCGAAACCCCTAAATCCATTCCCAAAACCCCATTCACACCCAGTCACTCGGTCAACCCGAGCGTCTTTTCATTCACCCCCCTTTCCCCTGCGAATCCAATGTTCCCAGCCGTTTCCACCCCAGGCCCCTACCAGACCACCCCAAACCCGGGACCGCTAGGCAGCCCTCCCCAGGGAGAAACACTGGACGATACCATCAGGAGAATTCTCTCCGAGACTGGTCCCTCAGTCCCCAAACACATGTCTCTGCATAACCTGAGACAAATCCCGTCAGTCCACCTACCGGAGGGATTCAAAGTCCCCAAATTCCGCCGGTACAACGGTCGTGGAGACCCAGACATTCATTTAACTGCCTTTTATCTAGACGCACGCCCGTTTCTAGATAATCAACCTCTACTAGTCTTCCCCTTCCAGAAATCATTGGAAGGAGAAGCACTACAATGGTTCTCCACCCTCCCTGTAGATCACTTGTCGAATTTCTCGGCTGTAAGTGAGAAATTTTTTGGCCGCTACGGTTACCAGAGGATTAGGACCCCCTCTATTTTAGATTTAACCTTAGAGAGAATGAGGCCTAGGGAGGAATTCGAACAATACGTGTCCCGGTGGCGCACCCGTGTCCACCGAACCGGCCTGCAACTAACAGAATGTCAAGAAATTGACATGATGTTACAGAGCCTAAGTCCAGAGCTCCGTACGAGCCTTTCGTACAGAGACTGCACTACGTATCAACTTCTGATTGACCGCCACAACCGGATTTCCCGTTGTGCAGCCCCAGCGGTCCAAACCCAGTCCCCACCTATCAGCCATAGGGTTGGACAACCGCCTCGTAAGGCACAAACCCCCATGGTAGAGGGGATCGTTAACCAAGTATCGGCACTCTACCCGAACGGAGCACGAGTTCCTGACCGAGGAACAGCTCCGAGACAGTACACGCCCGGTTCATCCGGATATGCACCGCCTCGGCAAGCGAATCAACATTTTACCCTCAATCAGTACTCGTCCCCGTGCCAATACGACAAAACCCCACAGTCCAAAATTTCCCACTCCAAAGCCCTATAATCCAGAGCCAAACTCAAACTCGGGCTCCCTTTTACTCTGCTCCCCCAAGAGCACAAAATCCAACCCCTAGGCAGCCCATACAAAGCTCTTATAACGAGGTTAGACCATCCGCATCCTACGACCTAAGACGAATGGGAAAGAGGGACTCTTACCCTCCCCTCCCAGAAACTTTAACTAGGATCTTTAGGGTGATGTTGGACACAAATAGTATCTCCCTCCCCGACGCCAGGCCTTCACTACCTGGGGCCAGCACGGCGCGTTACTATCAATATCATCAACAATATGGCCATACCGTAGAACAATGCATTGTTTTTCGGGACTTCGTTTATGATCTTAATGATGACAGGCGCCTTGACTGGGCCATGATCAAAGGCCATCTGAGCCAGGGAAATCCCCAAGCACCCAAGCCACTTGGCATATTGACTGACCCCTTGCCAGGTCACACCCAAGCCTCCACATCTAGAGCCCACGCGGTCAACATGATTGTCGGTGTCGAGAAAATCCGCGTGTGTGGGGTTTCTTCGGAGGGTTCGGATCGGATGCGTGTCCTGGTGGGCTCGGTCGGATCGTCTTCTCGGAAGGGGTGAGGGTGTGGTTCCTGGTTGAGACGCCCGACAGCGGCTCAAGAGGATTCAAGGGGGTTTGTGATCGCCACCTGCTTTTCTAAAAACAGGAAAGGGTTTGGGTCGGATTTGATCGCATACGTGGGGAGTTTGTGGGGTCTCCGCTCTGAGACACGGATATACCGTACACAGAGGTGAAAAACAGGTAATCCTATTCTGCTCCCGGGCTTGACTAAAGGAGTTATGGGTCAAAGGGATGTTGATATGGGGTGTGGATAGGGGGGCGGCTGGTTGTGGTTAGCCGTTGGCCAGGGGGCGGCTAGCTAGGGTTAGCCGTCCAGGGTCTGGGAAATTTAGGCAGGGGTTTGGTAGGTAAAGGGTGGGGTCTTGGGCAGAGGCTAAGCTAGGTTTAGCCTGGGTTTATGGAGGGTGGGATGAGAGGGTATTTTATGTGGGGAATGGGTTTCTTCCTCTCACAAAAAAGGCTCTCTCTCTCTCTCTTGGGATTTCTAGTGTGGAAAGGGAATGTGAATTGTGGGATATTGGTGTGGAATGGTTGTTTGTGGATTTGTTGATGTTGTCTATTTGGGCTTGGGACCCCTCTATTTATAGTAAAAGAGGGGCAGGGAAATATCCCGAGGGTAATGGAGTGGGTTGGCTTCGATTGGACCTCTCATTAATGCTCTGGTTCTTCTGCCAGAGAACAGGTGAAGGGCGGCTAGTGCTAACTAGCCGCCCGGGATGGGGCGGCTACTTCCTGGTAGCCGCCCCTATCATGACCTGCCAAACGTCCCATCTCTGACAAGCGGTGGCTTGGGTCGGCTACTTGGTTTGATCCGGCCAAGAGAGGGCGGCTACAGGTCATGACCCGCCGCAATGATCAGCATTTAATATTGCTTTATGTCCCATCCAGGGAACTGGTCCAAAGTCGGCCAGGGGGCGGTTAGGGGGGCGGCTAGTCCAGTGAGGGGCGGCTAGTTAGGGATAGCCGCCCCTTTCCAGGGACTTTAGGTTTTTTAGGGTTTTGGTTTTGGTTTAGGACTAGGTTAGGGTTTGGCTTAGGTTTAGGGTTTGAGCTAGGGTTTGGGTTTAGGTTAGGGTTTGGGCTAGGGTTTGGGGTTAGGTCAAGGTTGGGATTAGGTTTTAGGGCTAGGTCAAGGTTCTAGGGTTTCCGGTTTAGGTTTAGGTCACGGCTAGGTTTAGGGTTTCCGGTTTACCGAACCTTTGGTTCTCTTATTGGTGTCCACTTGTGGGAGATTTCCGTGTGTTACTTGAAGTATTTCTGTCTCTCTGGACGGTCAAAATTGGGGTATCTACAATGATCAGGAGAGGGAGACAACCATCGCCAGAACCAAGCAGCTCGGAAGATGCTACTGATGGCAGCCTATCCGAAGAGTCCGAGGAGGAAGAGCAGAACGAGCCCTTCCAGCTAAACCTCGACGACCATGAACTCGCCATACTCTTGGCGAAGAAGAAGACGCAATCCTCGCCCTTCCCGCAGTCATCAACCTCGAGTCCGACGAAAGCGGACTAGAAGAGCCATTCGAGGAGATCCCCGAAGGAGCTAGCGAAGGACCCGAAGGAGGGGAATGTACGTCGGATGATCTGCATCCGGACGACAACGGGTCCTCTAAGACTACCGACACTGTCAATGGCCCCCGCCGCCCAATGACCATTTCATTCACTGACCAAGACCTCCCAGATCCCCGACTGCGAGTCTACCCCCTACACATCCGCGGACGACTTCAGATGTTGTGGCTGAACAACATCTTTGTAGACCCAGGATCGGGCATGAACATAATGACATGCTCCACTTACCTGAAGATACCCGGACTAGGCCGTCCTCCCGTCCAACCGGCCCACCATACTATCCAAGCTTTCAACCACACCGGGAAGACTCTCCGCTGCCCCGGAACATTCGAGCTATCCGTCGGACCTCTCATCTGCGAAGTAGCCTGCTTCGTGGCCGACATCGACACAAGGTACCCATTAATGCTGGGGCGACCGTGGTTAGACAGCATCCAAGCTATATGTTCCCCCCGACACCAATGCCTTCGACTGCCCTTCTTGAATCATGTACTGACAATTTGGGGAGAAGCACGCCTCCAATACGAGAACGAGAACAATTGGGCCATACACAATATGTTCACCTTAGCCCTCCGACCGGGGAACGAGAATGAAGGCGGTAGCCCACCTGGGTCCCCTTGTGACAACAACTCTCCCTCAGAAGAAGCGGCCAGGACCCAGCGTCCACCAAGCAATCTTGCGGAGCCCAACTCGATCACCTTCCTCCCCCATGAAGTCGCAAAAGCCAGAGCACGTTCCGCACCCCTCTCAATCACCGCCATACTCGGGGGAAGGGAATTCCGTCACATTCTCATTGACACGGGAGCAAAAACTAACGTCCTTACATATTCCGCCTACCAAAAGCTAGAAGGCCGGGTTCCCAGATTGGAGCCCTCAGACGAATACATTTACGCCTTCGACAGCACACGCAAGAACACCTGCGGACTAGTCACGCTCCCACTGATGATCGGCCCAGTCTCCACCATCGTTAACTGCATGGTGATGAACATTCAATCGCCCCACCCTCGGATTGTTGGGAGGACATGGATCAACAGCATCGAAGCCGTCTCATCCACCCGACACCAATGTCTTCGCTTCCCGTACCGCGGGAAACTAATATCCATATGGGGAGAGGCGCACTCTAATAATACTCAGGCCCGAAATTGGAGCGTCTGCGCCATGCGTATCCGGCTAGAGGTGCTCGCATGTTGGCAACCAGGCGCCACAGACGAAGAACAACTCCATCAAAGGAGGTCTTGAAAAGACTCAGGGAGGGAGAATTTGGGAACAGGGGACCCCCACCAGACATCAGCCGGCCATCAAAAAGAAGCCGACCCGAGGAGGCAATACAAATTCAAGAACCAGGTACCGATCCTCCCGGGTAAGTTTTCATCCTGTACATATTTGTTTACAGCTTTTTTCTAAAAATCAAAAGATCAAAATATTTGTTTACTAGCTTTCGCTTTCAACCCCTGTACATATTTGTTTACAGCTTTTCCAAAAAAAAATCAAAAGATCAAAATATTTGTTTACTAGCTTTCGCTTTCACCACCCTGAACATATTTGTTTACCTGCTTTCCTAAAAAAAAAAAGAAAAAAAAACAAACAGAACAATGCCGATCAGCTTTCATTCCCCAACTCTGAACATACTTACTTCTAGCTTTATTTCCACTCTTCTTTAAAAAACCAAAAAAAAATGTTTTCTAAAAACATGTTTTCCACACTCCATCAAAACAAAAGTTTTACAAGATCGTGTTTCCGTGCTTCCAACAAAAAAATAAAAGCACTTTCCCGAACTTTCTTTACCTGTTTACCAAAACAACGAAAATATTTACAAACTACATTTCTACACTCTTCTTCACAACGAAAATGTTTTCCAAATCTGCGTTTCCACACCTTTCCTTCAAAGCAAAATGTTTTACAAAGCCGTACTTCCATGATTTCTGCCGAAAAACGTTTTACAAACTGTCTTTCCATACTTTCCTTATGAAAACAAAATCAGTTTCCAAAATTTATCTCCATTCTTTTCTTTCCAAAAACATATGTTTTCGCCGACACAGGCCCCTTTTCAAAAACATAAGTATACATTTGTCCTACTACGCCTCGATCTACTAGACGAGAAGAGATTAAGAGCGGCAGACTATGCCCAGGCCTACCAAAGAAAGGTGGCAAGGGCATTTGAAAAGAAGGTGATAAAAAAAAATTCAAAATCGGGGAATTAGTACTTAAGCAAATCATGCCATCAAGACTGCCTCACCCGAGAGGAAAGCTGCAACCCACATGGGAGGGGCCCTATGTGATCACCCATGCCTATTCCGGGAATGCCTACCGCCTGGTAGATGCCAAAGGAGTCGAGTTTCCAGGTTCGTGGAATGCACTTTATCTGAAGAAATTCCATGCTTGAAAAGCTTTCAATACTTAAGAACTATTATTCTTCCTTCCTGCGATTTCCAGCGTTTAGTACTTGATGATAGAATTATAAGACTCTCAAAGATAAACTCGTATCTATTTGAACACGTTTCCGCCAAATCATGTCATTCCCTTCGCACACGTATGACTGGACTAGATTTGCCTGATAGAAGAAAAATTGCCTACCCCGTAGACTGGGACAATTTAAAAACTCCCCAAAGCAAAATGTCCCTTATTTCCGCCCCGCTCGTATTAACCCTAGGTCAAAATGAGGAGTTACCCGGACCTAGCATATGTCCCAAAAACTGGCTCTAGCACTATATAAACACTTCTAGAGGGGAAGCATGAAAAGAATCGGGGTGAAAAATAGAAGAGCCCCCCCTCAAATCAAAACACAACACAAAAAAAAAAAAAAAAAAAAAAGAGAAAGTCAGGCAAGGAGAGGCCAAACACCCAAGTGAACGGGTTAAACTCTCTATTTAGCAGGCTTTCACGCCTTTACACACGGTATACGCTAAACAACGGCTATACCAGTATAGATTCAAACAACGGACTGTACCTTTCCACCAAAAAATAAAGAAGTGTTAAAAAGAAGAAAGCCAGAGGGACCTAGGAAGTTAGACATGTGCTAGACTGGGACAATTCTAAAATATTGCCCGAAAGGAAGATACTCTTACCTCATTCACCCTCTCCCCTTTTATTTTTTTGCAATGGGGGTTCAAAATTGAGCTATGTCCACCGGGAAAAGCGAAATTTTGACCAAGGGTAGATCACGTCTAGGTTTACACCTACACACACTCACACGAGTTCACTTAGAAACTTGCCTATCCAAAGGAAGCTTATTTGACTTGACTCTTGGTACATTCATGGATTTTTCAGCATGTTTAGAATAATACGATTAAGCATTTGAAAACCATGAACCTAGGAAAATCGACACCTAAGGCTTATACCCCTCAAATACAATCCTGGTTTGGACATGAGTGACCACAAGGGCTCCTCCACGGGGACTTGATGGTGTCTTCTACTTATGAAAATCAAGAACATTGCCCTCTCACCTAAAAAGGGTCATTGAAGAACTAAAATGCCCCCTTATGCCACTTATACTTACGCAAAAGCATGCATTTTCCTTTTCCAAAACACCTTGGCATCCGATTTTCTTGAAACATTAAAGTTAACCCCCCCCCCCCCGAATTTAAAATTATCCCCACTCATATGAGAATTGTCCCCACAAAATTTAAAATTATCCCCACTCATGTGAGAATTGTCCCCACTCACCTCATGCCCTTCCGCACATGCGTGAGAAGAAATTGTCCCCACCTCCTACACATAAGTTCTTCTTCACTCACGCACTTGGAATCCCTTCCTTGCGCACTAAAGCCTGGTCTCCCGCACTTTACTTTCTCGCATTTATATTTCCATTCCGCCTTAAGATGCATTGTAGCCCTTGACGATTCAAGCAAGAAGGGCTCGAAAGTCTGTGCAGGGGCGCAATCTGGACGGATTTAACACTTGGTCCATGGAAAGAATGTTTTTATAGGTCTCAAAGGATAAAACACTCAGGAGGACTTTCAGCGGCAGCAGACAAGAAGCAAAACCAGAAAATTGTCCCAGGCAGGGGGCGGCTAAACCCGATTAGCCGCCCCCCCAGAGACGGCTCGTTTACACTAGCCGCCCCTGCCCCCTACCCTCTTGTCCAGGTAAAAACCCAGGCAAGGGGCGGCTAAATGCAAGTAGCCGCCCCTCACTGGGCGGCTAAACGCGACCAGCCGCCCCTCACCTGCTACCCCATCTGCCCTGTCAATCCCAGTCTCAATCAACTCTTCAACTCCTTTTAAATACCTGTCAAAACATTCCTTTCCCAAACATGCATACACACATTTTAGACACATACTCATACACAAAACCTGTATCAATACCACGCTATAATGATTATATATTAGAATTCTACATCCATCCATAAATCAAAACCTATAAACACCAAGTTCATTCATCCACACACATACACATCCCTATAGATTAGGAAGGCTTTCTAAAAAACATTGAACATCCATGCTAAACTATACCAAACCATCCATACAAAACCAGAAATTAAATTGTCCCCCGAAACCATAAACGTAAATTATCTGCTAAACATTTGAAATATAGAAAAGTGATAGGTCCACCAAGAGTTCCGAACTCCAAAGCCTTGAGTCGTGCATCATCGAAATATCACCTAAAACCCAAAAAAAAGAAGAGGAAGAAAAGCATGAATTCATCGCATATATATACTATTCTTCTGCCTAAAACCAAAACACAAAGGAGCTTTACCTCGGCGTATCATCATCCCCAGGAGGCCGAATCGAAGGAGGAGCGTCCTGGCCTGAAGGAAGTGGCGGCTGAGGGAAAGACTGAACATCTGGAGCATCAGGAGCGGCGGGAGTCTCTCGAACCGAAGACGCAGCCCTTTCGTATATCCCACGACTCCGAGATCCCGAAGGACGAGAAGCACGACTGATGGTAGCCCCGGTGGCCAAGGAAGCCGAGAGAAAATGGTCAGGCTCAAGTGGAAGAAGGTCGAGGTCCGCCTCGGTCATCGAGCCCCTGCCAACCAATTTTCCCCTCATAGTCGCCTCCCAAAGGAGGACCTGCTGAATATCTCTATCTCTACGTTCCAACCTCCCTTGAAGACGCGTCTCCACTGCTCTCAACCTCTCCTCGAGCTCCCGTGATCTCGCCTCAGCAACCCGGAGCCTGTCCTCGCTCAATCGAAGTGCTTCCCGATCTCTATCCCCGGCCGCCTGGAGAGAACGAAGCAAATCCCCCATCAAACCCCCAGGAACTCCCACCGAGGCCTCCAACTCTGACACCCTCGCCTGGAGGGAGTCCCTCTCGCGGCCTAGGGTGATGAACCCCTCCTCTCTCAAGGCTACCATGGACCTCAGCCGGTCCACCTCCTCCTCAGCCCGAGAAGCCCTGCCCCTCGCCTGGCCCAACTCCATCCTTGTGGCCGTCAACTCATTCCGGGCCACATCCAACTCCCTCGTCAATTCGAGCTCTCGCTCGGACACCATGGAAGGAGGAGGAGCGGAAGAAGAAGAAGCGCCGTCGGCCCTCGCTCTCGACAGAGCATCCACCTGAGCCTCGAGGACCCGGACCTGGTCCTGCAAGCGTCCTCTCTGTGCCCGCAAGGCCTCTATCTGCCTGGCCCGCGCTTGGAGGTGCTCATTGGCGGTCTTGAGCCTCTTCTCCATCTCGTTCAACTCAACCTACAAAAGCAACACCACTCAGAAAATATTCAAGCAAAACGAAGAAGAGAAGGAGAGCTTCCAAACATACGTAGGCGTCCGGGATCTCCTCCTCCATCGTTCCGAGGATACCCGCATACTCCCGACGATACCAGGCTAGGTATTCGTCACTCGAAGTCACCTCGGGGCGACGCTCCACCAAAGCACCTCGGCCCATCCATCCCGCCACGTACGTCGCGTCTTTCCTTGGGAGATTCGTGTCCCGAGGAATCCCAGCCACCGGGATCGAGGGGCGCTTCGGCAGAGGATCGGGCACCCACTGATGGTACCCAAGCTGGCGGACAACTCGGCTAATCTCATGGAACATGACCTCATTAAAATAGATCAGCCAGATATCCCGCGACAACTCCGCTGGGGCCTCCTCCTCCGTGTAGGGCCTCCACGTCATCTGTGAAGCATCAAAAGATAGGAAGAGAGCTTAGTCAAATGAAAACCAAATACAAGCCAGAACAAACCTCGAAGGAAAATTTATACCTCTTCCTCCGTCAAGACACGGAAGGCCTCCCAGAACTGAGCGAGGCGATGCAAGCGCGAGGATCCCCGGGGCGCCCATCTCATGGCCCAGGGGAGGACATGATCAAAAGGTACCAGGGTCGGGCGATCGATGGCGAAGTGCTCGTACCCGAAAATCTGGCAAAGAGAGAGGAAAATTATCATGATCAAAGTGAGCTAAACCCAAAAGAAAGCACCCTCTACTCACACATACCTGGAGAAAGTGCGCAAAACCACCAAGGTTCTTTCCCCCAGCCCTCTTAGCCTTCTTCGAGAGCTCCGCAAATAGATGGGCCAGCATCGCTGCTCCCCAAGCGTATTGCCCCATGCCCTCTAGGTCCCTCATCAATAGAAGAGAATGTGAGGAAACCTTGTCAGAGGCCATCGAGAAGAGGACCCGGCCGAAGAAGTATAAAAAGAACGCCCTCAACTCCCTCCGAGCCCTCTGTGGGCTCGCGGCCGCCTCTCTCGCCTCGATCATCGCCCACCGCCTCTCGAAGCTAGCTGCAGCTTCGCCCTTCTGACGCTCTGTAAAGGAGCCGAGGCCGTATTGCCTCGACAACTGCCTAAGGGGGATCCGGTTCAGCGTCCTCACGCGCTCCACGTAGTCCCATTCTCCAATCAACTCCAGGAAGAGTGCCTTATAGTCGGCAAGGGTGGCCGCGATCACTGCCTCCCCAGACACCGGAAGACCGGTAATCCGATAAACATCCTCGAGGGTTGGCATGACAGCACCGGTGGGGAGAATGAAAGCGCAACTCTCCGGGTCCCACCTCTCCGCCAAAGCCTCCACGTAAGGACGGTGGACGTGGAACGGCTCGATCAAGAAGAAGGAGCGGAAGCCCGCTCCATCCACCAAACTCCTCTCCTCCTGCCCTAGGGCATCGTACCACCTCTTCATCCCATGCCACAGTGCCCGAATGCGGTTCGGTCTCTACAAGACGAACGAAGGGAACACGGGTTAGTTTAAAAAAGCAATTGAGAGGTAAAGGTTCAACTCTACAAGATTATTTTAAAACCATGCTTAGCAAAATGACACTTCCATATGCTAAATACAGAAACAAAAGCATGAAAGTAAGAAGCTACACTCCCCATATGATCACGCATGCTAGACAAACATCAGCACATCCCACCATGGTCACCACTCACATGCTTTCTTACATCACGCCCTATCATGCTTATACCTTCCCTAAACGCACCTAAACAATATAAGACTTGGACCCGTGAAATGCATGCGTACACTCCCTTATGCTCTACCACGATCAAACACGTACGAAGTCACATACACGTAGAAAAGTGTCGCATGCAAGCATACTAAGCCGTACCACTTCTCTTTCTTTCATATACAACAAGCATGGATGTATATGTAAAAAATTGTCCCCTTCCTTTTTTTCTTTCGAAACACGAACCCGTCCGCATGCTTACAAATCCCACCGTAATCAAACTATACATACAAGCATGCATCTTAGACTCACATATCACTCACTACTACCTACTCATGCATATTAGACACACATATCACACACTATCACCTATTTATAACACGAAAGACATACACATATAAATAAAAGGCTAAGACTAAAGGATTAGGAACATACCACGGCCCGTGTGGACCCAGGAGCGTCCACCTCGGCCTCGTCGGGATCATCCATCCCATCGTCATCCTCCTCAAACACGACCTCCTCGACCTCGACCCCAACACCCACGCCAGCCTCGGCAGCCCCAGTACCCATACCCTCGGCCTCCCCGGCCCTGTCCCTAGCCTCTCCTATCCCCTCCGCCCTCCCCACGCCGGAGATAAACTCCGCAAAGGCCCCCATAGCCCTACTCTCCTCCTCCTCAGCCCTGGCCTCTGTGGCCTCCCTATTTAGCATCCCGACGAGGGCGTCCAACGACGCCCTCTCACTCTCCCTCACCCCCTCGGCCTCGGCCCCTCCCTCCATTGCACCCCCAACCGATCCCCCGGCCCCCGAAACCACCTCCTCGACCACTGCCGGTCGATCCCCACGCCTCCTCTTGCGTGTATAACCTATCATAACGCTCCCAACCCCCGGGACAGCCCCCGAAGACATACCCGTACCCCTAGCCGCACCGGTATCCACCGACGGCACCTCCGCCGCACCCACGACCTCCCTCACGACCTCCTCCTCCACCCGATCACTCCCCGATGAACTAGACCCCGAGACAGCCCCTCTCTGCTCTCGGGAAGACCTAAGGCGCTTCATCATCGAAGCCGTCCTCTTCCACTTCGTCATCTCCTCCGATTTCGCACAAAAGAAAAACCCCAAAGAAAATCTAGGGCTCCGAAATCAAGAAGAAAGGAATGATGGAAGGCTTAAACAAAGGATTCAAGGTGTTTTAAAATCAAGATTTTCGGTTTAAAAATGAAAAAGAAGAAGAGAGGAGGGAAGAGTAACCGTTTTAAAACGTATGGAGAGAGAGAGAGGGTCCCTTTTCGGTTATAAGGGACCCAGTCGAGGGGCGGCTACCCGCGAGTAGCCGCCCCCTCTCGGGCGGCTAGCTACAACTAACCGCCCCTCCCAGTTTTTCTCTTTCACTTAAAAAACCCCTTTCCAATCTTTTCAGCCCCAAATTTTAAGGTTCTCCATACCAAACAGCCATATATTGGCTTATTTCCAGACATTACTTGATCAAACATTTTCGAAGTTTTGCCACACTTTCAGTACCGTTCAAAATCCAATTTCTCCAGTTCTGGTTCTTTTCCAGAGTTCTTATCCTTCGGATGATCCAACTCACCCAAACTCAACTTTTACTTGCTTTCTGTCGGCGATATCCCCTCCTTGCTGAGTTTTCCCAATCACGGGAACGGTAGGCACGAGGAAACTGACGCTGGACTACTCTGTGCACGATAGCTAGGAACCCCGACCGCGGGTTGGATCACTCACCATTTACTTTTCCCTGCCTTCCACCTGGATCATCCTCTCGGATAAAAATTCTAAGTCAAGACCTAGCCTCTGATGGTCTAAATCAACTCCCCGAGTAGTACTGCTCGTATTGGCACAACTCCTTGAAGGTCGGGCCGGCCAAAATAGGGGTCTCTTTCCTTATCATCGGTTGAAGTCTTTCATGCTTCACACAAAGACTCCGTCCGATGAGGGACAATTGTAGATACCCCAATTTTGACCGTCCAGAGAGACAGAAATACTTCAAGTAACACACAGAAATATCCCGGACCATAGTCCAAACCCTAACCCTAAACCAAACCCTAGCCCGGACCTAAACCTAAACCTACCCTAAAACCGAAACCCTAAAAAACCCAAGTCCTCGGAAAGGGGCGGCTAGCCCTAACTAGCCGGCCCTTACTGGGCGGCTAGTTTGCACTAGCCGCGCCCCCCAACCGCCCCCTGGCCGACTTTGGACCAGTCCCCTGGATGGGACATAAAGCAGCAATAAATGCTGATCATTGCGGCGGGTCATGACCTTTAGCCGCCCTCTCTTGGCCGGATCAATCCAAGTAACCGACCCAAGCCACCGCTTGTCAGAGATGGGACGTTTGGCAGGTCATGATGGGGGCGGCTACCAGGAAGTAGCCGCCCCATCCCCGGCGGCTAGTTAGCACTAGCCGCCCTTCACCTGGTCTCTGACAGAAGAACCAGAGAATTAATGAGAGGTCCAATCAAAGCCACCCACTCCATTACCCCCGGGATATTTCCCTGCCTCTCTTTTACTATAAATAGCGGGGTCCGAAGCCCAAATACAACACCACCAAGTAATCCACAACATCAGCAACCCACAAACCCACTTGTCCAACCTTCCCCCACTTGAAATCCCAAGAGAGAGAGAGAGAGAGAGAGAGCCCCTTTTGTGAGAGAAATACCCATTCCCTACATAAAATACCCTCTCATCCCACCCTCCATAAACCCATGCTAAACCTAGTTTAGCCTCTGCCCAAGACCCCACCCTTTTCCTACCAAACCCCTGCCCAAATCCCCCCAGACCCTGGACGGCTAACCCTACCTAGCCGCCCCAATCCAGACGGTTCAAACCCACTAGCCGCCCCACACTTACACACCACCCACACTCCCTTTGTCCCAAGACTCCTTTAGTCAAGCCCCGAAAGCAGAATAGGATTAGCAGTTTTTCACCTCTGTGTACGGTATATCCGTGTCTCAGAGCGGAGACCCCACAAACTCCCCACGTAGGCGATCAAATCCGACCCAAACCCTTTCCTGTTTTTGGAAAAAGCAGGTGGCGATCACAAAACCCCTTGAATCCTCTTGAGCCGCTGTCGGGCGCCTCAACCAGGAACGACACCATAACCCCTTCCGGGAAGACGATCCGACCGAGGCCGCCAGGGCACGCATCCAATCCGAATCCCCGAAGAACCCCCACACACGCGGATTTTTCGACACCGACAAGGAGGTCCCTGTCGAAACCCCTAAGGCCATTACCAAGACCCCATCCACGCCCCGTCACTCGGTCAACCCGAGCGTCTTTTCATTCACCCCCCTTTCCCCCGCGAATCCAATATTCCCAACCGTTTCCATCCCAAGCCCTTACCAGGCCACCCCAAACCCGGGACCGCTAGGCAGCCCTCCCCGGGGAGAAACGCTGGACGAAACCATCTGGAGAATCCTCTCCGAGACTGGTCCCTCGGCCCCCAAACACATGTCTCTACATAACCTGAGACAAATCCCGTCAGTTCACCTACCGGAGGGATTCAAAATCCCCAAATTCGCCCGTATAACGGTCGTGGAGACCCAGACATTCATTTAACTGCCTTTTATCTAGACGCATGCCCGTTTCTAGATAATCAACCTCTACTAGTCTTCCTCTTCCAGAAATCATTGGAAGGAGAAGCATTACAATGGTTCTCCACCCTCCCTGTAGATCACTTGTCGAATTTCTCGGCTGTAAGCGAGAAATTCTAGGGCCGCTACGGTTACCAGAGGATAGGACCCCCTCTATTTCAGATTTAACCGTGGAGAGAATGAGGCCTAGAGAGGAATTCGAGCAATACGTGTCTCGGTGGCGCACACTTGTCCACCGGACCAGCCTGCAACTCACAGAATGTCAAGAAATTGACATGATGTTACAGAGCCTGAGTCCAGAACTTCGTACGAGCCTTTCGTACGGAGACTGCACTACGTATCAGCTTATGATTGATCGCCACAACAGGATTTCCCGTTGTGCAGCCCCAGTAGTACAAACCTAGTCCCCACCTATCAGCCATAGGGTTGGACAACCGCCTCGCAAGGCACAAACCCCCATGGTAGAGGGGATTACTACACAAGTATCGACACTCTACCCGAACGGAGCACGAGTTCCTGATCGAGGAATGGCTCCGAGACAGTACACGTCCGGTTCATCCGGGTATGCACCGCCTTGACCAATCAACCAAAACTTCACTACTCGATCAGTACCCGTCCCCCTGCCAATACGACAAGACCTCGCAACCCATGATTCCCCAATTCAGGCCCCCTCAATCCGAAACCAAGACCAAAACAGGAGACCCTTCTATCCTACCCCCCCAAGAACGCAAGGCATAACCCCTAGAGAACCCACGCGCAGCCTCCGTGGTGAGGCTGCACCTCCCTCCTTCTACGACCCAAGATGGTCAAACAGAAGAGATAGCTACCCTCCCCTTCCAGAAACCCTAGGGAACATCTTTAGAGCCTTAATAGAAGTCAATGGCATTTCCTTATCCATGGCTAGACCTTCGCCTATCGGTGCCGACCCCACCCGTTTTTATCAATATCATCGACATCACGGCCACACCAATGAACAATGCTCCTCGTTTCGAGACATTGTCTACAACCTTGATAAAGAAAGGCGCTTAGACTGGGCCACCATCAGGGGACTCAAAGACAACCTAGCTACAAAAACCCTAGAAGTCAAACCAACCCCAGAAACCCCCAACCCTGTAGAAACCACAACCCAAGACCCGAGGCCACCCACGAAGGCTCCCTTGGAAGAACCAGAGAGCTTAAGCTATGAAAGCGTCTACACCATAAAAGACGCTGAGCACGAAGAGTCACCCAGGATCATCCCAGGCAGCTTAATCTTACCAGCCTTATCCCCCGTCCTACCAGTCCCCTCCCCCATTCTCCCCAAACCCACAAAGCTCTCTCTCCCTAAAAAACTCCAACCATTATCCCCTTCACCAAATAACGAAAGCCTATACCCATTAAAACAAAACCCCCGAACCACCATTGACGCACTGAACCATCATACTACTAGAGCAGGCAGAATTTTCAACACTGTACCCTCTTACAGACACCCCCTGCCTGAAACAGAGCCTGAGGAGCCCCACACCAGAGATAAGATCGACATCCTAGACCAACTCCAAAAAATCCCCACGAAAATTTCCATTTTAGAGCTAATCGAAACCTTAGAACACCACCAGCACTCTCTAAAAATGTTCCTAGAAAGAATCCAACTCGACCCCCAAATCTCTACCCTAGGCGTACCAATAGCTCTAGCCACCGCAGGACTAGGGCCTAAAGAAGAGATTCACGATAAAGTCATTAGCACCTCAACCCTATGCATAACGATTAACTTCGAAGGATACTCGGTGGATAAAGTTCTAATTGACACCGGGGCGGGAGTAAACCTCATATCACTACAAACCTTCGAGCACATCGACGGACGCATAACTACACTCTTAGAATGGACACCCGTATATTTGCCTATGACAAAACGGCTCTGTCCCTCATCGGACGGAGTCTTTGTGCGAAGCAGGAAAGACTTCGACCGATGATAAGGAAAGAGACCCCTATTTTGGCCGGCCCGACCTTCAAGAAGTTATGTCAACACGAGCAGTACTTTTCGGGGAGTTGATTTAGGCTGTCAGAGGCTAGGTCTTGACTTAGAATTTTTATCTGAGAAGATGATCCAGGTGGAAGGCGGGAAAAGTAAATGGTGAGTGATCCAACCCGCGGTCGGGGTTCTTAGCTATCGTGCACGGAGCAGCCCAGCGTCAGTTTCCTCGTGCCTACCGTTCCCGTGTTTGGGAAAACTCAGCAAAGAGGGGATATCACCAACAGAAAGCAAGTAAAAGATTGATTTGGGTGAATTGGATCATCCGAGGGATAAGAACTCTAGAAAAGAACCAGAACTGAAGAAATTTGAATCTGAATGGTACTGAACGTGTTGCAAAACTTCGGGAGAGTCGTGTTTGATCAAGTAATGTCTGGGAAATAAGCCAATACATGGCTGTTTTGGTATGGAGAACCTTGAATTTTAGGGCTGAAAAGATTGGAAGGGGGTTTTTTAAGCAAAAGAGAAAAACTGGGAGGGGCGGCTAGTTGTAACTAGCCGCCCGAGAGGGGGCGGCTACTCGCGGGTAGCCGCCCCTCGACTGGGTCCCTTATAACCGAAAAGACCCTCTCTCTCCCCATATGTTTTTTTAAAACGGTTTCTCTTCCCTCTTCTCTTCTTTCATTCGGTTTCAAACTCGAAAACCCTGATTTCTTTGCCTTTCTTTCCTCTATTTCGACCTCAATCTTTCTCTTTCCCTTGATTTCGAAACCCTAGTTTGGGTTCTCCTTTTTCTTTTTCCAAACCGAGGAGATGACGAGGTCGAAGGCGATCGCTTCAAGGGGGAAACGACCACGGGTGGCTCGTGGAGAGCGTAGCCCGAACTCTTCATCATCGGAGAGCGATAGGCCGGAGGTCGAGGCCGTGGGGGAGGGTATGGGTACAACGGAGGTGCTGCCGGTGGATATCGGCGTGAGTGAGGTCGGGGATTTGCCTTCAGGGGCTGTCCCGGAGGTAGGGGGGAGTGTAATAGGCTATACACGCAAGAGGAGGCGTGTGTATCGACCGGTGGTGGCCGAGGAGGTGGTTCCGGGGGTTGGAGGATCGATTGAGGGTGCAACCGAGGGGGTAGGGGTCGAGGGAGTTAGTGAGGAGGTGAGGGCGTCGTTGGATGCCCTCGTCGGGATGTTGGATAGGGAGGCCACAGAGGCCAGGGCTGAGGAGGAGGAGAGTAGGGCTATGGGGGCTTTTGCGGAGTTTATCTCCGGCGTGGGGAGGGTGGAGGGGATAGGAGAGGCTAGGGACGGGGCCGGGGAGGCCGAGGGTATGGCTGCTGGGGCCGCTGAGGCCGGTGTGGGTGTTGGGGTTGAGGCCGAGGAGGCCGTGTTTGAGGAGGATGAGGAGGAGGATGACGACGGGATGGACGATCCCGACGAGGCCGAGGTGGACGCGCCTGGGTCCACACGGGCCGTGGTATGTCCCTAATCCTTTAGTCTTTGCTTTTTGTTTGGTTGTATGTGCATGTCTATTGGGTGGTATGGATGGGTGTATATGTGTATTATACTCGTATATTTGTGTTTTAAATAGGCATGCTTGTGTATAAGTTTAATCACGGTGGGATGTGTAAGCATGCTGTCATGGGTTTATTTTTATAGGGATGGGGACAATATATATATATCCATGTTTGTTATATGCATACAAAGGAGAGAGAAATGATATAGCTAATATGCTTGCATGCGATACTTTTCTATGTGTATGTGATTTCGTACGTGTTTGATCATGGTAGAGCATGAGGGGGTGTATGCATGCGTTTCATGGGTTTGAGTTCCATATGGCTGTATTGCTTAGGTGTGTTTGATAGGCTTGATGTAAGAAAGTGTGTGAGTGGTGACCACGGTGGGATGTGTTTGGATATTTGTCTAGCATGCGTGATCATATGAGGAGTGTAGTTTCTTACTTTCATTCTTTTAGTATGTGGGAGTTTTGATTTCGCTAAGCATGGTTTAAAACGATTTCGTAGAATTGGACTCTTACCTCTCGCTCGTTTTTAACCCATGTTCCCTTCGTTTGTTTTGTAGAGGCCGAATCGTATCCGGGCTTTATGGCATGGGACGAAGAGATGGTACAATGCCCTGGGGCAGGAGGAGAGGAGCTTGGTGGATGGAGCGGGCTTCCGTTCCTTTTTCTTGATCGAGCCATTCCACGTCCACCGTCCATATGTGGAGGCCTTGGCGGAGAGATGGGATCCGGAGAGTTGCACGTTCATCCTCCCTACTGGCGCTGTCATGCCGACGCTCGAGGACGTCCATCGGATCACCGGCCTTCCGGTTCTGGGGGAGGCGGTGATCGCGGCCACCCTAGCTGACTACAGGGGGCTTTTCCGAGAGTTGATCGGGAATGGGAGTTCGTGGAGCGGGAGCGGACGCTGAACCGGATCCCTTTAGGGCGGCTTTCGGGGCAGTACGGCCTCGGTTCCTTCACAGAGCGTCAGAAGGGCGAAGCTGCAGCTAGCTTCGAGAGGCGGCGGGCGATGATCGAGGCGAGAGAGGCGGCCGCGTGTCCACAGAGGGCACGGAGGGAGTTAAGAGCGTTCTTCCTCTACTTCTTTGGCCGGGTCCTTTTCTCGACGGCCTCTGATAAGGTCTCCTCTCATTCCCTTCTACTGATGCGGGACTTGGAGGGCATGGGGCGCTATGCTTGGGGAGCGGCGATGCTTGCCCACTTGTTTGCGGAGCTCTCGAAGAAAGTCAAGAGGGCTGGAGGAAAGAACCTTGGTGGCTTCGCACCATTCCTTCAGGTATGTGTAAGTGATGAGTGTCTTCTTCTTGGTTTAGCTTTACTTTGGTCATGATAAATTCCCTCTTGCTTTGTTAGATTTTCGGGTACGAGCACTTCGCCATTGATCGCCCGACTTTGGCTCCGTTCGATCATGCCCTCCCTTGGGCCATGAGATGGGAAGCCCGGGGATCTTCCCGTTTGCATCGCCTCGCCCAATTCCGAGAGGCCTTCCGCGTCTTGTCGGAGGAAGAGGTATAAGTTTTCTTTGAATCCTTTTGGTTTGTACTTGGTTTTCTTTTGACTAAGCGCTCTTCCTATCTTTCGATGCTTTTTTTTTAGATGACATGGAGGCCTTACTCGGAGGAGGTTCCTGAGGCCCTGGCGTGAGACATCTGGCTGATCTACTTCAATGAGGTATTCCTTCCATGCGATCAGCCGGGTCGTCCGTCAGCTTGGGTACCATCAGTGGGTGCCCGATCCTCTTCCGCGGTGCCCCTCGATTCCGGTGGCCGGGATTCCTCGGGATACGAATCTCCCGAGGAATTACGCGACGTACGTGGCGGGATGGATGGGTCGAGGCGTCTTGGTGGAGCGTCGTCCTGAGGTGACTTCGAGCGACGAATACCTAGCTTGGTATCGTCGGGAGTATGCGGATATCCTCGGGACGATGGAGGAGGAGATCCCGGACGCTTATGTAAGTTTAAAGAATCCCTTTTCTTTCCTCGTTTTTTGTTTGAACTCTTCTGAATGGTATTTCCTTTTGCTGGTTGAGTTGAATGAGATGGAGAAGAGGCTCAAGACTGCGACTGAGCACCTCCAAGCGCGGGCCAGGCAGATAGAGGCGTTGCGGGCACAGAGAGGACGCTTGCAGGACCAGGTCCGAGTTCTCGAGGCTCAGGTGGATGCTCTGTCGAGAGCGAGGGCCGATGGCGCTTCTTCTTCTTCCGTCCCTCCTCCTTCCATGGTGTCCGAGCGAGAGCTGGAGTTGACGAGGGAGTTGGATGTGGCCCGGAATAAGCTGACGGCCACAAGGATGGAGTTGGGCCAGGCGAGGGGCAGGGCTTCTCGGGCTGAGGAGGAGGTGGACCAGCTGAGGTCCATGATAGCCTCGAGGGAGGAGGGGTTCATTACCCTAGGCCGTGAGAGGGACTCCCTCCAGATGAGGGTGTCGGAGTTGGAGGCTTCGGCGGGCGTTCCTGGAGGTTTGATGGGGGACCTGGTTCGTTCTCTCCAGGCGGCCGGGGATAGGGACAGAGAGGCACTCAGGGCGTCGGAAGCGAGGGCGCGGGAGTTGGAGGAGAGGTTGAGGGCTGCCGAGGATCGGGCCAGAGGGACGGAGAGTCGCCTCCGACAGAGATTGGAGAGAAGAGACAGGGATATGCAGCAGGTTCGTCTCTGGGAGGCGACTATGAGGGGGAAATTGGTCGGAGGGGGCTCTATGACCGAGGTGGACCTTGATCTTCTTCCACTCGAGCCTGACCATTCTCTCTCGGCTTCCTTGGCTACCGGGGCCACTTTTAGCCGTGCATCTCGCCCTTCGGTGTCTCGGAGTCGTGGGATATATGCGAGGGCCGCGTCTTCGGTTCGAGAGACTCCTGCTGCTCCCGATGCTCCAGAGGTTCAGTCTTCTCCTCATCCGCCACTCCCTTCTCCGCCAAGTCAGGACGTTCCTCCTACTCAGCCTCCAGCGGATGATGATACGCCGAGGTATAGCTTTTGTGTCTTGGTTTTAAGTAGAAGAATAGTACATATGCGATGAATTCATGCTTTTCATCTTTTGTTTTTGGTTTTAGGTGATATTTCGGTGAAGTATAGCTCAAGACTTCGGAGTTTGGAGCTCTTGGTGGACCTATCTCTTCTTTACTTTTTAGGTGTTTAGAAGACAATTTACGTTTATGGTCATGGTGGGACAATTTAATTTCTTGTTTGTATGCATGGTTTGGTATAGTTTAGCATGGATGGTTAATGTTTTTTAGAAAGCCTTCCTAATCTATAGGGATGTGTATGTGTGTGGATGGATGAACTTGGTGTTTATAGGTTTGATTTATGGATGGATGTAGAATTCTAATATATAATCATTATAGCATGGTATCGGTACAGGTCTTGTGTATGAATGTGTGTCTAAAATGTGTGTATGCATGTTTGGGAAAGGAATGTTTTGACAGGTATTCAAAGGAGTTGAAGAGTTGATTGAGGCTGGGACTGACAGGGCAGATGGGGTAGCAGGTGAGGGGCGGCTAGTTGCGTTTAGCCGCCCAGTGAGGGGCGGCTACTTGCATTTAGCCGCCCCTTGCCTGGGTTTTTACCTGGACAAGAGGGCAGGGGGAGGGGCGGCTAGTATAAATTAGCCGTCTCCGGGGGGGGGCGGCTGGTCGGGTTTAGCCGCCCCCTGCCTGGGACAATTTTCTGGTTTTGCTTCTTGTCTGCTGCTGCTGAAAGTCCTCCTGAGTGCTTTATCCTTCGAGACCTATAAAAACATTCTTTCCATGGACCAAGTGTTAAATCCATCCAGATTGCGCCCCTGCACTGACTTCCGAGCCCTTCTTGCTTGAATTGTCAAGGGCTACAATCCATCTTAAGGCGGAATGGAAATATAAATGCGAGAAAGTAAAAGTGCGGGAGACCAGGCTTTAGTGCGCAAGGAAGGGATTCCAAGTGCGTGAGTGAAGAAGAACTTATGTGTAGGAGTTGGGGACAATTTCTTCTCACGCATGTGCGGAAGGGCATGAGGTGAGTGGAGGCAATTTTAATATTTGTGGGGACAATACGTGGGGACAATTTTAATATGTGGGGACAATTTTCAAGAAAATCGGATGCCAAAGTGTTTTGGAAAAGGAAAATGCACGCTTATGCGTAAGTATATGTGGCATAAGGGGGTATTTTAGTTTTTCAATGACTTTTTAGGTGAGAGGGCAATGTTCTCGATTTCCATAAGTAAAAGATGCCATCAAGTCCCCGTGGAGGAGCCCTTGTGGTCACTCATGTCCAAACCAGGATTGTATTTAAGAGGTATAAGCCTTAGGCGTCGATTTTCCTAGGTTCATGGTTTTCAAATGCTTAATCGTATTATTCTAAACATGCTGAAAAATCCATGAGTGTACCAAGAGTCAAGTCAAACAAGCTTCCTTTGGATAGGCAAGTTTCTAAATGAATTCGCGTGAGTGTGTGTGTAGGTGTAAACCTGGACGTGATCTGCCTTCGGTCAAAATTTCGCTTTTCCTGGTGGACATAGCTCAATTTTGAACCCCCCATTGCAAAAAATAATAATAAAGAGGGGAGAGGGTGAATGGGGTCAGAATAATATCTTCCTTTCGGGCAATATTTTAGAATTGTCCCAGTCTAGCATATGTCTTACTTCCTAGGTCCCTCTGGCTTTCTCCTTTTTACCACTTCTTTATTTTTGGGTGGAAAGGTACAGTCCGTTGTTTGGATCTGTACATGGTATAGCCGTTGTTTAGCGTATACCGTGCGTAAAGGCGTGAAAGCCTGCTAAATAGAGAGTTTAACCCGTTTACTTGGGTGTTTGGCCTCTCCTTGCCTATCTTTCTCGTTTTTTGTTTTTTTTTTTTTTTTTGATTCGAGTTGAGGGGGGGGGCTCTTCTGTTTTTCACCCCGATTCTTTTCATGCTTCCCCTCTAGAAGTGTTTATATAGTACCAGAGCCAGTTTTTGGGACACATGCTAGGTCCGGGTAACTCCTCATTTTGACCTAGGGTTAATACGAGTGGGGCGAAAATAAGGGATATTTTGCTTTGGGGAGTTTTAAATTGTCCCAGTCTACGGGGTAGGCAATTTTTCTTCCATCAGGCAAATCTAGTCCAATTATACGTGTGTGAAGGGAATGACATGATCTGGCGAAAACGTGTTCAAATAGATACGAGTTTATCTTTGAGAGTCTTATAATTCTATCATCAAGTACTAAACGCTGGAAATCGCAGGAAGGAAGAATAATAGTTCTTAAGTATTGAAAGTTTTTCATGCAAGGAATTTCTTTAGATAAAGTGCATTCCACGAACCTGGAACCTCGACTCCTTCGGCATCTACCAGGCGGTAGGCATTCCCGGAATAGGCATGGGTGATCACATAGGGTCCCTCCCATGTGGGTTGCAGCTTTCCTCTCGGGTGAGGCTGTCTTGATGGCATGATTTGCTTAAGTACTAATTCCCCGATTTTGAATTTTCTTTTTATCACCTTCTTCTCAAATGCCCTTGCCACCCTTCTTTGGTAGGCCTTGGCATGGTCTGCCGCTCTTAATCTCTTCTCGTCCAGTAGTTCGAAATGTATGCTTACGTTTTTGAAAAGGGGCCTGTGTTGGCGAAAAAAAATATGTTTTTGGAAAGAAAGGGGATAAAGTTCCGGAAAGCGGTTTTGTTTTTATAAGGAAAGTATGGAAAGATAGTTCGTAGGAAAAAAAAATGTTTTTCGGCGTAAGTACGGCTTTGTAAAATATTTTGTTTTGAAGAAAGGTGTGAAAGTGCAGATTTGGAAAACATTTTCGTCGTGAAGAAGAGTGGAAATGTAGTTTGTAGATGTTTTCGTTGTTTTGGGAAAACAGGTAAAGAAAGTTTGGGAAAGTGCTTTTATTTTGGTTTTGAAGTACGGAAATACTGTTTTGTAGAACTTTTAATTTTGGAAGAGAGTGTGAAAAACATTTTTAGAAAAACATTTTTTTTGTTTTTAAAGGAGAGCGGAAATAAAGCTGGAAACAAGTATGTTCAGAGTTGAGAAATGAAAGCTGATTAGCATGTATATTTTTTTGGATTTTGGTTTCTTTTTTTTTTTTTTTTTGGAAGCAGGTAAACAAATATGTATAGGAGTTGAAAGCGAAAGCTAGTAAACAAATATTTTGGTCTTTCGTTTTTTTGGAGAAGCTGTAAATAAATATGTACAGGGTGATGAAAGACGAAAGCTGGTAAACAAATATTTTGATCTTTTGTATTTTTGGAAAAGCTGTAAACAAATATGTACAGGGTGATGAAAGACGAAAGCTGGTAAACAAATATTTTGGTCTTTTGTATTTTTGGAAAAGCTGTAAATAAGTATGTACAGGATGATGAAAGCTTACCCGGTTGGATCGGTACCTGGTTCTTGAATTTGTATTGCCTCCTCGGGTCGGCTTCTTTTTGATGGCCGGCTGATGTCTGGTGGGGGTCCTTTGTTCCCAAATTCTCCCTCCCCGAGTTTTTTCAAAGGCCTCCCTTGATGGAGTAGTTCTTCGTCTGTGGTGCCTGGTTGCCAACATGCGAGCACCTCTAGCCGGATGCGCATGGCACAGACGCTCCAATTTTGGGCCTGAGTATTATTAGAACGCGCCTCTCCCCATATGGATATTACTTTCCCGCGGTACGGGAAGCGAAGACATTGGTGTCGGGTGGATGAGACGGCTTCGATGCTGTTGAGCCATGTCCTCCCAATAATCAGAGGGTGGGGTGATTGAATGTTCATCACCATGCAGTTAACGATGGTGGAGACTGGGCCGATCTTCAGTGGGAGCGTGACTAGTCCGCAGGCGTTCTTGCGTGTGCTGTCGAAGGCGTAAATGTATTCGTCCGAGGGCTCCAATCTGGGAACCTGGCCTTCTAGCTTTTGGTAGGCGGAATATGTAAGGACGTTAGTTTCCGCTCCCGTGTCAATGAGAATGTGACGGAATTCCCTTCCCCCGAGTATGGCGGTGATTGAGAGGGGTGCGGAACGTGCTCTGGCTTTCGCGACTTCATGGGGGAGAAAGGTGATCGAGTTGGGTACCGCAAGATTGCTTGGTGGGCGCTGGGTCCTGGCCACTTCTTCTGAGGGAGAGTTGTTGCTACAAGGGGACCCAGGTGGGCTACCGCCTTCATTTTCGTTCCCCGGTCGGAGGGCTAGGGTGAACATGTTGTGCATGGCCCAATTGTTCTCGTTCTCGTATTGGAGGCGTGCTTCCCCCCAAATTGTCAGTACATGATTTAAGAAGGGCAGTCGAAGGCATTGGTGTCGGGGGGAACAGATAGCTTGGATGCTGTCTAACCACGGTCGTCCCAGCATCAATGGGTACCTCGTGTCGATGTCGGCCACGAAGCAGGCTACTTCGCAGATGAGAGGTCCGACGGATAGCTCGAATGTTCCGGGGCCGCGGAGAGTCTTCCCGGTATGGTTGAAAGCTTGGATAGTATGGTGGGCCGGTTGGACGGGAGGACGGCCTAGTCCGGGTATCTTCTGGTAAGTGGAGCATGTCATTATGTTCATGCCCGATCCTGGGTCTACAAAGATGTTGTTCAGCCACAACATCTGAAGTCGTCCGCGGATGTGTAGGGGGTAGACTCGCAGTCGGGGATCTGGGAGGTCTTGGTCAGTGAATGAAATGGTCATTGGGCGGCGGGGGCCATTGACAGTGTCGGTACTCTTAGAGGACCCGTTGTCGTCCGGATGCAGATCATCCGACGTACATTCCCCTCCTTCGGGTCCTTCGCTAGCTCCTTCGGGGATTTCTTCGAATGGCTCTTCTTCTTCATCTTCTCCCGGGTTTTCTAGTCCGCTTTCGTCGGACTCGAGGTTGATGACTGCGGGGTGGGCGAGGAGTGCGTCTTCTTCTTCGCCATAGAGTATGGCGAGGTCATGGTCGTCGAGGTTCAGCTGGAAGGGCTCGTTCTGCTCTTCCTCCTCGGACTCCTCGGATAGGCTGCCATCAGTAGCATCTTCCGAGCTGCTTGGTTCTGGCGATGGTTGTCTCCCTCTCCTGATCATGTTGACCGCGTGGGCTCTAGAAGTGGAGGCTTGGGTGTGACCTGGCAAGGGGTCAGTCAATATGCCAAGTGGCTTGGGTGCTTGGGGATTTCCCTGGCTAAGATGGCCTTTGATCATGGCCCAGTCAAGGCGCCTGTCATCATTAAGATCGTAAACGAAGTCCCGAAAAACAATGCATTGTTCTACGGTATGGCCATATTGTTGATGATATTGACAGTAACGCGTCGTGCTGGCCCCGGGTAGTCAAGGCCTGGCGTCGGGGAGGGAGATACTATTTGTGTCCAACATCACCCTAAAGATGCTAGTTAAAGTTTCTGGGAGGGGAGGGTAAGAGTCCCTCTTTCCCATTCGTCTTAGGTCGCAGGATGCGGGAGGTCTAGCCTTGTTATAAGAGCTTTGTATGGGCTGCCTAGGGGTTGGATTTTGTGCTCTTGGGGGAGCAGAGTAAAAGGGGGCCCGAGTTTGAGTTTGGCTCTGAATTATAGGGCTTTGGAGTGGGAAATTTTGGACTGTGGGGTTTTGTCGTATTGGCACGGGGACGGGTACTGATCGAGGGGTAAAATGTTGATTTGTTTGCCGAGGCGGTGCATATCCGGATGATCCGGGCGTGTACTGTCTCGGAGCGGTTCCTCGGTCAGGAACTCGTGCTCCGTTCGTGTAGAGTGCCGATACTTGGTTAATGATCCCCTCTACCATGGGGGTTTGCGCCTTACGAGGCGGTTGTCCAACCCTATGGCTGATAGGTGGGGACTGGGTTTGGACTGCTGGGGCTGCACAACGGGAAATCCTGTTGTGGCGGTCAATCAGAAGTTGATACGTAGTGCAGTCTCCGTACGAAAGGCTCGTACGGAGCTCTGGACTCAGGCTCTGTAACATCATGTCAATTTCTTGACATTCTGTGAGTTGCAGACCGGTTCGGTGGACAAGGGTGCGCCACCGAGACACGTATTGTTCGAATTCCTCCCTAGGCCTCATTCTCTCTACGGTTAGATCTGAGATAGAGGGGGTTCTAATCCTCTGGTAACCGTAGCGGCCCAAGAATTTCTCGCTTACAGCCGAGAAATTCGACAAGTGATCTACAGGGAGGGTGGAGAACCATTGTAGTGCTTCTCCTTCCAATGATTTCTGGAAGAGGAAGACTAGTAGAGGTTGATTATCTAGAAACGGGCGTGCGTCTAGATAAAAGGCAGTCAAATGAATGTCTGGGTCTCCACGACCGTTGTACCGGCGGAATTTGGGGACTTTGAATCCCTCCGGTAGGTGGACTGATGGGATTTGTCTCAGGTTATGTAGAGACATGTGTTTGGGGGCCGAGGGACCAGTCTCGGAGAGAATTCTCCGGATGGTATCGTCAAGTGTTTCTCCTCGGGGAGGGCTGCCTAGCGGTCCCGGGTTTGGGGTGGTTTGGTAGGGGCCTGGGGTGGAAACAACTGGGAATTTTGGATTCGCGGGGGAAAGGGGGGTGAACGAAAAGACACTCGGGTTGACCGACTGACTGGGTGTGAATGGGGTTTTGGGAATGGGTTTAGGGGTTTCGACAGGGGTCTCCTGTCTCGAGGTCTTGGCATGACGGTAGTCAACGAGGTCATGAAACATGTCCTGTACCGTTTGATACCCTAGACTAGCCATGCTTTCCTCTAGATGGGTCAGGAACTGTGTGGCCTGACCCTCTTGGTGATTCCTTTCCTCTAATATCTCCTCTTCCATGTGGGATTCCATGACGTAGAGTGGGGGGATGAATGCAGATTGAAAGCAGTAAATAAAGCATTAAAGGATTGCGCAGCTGTGTGCGACTTACGAAAGCAGTAAAGGATTGCGCAGCTGTGTGCGACTTACGAAAGCAGTAAAGGATTGCGCAGCTGTGTGCGACTTACGAAAGCAGTAAAGGATGTTATAATGCACAGTAGAAGAGGATTTAATTCAAGGAGTGAGAAACTCTAACCTTCCTAGAGGGTTGATGGCATTTTAGTCAAGTTTGTAAAAGGGGACAGAAGAGGATTACCTTTTGCTGTTTTTCACGAGGGAGGTCCCACAGTGATCGCCAGAATTTGTCGGTGTCGAGAAATCCACGTGTGTGGGGTTTCTTCGGAGGGTTCGGATCGGATGCGTGCCCTGGCGGGCTCGGTCGGATCGTCTTCTCGGAAGGGGTGAGGGTGTGGTTCCTGGTTGAGGCGCCCGACAGCGGCTCAAGAGGATTCAAGGGGGTTTGTGATCGCCACCTGCTTTTTCTAAAAACAGGAAAGGGTTTGGGTTGGATTTGATCGCCTACGTGGGGAGTTTGTGGGGTCTCCGCTCTGAGACACGGATATACCGTACACAGAGGTGAAAAACAGGTAATCCTATTCTGCTTCCGGGCTTGACTAAAGGAGTTATGGGACAAAGGGGTGTGAGTATGGGGTGTGTATAGGGGGGCGGCTAGTTGGATCTAGCCGTCTGGTCAGGGGAGGCTAGTAGGGTTTAGCCGTCCGAGGTCTGGTTTGATTTGGGCAGGGGTTTGGTAGGAAATGGGTTAGGTTTTGGGCAGAGGCTAAGCTAGGTTTAGCCCGGGCTTTTGGAGGGTGAGATGAGAGGGTATTTTATGTGCGTAATGGGTGTTTCTCTCACAAAAGGGGTCTCTCTCTCTCTCTCTCTTGGGATTTCTAGTGTGAAAAGGGAATGTGAATTGTGGGATGTTGGTGTGGAAGGGTTGTTTTTGGATTTTGTTGATTGATCATTTGGGCTTGGGACCCCTCTATTTATAGTAAAAGAGGGGCAGGGAAATATCCCGAGGGTAATGGAGTGGTTTGGCTTTGATTGGACCTCTCATTAATGCTCTGGTTCTTCTGCCAGAGAACAGGTGAAGGGCGGCTAGTGCTAACTAGCCGCCTGGGATGGGGCGGCTACTTCCTGGTAGCCGCCCCTATCATGACCTGCCAAACGTCCCATCTCTGACAAGCGGTGGCTTGGGTCGGCTACTTGGTTTGATCCGGCCAAGAGAGGGCGGCTAAAGGTCACGACCCACCGCAATGATCAGCATTTAATATTGCTTTATGTCCCATCCAGGGAACTGGTCCAAAGTCGGCCAGGGGGTGGTTAGGGGGGCGGCTAGTGTGAACTAGCCGCCCAGTGAGGGGCGGCTAGTTAGGGTTAGCCGCCCCTTTCTAGGGACTTAGGTTTTTTTGGGTTTTGGTTTTGTTTTAGGTCTGGGTTAGGGTTTGGCTTAGGTTTAGGGTTTGGGCTAGGGTTTGGTTTTAGGTCAAGAGTTTGGGGTTCGGTCAAGGTTTAGGGTTCCGGTTTAGGTTTTAGGTCAAGGCTGGGATTAGGGTTTAGGGCTAGGTCAAGGCTAGGGTTAGGGTTTCTGGTTTACCGAACCTTCGGTTCTCTTATTTGTGTCCACTTGTGGGAGATTTTCGTGTGTTACTTGAAGTATTTCCGTCTCTCTGGACGGTCAAAATTGGGGTATCTACAGGCTCGTCCGGTTCTAGGCTTTAAGGACTTCCGACTAAAGGTAGGGCCGCTAGAAACTAGCGCTAAAGCATATGTCCTAGAAATGGATTCAGATTATAATATGATCCTAGGACGTAAATGGCTAGCCTCCATAAAAGGGGTCTCCTCTCCCCTACACCAATGTCTGAAATTCCCCTTGGGGGGTCGAATAATCAAAATACAAGGAGATGCAATCAAAGGGCCTAAAGCGAGGTTCGCCAATAATGAAGCCATCACTGTAAAAACCAGTAGCCCAAAACCATAGAAGCCACCATCCACATCTTAGATTTTCCAGCCAATTGGCTAAATCCCCGGAATGCTCTCCCCGCTACTTCAAAAGCAAGCCACCCTAGGCTTGAGAACCCTGGCTGGCATATCATGGGAATCATGGGTTACCTTCCCGGGGAAACCCTGGGACACAAAAATGGGATCTTGGACCCCATCGAACTCCCAGCATGGCTAGATAAGAAAGGCATTGGCTCATCCAAATATCGCCTTAAAATAAAGGAAAAATACGATTGGAGGTTGTACGAACATTTCGTAAGAGGAATAATCGTAGAACCCGCCAAAGAAATCGTATGCCCCTACCCCCTGGACCCTATCCCGGAAATAGAACCGGACTATCTCTCTGGCTCCCTAGAATGGCTATTCCCACACCCTGATAAACACCTAAACACACACTCACCGCCAGACGATAAAACTCCAGCTGACCCAGCCTCCTTTTCTCACAGTGCTCAAGCATCGCAACAAAGGAGCGCCAGCTGCTGGAGAAAAGTCGGTTGAAATGCTTCCATTAATCCAGTAGATTGTAAATAATAAGTGTCTTCTCTGTCAAAAAAAAAACAAAAAAAAGAAAACAAAAAGAAAAAAAATGGAAACCAAAACCCTAGGATCCCTGTTCGACAAGGATGATTTCACCCCAGCATGGCACCCCTTTATCGATGACTCTGACCTCCTGAACAAACTACAACGTCTAGCCAGTCAGGCCAAAAATCCCTACCCAAGTACCTCGTCCAAAACAGTCAAACCTACTAGGGTGTCGGTATGTAAAACTGGGGGGTTCTGCGAACTTGGTCCTGGTCCGTCTCGCGACTGATCAGATCACCGCCCGGAGAGTCGTTTCTGAGCCGCCCGACTGCTTCTCAGAAAAGACGGGGTTTTGTTGTGATCGCCACCTGCTTTCTCAAAAAGCAGGAAAAGTTGGTGTTGGATTTGATCGCCTACGTGGGGAGTTTGTGGGGTCTCCGCTCTGAGACACGGATATACCGTACACAGAGGTGAAAAACAGGTAATCCTATTCTGCTTCCGGGCTTGACTAAAGGAGTCTTGGGACAAAGGGGTGTGGATATGGGGTGTGGATAAGGGGGTGGCTAGTGGGATCAAGCCGTCTGGGAGGGGCGGCTACTAGGGTTTAGCCGTCCAGGGCCTGGGTTGGTTTGGGCAGGACTTTGGTAGGAAATGGGTTTGGTTTTGGGCAGCGGCTAAGCTAGGTTTAGCCCGGGTTTCTGGAGGGTGGGAGGAGAGGGTGTTTTTGTGTAGGGAATGGGTGTTTTCTCTCACACAAGAGGCCCTCTCTCTCTCTCTCTAGGGATTTCTAGTGTGGATTTTGTGGGTTGAAGGATGTTGGGATTTTTTTGGTGATTGAAGATGAATTGGTGGTGTTGTATTTGGGCTTGGGACCCCTCTATTTATAGTAAAAGAGAGGCAGGGAAATATCCCGGGGGAAATGGAGTGGGTTGGCTTCGATTAGACCCCTCATTAATTCCCTGGTTCTTCTGTCAGAGACCAGGTGAAGGGCGGCTAGTTCCAACTAGCCGCCCAGGATGGGGCGGCTACTTCCTGGTAGCCGCCCCATCATGACCTGCCAAACGTCCCATCTCTGACAAGCGGTGGCTTGGGTCGGTTACTTGGATTGATCCGGCCAAGAGAGGGCGGCTAAAGGTTATGACCCGCCGCAATGATCAGCATTTATTGCTGCTTTATGTCCCATCCAGGGGACTGGTCCAAAGTCGGCCAGGGGGCGGTTAGGGGGGTGGCTAGTGCAAACTAGCCGCCTGGTATGGGGCGGCTAGTTAGATCTAGCCTCCCCTTTCCAGGGACTTGGGGTTCTAGGGTTTTTAGAATTAGGGTTTCCGATTTAGGTTTTAGGTTTAGGTTTAGGTTAGGGTTTAGGGCTTAGGTTTAGGTCAAGGATAGGGTTAGGGTTTCCGGTTTAGGTTTAGGTCATGGCTAGGGTTACGGTTTCCGGTTTAGGTTTATGTCATGGCTAGGGTTTGGGTTCCGGTTTAGGTTTAGGACATGACTAGGGTTAGGGTTTCCGGTTTAGGTTTAGGTCAAGGCTAGGGTTAGGGTTTCCGGTTTACCGAACCTTTGGTTCTCTATTGGATGTCCAACTGTGGGATATTTCCGTGTGTTACTTGAAGTATTTCTGTCTCTCTGGACGGTCAAAATTGGGGTATCTACAATTGTCCCTCATCGGACGGAGTCTTTGTGCGAAGCAAGAAAGACTTCGACCGATGATAAGGAAAGAGACCCCTATTTTGGCCGGCCCGACCTTCAAGGAGTTGTGCCAATACGAGCAGTACTACTCAGGGAGTTGATTTAGACCGTCAGAGGCTAGGTCTTGACTTAGAATTTTTATCCAAGAGGATGATCCAGGTGGATGGCGGGGAAAAGTAAATGGTGAGTGATCCAACCCGCGGTCGGAGTTCTTAGCTATCGTGCATGGAGCAGCCCAGCGTCAGTTTCCTCGTGCCTACCGTTCCCGTGCTTGGGAAAACTCAGCAAGGAGGGGATATCGCCGACAGAAAGCAAGTAAAAGTTGAGTTTGGGTGAGTTGGATCTTCCGAAGGATAAGAACTCTGGAAAAGAACCAGAACTGGAGAAATTGGATTTTGAACGGTACTGAAAGTGTGGCAAAACTTCGAGCAGGTCGTGTTTTGTCAAGTAATGTCTGGAAATAAGCCAATACATGGTTGTTTGGTATGGAGAACTTTGGAATTTTGGGCTGAGAAGAGTTTGGAAAGGCGTTTTGAAGCAAAACAAAGAAACTGGGAGGGGCGGCTAGTTGTAACTAGCCGCCTGAGAGGGGGCGGCTACTCGCGGGTAGCCGCCCCATGACTGGGTCCCTTATAACCGAAAAGACCCTCTCTCTCTCTCTCCATACGTTTTAAAACGGTTCCTCTTCCCTCCTTTCTTCTTCTTCTTCGTTCCAAACCGGAAAAACTTGCCTTGAATCCTTTGTTTTCGTCTTTTCATCATCCCTTTCTTCTAGATTTCGAAGCCCTAGGTTTTTCTTTAGGTCTTTCTTTGTGCGAAATCGGAGGAGATGACGAAGGAGAAGAAGACAACTTTGATGATGAAGTGCCTCTTGTCTTCCCGAGAGCAGAGAGGGGCTGTCTCAGGGTCTAGTTCGTCGGGGAGTGATCGGGTGGAGGAGGAGGTCGTGAGGGAGGTCATGGGTGCGGCGGAGGTGCCGTCGGTGGATACCGGTGTGGCTAGGGGCACGGGTATGTCTTCGGGGGCTGTCCCGGAGGTTGGGGGTGCTATGATATGTTATACACGCAAGAGGAGGCGTGGGGATCGACCGGCAGTGGTCGAGGAGGTGGTTTCGGGGGTCGGGGGTTTGGTTGGGGGTGCAACGGAGGGAGGGGCCGAGGCCGAGGGGGTGAGTGAGAGTGAGAGGGCATCGTTGGACGCCATTATTGGGATGTTAGATAGGGAGGCCATGGAGGCCAGGGCAGCAGAGGAGGAGAGAAGAGCTATGGGTGTTTTTGAGGGCTTAGCCTCCGGTGCGGCGGGCACGGAGGATGTAGGAGGGGCTGATGTTGGGGAGGAGGCCGGGGAGGCTGAGGGTATGGATATGGGGGCCACGGAGGCCGGCGTTGGCGCTGAGGCCGAGGCTGAGGAGGCCATGTTTGAGGAGGACGAGGAGGGGGATGACGATGGGATGGACGATCCCGACGATGCCGAGGTGGACGATCCTGGGTCCACGCGGGCCATGGTATGTTCCCAACCTTTGTCTTACCCTTTTATTTATATGTGTATGTCTTTCATGGTATAAATAGGTGATAGTGTGTGATATGTGTGTCTAATATGCATGAGTAGGTAGTAGTGAGTGATATGTGTGTATAAGATGCATGCTTGTATGTATAGTTTGGTCACGGTGGGATATTGTGAGCATGCGAACGGGTTCGTGTTGAAAAAAAAAGGAAGGGGACAATTTTTTATATGTACATCCATGCTTGTTGTATGCATATAAAAGAAAGAGGAGTGATACGGCTAGCATGCTTGCATTTGATACTTTTCTACCTGTATGTGACTTCATAAGTGTTTGATTGTGGTAGAGCATGGGGGGGCGGTGTACGCGTGCATTTCACGGGTCCCAGTTTTATATTGCTTAGGTGTGTTTAGGGAAGGTATAAGCATGATAAGCTGTGATGTAAGAAAGCCTGTGAGTGGTGACCACGGTGGGATATGTTGATGTTTGTCTAGTATGCGTGATCATATGAGGAGTGTAGCTTCTTACTTTCATGCTTTTGTTTCTATATTTAGCATATGGAAGTGTCATTTTGCTAAGCATGGTTTAACATGATTTCGTAAACTTGGACTCTTACCTTTCAATCACTTTTAAACTAACCCGTGTTCCCTTCGTTCGTTTTGTAGAGACCGAACCGTATTCGGGCCTTATGGCACGGGACGAAGAGATGGTACGACGCCTTGGGGCAGGGGGAGAGGAGTTTGGTGGATGGAGCGGGCTTCCATTCCTTCTTCCTGATCGAGCCATTCCACGTCCACCGCCCATATGTGGAGGCGTTGGCGGAGAGATGGGATCCGGAGAGTAGCACGTTCGTTCTTCCTACCGGTGCTGTCATGCCGACGATTGAGGACGTTCATCGGATCACCGGCCTTCCGGTCTTGGGGGAGGTAGTGATTGCGGCCACCCTCGCCGACTATAAGGCACTATTCCTGGAGTTGATTGGAGAATGGGACTACGTGGAGCGCGTGAGGACGCTGAACCGGATCCCCCTTGGGCAGTTGTCGAGGCAATACGGCCTCGGTTCCTTTATAGAGCGTCAGAAGAGCGAAGCAGCAACTAGCTTCGAGAGGCGGTGGGCGATGATCGAGGCGAGAGAGGCGGTCGCGTGCCCACAGAGGGCACGGAGGGAGTTGAGGGCGTTCTTTTATACTTCTTCGGTCAGGTCCGCTTCTCGACGGCCTCCGACAAGGTTTCCTCACATTCTCTTCTGTTGATGAGGGACGTAGAGGGCATGGGGCGATACGCTTGGGGAGCGGCGATGCTGGCCCATCTATTTGCGGAGCTCTAGAAGAAGGTCAAGAGGGCTGGGGGAAAGAACCTTGGTGGTTTTGCGCCCTTTCTCCAGGTATGAGTGAGTGAGCGGTAAATGTCTCTTCTTTGGCTTAGCTCTCTTTGATCGTGACTGTCGGTGTCGAAAAATCCGCGTGTGTGGGAGTTCTTCGGGGATTCGGATCGGATGCGTGCCCTAGCGGGCTCAGTCGGATCGTCTTCTCGGAAGGGGTGAGGGTGTCGTTCCTGGTTGAGACGCCGGACAGCGGCTCAAGAGGATTCAAGGGGTTTTGTGATCGCCACCTGCTTTTTCTAAAAGCAGGAAAGGGTTTGGGTCGGATTTGATCGCCTACGTGGGGAGTTTGTGGGGTCTCCGCTCTGAGACACGGATATACAGTACACAGAGGTGAAAAACAGGTAATCCTATTCTGCCTCCGGACTGGACTAAAGGAGTTATGGGTCAAAGGGATGTTGATATGGGGTGTGGATAGGGGGGCGGCTAGTTGTGTTTAGCCGTCGGTCAGGGGGCGGCTATCTAGGGTTAGCCGTCCAGGGTCTAGGGGACTTTGGGCAGAGCTTTGGTAGGAAAAGGGTGGGGTCTTGGGCAGAGGCTAAGCTAGGTTTAGCCTGGGTTTATGGCGGGTGGGATGAGAGGGTATTTTATGTAGGGAACGGGTGTTTCTCTCACAAAAGAGGCTCTCTCTCTCTCTCTCTCTCTCTCTTGGGATTTCTAGTGGTGGAAGGGTTTGAACAAGTGGGGATGGTGGGTTGGTGATGAAGAGGAATTGGTGATTTGTGGATGTTGTTGTAAGGCTTGGGACCTCCTCTATTTATAGTAAAAGAGAGGCAGGGGAAGATCCAGGGGGTAATGGAGTGGGTGGCTTCGATTGGACCTCTCATTAATGTTCTGGTTCTTCTGTCAGAGACCAGGTGAAGGGCGGCTAGTGCTAACTAGCCACCCGGGATGGGGCGGCTACTTCCTGGTAGCCGCCCCTATCATGACCTGCCAAACGTCCCATCTCTGACAAGCGGTTGCTTGGGTCGGCTACTCGGTTTGATCCGGCCAAGAGAGGGCGGCTAAAGGTCATGACCCGCCGCAATGATCAGCATTTAATATTGCTTTATGTCCGATCCAGGGGACTGGTCCAAAGTCGGCCAGGGGGCAGTTTGGGGGGCGGCTAGTGTAAACTAGCCGCCCAGTGAGGGGCGGCTAGTTAGGGCTGGCCGCCCCTTTCCAGGGACTTAGGTTTTTAGGGTTTTGGTTTTTAGGGTAGGTTTAGGTCAAGGCTAGGGTTTGGTTTAGGGTTAGGGTTTGGGGTTTTGGCTTAGGGTTTAGGTCAAGGCTAGGGTTAGGGTTTAGGGCTAGGTCAAGGTTTAGGGTTTCCGGTTTAGGTTTAGGTCAAGGCTAGGGTTAGGGTTTCCGGTTTAGGTTTAGGTCAAGGATAGGGTTAGGGTTTCCGGTTTAGGTTTAGGTCAAGGCTAGGGTTAGGGTTTCCGGTTTACCGAACCTTTGGTTCTCTATTGGTGTCCACTTGTGGGATATTTCCGTGTGTTACTTGAAGTATTTCTGTCTCTCTGGACGGTAAAAATTGGGGTATCCACAATTGTCCCTCATCGGACGGAGTCTTTGCGCGGAGCGAGAAAGACTTCGACCGATGATAAGGAAAGAGACCCCTATTTTGGCCGGCCCGACCTTCAAGAAGTTATGCCAACACGAACAGTACTTTTCGGGGAGTTGATTTAGGCTGTCAGAGGCTAGGTCTTGACTTAGAATTTTTATCCGAGAAGATGATCCAGGTGGAAGGCGGGGAAAGGTAATTGGTAAGTGATCCAACCCGCGGTCGGGGTTCTTAGCTATCGTGCACGGAGCAGCCCAGCGTCAGTTTCCACGTGCCTACCTGTAGATACCCCAATTTTGACCGTCCAGAGAGACAGAAATACATCAAGTAACACACGGAAATATCCCACAAGTGGACACCAATAGAGAACCAAGGATTCGGTAAAACCGGAAACCCTAACCCTCGCCTTGACCTAAAAACCCCAAAACCTAGCCTTGACCCAAAACCAAAAACCCTAGCCCTGACCCTAAACCATAAAAACTAAACCAAAACCTAAACCCTAACCCTAAGCCAAACCCCCAAACCCTAGCCCAAACCCTAACCCTAGCCCGGACCTAAACCTAAACCTACCCTAAAACCGAAACCCTAAAAAACCCAAGTCCCTGGAAAGGGGCGGCTAGCCCTAACTAGCCGCCCCTTAGTGGGCGGCTAGTTTGCACTAACCGCCCCCCAACCGCTCCCTGGTGACTTTGGACCAGTCCCCTGGATGGGACATAAAGCAGCAATAAATGCTGATCATTGCGGCGGGTCATGACCTTTAGCCGCCCTCTCTTGGCCGGATCAATCCAAGTAACCGACCCAAGCCACTGCTTGTCAGAGATGGGACGTTTGGCAGGTCATGATGGGGGCGGCAACCAGGAAGTAGCTGCCCCATCCCGGGCGGCTAGTTAGCACTAGCCGCCCTTCACCTGGTCTCTGACAGAAGAACCAGAGAATTAATGAGAGGTTCAATCGAAGCCACCCACTCCATTACCCCCTGGATATTTCCCTGCCTCTCTTTTACTATAAATAGAGGGGTCCCAAATCCACGAAATCACCAAGTAATCCACAACATCAACAACCCACAAACCCACTTGTCCAACCTTCCCCCACTTGAAATCCCAAGAGAGAGAGAGAGAGAGCCCCCTTTTGTGAGAGAAACACCCATTCCCCACATAAAATACCCTCTCATCCCACCCTCCATAAACCCAGGCTAAACCCAGCTTAGCCTCTGCCCAAGACCCCCAGACCCTGGACGGCTAATCCTACCTAGCCGCCCCAATCCAGACGGCTCAAACCCACTAACCGCCCCACACTTACACACCACCCACACTCCCTTTGTCCCAAGACTCCTTTAGTCAAGCCCCGGAAGCAGAATAGGATAACCAGTTTTTCACCTCTGTGTACGGTATATCCGTGTCACAGAGCGGAGACCCCACAAACTCCCCACGTAGGCGATCAAATCCGACCCAAACCCTTTCCTGTTTTTAGAAAAAGCAGGTGGCGATCACAAAACCCCCTTGAATCCTCTTGAGACGCTGTCGGGCGCCTCAACCAGGAACGACACCCTCACCCCTTCCGAGAAGACGATCCGACCGAACCCGCCAGGGCACGCATCCGATCCGAACCCTCCGAAGAACCCCCACACACGCGGATTTTTCGACACCGACAAACACTGGCGATCACGGTGGGACCTCCCTCGTGAAAAACAACAAAAGGTAATCCTCTTCTGCCCCCTTGTACAAGCTTGACTAGAATGCAATCAACCCTCTAGGAAGGTTAGAGTTTCTCACTCCTCGAATTAAATTCTCTTCTACCGTGCATTATAACATCCTTTATTGCTTTGTAAGCCGCACACAGCTGTGCAATCCCTTACTGCTTTCGTAAGTCGCACACAGCTGCGCAATCCTTTACTGCTTTATTTACTACTTTCAATCTGCATTCATCCCCCCACTCTACGTTATGGAATCCCACAGAAAAGAGGAGATATTAGAGGAAAGGAATCACCAAGAGGGTCAGGCCACACAGTTCCTGACCCATCTAGAAGAAAGCATGGCTAGTCTAGGGTTTCAAACGGTAGAGGACATGTTTCATGACCTCGCTGACTACCGTCATACCAAGACCTCGAGACAGGAAACCCCTGTCGAAACCCCTAAATCCATTCCCAAAACCCAATTCACACCCAGTCACTCGGTCAACCCGAGTGTCTTTTCGTTCACACCCCTTTCCCCCGCGAATCCAAAATTCCCAGTTGTTCCCACCCCTGGCCCCTACCAGACCACCCCAAACTCGGGACCGCTAGGCAGCCCTCCCCGGGGAGAGACATTGGACGATACCATCCGGAGAATTCTCTCCGAGACTGGTCCCTCGGCCCCCAAACACATGTCTCTACATAACCTGAGACAAATCCCATCAGTCCACCTACCGGAGGGATTCAAAGTCCCCAAATTCCGCCGGTACAACGGTCGTGGAGACCCAGACATTCATTTAACTGCCTTTTATCTAGACGCACGCCCATTTCTAGATAATCAACCTCTACTAGTCTTCCTCTTCCAGAAATCATTGGAAGGAGAAGCACTACAATGGTTCTCCACCCTCCCTGTAGATCACTTGTCGAATTTCTCGGCTGTAAGCGAGAAATTCTTGGGCCGCTACGGTTACCAGAGGATTAGGACCCCCTCTATTTCAGATTTAACCGTAGAGAGAATGAGGCCTAGTTAGGAATTCAAACAATACGTGTCTCGGTGGCGCACCCTTGTCCACCGAACCGGCCTGCAACTCACAGAATGTCAAGAAATTGACATGATGTTACAGAGCCCGAGTCCAGAGCTCCGCACGAGCCTTTCGTACGGAGACTGCACTACGTATCAACTTCTGATTGACCGCCAGAACAGGATTTCCCGTTGTGCAGCCCCAGCAGTCCAAACCCAGTCCCCACCTATCAGCCATAGGGTTGGACAACCGCCTCGTAAGGCGCAAACCCCCACGGTAGAGGGGATCATTAACCAAGTATCGGCACTCTACCCGAACGGAGCACGAGTTCCTGACCGAGGAACAGCTCCGAGACAGTACACACCCGGATCATCCAGATATGCATCGCCTCGGCAAGTGAATCAACATTTTACCCCTCGATCAGTACCAGTCCCCGTGCCAATACGACATACCATGACCTCGCCATACTCTATGGCGAAGAAGAAGACGCAATCCTCGCCCTCCCCGCAGTCATCAACCACGAGTCCGAGGAAAGCGGACTAGAAAACCCGGGAAAAGACGAAGAAGAAGAGCCATTCGAGGAGATCCCCGAAGGAGCTAGCGAAGGACCCGAAGGAGGGGAATGTACGTCGGATGATCTGCATCCGGACGACAACGGGTCCTCTAA
This sequence comes from Acorus calamus, assembly GCA_030737845.1. Taxonomy (NCBI): domain Eukaryota; kingdom Viridiplantae; phylum Streptophyta; class Magnoliopsida; order Acorales; family Acoraceae; genus Acorus; species Acorus calamus. Next base: position 15,989,668 of record CM060861.1, read on the forward strand.
GACTACCGATACTGTCAATGGCCCCCGCCGCCCAATGACCATTTCATTCACTGACTAAGACCTCCCAGATCCCCGACTGCGAGTCTACCCCCTACACATCCGCGGACGACTTCAGATGTAGTGGCTGAACAACATCTTTGTAGACCCAGGATCGGGGATGAACATAATGACATGCTCCACTTACCAGAAGATACCCGGACTAGGCCGTCCTCCCGTCCAACCGGCCCACCATACTATCCAAGCTTTCAACCATACCGGGAAGACTCTCCGCGGCCCCGGAACATTTGAGCTATCCGTCGGACCTCTGATCCGAGAAGTAGCCTGCTTCGTGGCTGACATCGACACGAGGTACCCATTAATGCTAGGGCGACCGTGGTTAGACAGCATCCAAGCTATCTGTTCCCCCCGACACCAATGCCTTCGACTGCCCTTCTTGAATCATGTACTGACAATTTGGGGAGATGCACACCTCCAATATGAGAACGAAAACAATTGGGCCATACACAATATGTTCACCTTAGCCCTCCGACCGGGGAACGAGAATGAAGGCGGTAGCCCACCTGGGTCCCCTTGTGACAACAACTCTCCCTCAGAAGAAGCGGCCAGGACCCAGCGTTCGCCAAGCAATCTTGCGGAGCCCAACTCGATCACCTTCCTCCCCCATGAAGTCGCAAAAGCCAGAGCACGTTCCGCTCCCCTCTCAATCACCACCATACTCGGGGGAAGGGAATTCCGTCACATTCTCATTGACACGGGAGCGGAAACTAACGTCCTTACATATTCCGCCTACCGAAAGCTAGATGGCCGGGTTCCCAGATTGGAGCCCTCAGACGAATACATTTACGCCTTCGACAGCACACGCAAGAACGCCTGCGGACTAGTCACGCTCCCACTGAAGATCGGCCCAGTCTCCACCATCGTTAACTGCATGGTGATGAACATTAAATCACCCCACCCTCTGATTGTTGGGAGGACATGGCTCAATAGCATCGAAGCCGTCTCATCCACCCGACACCAATGTCTTCGCTTCTCGTACCGCGGGAAAGTAATATCCATATGGGGAGAGGCGAGCTCTAATAATACTCAGGCCCGAAATTGGAGTGTCTGTGCCATGCGCATCCGGCTAGAGGTGCTCGCATGTTGGCAACCAGGCGCCACAGACGAAGAGCTGCTCCATCAAGGGAGGCCCCTGAAGAGACTTAGGGAGGGAGAATTTGGGAACAGGGGACCCCCACCAGACATCAGCCGGCCATCAAAAAGAAGCCGACCTGAGGAGGCAATACAAATTCAAGAACCAGGTACCGATCCTCCCGGGTAAGTTTTCACACCCTGTACATATTTGTTTACAGCTTTTCCAAAAATAAAAAGATAAAAATATTTGTTTACTAGCTTTCGCTTTCAACCCCTGTACATATTTGTTTACAGCTTTTCCAAAAATCAAAAGATCAAAATATTTGTTTACTAGCTTTCGCTTTCACCACCCTGTACATATTTGTTTACCTGCTTTCCTAAAAAGAAATCCAAAAAAAAAAAACAAACAAAACATGCCGATCAGCTTTCATTCCCCAACTCTGAACATACTTACTTCTAGCTTTATTTCCACTCTTCTTTAAAAACCAACAAAAATGTTTTCTAAAAACATGTTTTCCACACTCCTTCAAAACAAAAGTTTTACAAGATCGTGTTTCCGTGCTTCCAACAAAAAAATGAAACACTTTCCCAAACTTTCTTTACATATTTTTTCCAAAAACAACAAAAATATTTACAAACTACATTTCCACACTCTTCTTCACAACGAAAATGTTTTCCAAATCTGCGTTTCCACACCTTTCCTTCAAAGCAAAATGTTTTACAAAGCCGTACTTCCATGATTTCCGCCGAAAAACGTTTTACAAACTGTCTTTCCATACTTTCCTTATAAAAACAAAACCGTTTCCCAAACTTTATCCCCATTCTCTTTCCAAAAACATATCTATTCGCCAACACAGGCCCCTTTTCAAAACCATAAATATACATTTGTCCTACTACGCCTCGAACTACTGGACGAGACAAGATTAAGAGCGGCAGACCATGCCCAGGCCTACCAAAGAAGGGCGGCAAGGGCATTTGAAAAGAAGGTGATAAAAAGAAAATTCGAGATCGAGGAATTAGTACTTAAGCAAATCATGCCATCAAGACAGCCTCACCCGAGAGGAAAGCTGCAACCCACATGGGAGGGACCATATGTGATCACCCATGCCTATTCCGGGAATGCCTACCGCCTAGTAGATGCCGAAGGAGTCGAGGTTCCAGGTTCGTGGAATGCACTTTATCTAAAGAAATTCCATGCATGAAAAGCTTTCAATACTTAAGAACTATTATTCTTCCTTCCTGCGATTTCCAGCGTTTAGTACTTGATGATAGAATTGTAAGACTCACAAAGATAAACTCGTATCTATTTGAACACGTTTCCGCCAAATCATGTCATTCCCTTCACACACGTATAACTGGACTAGATTTGCCTGATGGAAGAAAAATTGCCTACCCCGTAGACTGGGACAATTTAAAAACTCCCCAAAGCAAAATGTCCCTTATTTCCGCCCCGCTCGTATTAACCCTAGGTCAAAATGAGGAGTTACCCGGACCTAGCATATGTCCCAAAAACTGGCTCTGGCACTATATAAACACTTCTAGAGGGGAAGCATGAAAAGAATCGGGGTGAAAAACAGAAGAGGCCCCCCCTCAAATCAAAAAAAAAAAAAAAAAAAAGAGAGAGAAAGTCAGGCAAGGAGAGGCCAAACACCAAGTGAACGGGTTAAACTCTCTATTTAGCAGGCTTTCACGCCTTTACGCACGGTATACGCTAAACAACGGCTATACCAGTACAGATCCAAACAAGGGACTGTACCTTTCCACCAAAAATTAAAGAAGTGGTAAAAAGAAGAAAGGCAGAGGGACCTAGGAAGTAAGACATGTGCTAGACTGGGACAATTCTAAAATATTGCCCGAAAGGAAGATATTACTCTTACCTAATTCACCCTCTCCCCTTTTATCTTTTTTGCGATGGGGGTTCAAAATTGAGCTATGTCCACCGGGAAAAGCGAAATTTTGACCAAGGGTAGATCACGTCTAGGTTTACACCTTCGCACACACTCACACGAGTTCACTTAGAAACTTGCCTATCCAAAGGAAGCTTATTTGACTTGACTCTTGGTACATTCATGGATTTTTTAGCATGTTTAGAATAATACGATTAAGCATTTGAAAACCATGAACCTAGGAAAATCGACGCCTAAGGCTTATACCCCTCAAATACAATCCTGGTTGGGACATGAGTGACCACAAGGGCTCCTCCACGGGGACTTGATGGTGTCTTTTACTTATGAAAATCAAGAACATTGCCCTCTCACCTAAAAAGGGTCATTGAAGAACTAAAATGCCCCCTTATGCCACTTATACTTACGCGTAAGCTTGCATTTTCCTTTTCCAAAACACCTTGGCATCCGATTTTCTTGAAACATTAAAGTTAACCCCCCCCCCCCCGAATTTAAAATTATCCCCACTCATATGAGAATTGTCCCCACAAAATTTAAAATTATCCCCACTCATATGACAATTGTCCCCACAAAATTTAAAATTATCCCCACTCATGTGAGAATTGTCCCCACTCACCTCATGCCCTTCCGCACATGCGTGAGAAGAAATTTGTCCCCACCTCCTACACATAAGCTCTTCTTCACTCACACACTTGGAATCCCTTCCTTGCGCACTAAAGCCTGGTCTCCCGCATTTTACTTTCTCGCATTTATATTTCCATTCCGCCTTAAGATGGATTGTAGCCCTTGACGATTCAAGCAAGAAGGGCTCAAAAGTCAGTGCAGGGGCGCAATCTGGACAGATTTAACACTTGGTCCATGGAAAGAATGTTTTTATAGGTCTCGAAGGTTAAAACACTCAGGAGGACTTTCAGCAGCAGCAGACAAGAAGCAAAACCAGAAAACTGTCCCAGGCAGGGGGCGGCTAAACCCAACTAGCCGCCCCCCTGGAGACGGCTAGTTTATACTAGCCGCCCCTGCCCCCTACCCTCTTGTCCAGGTAGAAACCCAGGCAAGGGGCGGCTAAATGCAAGTAGCCGCCCCTCACTGGGCGGCTAAACACAACCAGCCGCCGCTCACCTGCTACCCCATCTGCCCTGTCAATCCCAGTCTCAATCAACTCTTCAACTCCTTTTGAATACCTGTCAAAACATTCCTTTCCCAAACATGCATACACACATTTCAGACACATATTCATACACAAAACCTGTATCGATACCACGCTATAATGATTATATATTAGAATTCTACATCCATCCATAAATCAAAACCTATAAACACCAAGTTCATTCATCCACACACATACACATCCCTATAGATTAGGAAGGCTTTCTAAAAACATTGAACATCCATGCTAAACTATACCAAACCATCCATACAAAACCAGAAATTAAATTGTCCCACCGAAACCATAAACGTAAATTATTGCTAAACACTTAAAATATAGAAAAGGGATAGGTCCACCGAGAGTTCCGAACTCCAAAGCCTTGAGTCGTGCATCATCGAAATATCACCTAAAACAAAAAAAAAAAAAGAGGAAGAAAAGCATGAATTCATCGCATATATATATACTATTCTTCTGCCTAAAACCAAGACACAAAAGAGCTTTACCTCGGCGTATCATCATCCTCGGGAGGCTGAATCGAAGGAGGAGCATCCTGGCCTGAATGAAGTGGCGGCTGAGGGGAAGACTGAACCTCTGGAGCATCAGGAGCGGCGGGAGTCTCTCGAACCGTAGACGCAGCCCTTGCGTATATCCCACGACTCCGAGACGCCGAAGGACGAGAAGCGCGAATGAAGGTAGCCCCGGTGGCCAAGGAAGCCGAGAGAGAATGGTCAGGCTCAAGTGGAAGAAGGTCGAGGTCCGCCTCGGTCATCGAGCCCCCGCCAACCAATTTCCCCCTCATAGTCGCCTCCCAAAGGAGGACCTGCTGAATATCTCTATCACTACGTTCCAACCTCCCTCGAAGATGCGTCTCCACAGCTCTCAACCTCTCCTCGAGCTCCCGTGATCTCGCCTCAGCAACCCGGAGCCTGTCCTCGCTCAATCGAAGTGCTTCCCGATCTCTATCCCCCGCCGCCTGGAGAGAACGAAGCAAATCTCCCATCAAACCCCCGGGAACTCCCACCAAGGCCTCCAACTCTGACACCCTCGCCTGGAGGGAGTCCCTCTCGCGGCCTAGGGTGATGAACCCCTCCTCTCTCAAGGCTACCATGGACCTCAGCCGGTCCACCTCCTCCTCAGCCCGAGAAGCCCTGCCCTCGCCTGACCCAACTCCATCCTTGTGGCCGTCAACTCATTCCGGGCGACATCCAACTCACTCGTCAATTCGAGCTCTCGCTCGGACACCATGGAAGGAGGAGGAGCGGAAGAAGAAGAAGCGCCGTCGGCCCTCTCTCTCGACAGAGCATCCACCTGAGCCTCGAGGACCCGGACCTGGTCCTGCAAGCGTCCTCTCTGTGCCCGCAAGGCCTCTATCTGCCTGGCCCGCGCTTGGAGGTGCTCATTGGCGGTCTTGAGCCGCTTCTCCATCTCGTTCAACTCAACCTACAAAAGCAACGCCACTCAGAAAATATTCAAGCAAAACGAAGAAGAGAAGGAGAGCTTCCAAACATACGTAGGCGTCCGGGATCACCTCCTCCATCGTCCCGAGGATACCCGCATACTCCCGACGATACCAGGCTAGGTATTCGTCACTCGAAGTCACCTCGGGGCGACGCTCCACCAAAGCACCTCGGCCCATCCATCCCGCCACGTACGTCGCGTAGTTCCTCGGGAGATTCGTGTCCCGAGGAATCCCAGCCACCGGGATCGAGGGCGCTTCGGCAGAGGATCAGGCACCCACTGATGGTACCCAAGCTGGCGGACAACTCGGCTGATCGCATGGAACACGACCTCATTAAAATAGATCAGCCAGTTATACCGCGACAACTCCGCTGGGGCCTCCTCCTCCGTGTAGGGCCTCCACGTCATCTGTGAAGCATCAAAAAATAGGAAGAGAGCTTAGTTAAACGAAAACCAAATACAGGCCAGAACAAACCTCGAAGGAAAATTTATACCTCTTCCTCCGTCAAGACACGGAAGGCCTCCCGGAACTGAGCGAGGCGATGCAAGCGCGAGGATCCCGGGGCGCCCATCTCATGGCCCAGGGGAGGACATGATCAAAAGGTACCAGGGTCGGGCGATCGATGGCGAAGTGCTCGTACCCGAAAATCTGGCAAAGAAAGAGAAAAAATTATCATGATCAAAGTGAGCTAAACCCAAAAGAAAGCACCCTCTACTCACACATACCTGGAGAAAGGGCGCAAAACCACCAAGGTTCTTTCCGCCAGCCCTCTTAACCTTCTTCGAGAGCTCCGCAAATAGATGGGCCAGCATCGCCGCTCCCCAAGCGTATCGCCCCATGCCCTCTAGGTCCCTCATCAACAGAAGAGAATGTGAGGAAACCTTGTCAGAGGCCGTCGAGAAGAGGACCCGGCCGAAGAAGTATAAAAAGAACGCCCTCAACTCCCTCCGAGCCCTCTGTGGGCACGCGGCCGCCTCTCTCGCCTCGATCATCGCCCACCGCCTCTCGAAGCTAGCTGCAGCTTCGCCCTTCTGACGCTCTGTAAAGGAGCCGAGGCCGTATTGCCTCGACAACTGCCCAAGGGGGATCCGGTTCAGCGTCCTCACGCGCTCCACGTAGTCCCATTCTCCAATCAACTCCAGGAAGAGTGCCTTATAGTCGGCGAGGGTGGCCGCGATCACTGCCTCCCCAGACACCGGAAGACCGGTAATCCGATAAACATCCTCGAGGGTCGGCATGACAGCACCGGTGGGGAGAATGAAAGCGCAACTCTCCGGGTCCCACCTCTCCGCCAAAGCCTCCACGTAAGGACGGTGGACGTGGAACGGCTCGATCAAGAAGAAGGAGCGGAAGCCCGCTCCATCCACCAAACTCCTCTCCTCCTGCCCCAGGGCATCGTACCACCTCTTCGTCCCATGCCACAGAGCCCGAATGCGGTTCGGTCTCTACAAGACGAACGAAGGGAACACGGGTTAGTTTAAAAAAAGCAATCGAGAGGTAAAGGTTCAACTCTACAAGATTATTTTAAAACCATGCTTAGCAAAATGACACTTCCATATGCTAAATACAGAAACAAAAGCATGAAAGTAAGAAGCTACACTCCCCATATGATCACGCATGCTAGACAAACAACAGCACATCCCACCATGGTCACCACTCACATGCTTTCTTACATCACGCCCTATCATGCTTATACCTTCCCTAAACGCACCTAAGCAATATAAAACTTGGACCCGTGAAATGCATGCATACACTCCCTTATGCACTACCACGATCAAACACGTACGAAGTCACATACACGTAGAAAAGTGTCGCATGCAAGCATACTAAGCCGTACCACTTCTCTTTCTTTCATATACAACAAGCATGGATGTATATGTAAAAAATTGTCCCCTTCCTTTTTTTCTTTCAAAACACGAACCCGTCCGCATACTTACAAATCCCACAGTAATCAAACTATACATACAAGCATGCATCTTAGACTCACATATCACTCACTACTACCTACTCATGCATATTAAACACACATATCACACACTATCACCTATTTATAACATGAAAGACATACACATATAAAATAAAAGGCTAAGACTAAAGGATTAGGAACATACCACGGCCCGTGTGGACCCAGGAGCGTCCACCTCAGCCTCGTCGGGATCGTCCATCCCATCGTCATCCTCCTCCTCATCCTCCTCAAACACGGCCTCCTCAGCCTCGACCCCAACACCCACGCCAGCCTCGGCAGCCCCAGTACCCATACCCTCGGCCTCCCCGGCCCCGTCCCTAGCCTCTCCTATCCCCTCCGCCCTCCCCACGCCGGAGATAAACTCCGCAAAGGCCCCCATAGCCCTACTCTCCTCCTCCTCAGCCCTGGCCTCTGTGGCCTCCCTATACAGCATCCCGACGAGGGCGTCCAACGACGCCCTCTCACTCTCACTCACCCCCTCGGCCTCGGCCCCTCCCTCCGTCGCACCCCCAACCAATCCCCCGACCCCCGAAACCGCCTCCTCGACCACTGCCAGTCGATCCCCACGCCTCCTCTTGCGTGTATAACCTATCATAACGCTCCCAACCCCTGGGACAGCCCCCGAAGACATACCCGTGCCCCTAGCCGCACCGGTATCCACCGACGGCACCTCCGCCGCACCCACGACCTCCCTCACGACCTCCTCCTCCACCCGATCACTCCCCGATGAACTAGACCCCGAGACAGCCCCTCTCTGCTCTCGGGAAGACCTAAGGCGCTTCATCATCGAAGTTGTCTTCTTCTCCTTCGTCATCTCCTCCGATTTCGCACAAAGAAAGACCTAAAGAAAATCTAGGGCTCCGAAATCAAGAAGAAAGGGATGATGGAAGGACGAAAACAAAGGATTCAAGGCGAGTTTTTTTCCGGTTTGGAACGAAGAAGAAGAAGAAAGGAGGGAAGAGGAACCATTTTAAACGTATGGAGAGAGAGAGAGAGAGGGTCTTTTCGGTTATAAGGGACCCAGTCATGGGGCGGCTACCCGTGAGTAGCCGCCCCCTCTCGGGCGGCTAGTTACAACTAGCCGCCCCTCCCAGTTTTTCTCTTTCACTTAAAAACCCCTTTCCAATCTTTTCAGCCCTAAATTTCAAGGTTCTCCATACCAAACAGCCATGTATTGGCTTATTTCCAGACATTACTTGATCAAACACGACTTTTTCGAAGTTTTGCCACACTTTCAGTACCGGTCAAAATCCAATTTCTCCAGTTCTGGTTCTTTTCCAGAGTTCTTATCCTTCGGATGATCCAACTCACCCAAACTCAACTTTTACTTGCTTTCTGTCGGCGATATCCCCTCCTTGTTGAGTTTTCCCAAACATGGGAACGGTAGGCACGAGGTAACTGACGCTAGGCTGCTCCGTGCACGATAGCTAAGAACCCCGACCGCGGGTTGGATCACTCTCCATTTACTTTTCCTCGCCTTCCATCTGGATCATCCTCTCGGATAAAAATTCTAAGTCAAGACCTAGTCGAGTAGTACTGCTCGTATTGGCACAACTCCTTGAAGATCAGGCCGGCCAAAATAGGGGTCTCTTTCCTTATCATCGGTCGAAGTCTTTCATGCTTCGCACAAAGACTCCGTCCGATGAGGGACAATTGTAGATACCCCAATTTTGACCGTCCAGAGAGACAGAAATACTTCAAGTAACACACGGAAATATCCCACAAGTGGACACCAATAGAGAACCAAGGATTCGGTAAAACCGGAAACCCTAACCCTCGCCTTGACCTAAAAACCCCAAACCCTAGCCTTGACCCAAAACCAAAACCCTAGCCCTGACCCTAAACCATAAAAACTAAACCAAAACCTAAACCCTAACCCTAAGCCAACAACCCAAACCCTAGCCCAAACCCTAACCCTAAAACCAAACCCTAGCCCGGACCTAAACCTAAACCTACCCTAAAACCGAAACCCTAAAAAACCTAAGTCCCTGGAAAGGGGCGGCTAGCTAACTAGCCGCCCCTTACTGGGCGGCTAGTTTCCACTAACCGCCCCCCAACCGCCCCCTGGCCGACTTTGGACCAGTCCCCTGGATGGGACATAAAGCAGCAATAAATGCTGATCATTGCGGCGGGTCATGACCTTTAGCCGCCCTCTCTTGGCCGGATCAATCCAAGTAACCGACCCAAGCCACCGCTTGTCAGAGATGGGACGTTTGGCAGGTCATGATGGGGGAGGCTACCAGGAAGTAGCCGCCCCATCCTGGGCGGCTAGTTAGCACTAGCCGCCCTTCACCTGGTCTCTGACAGAAGAACGAGAGAATTAATGAGAGGTCCAATCGAAGCCACCCACTCCATTACCCCCGGGATATTTCCCTGCCTCTCTTTTACTATAAATAGAGGGGTCCCAAATCCACGAAATCACCAAGTAGTCCACAACATCAACAACCCACAATCCCACTTGTCCAACCTTCCCCCACTTGAAATCCCAAGAGGGAGAGAGAGAGTGAGAGCCCCCTTTTGTGAGAGAAACACCCATTCCCCAAATAAAATACCCTCTCATCCCCCCTCCATAAACCCAGGCTAAACCCAGCTTAGCCTCTGCCCAAGACCCCACCCTTTTCCTACCAAACCCCTGCCCAAATCCCCCAGACCCTGGACGGCTAATCCTACCTAGCCGCCCCAATCCAGACGGCTCAAACCCACTAGCCGCCCCACACTTACACACCACCCACACTCCCTTTGTCCCAAGACACCTTTAGTCAAGCCCCGGAAGCAAAATAGGATTACCAGTTTTTCACCTCTGTGTACGGTATATCCGTGTCTCAGAGCGGAGACCCCACAAACTCCCCACGTAGGCGATCAAATCCGACCCAAACCCTTTCCTGTTTTTAGAAAAAGCAGGTGGCGATCACAAAACCCCCTTGAATCCTCTTGAGACGCTGTCGGGCACCTCAACCAGGAACGACACCCTCACCCCTTCCGAGAAGACGATCCGACCGAGCCCGCCAGGGCACGCATCCGATCCGAACCCTCCGAAGAACCCCCACACATGCGGATTTTTCAACACCGACACTACCATTCCCGTGCTTCGGATAACTCAGCAAGGAGGGGATATCGCCGACAGAAAGCAAGTAAAAGTTGATTTGGGTGAATTGGATCATCTGAGGGATAAGAACTCTGGAAAAGAACCAGAACTGAAGAAATTTGATTTTGAATGGTACTGAACGTGTTGCAAAACTTCGGGAGAGTCGTGTTTGATCAAGTAATGTCTGGAAATAAACCAATACATGGCTGTTTGGTATGGAGAACCTTGAATTTTAGGGCTGAAAAGATTGGAAAGGGGTTATTAAGTAAAAGAGAAAAACTGGGAGGGGCGGCTAGTTGTAACTAGCCGCCCGAGAGGGGGCGGCTACTCGCGGGTAGCCGCCCCTGGACTGGGTCCCTTATAACCGAAAAAGGGACCCTCTCTCTTCCCATTTTTTAAAAACGGTTTCTCTCCCTCTTCTTCTTCTTTTCTTCGGTTTCAAACCCAAAAACCCTGATTTCTTTGCCTTTCCTTCCTCTATTTCGTCTTTAATCCTCTCTCTTTCTCTTGATTTCGAAACCCTAGTTTGGGTTCTCCTTTTCTTTTCGAACCGAGGAGATGACGAGGTCGAAGGCGATAGCTTCGAGGGGGAAACGACCACGGGTGGCTCGTGGAGAGCATAGCCCGAGCTCTTCATCATCGGAGAGCGATAGGCCGGAGGTCGAGGCCGTGGGGGAGGGTAAGGGTACGACGGAGGTGCCGCCGGTGGATATTGGCGTGGGTGAGGTCGGGGATTTGCCTTCGGGGGCTGTCCCGGAGGTAGGGGGGAGTGTGATAGGCTATATACGCAAGAGGAGGCGTGGGGATCGACCGGTTGTGGCCGAGGAGGTGGTTCCGGGGGTTGGAGGATCGATTGAGGGTGCAACCGAGGGGGTTAGGGGTCGAGGGAGTTAGCGAGGAGGTGAGGGCGTCGTTGGATGCCCTCGTCGGATGTTGGATTGGGAGGCCACAGAGGCCAGGGCTGAGGAGGAGGAGAGTAGGGCTATGGGGGCCTTTGCGGAGTTTATCTCCGGCGTGGGGAGGGTGGAGGGGATAGGAGAGGCTAGGGATGGGGCCGGGGAGGCCGAGGGTATGGGTACTGGGCAGGCCGAGGCCGGTGTGGGTGTTGGGGCTGAGGCCGAGGAGGCCGTGTTTGAGGAGGATGAGGAGGAGGATGACGACGGGATGGACGATCCCGATGAGGCCGAGGTGGACGCTCCTGGGTCCACACGGGCCGTGGTATGTTCCTAATCATTTAGTCTTTGCCTTTTATTTTGGTGTATATGCATGTGTTGGTGGTATGAACATGTTGTATGTGTGTATTATACTCGTATATGTGTGTTTATTTTTTTTAAATTTTTTAAATAGGCATGCTTGTGTATAAGTTAATCACGGTGGGATGTGTAAGCATGCTGTCATGGGTTTGTTTTTATAGGGAGGGGGGCAATTTCTATATATATACATACATGTTTGTTATATGCATATAAAGGAGAGAGAAATGATATAGCTAATATGCTTGCATGTGATACTTTTCTATGTGTATGTGATTTCGTACGTGTTTGATCGTGGTAGGGCATGAAGGAGTGTATGCATGCATTTCATGAGTTCGAGTTCTATATTGTTGTATTGCTTAGGTGTGTTTGATAGGCTTGATGTAAGAAAGTGTGTGAGTGGTGACCACGGTGGGATGTGTTTGATATTTGTCTAGCATGCGTGGTCATATGAGGAGTGTAGTTTCTTACTTTCATGCTTTTGTTCCTATTCTTTTTGTATGTGGGAGTTTTGATTTCGCTAAGCATGGTTTAAAATGATTTCGTAGATTTGGACTCTTACCTCTCGCTCGCTTTTAAACTAACCCATGTTCCCTACGTTTGTTTTGTAGAGGCCGAATCGTATCCGGGCTTTATGGCACGGGACGAAGAGATGGTACAACGCCTTGGGGCAGGAGGAGAGGAGTTTGGTGGATGGAGCGGGCTTCCGTTCCTTTTTCCTGATCGAGCCATTCCAAGTCCACCGTCCATATGTGGAGGCCTTGGCGGAGAGATGGGATCCGGAGAGTTGCACGTTCATCCTCCTTACCGGTGCTGTCATGCCGACGCTCGAGGACGTCTATCGGATCACCGGCCTTCCGGTTCTCGGGGAGGCAGTGATCGCGGCCACCCTAGCTGACTAGAGGGGGCTTTTCCGAGAGTTGATCGGGGAATGGGAGTTCGTGGAGTGGGAGCGGAAGCTGAACCGGATCCCTTTGGGGTGGCTTTCGGGGCAGTACGGCCTCGGTTCCTTTACAGAGCGCCAGAAAGGCAAAGCTGCAGCTAGCTTCGAGAGGCGGCGGGTGATGATCGAGGCGAGAGAGGCAGCTGCGTGCCCACAGAGGGCACGGAGGGAGTTGAGAGCGTTCTTCCTCTACTTCTTTGGCCGGGTCCTTTTCTCGACGGCCTCTAATAAGGTCTCCTCTCATTCCCTTCTGCTAATGAGGGACCTGGAGGGCATGGGGCGCTATGCTTGGGGAGCGGCGATGCTCGCCCATCTCTTTGCGGAGCTCTCGAAGAAAGTCAAGAGGGCCGGCGGAAACAACCTTGGCGGCTTTGCGCCATTTCTTCACGTATGTGTAAGTGATTGGTGAATGTCCCTTTTTTAGTTTAGTTCACTTTGATTGTGATGGTTTTCCTCTCGCTTTGTCAGATCTTCGGGTACGAGCACTTCGCCATCGATCGTCCGACTTCGGCTCCGTTCGACCATGCCCTCCCTTCGGCCATGAGATGGGAACCCCGGGGATCTTCCCGCTTGCACCGCCTCGCCCAATTCCGAGAGGCCTTCCGCGTTTTGTCGGAGGAAGAGGTATGAGTTTTCTTTGAATCTCTTTGGCTTGTACTTGGTTTTCTTTTGACTAAGCGCTCTTCCTATCTTTCGATGCTTTCTTAGATGACGTGGAGGCCTTACTCGGAGGAGGTTCCCGAGGCCCTGGCGCGAGACGTCTGGCTGATCTACTTCAATGAGGTCATGTTCCATGCGATCAGCCGGGTCGTCCGCCAGCTTGGGTACCATCAGTGGGTGCCCGATCCTCTTCCGCGGCGCCCTTCGATTCCGGTGGCCGGGATTCCTCGGGACACGAATCTCCTGAGGAACTACGCGACGTATGTGGCGGGATGGATGAGTCGAGGTGTCTTGGTGGAGCGTCGTCCTGAGGTGACTTCGAGTGACGAATACCTAGCTTGGTATCGTCGGGAGTATGCGGATATCCTCGGGACGATGGAGGAGGAGATCCCGGACGCTTATGTAAGTTGAAAAATCCTCGTTCTTTCTCTTGTTTGAACATCTTCTGAATGGTATTTCCGTTTGCAGGTTGAGTTGAATGAGATGGAGAAGAGGCTCAAGACCGCCAATGAGCACCTCCAAGCGCGGGCCAACAGATAGAGGCCTTGCGGGCACAGAGAGGATGCTTGCAGGACCAGGTCCGGGTCCTTGAGGCTCAGGTGGATGCTCTGTCGAGAGCGAGGGCCGATCGCGCTTCTTCTTCTTCCGTCCCTCCTCCTTCTGTGGTTTCCGAGCAGGAGCTCGAACTGACGAGGGAATTGGATGTGGCCCGAAGTGAGTTGGCGGCCACAAGGATGGAGTTGGGCCAGGCGAGGGGCAGGGCTTCCCGGGCTGAGGAGGAGGCGGACCGGCTGAGGTCCATGATAGCCTCGAGGGAGGAGGGGTTCATTACCCTAGGCCGTGAGAGGGACTCCCTCCAGATGAGGGTGTCGGAGTTGGAGGCTTCGGCGGGTGTTCCCGGAGGTTTGATGGGAGACCTGGTCCGTTCTCTGCAGGCGGCCGGGGATAGGGACCGAGAGGCACTCAGGGCGTCGGAGGCGAGGGCACGGGAGTTGGGGGATAGGTTGAGGGTTGCTGAGGATCGGGCCAGAGGGACAGAGAGTCGCCTCCGACAAAGATTGGAGAGGAGAGACAGAGACATGCAGCAGGTCCGTCTCTGGGAGGCCACTATGAGGGGGAAGTTGGTTGGAGGGGGCTCTATGACCGAGGCGGACCTTGATCTTCTTCCACTTGAGCCTGACCATTCTCTCTCGGCTTCCTTGGCTACCGGGGCCACCTTTAGCCGTGCCTCTCGTCCTTCGGCGTCTCGGAGTCGTGGGATATATGCGAGTGCCGTGTCTTCGGTTCGAGAGACTCCTGCTGCTCCAGATGCTCCAGAGGTTCAGTCTTCTCCTCATCCGCAGCTCCCTTCTCAGCCAAGTCAGGACGTTCCTCCTACTCAGCCTCCAGCGGACGATGATACGCCGAGGTATAGCTTTTTTGTGTCTTGGTTTTAAGTAGAAGAATAGTATATATGCTAAATAGAGAGTTTAACCCGTTCACTTGGGTGTTTGGCCTCTCCTTGCCTCACTTTCTCTTCTTTTTTTTCTTTTTTTTTGTTGTTTTTTTTTTTGTGTTTTGATTTGAGGGGGGGGCTCTTCTGTTTTTCACCCCGATTCTTTTCATGCTTCCCCTCTAGAAGTGTTTATATAGTGCCAGAGCCAATTTTTGGGACATATGCTAGGTCCGGGTAACTCCTCATTTTGACCTAGGGTTAATACGAGCGGGGTGGAAATAAGGGACATTTTGCTTTGGGGAGTTTTTAAATTGTCCCAGTCTACGGGGTAGGCAATTTTTCTTCTATCAGGCAAATCTAGTCCAGTTATACGTGTGTGAAGGGAATGACATGATTTGGCGGAAACGTGTTCAAATAGATACGAGTTTATCTTTGTGAGTCTTACAATTCTATCATCAAGTACTAAACGCTGGAAATCGCAGGAAGGAAGAATAATAGTTCTTAAGTATTGAAAGCTTTTCATGCATGGAATTTCTTTAGATAAAGTGCATTCCACGAACCTGGAACCTTGACTCCTTCGGCATCTACCAGGCGGTGGGCATTCCCGGAATAGGCATGGGTGATCACATAGGGTCCCTCCCATCTGGGTTGCAGCTTTCCTCTCGGGTGAGGCTGTCTTGATGGCATGATTTGCTTAAGTACTAATTCCCCGATTTCGAATTTTCTTTTTATTACCTTCTTTTCAAATGCCCTTGCCACCCTTCTTTGGTAGGCCTGGGCATGGTCTGCCGCTCTTAATCTCTTCTCGTCTAATAGTTCGAGGCGTAGTAGAGATAAATGTGTACTTATGTTTTTTTTTTTTTTTTGAAAAGGGGCCTGTGTCGGTGAAAAGGTATGTTTTTGGAAAGAAAAGAATGGAGATAAAGTTTGGAAAATGATTTTGTATTTAGAAGACAAGTATGGAAAGACAGTTTGTAAAACGTTTTTTTGGCGAAAATCATGGAAGTACGGCTTTGTAAAATATTTTGCTTTGAAGAAAGGTGTGGAAGCGCAGATTTGGAAAACATTTTCGTTGTGAAGAAGAGTGTGGAAATGTAGTTTGTAAATATTTTCGTTGTTTTTAGAAATGATGTAAAGACAGTTAGAAAACATTTTTTGTTTTGAAGAAAGATGTGGGGGGTAAGGCTGGAAACAAGTATGTTCAAGGTTGAGAAATTAAAGCTGATTAGCATGTATATTTTTTTTGGATTTTTGTTTCTTTTTGGAAGCAGGTAAACAAATATGTATAGGAGTTGAAAGCGAAAGCTAGTAAACAAATATTTTGGCCTTTTGTATTTTTAGGAAAAGCTATAAACAAATATGTGCAGGATTGATAAAAACTTACCCGGGAGGATCGGTACCTGGTTCTTGAATTTGTATTGCCTCCTCGGGTCGGCTTCTTTTTGATGGCCGGCTGATGTCTGGTGGGGGTCCCCTGTACCCAAATTCTCCCTCCCTGAGTCTTTTCAAAGGCCTCCCTTGATGGAGCAGTTCTTCGTATGTGGCGCCTGGTTGCCAACATGCGAGCACCTCTAGCCGGATGCGCATGGCGCAGACGCTGTAGTTCGTTCAGGAGATCAGAGTCGTCGCTGAAGGGGTGCCATGCTGGAGTGAAATCATCTTTGTCGAACAGGGATCCTAGGGTTCTGGTTTCCATTTTTTTTTTTTTTTTGTTGTTTTGTTTTGAACAGAAAAGACACTTATTATTTACAACCTACTGGATTGGTGGAAGTGCTTCAGCCGACTTTCCTCCAGCAGCTGGCGCTCCTTTGTTGCGATGCTTGAGCACTACGAGAAAAGGAGGCTGGGTCAGCTGGAGTTTTGTCGTCTGGTGGCGAGTGTCGATTCAGGTGTTTATCAGGGAGTGGGAACAGCCATTCTAGGGAGCCAGAGAGGTAGTCTAGCTCGCTTTCCCGGATAGGGTCTAGGGGGCGGGGGCATGCGGTTTCTTCGGAGGGTTCTACGATTATTTCCCTCACGAAATGTTCGTACAACTTCCAATTATATTTTCCCTCTAATTTAGATTTGTGTTTGGGTGAGCCGATCCCCCTCTTGTCTAGCCATGCCGGGAGGTCGATGGGGTCCAGGATCCCATTTTTGTGTCCCAGAGTTTCCCCAGGAAGGTAACCCATGGTCCCCATTATACACCAGCTAGGATTTTCAAACCTAGGGTGGCTTGTCTTTGAGGTAACGGGGGGAGTGCTCCGGGGATTTAGCCAATTGGCCGGGAAATCTAAGATGTGGATGGTGGTTTCCATGGGTTTTGAGCTACTGGTTTTTACGGCGGTAGTTTCATTATCGATGAACCTTGGCTTAGGTTCTCTAATCGCATCTCCTCGTATTTTGATTATCCGACCTCCTAAGGGAAATTTTAAGCATTGGTGCAGGGGAGAGGAGACCCCCTTATGGACGCTAGCCATTTACGTCCTAGGATCATATTATAATCTGAATCCATTTCTAGGACATAAGCTTTAGTGCTAGTTTCCAGCGGCCCCACTTTTAATCGGAAGTCCTTGAAGCCTAGAACTGGACGAGCCGTTTTGTCATAGGCAAATATACGGGTGTCCGTTTCAAAGAGTGTGGTTATGTGCCCATCGATGTGCTCGAAGGTTTGTAATGACATGAGGTTTACTCCTGCCCCGGTGTCAATTAGAACTTTATCCACCGGTGTCCCTCGAGGTTGATTGTTATACATAGGGTTGAGGTGTTGACGACTTTATCATGAACTTCTTCCTTAGGTCTAAAGGTGATGACGGGCCCTAGTCCTACGGTGGCTAGAGCTATTGGTATGCCTAGGGTAGAGATTTGCGGGTCGACTTGAGTTCTTTCTAAGAACGTTCTTAGAGCCTGCTGGTGGTGTTCCGAGGTTTCGATCAGCTCTAAAATTGAAATTTTCGCGGGGATTTTTCGGAGTTGGTCTAGGATGTCGATCCTATCCCCGGCGCGGGGCTCCTCAGTTTCGGTTTCAGGCAGGGGGTGTCTATAAGAGGGTACAGTGTTGAAGATTCTGCCTGCTCTGGTAGTATGATGGTTTAGTGCGTCAATGGTGGTTCGGGGGCTTTGTGTTATCGGGCGAAGGCTTCTGTTGATTTGTAAGGGGGATATTGGTTGGTCTTTTTTGGGGGGAAAGAGTCTTGTGGGTTTGGGGAGAATAGGTGAGGGGGTTGGTAGGATGGGGGAAGAGGCTGGTAAGATTATGCCACCTGGAACGATTCTGGGTGACTCTTCATGGTCAGTGACTTCTATGGTGTAGAGGCTTTCATAGCTCAGGTTTTCTGGTTCTTTCAAGGGAGCCTTCGTAGCTGGCCTCGGGTTGTGGATTGTGGTTTCTACGGGGTTATGGGTTTCTGGGACCTTCTTGACTTCTAGTGATCTCGTAACTGGGTTGTTGTTGAGTCCCCTAATGGTGGCCCAGCCTAAGCGCCTCTCTTCGTCAAGGGTGTAGACAATGTCTCTAAACAAGGAGCATTGCTCGATGGTGTGGCCGTGATGCCGATGATCTGACAAAAACGGGTTGGGTCAGCACCAATAGGCGAAGGTCTAGCCGTGCGTAAGGAAATGCTATTGACCTTTAATAAGGCTCTGAGGATGTTCCCTAGGGTTTCCGGGAGGGGGGAACAGCTATCTCTTCCGTTTGGCCATCTTGCGCCGTAGGAGGGGGAAGGTGAGGCCTTACCATGGGGGCCGTACGCGGGTTCTCTGAGGGCTATACCTTGCGTTCTTGGGGGGATAGGATAAGAGGATCTCCTGTTTTGGTCCTGGTTATGGATTGAGGGGGCCTGAATTGGGGAATCATGGGTTGTGAGGTTTTGTCGTATTGGCACGGGGACGGGTACTGATCGAGGGGTAAAATGTTGATTCGCTTGCCGTGGCGGTGCATATCCGGATGAACCGGGCGTGTACTGTCTCGGAGCTGTTCCTCGGTCAGGAACTCGCGCACCGTTTGGGTAGAGTGACGATACTTGGCTAATGATCCCCTCTACCGTGGGGGTTTGCGCCTTACGAGGCGGTTGTCCAACCCTATGGCTGATAGGTGGGGACTGGGTTTGGACTACTGGTTATGTAGAGACATGTGTTTGGGGGCCGAGGGACCAGTCTCGGAGAGAATTCTCCGGATGGTATCGTCCAGTGTTTCTCCCCGGGGAGGGCTGCCTAGCGGTCCCGGGTTTGGGGTGGTCTGGTAGGGGCCTGGGGTGGAAACGGCTGGGAATATTGGATTCGCGGGGAAAGGGGGGTGAACGAAAAGACGCTCGGGTTGACCGAGTAACTGGGTGTGAATGGGGTTTTGGGAATGGATTTAGGGGTTTCGACAGGGGTTTCCTGTCTCGAGGTCTTGGTATGACGGTAGTCAACGAGGTCATGAAACATGTCCTCTACCATTTGATACCCTAGACTAGCCATCCTTTCTTCTAGATGGGTCAGGAACTGTGTGGCCTGACCCTCTTGGTGATTCCTTTCCTCTAATATCTCCTCTTCTATGTGGGATTCCATGACGTAGAGTGGGGGGATCAATGCAGATTGAAAGCAGTAAATAAAGCAGTAAAGGATTGCGCAGCTGTGTGCGACTTACGAAAGCAGTAAAGGATTACGCAGCTGTGTGCGACTTACGAAAGCAGTAAGGGATTGCGCAGCTGTGTGCGGCTTACAAAGCAATAAAGGATGTTATAATGCACAGTAGAAGAGGATTTAATTCAAGGAGTGAGAAACTCTAACCTTCCTAGAGGGTTGATAGCATTCTAGTCAAGCTTGTAAAAGGGGGGCAGAAGAGGATTACCTTTTGTTGTTTTTCACGGGGGATGTCCCACCGTGATCGCCAGAATTTGTCGGTGTCGAAAAATCCGCGTGTGTGGGGGTTCTTCGGGGATTCGGATCAGATGCGTGCCCTGGCGGGCTCAGTCGGATCATCTTCTCGGAAGGGGTGAGGGGCGGCTAGTTAGGGCTGGCCGCCCCTTTCCAGGAACTTAGGTTTTTAGGGTTTTGGTTTTTAGGGTAGGTTTAGGTCAAGGCTAGGGTTTGGTTTAGGGTTAGGGTTTGGGCTAGGGTTTGGGGTTTTGGCTTAGGGTTTAGGTCAAGGGTAGGGTGAGGGTTTAGGGCTAGGTCAAGGTTTAGGGTTTCCGGTTTAGGTTTAGGTGAAGGCTAGGGTTAGGGTTTCCGGTTTAGGTTTATGTAAGGATAGGGTTAGGGTTTCCGGTTTAGGTTTAGGTCAAGGCTAGGGTTAGGGTTTCCGGTTTACCGAACCTTTGGTTCTCTATTGGTGTCCACTCGTGGGATATTTTCGTGTGTTACTTGAAGTATTTCTGTCTCTCTGGACGGTCAAAATTGGGGTATCCACAATTGTTCCACTTGAGCCTGATCACTCCCTCTCGGCCTCCTTGGCTACCGGGCTACCTTCAGTCGTGCCTCTCGTCCTTCGGTGTCTCGGAGTCGTGGGATATACGCGAGGGCCGCGTCTTCGGTTCGAGAGACTCCTGCCGCTCCCGATGCTCCAGAGGTTCAGTCTTCTCCTTATCCGCCGCTCCCTTCTCAGCCAAGTCAGGACGTTCCTCCTACTCAGCCTCCAGCGGATGACGATACGCCAAGGTATAGCTTCTTTGTGTCTTGGTTTTAATGGAAGAATAGTACATATGCGATGAATTCATGCTTTTCTTCTTTTGTTTTTTTTGTTTTTAGGTGATATTTCGGTGAAGTATAGCTCAAGACTTCAGAGTTTGGAGCTCTTGGTGGACCTATCTCTTTCTTACTTTTTGCATTTTAGGTGTTTTCAGAAGACAATTTACGTTTATGATCATGGTGGGACAATTTAATTTCTTGTTTGTATGCATGGTTTGGTATAGTTTAGCATGGATGTTTAATGTTTTTTTTTTTTTTTTAGAAAGCCTTCCTAATCTATAGGGATGTGTATGTGTGTGGATGAATGAACTTGGTGTTTATAGGTTTTGATTTATGGATGGATGTAGAATTCTAATATATAATCATTATAGCATGGTATCGATACAGGTCTTGTGTATGAATATGTGTCTAAAATGTGTGTATGCATGTTTGGGAAAGGAATGTTTTGACAGGTATTCAAAGGAGTTGAAGAGTTGATTGAGACTGGGACTGACAGGGCAGATGGGGTAGCAGGTGAGGGGCGGCTAGTTGCGTTTAGCCGCCCAGTGAGGGGTGGCAACTTGCATTTAGCCGCCCCTTGCCTGGGTTTTTACCTGGACAAGAGGGGCAGGGGGCAGGGGCGGCTAGTATAAATTAGCCGTCTCCACGGGGGCGGCTAGTCGGGTTTAGCCGCCCCCTGCCTGGGACAATTTTCTGGTTTTGCTTCATGTCTGCTGCTGCTGAAAGTCCTCCTGAGTGCTTTATCCTTCGAGACCTATAAAAAACTTTCTTTCCATGGACCAAGTGTTAAATCCGTCCAGATTGCGCCCATGCACTGACTTTCGAGCCCTTCTTGCTTGAATCGTCAAGGGCTACAATCCATCTTAAGGCGAAACGGAAATATAAATGCGAGAAAGTAAAGTGTGGGAGACCAGGCTTTAGTGCGCAAGGAAGGGATTCCAAGTGTGTGAGTGAAGAAGAATTTATGTGTAGGAGGTGGGGACAATTTCTTCTCACGCATGTGCGGAAGGGCATGAGGTGAGTGGGGACAATTCTCATATGAGTGGGGATAATTTTAAATTTCGTGAGGACTATTCTCATATGAGTGGGGATAATTCTAATATTCGGGGGGGGGGGGTTAACTTTAATATTTCAAGAAAATCGGATGCCAAGGTGTTTTGGAAAAGGAAAATGCAAGCTTATGCGTAAGTATAAGTGGCATAAGGGGGCATTTTAGTTCTTCAATGACTTTTATGTGAGAGGGCAACGTTCTTGATTTTCATAAGTAAAAGACACCATCAAGTCCCCGTGGAGGAGCCCTTGTGGTTACTCATGTCCAAACCAGGATTGTATTTGAGAGGTATAAGCCCTAGGCGTCGATTTTCCTAGGTTCATGGTTCTCAAATTCTTAATCATATTATTCTAAACATGCTGAAAAATCAACGAATGTAACAAGAGTCAAGTCAAATATGCTTCCTTTGGATAGGCAAGTTTCTAAGTGAACTCGTGTGAGTGTGTGCGAAGGTGTAAACCTAGACGTGATCTACCCTTGGTCAAAATTTCGCTTTTCCCGGTGGACATAGCTCAATTTTGAACCCCCATCGCAAAAAAGTATGTTCAGAGTTGGGGAATGAAAGCTGATCGGCATGTATTTTTTGTTGGATTTTGGTTTCTTTTTAGGAAAGCAGGTAAACAAATATGTACAGGGTGTGAGTTGGATGTGAAAGCTGATAAACAAATATTTTGATCTTTGATTTTTTAGAGGAAAAAAAAAGGCTATAAACAAATATGTACAGGGTTTGAGTTGGAAGTGAAAGCTGATAAACAAATATTTTGAGTTTTTTTTTTTTTTTTTTTAGGAAAGCTGTAAACTATGTACAGGATTTGAAAACTTACCCGGGAGGATCGGTACCTGGTTCTTGAATTTGTATTGCCTCCTCGGGTCGGCTTCTTTTTGATGGCCGGCTGATGTCTGGTGGGGGTCCCCTTTTCCCAAATTCTCCCTCCCTGAGTCTCTTCAGGGGCCTCCCTTGATGGAACAGTTCTTCGTCTGTGGCGCCTAGTTGCTAACATGCGAGCACCTCTAGCCGGATGCGCATGGCACAAACGCTCCAATTCTGGGCCTGAGTATTATTAGAGCGTGCCTCTCCCCATATGGATATTACTTTCCCGCGGAACGGGAAGCGAAGACATTGGTGTCGGGTGGATGAGACGGCTTCGATGCTGTTGAGCCATGTTCTCCCAACAATCAGAGGGTGGGGCGATTGAATGTTCATCACCATGCAGTTAACGATGGTGGAGACTGGGCCGATCTTCAGTGGGAGCGTGACCAGTCCGCAAGCGTTCTTGCGTGTGCTGTCGAAGGCATAAATGTATTCGTCTGAGGGCTCCAATCTGGGAACCCGGCCTTCTAGCTTTTGGTAGGCGGAATATGTAAGGACGTTAGTTTCTGCTCCCGTGTCAATGAGAATGTGCCGGAATTCCCTTCCCCCGAGTATGGCGGTGATAGCGAGGGGTGCGGAACGTGCTCCGGCTTTTGCGACTTCATGGGGGAGGAAGGTGATCGAGTTGGGCTCCATAGGATTGCTGGGTGGATGCGGGGTCCTGGCCGTTTCTAATGAGGGATAGTTGTAAGGGGACCCAGGTGGGCTATCAACTTCGTCCTCGTTCCCCGGTCGTAGGGCCAGTGTGAACATATTATGTATCGCCCAATTGTTCTCGTTCTCATACTGGAGGCGCGCCTCTCCCCAGATTGTCAGGATATGACTTAAGAAGGGCAGTCGAAGACATTGGTGCCGGGGGGAACAGATAGCTTGGAGGCTGTCTAACCATGGTCGCCCCAACATCAATGGGTACCTTGTGTCGATGTCGGCCACGAAGCTGGCTACCTCACAGACAAGAGGGCCGACAGATAACTCGAATGTTCCGGGACCGCGGAGAGTCTTCCCGGTATGGTTGAAAGCTTGAATAGTATGGTGGGCGGGTGGACGGGAGGACAGCCTAATCCGGGTATCTTTTGGTAGGTAGAGCACGTCATTATGTTCATTCCTGACCCTGGGTCTACAAAGATGTTGTTTAGCCACAACATTTGGAGTCGTCCGCGGATGTGTAGGGGGTAGACTCGCAGTCTAGGATCCGGGAGGTCTTGGTCAGTGAATGAAATGGTCATTGGGCGGCGGGGGCCATTGACAGTGTCGGTACTCTTGGAGGACCCGTTGTCGTCCGGATGCAGATCATCCGACGTACATTCCCCTCCTTCGGGTCCTTCGCTAGCTCCTTCGGGGATCTCCTCAAACGGCTCTTCTTCTTCGTCTCCTCCCGGGTTTTCTAGTCCGCTTTCGTCGGACTCGATGTTGATGACTGCGGGAAGGGCGAGAACTGCGTCTTCTTCTTCGCCATAGAGTATGGCGAGGTCATGGTCGTCGAGGTTCAGCTGGAAGGGCTCGTTCTGCTCTTCCTCCTCAGATTCTTCGGATAGGCTGCCATCAGTTGCATCTTCTGAGCTGCTTGGTTCTGGCGATGGTTGTCTCCCTCTCCTGATCATGTTGACCGCGTGGGCTCTAGATGTGGAGGCTTGGGTGTGACCTGGCAAGGGGTCAGTTAATATGCCAAGTGGCTTGGGTGCTTGGGGATTTCCCTGGCTCAGATGGCCTTTGATTATGGCCCAGTCAAGGCGCCTGTCATCATTAAGATCATAAACGAAGTCCCGAAAAACAATGCATTGTTCTACAGTATGGCCATATTGTTGATGATATTGACAGTAACGCGCCGTGCTGGCCCCGGGTAGTGAAGGCCTGGCGTCGGGGAGGGAGATACTATTTGTGTCCAACATCACCCTAAAGATCCTAGTTAAAGTTTCTGGGAGGGGAGGGTAAGAGTCCCTCTTTCCCATTCGTCTTTGGTCGTAGGATGCGGGAGGTCTAACCTCGTTATAAGAGCTTTGTATGGGCTGCCTAGGGGTTGGATTTTGTGCTCTTGGGGGAGCAGAGTAAAAGGGAGCCCGAGTTTGAGTTTGGCTCTGGATTATAGGGCTCTGGAGTGGGAATTTTTGGACTGTGGGGTTTTGTCGTGTCGGCACGGGGACGGATACTGATCGAGGGGTAAAATTTTGATTCGCTTGCCGAGGCGGTGCATATCCGGATGAACCGGGCGTGTACTGTCTCGGAGCTGTTCCTCGGTCAGGAACTCGCGCTCCGTTTGGGTAGAGTGACGATACTTGGCTAATGATCCCCTCTACCGTGGGGGTTTGCGCCTTACGAGGCGATTGTCCAACCCTATGGCTGATAGGTGGGGACTGGGTTTGGACTACTGGTGCTGCACAACGGGAAATCCTGTTGTGGCGGTCAATCAGAAGTTGATACGTAGTGCAGTCTCCGTACGAAAGGCTCGTACGGAGCTCTGGACTCAGGCTCAGTAACATCATGTCAATTTCTTAACATTCTGTGAGTTGCAGGCCGGTTCGGTGGACAAGGGTGCGCCACCGAGACACGTATTGTTCGAATTCCTCCCTAGGCCTCATTCTCTCTACGGTTAAATCCGAAATAGAGGGGGTCCTAATCCTCTGGTAACCGTAGCGGCCCAAGAATTTCTTGCTTACAGCCGAGAAATTCGACAAGTGATCTACAGGGAGGGTGGAGAACCATTGTAGTGCTTCTCCTTCCAATGATTTCTGGAAGAGAAAGACTAGTAGAGGTTGATTATGTTGAAACGGGATTGCGTCTAGATAAAAGGCGGTTAAATGAATGTCTGGGTCTCCACGACCGTTGTACCGGCGGAATTTGGGGATTTTGAATCCCTCCGGTAGGTGGACTGACGGGATTTGTCTCAGGTTATGTAGAGACATGTGCTTGGGGGCAGAGGGACCAGTCTCGGAGAGGATTCTCCGGATTGTTTCATCTAGCATTTCTCCCCTGGGAGGGCTGTTTGCCAGTCCCAGGTTGGAGGTGGCCTGGTAAGGGCCTGGGGTGGAAACAACTAGGAATTTTGGATTTGCGGGGGAAAGGGGGGCGAATGAAAAAATGCTCGGATTGACCGAGTAGCTGGGTGTGGATGGGGCTTTGGGAGTGGATTTGGGGGTTTCGACAGGGGTTTCCTGTCTCAAGGTCTTGGTATGACGGTAGTCAGCGAGGTCATGAAACATGTCCTCTACCGTTTGATACCCTAGGCTAGCCATCCTTTCCTCTAGATGGGTCAGGAACTGTGTGGCCTGACCCTCTTGGTGATTCCTTTCCTCTAATACCTCCTCTTCTATGTGGGATTCCATGACGTGGAGTGGGGATGAATGCAGATTGAAAGCAGTAAATAAAGCAGTAAAGGATTGCGCAGCTGTGTGCGACTTACGAAAGCAGTAAAGGATTGCGCAGCTGTGTGCGACTTACGATAGCAGTAAGGGATTGCGCAGCTGTGTGCGGCTTACAAAGCAATAAAGGACGTTATAATGCACAGTAGAAGAGGATTTAATTCAAGGAGTGAGAAACTCTAACCTTCCTAGAGGGTTGATAGCATTCTAGTCAAGCTTGTAAAAGGGGCAGAAGAGGATTACCTTTTGTTGTTTTTCACGAGGGAGGTCCCACCGTGATCGCCAGATTTGTCGGTATGTAAAACTGGGGGGTTCTGCGAACTTGGCCCTGGTCCGTCTTGCGACTGATCAGATCACCGCCCGGAGAGTCGTTTCTGAGCCGCCCGACTGCTTCTCAGAAAAGACGGGGTTTTGTTTTGATCGCCACCTGCTTTCTCAAAAAGCAGGAAAAGTTGGTGTTGGATTTGATCGCCTACGTGGGGAGTTTGTGGTGTCTCCGCTCTGAGACACGGATATACCGTACACAGAGGTGAAAAACAGGTAATTCTATTCTGCTTCCGGGATTGACTAAAGGAGTCTTGGGACAAAGGGGTGTGGATATGGGGTGTGGATAAGGGGGCGGCTAGTGGGATCAAGCCCTCTAGGGAGGGGCGGCTACTAGGGTTTAGCAGTCCAGGGCCTGGGTTGGTTTGGGCAGGACTTTGGTAGGAAATGGGTTTGGTTTTGGGCAGAGGCTAAGCTAGGTTTAGCCCGGGTTTCTGGAGGGTGGGATGAGAGGGTGTTTTTGTTTAGGGAATGGGTGTTTTCTCTCACACAAGAGGCTCTCTCTCTCTCTCTCTCTAGGGATTTGTAGTGTGGATTTTGTGGTTTGAAGGATGTTGGGATTTTTTTGGTGATTGAAGATGAATTGGTGGTGTTGTATTTGGGCTTGGGACCCCTCTATTTATAGTAAAAGAGAGGCAGGGAAATATCCCGGGGGTAATGGAGTGGGTTGGCTTCGATTAGACCCTCATTAATTCCCTGGTTCTTCTGTCAGAGACCAAGTGAAGGGCGGCTAGTTCCAACTAGCCGCCCAGGATGGGGCGGCTACTTCCTGGTAGCCGCCCCCATCATGACCTGCCAAACGTCCCATCTCTGACAAGCGGTGGCTTGGGTCAGTTACTTGGATTGATCCGGCCAAGAGAGGGCGGCTAAAGGTTATGACCCGCCGCAATGATCAGCATTTATTGCTGCTTTATGTCCCATCCAGGGGACTGGTCCAAAGTCGGCCAGGGGGCGGTTAAGAGGGCGGCTAGTTAGATCTAGCCGCCCCTTTCCAGGGACTTGGGGTTCTAGGGTTTTTAGAATTAGGGTTTCCGATTTAGGTTGTAGGTTTAGGTTTAGGTTAGGGCTTAGGGCTTAGGTTTAGGTCAAGGCTAGGGTTAGGGTTTCCGGTTTAGGTTTAGGTCATGGCTAGGGTTAGGGTTTCCGGTTTAGGTTTAGGTCATGGCTAGGGTTAGGGTTTCCGGTTTAGGTTTAGGTCATGGCTAGGGTTAGGGTTTCCGGTTTAGGTTTAGGTCATGGCTAGGGTTAGGGTTTCCGGTTTAGGTTTAGGTCAAGGCTAGGGTTAGGGTTTCCGGTTTGCCGAACCTTTGGTTCTCTATTGGATGTCCAACTGTGGGATATTTCCGTGTGTTACTTGAAGTATTTCAATCTCTCTGGACGGTCAAAATTGGGGTATCTACATAGGGGTCAAATTCCTGACCAGACCATTAGCAACTTAGAAGGGTATAGCAGGACCATGTTACGTTTAGAAAAATTTAAAACAATAGCAGTTATAGAAGAACCAGACCTAGATAACATAGAAAACCCAGACGATGGTCTAGGAGTCTTCGAGATATGTGATGAGGACGATGGAGAAAAAGGGGACCTGTCTGAAGAATTCAAGCAGCGCCTTCAAAGGTTCGATGAAAAGACGGAAGAAGCAGATGAGAAGATAGAGGAGCTAAACCTAGGACAAAAGCTGACCCCAAAATCATTTCAATTAGCACAGAACTAAATCACGATGAGAGAGAGGGCCTGGTTAAAATATTACTCGAGTATAAAGACGTCTTTGCATGGTCTTACAAGGACATGCCCGGGCTCGATACCTCGTTAGTCGAACATCAGTTAATTTTGGAACCAAATGCAAAACCAGTAAAACAAAAACTGAGACGCCTTAATCCTGAGGTAGCTTTAAAAATCAAAGATGAGGTAGACAAACTCCACCAGGCTAAATTTATCCGGGTAGTTTTATACCCTAAATGGGTGGCAAATATTGTTCCAGTGTCCAAGAAGGATGGGAAGATCCGGATATGCATCGACTTCAGGGACCTCAATCGAGCGTGCCCAAAAGATGACTTCCCACTCCCACATATTGACCTCCTTGTCGACAATACGGCAAGATATGAGATGCTCTCGTTCATGGATGGCTTTTCTGGATACAACCAGATCCGGCTGGCAGAAAAAGACCAAGAAAAGATTTCCTTTACCACACCCTGGGGAACTTACTGCTACATAGTGATGCCTTTCGGGCTCAAAAATGTGGGTGCAACATATCAAAGGGCTATGACCTCAATATTCCATGATATGATGCACAAGCTAGTAGAAGTATATGTGGATGATATCTTAGTCAAATCTAGGACTCGAATAGGACACGCAGACATACTTAGACAAGTATTACAGAGATGGAGGGAATATTCACTCAAAATGAATCCAAAGAAATGTCGCTTTTCAGTTTCCTCCGGGAAACTTTTAGGATTCATGGTAAGTAAGCGGGGAATAGAAATAGATCCGACCAAGGTAAAAGCCATCGCCCAAATGCCCCCACCTAAGAACCTAAAAGAATTGAGAGGGCTCGTAGGAAGGTTGCAATTCATTAGGAGATTTATTTCGCAACACGCTGAAAGATGTCGCCCCTTTTACAAATTGTTGAAAGGAGGAGTCAAGTTTAATTGGGTTAGTGAATGCCAAAAGGTCTTTGACAATTTAAAAACATACCTTCTTAAACCCCCAGTCCTTTCAATTCCAGTACCTGGACGACACCTGCTCCTCTATATAGCTGCAACTAAGGAAGTCATTGGTGCGGTGCTTGCACAACACGACGACATGGTAAGGAAGGAAAATGCCATTTACTACCTAAGTAAAACCCTTATTGAGTACGAAAAAGCCTACCCTCCTACAGAAAAGACTTGTCTAGCATTAGTATGGGCTTCCCAAAAGCTGCGACATTATTTTCTTGCCCAGAAAGTCAAATACTTTGCCAAAATGGACCCAGTAAGGTTCCTATTCGAGAAAGCCATATTAAGTGGACGCTTAGCCTGATGGCAAGTACAGTTAAACGAGTTTGACATCACATATGCCACTCAAAAATCCATCAAAGGGCAAGCCATCGCTGACCACCTCGCTCAACTACCCCTCCCTGATTACGAACCAGTAAAAACTGACTTCCCGGACGAAGAAATATTTGCGCTTATTGAAGAAAAGGATAGAGAGACATGGACGCTATACTTCGACGGAGCTGTCAACCAGAAGGGAAAGGGAATAGGAATAGCACTAATCTCCCCCGAAGGTGTCATTATCCCACAAGCATTTCAGCTTACGTTTAAAGCCACCAACAATATTGCCGAATACGAGGCCCTGGTAGCAGGTTTGAAGGCAGCCCTAGCCCTAGGAGCTAAAAATTTAGACATCGTTAGGGGACTCCCTTTTAGTAATCCGCCAAACTCTCCAAAAATATCAGACTAGAGACCCAAAACTGAAGCCGTACAGAGAACTAGCCATAGTCCTGCTAAAACAATTCCGTAAGGTTACTCACATTTTCATACCCCGGACCGGCAATATTCTTGCAGATTCTCTAGCCTCTTTAGCCTCATCGCTCACCTTTCCCTTATCTAGGACCAATTCTACTTTTATATGAAAGCTAGCTCAAAGTTGAACATCACATAATAATATCGGATTTTAACCTCTTCATCTTGGATTTTAACAAAATCAAATCCAAATACTAATCAAAACTGCATAATCCCAAAAATGTTATCGAAATTTAATAAAAAATTTATGGGCAGTACTAAACAGTACCAAGATCCATAATATTCACTTAGATTATTAATCAGAGTCCTCAGACCCCAGCAGGTAGCTAAAGTCAAAATTTTAGCGACTCTGATCGAAAATATGACTCAAAATGACACAGGCCTAACGTTCTCCCCCCTTTAGAAAATTTAGTACTCAAAATTTAAGGAAACCCAAAGGGAAGACCGAACGTAGAAGTGTCGCGCATAGAGTCCTTTGGCTCTCGAGTGATCCGGGCACCAAACTGATGCTACCAACGCACTTTAACTGAAGGAACGGTCTTGGTACGGAGCCTCTTCTCACACTTGTCCATGGTCTCGATCAACTACTCCACGAACGACAAATCCTACTCAAGGATGAGTGGCTCGAACGGAATGACATGAGCAGGATCGTGGACATAATGCCTCAGCTATAAGATAGGAATGACATCATGGGCATGAGCCAATTGTGGGGAAAAGGCTACATGACAGCCACCTCCCCAAATCCACTCAAGGACAAGAACGGTCTAAATGGAGGGCCGACTCAACTAGCCCCGAACGTCGAAACAAAGGATGCCCTTTAACCGGGACACCTTCAGGAAAACTTGATCGCTAAACCCGAAGGTAAGCTCCTGGCGACGATGACCTGCATAGCCCTTCCGATGGTTCTAGGTGGTGCCGAGGTACGCACGAACCATCTCGGCCACCGCCAGGTCAATTAATTAATTTGCGGCCGCTCCAACTGGCGCTCTTCAACCATCCCAACACAAGGGAGCTATTAAAATCGCACCTGTAGAATGCCTTTTTCAATTTTATCTGGATGCTTGAATGGCAGTCGTCGCACAGGCAAACCCCTACCCAATGGGTGGTGCCTCACCCAACTGCCCCAAGTCGAGCATGCAGGCACTTAGCATGTTCTCCAAGGTCCAAATCATCCTCTTGCCTGGCAGTCCGTCAGCAATGAAACACTATACTTAAATGAAGGCTCGCGCCAAAGCCTGTCAAAGGTTGTGCAAGCACCTCAAAGTAACCCACGCGTCTTGATCCGCAATAGCGCCGATTTGAGTGCCATGAAGACGAACCATCGCGGAGGCGAATACCCACGCCAAAGCATCCACAGATTCAGTCAGTTGGATAGGGAGGAAAGTGCGGACTTAGTCAATCGGTCAATGATCACCTAGACGGCGTTGTGACCCGAACGTGACTTTAGCGAGCCCGCAACGAAATCCATGATAACTCACATCCACATCCACTGAGGAATCTCGATGGATGAACGCATTCCAACGCGACGATCCACAACTATGCCTAAGGGCATGCCGACCCACACCCTCCACGAAGGCTACCTTAGAACAGCCCACGGAGGCCCAATAAAACTTTTGAGATTTGTGTAGGCATCTGGTGCATTCGTCTACCTCGATGGCAGTACTCAAAATTCATAGTGCCCGAAATGGTCATGAAAGACCATCTATGGAATGCCCAACTCCCGGATCTCCAAATTGGGTACCCTGCGCGAAGATCGATCAACAGAAAGACACTACTCCCAGTGCTGGTCAAAAAAGATCATCAATTCGCATCAAGGGTGTAGATACACCAATTTTGACCATCAAGTAACACCTGGGAATAACCCACATTTGGGCATCTAATAGAAAACTAGAAGTTCAGGAAATTGAAAACCCTAAAACTTCACCTGGACCAAACCAGAAGCCCTAACCCTAAAAACCCAAAAAACCTAGAAATCCCCTAAGTCCCTGGCAAGGGGCGGCTAACCCTAACTAGCCGCCCCATACCAGGCGGCTAGTTGGCACTAGCCGCCCCCCTGTCCGACCCAGAACCGCTTCCTTGCATGGGATATAAAGCAGCATTAAATGCTGATAATTGCGGCGGGTTGTGACCTTTAGCCGCCTTATCTTGGCCGGATCGATCCCAGTAACCGACTCAAGCCACCGCTTGTCAGAGATGGGATGTTTGGAAGGTCATGATGGGGGCGGCTACTAGAAAGTAGCCGCCCCATCCTGGGCGGCTAGTTAGAACTAGCCGCCCTTCACCTGGTCCTGACAAAAGAACTAGGGAATTAAATAAGGAGTCTAATCAAATACACTATTAACCAAGCCATCCTATTACCCCCTGGACATTCCCCTACCTCTTTTTTACTATAAATAGAGGGGGTCCCAAGCCTTTCAAACACATTTACAAATCATCTTCATATCTAAAAATCCAATTGGCAATTCACTCATAGTCCACACCCCTTCCACTACCAAAAATCCCTAGAGAGAGAGAGAAAGAGAGCCCCTTTTGTGAGAGAAAAACTCATTCTCTACTCAAACACACCCTCTCATTACACCCTCTAGAAACCCGGGTTAAACCTAGCTTAACCACTGTCGAAAACTAAACCATTTCCTACCGAAGTTCTGCCCAAATCAACCCAGGCCCCGGACGGCTAAACCCTAGTAGCCGACCCATACCCGACGGCTGAATCCCACTAGCCGCCCCATATCCACACCCCACTTGCACCCCTTTGTCCCAAGACTCTTTTAGTCAAGCCCCGGAAGCAGATGGCGACCACACAAACCCCTTGAATCCTCTTGAGCCGTTGTTGGGAGCCTCAACCAGGAACGATACCACCCTTCCGAGAAGACAATCCGACCGAGCCCGCCAAGGCACGCATCCAATCCGAATCCCCGAAGAACCCCCACACACGCACCACACGCGGATTTTTTTCAACACCGATGAATCCGATACCGACAAAGGGGTACTTTATCTTCAATCCCTACGGGGAGATCAAAATAATTCATGGGACAATAAAGTCCAAATTCTGTTCCTCGGGCATGGCTGGCACTCATGATGTCACTTACATGTTGGGTAAGCCGCACGACCGCACTTAATCCGCAAGACACGCAACAGGAGGTCATCAATTCCTAACCACGCCTGCATGACGTCATCTATCTGATATGGCAGTTGAGTCTCATCACGGATGCTTAGCGTCGCGTCTCCTCATTTACGATCTATGTGGGGGCAAAATGCAACAGTACCGCAAACTGTGCTTCACATGCCGCCAACAACAAGTCGCCCAACTATAATCATTGGAACTCCAGCATCATGCACTCAATGGGCAGATTCATCACGGGGAGTCCAAGCTCTTCACATCATCTAGTAGCACTCCACCGGTGTGGCCTCTACCTGGTAGCCTCCCACGTCCATTATCTCCACTATATGGACTCATCGACAAGCGTCGTGGATAGTACCTAGGAGCACCTCACAGGACTCAGGCCTCTACCGGGCCGCTACAACGCATGATGATATATCGAAGCGATTCCATATGTGGCTATGGGACCCTAGTCCATAAGCTATCGCCCACCAAGCTGCAAAAGGATGCACTCAATCCCGATTGTACGCATCACCACTCGCTATTGCACCTTTCAAGTGAGAGGGAAAGGCAATCATCCAAAAGATGTTTCAAAGATATTCCATGACCGGGGAA
Source organism: Acorus calamus (assembly GCA_030737845.1). Lineage (NCBI taxonomy): Eukaryota > Viridiplantae > Streptophyta > Magnoliopsida > Acorales > Acoraceae > Acorus > Acorus calamus. The sequence goes on from CM060861.1 coordinate 16,023,117, forward strand.
AAGAACCTCTTGAGATGCACCCTAGCCCGGGTCTCAATGATGACCCTGCAAGGCCTCTTAATCCCGAGTAGAAAAACGGAAGAAGACATCGCTCATTAATGAACAATACGCCACATCCTCAAAACTTGAAACTGGTGACGCACGCGAACTCCATGGTTACCAGCAATATCGATGTCCAAGAACGAAGCTCCATAGTCAAGACGTGATCCAACCTTAGGAATTGCAACGATCAAACAAAACGACACAACTGTGCTAGAAACTCCTTCCCAAACCTTAGTCCCAAAACAGGGGACCCAACATAGACCCTGATCACTCGACCCAGTCAACAACTTAAGGGGGTCCACGGGTGGCCACGTCCACGTCCACGGATGTGAGGAGGCATGTCAGCAACCAAAGAAAACTTCTAAAACCAGAGTACTCGGATAACAATCCTACGACTCATCTATATGACTCGACTTAAGCTCTGACAGGACTTGGCTCTGATACCAACTTTTGTCACTCCCCAGGACGGCTAGCCCAGAGACGTGACAATAATATAATATCAGCTATCAAACAAGAGGTCAAAGACGACACCAATATAAAATACACAAGGCTAACAAGTAATGATAACTCATAACTCAACTGAAATGCGAAAGCATAAAAATAACAATAAGTCTGTAAATCAAAAATATTATTACAGACTCGAATACACAATCACTGTCCTGTGAGAGCCAAGTCTAGACCAATAAAATACAACTACTGTCACACACACGATTTACAAATACACAAGACTCCAGGACTGCTAACAGCCTCGCACTCGCCAATTCGCCGGACAGGACACCTCCACACACGCAAGACCACGCCATAGGGAAGCTCCAGCTCCACGCCCAACAATACCCCTGTAAAAGAAATAGTACGCGAGGGGTGAGCTACAAGCTCAGTGAGTAGTTGAAAACCAAACACCACTACAACAATTTAATGTTAAGGCAAATTCCTTTCAAGGAAAAACATGGGTTGAAACCCAATGGATAATAGGGTCACACGGTGGTGCAACCCACCTCACCCTCACCCTCACTCACAAAGGGAGACTCTTGGGACTCTTGGGGAGAGACCATACCGTTTGTCAAGGAGACGCGGAATTACTGATCTACACAACACTATTGGATCATCTACATAGAGGTAATTGTCCATCGGTGTCTCTCAACATTGATACTTAACCAACCCCAACAACTATGGGAATGGATGAACAAATAAATGGGTCACATAGCAACGTAACACAACACATTCCCCGCCCCCGCCCCCGAAGGGGAGCTCCAGGGAGACCCGGGAAGAAACGAGGGTTAACCATAACACCTTGTGTTACTGGTTAACAAGACAGAACGCGTCCATCTGCTACGAGGTAGAGATATACTTTGATACCTCAACCGTTAGAAGTAGCATACCCAGAGTATACTCGATGGGTATTTGGGTAATGTGACGATGTGACCACAACTCATCCTCACCCTAGCCCCCGGAGGAGTGACCCTAGGGACTTTTAGAACGAACTAGGTTGCTCTACCACCCATTGTCATCGGTAGTCCTCTCCCGGGGATCCTCTACCTGGTAGCCTATCCATGATTGCCATCCCTACCATATGGGCGCACCAACAGATGTCATAAATAGCGTCTGGGAGCACCCCACAGGAAAACTACAAACCGGGCAGCTTCGACACGGATCCGATGAAGGGGAGAACGACTTCAAGCTCGCAATATCACTTGGTAGCCCTCTCCCGTGCAGCCTCTACCTATCGGCCTTCCACATTCAGTACATTCGCTAGATGTGTACCGCGGTATGCAGCGGTAGCACCTACAAATGGTGGCACCTTACAGAACAGCTTATATGTCGGGTAGCTTCGACTCATGACGAAGTCAGGAGGAAGCGCCCTGCATTCGCAATGCGAACCCTATGGGAAAGCCAACTACCTTTGGTACTTATATATATCGATGATATCGAATACTCTTGTATTCCCACACGGATTCGTCACTCGAACGCGAGGACTATCTCAACACTCGTGCAGAAAAGCCAATAGCAGTATTCGATAGTTACGACATTAAGTTGGGCCTACCACTCCTATATATATGAGGAGAATCATTACGTAATTATATGTGCCACATGCACGGTAATATATTTAATAGCTATAGGGGTACTCCCTAACATGGATTTACATCATAAATAATAAATCATACAACATGCGTACAGGTATGGCCTACTTAAACATGCTTATAAGGCCATTAATCATACAATCATACAAAACAAATATCCAAACATTCGTTGGTTATCACCAACTTAAGAGGAAAGGGTCAAGCGCGATCTCGCGCACTAACAGGTGCATGCCAATTCTCAAACAAACCTGAGTCTAGTAGGAACTATATCTACTTACTCAGTTTACGCGAAGAGGGAGGGCGAGAGAGAGGGAAAGTTTCATTCTCTCTAGAAACTGGTCATAGCTTTGCCCTAACAGATGAGTGCAACAACTATACCACGTCCTCCAGTCTAATCATAAGGAAATATTAGTTACGCATCCGGTTATTAACCCAGGGTTAAACATGTTAGATATTACTCATATAGGGGGGCTGGAGTATTACAATACTACCTAAGGCATGCATACTCTATATATCCATAAACTCATTCGAAAATATATGCCCGAAACACAAGGGGCGCATAAAAACGCAGTTATTTAAACATGAATACATACTTATGCAAGTATACGGTAGAAACAGGGGGGTTCTACCCAATATACAAGCCATACAGCCTAGCATGCAATATCTAACATATTAGTGATGCAAATAAAGCCCCCATGGAAGTGCGGAGCACGACTGCGTGCATCGGGCACTCCTAGAAGGGTTGGAATCGAACCACTCACAGATACCCGAGTTATCGCGCACCCCATCCGACGAGATCTGTAAGGCAAGGGCATCCAAAAGATGAGTATAACCACATACAAACACATATAAATCATAAGGAATGCCTAAGACTTAAAATAGCACGCATACGGGCTCACACGCATGCGAGCACGCACGATCGCGCGCATATCCAAGTGCCCCAGCGCCTACCCGAGCCTCCGGACAGCCGCCCCCTACACGCGCGTGCACGCATTGGCGCGCCCAAAAATATTGTGCCGCACTCACGCACACTCGCGCGCACCTGCGCGCACGACCCACGTGCACTGCGCGCCCCGCCAGCGCTGGCGTGAACATGCGCGCACTGCGCGCCTCGCCAGCGCCCGCGTGAACACTCCGCGCACAACCTCTTTGGGGATTCTATCAAACACATGGGGTGGCTGAACCAAAAAGGGAGGGGAAACCATTAGAGGGCTTGAGAAAACATTGGATTAAGAAGGGGGAAGGGTGACAAGGCACAACAACACTTACACATCTTCTTTTCTCCATTTTGTGCTCCTTCTTCTCCATCACCCTCACTTCCTCCACCCAATACACACACAAAGAGGGCTGGACCAGAGAGCAAAAGAGGGGAAAAGAGAGCCCAAAGTCGTATATTTGGGGGTATTTATAGCCAAAGAGAAAATGAAATGACCAAGCCGTCCTCGGACTAAAAACTCTGGATAGCCTTCACTAGAATGGTAATAACTTCCACAATATAGCTTTGAATTGCACGATTCTAAAGCCATTGGAAAACTAAGAAGATTATCTACAACTTTTATGTCTATACCCAAATCAAATAACCTCTCCAGCTATTCTGCAATCTAGGCTAAACATCGAACAGGGCTGCTGCCTGAATTTCTCATCTTTGGGGTGTACTCAGAAAAATACCCCAGGTTCTAATGTATTATTGCTATAAATAGAGGAGGTCCCAAGCCTTAACAACAACAACATCACCAATTCAAAAACAACCATTCAACACCAACATCCCACAATCCACATTCCCTTTCCCCACTAGAAATCCCAAGACAGAGAGAGAGAGAGCCCCTTTTGTGAGAGAAATACTCATTTCCCTACATAAAATACCCTCTCATCCCACCCTCCAGAAACCCGGGCTAAACCTAGCTTAGCCCCTGTCCAAAACCAAACCCATTTCCTACTGAAGTCCTGCCCAAACCAAACCAGGCCCGAGACGGCTAAACCCTAGTAGCCGCCCCTGACCAGACGGCTCAAACCCACTAGCCGCCCCCCTATACACACCCCACTTACACCCCCTATGTCTCAGATTTTAACAAAATCAAATCTGAATACCAATCAAAACTGTATAATCCCAAAAATGTTATCAGAATTTAATAAAAAATTTATGGGCAGTATTAAACAGTACAAAGACCCATAATATGCAGTTAGATTATTAATCAGAGTCCTTAAACCCCAGCAGATAGCTAAATTCAAAATTTTAGCTACTCTGATCGAAAATAGGACTTTAAATGACACAAGCCTAACATCGCGTTCCCTGACCTCCCCCTGTCTGTATTGGAAAAGGGTCCGCGTAGTCGTTATTCACGGTTTCCTTCCCAGCGGGCGTGTGTGGGGGTTCTTCGGGGATTCGGATCCGGAGGGCGCCTTGGCAGGCTCGGTCAGATTGTCTCTCGGAAGGGGTGGTGGGGGTGTCGTTCCTAGTTGAGGCGCCCGACAGAGACTTAAGAGGATTCAGGGGTATGTGTGATCACCACCTGCTTTCTCGAAAAGCAGGAAAAGGTGGGGGTGGATTTGATCGCTTCCGTTGGGAGTTTGTGGGGTCTCCGCTCTGGGATACGGATATACCGTACGCAGGGGTGAGAAACAGGTGTCATGTTCTGCTTTCGGGATTGACTATAGGAGACTTGGTTCAAGTAGGGGGTGTAGGTGAGGAGCGGCTTACGGGTCTTAGCCGTCGGGTATGGGGCGGCTAGTTAGGTTAGCCGTCCGGGGCCTGGGCTGATTTGGGCAAAACCTGGGTAGGAAATGGCATTGGTTTTGGTAGAGGTTAAGCTGGATTTAACCAGGGTTGTAGAGGGTGGATTGAGAAGGTTGATTTGCGTAGGGAATGGGTTTTTCTCTCACAAATGGGACTCCCTCTCTCTCTCTCTCTCTCTCTCTTGGGATTTCAAGTAGTGGGTGTAGGGGGTTGAATTCTCTGTTCTTCTGTCAGAGACCTGGTGCGGGGCGGCTAGTTGGAACTAGCCGCCCAGTGAGGGGCAGGTATTCTCCAGTAACCGTCCCCATCATGACTGTAGATACCCCAATTTTGACCGTCCAGAGAGACAGAAATACTTCAAGTAACACACGGAAATCTCCCACAAGTGGACACAAATAAGAGAACCCAACGTTCGGTAAACCGGAAACCCTAAACCTAGCCGCCTAAACCTAAACCGGAAACCCTAGAACCTTAACCTAGCCCTAAACCGTAATCCCAGCCTTCACCTAAACCTAAACCGGAAACCCTGAACCTTGACCTAACCCCAAAACCTAGCCCTAAACCCTAATCCCAGCCTTGACCTAAACCTAAACCCAAACCCTAGCTCAAACCCTAAACCTAAGCCAAACCCTAACCCAGACCTAAACCAAAAACCAAAACCCTAAAAAACCTAAGTCCCTGGAAAGGGGCGGCTATCCCTAACTAGCCACCCCTCACTGGGCCGCTAGTTTACACTAGCCGCCCCCCTAACCGCCTCCTGGCCGACTTTGGACCAGTTCCCTGGATGGGACATAAAGCAATATTAAATGCTGATCATTGCGGCGGGTCATGACCTTTAGCCACCCTCTCTTGGCCGGATCAAACCAAGTAGCTGACCCAAGCCACCGCTTGTCAGAGATGGGACGTTTGGCAGGTCATGATAGGGGCGGCTACCAGGAACTAGCCGCCCTTCACCTGTTCTCTGACAGAAGAACCAGAGCATTAATGAGAGGTCCAATCGAAGCCAACCCACTCCATTACCCTCGGGATATTTCCCTGCCCCTCTTTTACTATAAATAGAGGGGTCCCAAGCCCAAATAGAATATCAACAAATCCACAAACAACCCTTCCACACCAACATCCCACAATTCACATTCCCTTTTCACACTAGAAATCCCAAGAGAGAGAGAGAGAGAGAGCCCTTTTGTGAGAGAAACACCCATTCCCCACATAAAATACCCTCTCATCTCACCCTCCAAAACCCCGGGCTAAACCTAGTTTAGCCTCTGCCCAAAACCAAACCCATTTCCTACCAAACCTCTGCCCAAATCAAACCAGACCTGGGACGGCTAAACCCTAGTAGCCGCCCCTGACCAGACGGCTAGATCCAACTAGCCGCCCCCCTATACACACCCCATACTCACACCCCTTTGTCCCATAACTCCTTTAGTCAAGCCCGGAGCAGAATAGGATTACCTGTTTTTCACCTCTGTGTACGGTATATCCGTGTCTCAGAGCGGAGACCCCACAAACTCCCCACGTAGGCGATCAAACCCAAACCCCTTTCCTGTTTTTAGAAAAAGCAGGTGGCGATCACAAAGCCCCCTTGAATCCTCTTGAGCCGCTGTCGGGCGCCTCGACCAGGAACCACACCCTTACCCCTTCCGAGGAGACGATCCGACCGAGCCCGCCAGGGCACGCATCCGATCCGAACCCTCCGAAGAACCCCCACACACGCGCCGAGACCATTTCTCGACACCGACAAATTCTGGCGATCACGGTGGGACCTCCCTCGTGAAAAACAACAAAAGGTAATCCTCTTCTGCCCCCTTTTACAAGCTTGACTAAAATGCTATCAACCGTCTAGGAAGTTTAGAGTTTCTCACTCCTTGAATTAAATCCTCTTCTACTGTGCATTATAACATCCTTTACTGCTTTCGTAAGTCGCACACAGCTGCGCAATCCTTTACTGCTTTCGTAAGTCGCACATAGCTGCGCGATCCTTTACTGCTTTCGTAAGCCGCACACAGCTGCGCAATCCTTTACTGCTTTATTTACTGCTTTCAATCTGCATTCATCCCCCCGCTCTACGTCATGGAATCCCACATGGAAGAGGAGATATTAGAGGAAAGGAATCACCAAGAGGGTCAGGCCACACAGTTCCTGACCCATCTAGAGGAAAGGATGGCTAGTCTAGGGTATCAAACGGTAGAGGACATGTTTCATGACCTCATTAACTACCGTCATGCCAAGACCTCGAGACAGGAAACCCCTGTCGAAACCCCTAAATCCACTCCCAAAGCCCACCAACACCCAGTCACTCGGTCAACCCGAGTGTCTTTTCATTCACCCCCCTTTCCCCCGCGAATCCAATGTTCCCAGCCGTTTCCACCCCAGGCCCCTAGCAGACCACCCCAAACCCGGGACCGCTAGGCAGCCCTCCTCAGGAAGAAACACTGGACGATACCATCCGGAGAATTCTCTCCGAGACTGGTCCCTCGGCCCCCAAACACATGTCTCTACATAACCTGAGACAAATCCCGTCAGTCCACACCGGTACAACGGTCGTGGAGACCCAGACATTCATTTAACTGCCTTTTATCTAGACGCACGCCCGTTTCTAGATAATCAACCTCTACTAGTCTTCCTCTTCCAGAAATCATTGGAAGGAGAAGCGCTACAATGGTTCTCCACCCTCCCTGTAGATCACTTGTTGAATTTCTTGGCTGTAAGCGAGAAATTCTTGGGCCGCTACGGTTACCAGAGGATTAGGACCCCCTCTATTTCAGATCTAACCGTAGAGAGAATGAGGCCTAGGGAGGAATTCGAACAATACGTGTCTCGGTGGCGCACCCTTGTCCACCGAACCGGTCTGCAACTCACAGAATGTCAAGAAATTGACATGATGTTACAGAGCCTGAGTCCAGAGCTCCGTACGAGCCTTTCGTACGGAGACTGCACTACGTATCAACTTCTGATTGACCGCCACAACAGGATTTCCCGTTGTGCAGCCCCAGTAGTACAAACCCAGTCCCCACCTATCAGCCATAGGGTTGGACAACCGCCTCGTAAGGCGCAAACCCCCACGGTAGAGGGGATCATTAACCAAGTATCGGCACTCTACCCGAACGGAGCACGAGTTCCTGACCGAGGAACAACTCCGAGACAGTACACACCCGGATCATCCGGATATGCACCGCCTCGGCAAGCAAATCAACATTTTACCCCTCGATCAGTACCCGTCCCCGTGCCAATACGACAAAACCCCACAGTCCAAAATTTCCCACTCCAAAGCCCTATAATCCAGAGCCAAACTCAAACTCGGGCTCCCTTTTACTCCGCCCCCCCCCCCAAGAGCACAAAATCCAACCCCTAGGCAGCCCGTACAAAGCTCTTATAACGAGGTTAGACCACCCGCATCCTACGACCAAAGACGAATGGGAAAGAGGGACTCTTACCCTCCCCTCCCAGAAACTTTAACTAGGATCTTTAGGGTGATGTTGGACACAAATAGTATCTCCCTCCCCGACGCCAGGCCTTCACTACCCGGGGCCAGCACGGCGCGTTACTATCAATATCATCAACAATATGGCCATACCGTAGAACAATGCATTGTTTTTCGGGACTTCGTTTATGATCTTAATGATGACAGGCGCCTTGACTGGGCCATGATCAAAGGCCATCTGAGCCAGGGAAATCCCCAAGCACCCAAGCCACTTGGCATATTGACTGACCCCTTGCCAGGACATACCCAAGCCTCCACATCTAGAGCCCACGCGGTCAACATGATCAGGAGAGGGAGACAACCATCGCCAGAACCAAGCAGCTCGGAAGATACTACTGATGGCAGCCTATCCGAAGAGTCCGAGGAGGAAGAGCAGAACGAGCCCTTCCAGCTGAACCTCGACGACCATGACCTCGCCATACTCTATGGCGAAGAAGAAGACGCACTCCTTGCCCTCCCCGCGGTCATCAACCTCGAGTCCGATGAAAGCGGACTAGAAAACCCGGGAGAAGACGAAGAAGAGCCATTCGAGGAGATCCCCGAAGGAGCTAGGGAAGGACCCGAAGGAGGGGAATGTACGTCGGATGATCTGCACCCGGACGACAACGGGTCCTCTAAGAGTACCGACACTGTCAATGGCCCCCGCCGCCCAATGACCATTTCATTCACTGACCAAGACCTCCCAGATCCCCGACTGCGAGTCTACCCCCTACACATCCGCGGACGACTTCAGATGTTGTGGCTGAACAACATCTTTGTAGACCCAGGATCGGGCATGAACATAATGACATGCTCCACTTACCAGAAGATACCCGGACTAGGCCGTCCTCCCGTCTAACCGGCCCACCATACTATCCAAGCTTTCAACCATACCGGGAAGACTCTCCGCGGCCCCGGAACATTCGAGCTATCCATCGGACCTCTCATCTGCGACGTAGCCTGCTTCGTGGCCGACATCGACACAAGGTACCCATTGATGCTGGGGCGACCGTGGTTAGACAGCATCCAAGCTATCTGTTCCCCCCGACACCAATGCCTTCGACTGCCCTTCTTGAATCATGTACTGACAATTTGGGGAGAAGCACGCCTCCAATACGAGAACGAGAACAATTGGGCCATACACAATATGTTCACCTTAGCCCTCCGACCGAGGAACGAGAATGAAGGCGGTAGCCCACCTGGGTCCCCTTGTGACAACAACTCTCCCTCAGAAGAAGCGGCCAGGACCCAGCATCCACCAAGCAATCTTGCGGTGCCCAACTCGATCACCTTCCTCCCCCATGAAGTCGCAAAAGCCAGAGCACGCTCCGCACCCCTCTCAATCACCGCCATACTCGGGGGAAGGGAATTCCGTCACATTCTCATTGACACGGGAGCGGAAACTAACGTCCTTACATATTCCGCCTACCAAAAGCTAGAAGGCCAGGTTCCCAGATTGGAGCCCTCGGACGAATACATTTACGCCTTCGACAGCACACGCAAGAACGCCTGCGGACTAGTCACGCTCCCACTGAAGATTGGCCCAGTCTCCACCATCGTTAACTGCATGGTGATGAACATTCAATCGCCCCACCCTCTGATTGTTGGGAGGACATGGCTCAACAGCATCGAAGCCGTCTCATCCACCCGACACCAATGTCTTCGCTTCCCGTACCGCGGGAAGGTAATATCCATATGGGGAGAGGCGCGCTCTAATAATACACAGGCCCGAAATTGGAGCGTCTGTGCCATGCGCATCCGGCTAGAGGTGCTCGCATGTTGGCAACCAGGCGCCACAGACGAAGAACTACTCCATCAAGGGAGGCCGTTGAAAAGACTCAGGGAGGGAGAATTTGGGAACAAGGGACCCCCACCAGACATCAGCCGGCCATCAAAAAGAAGCCGACCCGAGGAGGCAATACAAATTCAAGAACCAGGTACCGATCCTCCCGGGTAAGCTTTCATCACCCTGTACATATTTGTTTACAGCTTTTCCAAAAAAAAATCAAAAATCAAAATATTTGTTTACTAGCTTTCGCCTTCAACCCTGTACATATTTGTTTACCTGGTTCCCTTAAAAGAAATACAAAAAAAAAAAGCAAACAAAACATGCCGATCAGCTTTCATTCCCCAACTCTGAACATACTTACTTCTAGCTCTATTTCCAATCTTCTTTAAAAACCAAAAAAATGTTTTCTAAAAACATGTTTTCCACACTCCTTCAAAACAAAAGTTTTACAAGATCGTGTTTCCGTACTTCCAACAAACAAAAATGAAACACTTTCCCCGAACTTTCTTTACATATTTTTTTCCAAAAACAACGAAAATATTTACAAACTACAATTCCACACTCTTCTTCACGACGAAAATATATTCTAAATCTGCGCTTCCACACCTTTCTTCAAAGCAAAATATTTTACAAACCCATACTTCCATGATTTCCACCAAAAAAAACGTTTTACTAACGGTCTTTCCATACTTGTCTTCTAAAAATAAACTCGTTTTCCAAACTCTATCTCCATTCTTTTCTTTCCAAAAACATATCTATTCGCCAACACAGGCCCCTTTTCAAAAACATAAGTATACATTTGTCTTTACTACGCCTCGAACTTCTGGACGAGAAGAGATTAAGAGCGGCAGACCATGCCCAGGCCTACCAAAGAAGGGTGGCAAGGGCATTTGAAAAGAAGGTGATAAAAAGAAAATTCGAAATCGAGGAATTAGTACTTAAGCAAATCATGCCATCAAGACAGCCTCACCCGAGAGGAAAGCTGCAACCCACATGGGAGGGACCCTATGTGATCACCCATGCCTATTCCGGGAATGCCTACCGCCTGGTAGATGCCGAAGGAGTCGAGGTTCCAGGTTCGTGGAATGCACTTTATCTAAAGAAATTCCATGCATGAAAAGCTTTCAATACTTGAGAACTATTATTCTTCCTTCCTGCGATTTCCAGCGTTTAGTACTAGAAGATAGAATTATAAGACTCTCAAAGATAAACTCGTATCTATTTGAACACGTTTCCGCCAAATCATGTCATTCCCTTCACACACGTATAACTGGACTAGATTTGCCTGATGGAAGAAAAATTGCCTACCCCGTAGACTGGGACAATTTAAAACTCCCCAAAGCAAAATATCCCTTATTTTCGCCCCGCTCGTATTAACCCTAGGTCAAAATAAGGAGTTACCCGGACCTAGCATATGTCCCAAAAACTAGCTCTGGCACTATATAAACACTTCTAGAGGGGAAGCATGAAAAGAATCGGGGTGAAAAACAGAAGAGCCCCCCCCCTCAACTCGAATCAAAACACAAAACAAAAAAAAAAGAGAAAGATAGGCAAGGAGAGGCCAAACACCCAAGTGAACGGGTTAAACTCTCTATTTAGCAGGCTTTCACGCCTTTACGCACGGTATACGCTAAACAACGGCTATACCAGTACAGATCCAAACAACGGACTGTACCTTTCCACCCAAAAATAGAGAAGTGGTAAAAAGAAGAAAGCCAGAGGGACCTAGGAAGTAAGACATGTGCTAGACTGGGACAACTCTAAAATATTGCCCGAAAGGAAGATATTACTCTTACCTCATTCACCCTCTCCCCTTTCTATTTTGGCAATGGGGGGTTCAAAATTGAGCTATGTCCACCAGGAAAAGAGAAATTTTGACCGAAGGCAGATCACGTCCAGGTTTACACCTACACACACTCACACGAATTCATTTAGAAACTTACCTATCCAAAGGAAGCTTGTTTGACTTGACTCTTGGTACATTCATGGATTTTTCAGCATGTTTAGAATAATACGATTAAGCATTTGAAAACCATGAACCTAGAAAAATCGACGCCTAAGGCTTACCTCTTAAATACAATCCTGGTTTGGACATGAGTGACCACAAGGGCTCCTCCACGGGGTCTTGATGGCGTCTTTTACTTATGGAAATCAAGAACATTGCCCTCTCACCTAAAAAGTCATTGAAAAACTAAAATGCCCCCTTATGCCACATAAGCGTGCATTTTTCTTTTCCAAAACGCTTTGGCATCCGATTTTCTTGAAAATTGTCCCCACACATTAAAATTGTCCCCACATATTGTTCCCACAAATATTAAAATTATCTCCACTCACCTCATGCCCTTCCACACATGGTGAGAAGAAATTGTCCCCAACTCCTACACATAAGTTCTTCTTCACTCACGCACTTGGAATCCCTTCCTTGCGCACTAAAGCCTGGTCTCCCGCAGTTTTACTTTCTCGCATTTATATTTCCATTCCGCCTGAAGATGGATTGTAGCCCTTGACAATTCAAGCAACAAGGGCTCGAAAGTCAGTGCAGGGGCACAATCTGGACAGATTTAACACTTGGTCCATGGAAAGAATGTTTTTATAGGTATTGGAGGATAGAACGATCACAAAGACTTTCAGCAGCAGCAGCAGACAGGAGCAGCAGGACCAAACTACCCCAGGCAGGGGGCGGCTAAGCCCGACTAGCCGCCCCTGCCCTCTGTTCCAGGTAAGGAAGCCCCAGGCAGGGGGCGGCTAAACACAACTAGCCGCCCCTCACTGGGTGGCTAGTTTACACAAGCCGCCCCTTGCCTGCACCCCTGTCAGTTATGTCAGCCCATATCTAATCAACTCTTCAATACTTCTTTACCTATTAAAATCAAATTCTTTCCAAAACCTGCACGTACACATTACATACACACATTTCATACGCATATACATTCATAAAACCAAAATAAATACACTCCGAAAACAACCATATCTCGAAATCATATATCCATCCATGAATCAAACCTATGAAACCAAGATTCATCTACACAAACATACATATCCATGAACCATTCATGCTAAACTACTCTAACACATACATATAAAGGAGAATGATTAAATTGTCCCACTCAAACCCAAAAGAGGGCATAAAAACTAAAAGACTGTTTTTTTTTTTCTAAAAAAAAAAAACTAAAAGAGGGCATAAAAGGGAATCTCTTCCTTCAAAGCGCTCTAAAATCCGAAAGTTTTGAGCTACATCTCATCGAAATATCACCTAAGTCAAAACAAAAGAAGAAAAGCATGAATTCATCGCATATATACTATTCTTCTACTTAAAACCAAGACACAAAAGCTATACCTCGGCGTATCATCATCCGCTGGAGGCTGAGTAGGAGGAACGTCCTGACTTGGCTGAGAAGGGAGTGGCGGATGAGGAGAAGACTGAACCTCTGGAGCATCGGGAGCAGCAGGAGTCTCTCGAACCGAAGACGCGGCCTTCGCGTATATCCCACGACTCCGAGACGCCGAAGGGCGAGATGCACGGCTAAAAGTGGCCCCGGTAGCCAAGGAAGTCGAGAGAGAATGGTCAGGCTCAAGTGGAAGAAGATCAAGGTCCGCCTCGGTCATAGAGCCCCCTCCGACCAATTTCCCCCTCATAGTCGCCTCCCAGAGACGGACCTGCTGCATATCCCTGTCCCTCCTCTCCAATCTCTGTCGGAGGCGACTCTCCGTCCCTCTGGCCCGATCCTCGGCGGCCCTCAACCTCTCCTCCAACTCCCGCGCCCTCGCTTCCGACGCCCTGAGTGCCTCTCTGTCCCTATCCCCGGCTGCCTGGAGAGAACGAACCAGGTCTCCCATCAAACCTCCAGGAACACCCGCCGAAGCCTCCAACTCCGACACCCTCATCTGGAGGGAGTCCCTCTCACGGCCTAGGGTAATGAACCCCTCCTCCCTCGAAGCTATCATGGACCTCAGCCGGTCAGCTCATTCCGGGCCACATCCAACTCCCTCGTCAATTCGAGCTCTCGCTCGGACACCATGGAAGGAGGAGGGACAGAAGAAGAAGAAGCGCCATCAGCCCTCGCTCTCGACAGAGCATCCACCTGAGCCTCGAGGACCCGGACCTGGTCCTGCAAGCGTCCTCTCTGTGCCCGCAACGCCTCTATCTGCCTGGCCCGCGCTTGGAGGTGCTCGTTGGCAGTCTTGAGCCTCTTCTCCATCTCATTCAACTCAACCTGCAAAAGGAAATACCATTCAGAAGAGTTCAAGCAAAAGAGAACGAGGAAAGAAAAGGGATTCTTTAACTTACATAAGCGTCCGGGATCTCCTCCTCCATCGTCCCGAGGATATCCGCATACTCCCGACGATACCAAGCTAGGTATTCGTCACTCGAAGTCACCTCAGGACGACGCTCCACCAAGACGCCTCGACCCATCCATCCCGCCACGTACGTCGCGTAATTCCTCGGGAGATTCGTGTCCCGAGGAATCCCGGCCACCAGAATCGAAGGGCGCCGCGGAAGAGGATCGGGCACCCACTGATGGTACCCAAGCTGACGGACGACCCGGCTGATCGCATGTAACACGACCTCATTGAAGTAGATCAGCCAGATGTCTCGCGCCAGGGCCTCAGGAACCTCCTCCGAGTAAGGCCTCCATGTCATCTAAGAAAGCATCGAAAGATAGGAAGAGCGCTTAGTCAAAAAGAAAACCAAGTACAAGCCAAAAGATTCAAAGAAAACTTATACCTCTTCCTCCGACAAAACGCGGAAGGCCTCTCGGAATTGGGCGAGGCGGTGCAAGCGGGAAGATCCCCGGGGTTCCCATCTCATGGCCCAAGGGAGGGCATGATCGAACGGAGCCAAAGTCGGGCGATCGATGGCGAAGTGCTCATACCCGAAGATCTGACAAAGCGAGAGGAAAACCATCACGACCAAAGTAAAGCAAAACCAAGAAGAAGACACTCATCACTTACACATACCTGAAGGAATGGTGCGAAGCCACCAAGGTTCTTTCCTCCAGCCCTCTTGACTTTCTTCGAGAGCTCCGCAAACAAGTGGGCAAGCATCGCCGCTCCCCAAGCATAGCGCCCCATGCCCTCCAAGTCCCGCATCAGTAGAAGGGAATGAGAGGAGACCTTATCAGAGGCCGTCGAGAAAAGGACCCGGCCACAGAAGTAGAGGAAGAACGCTCTCAACTCCCTCCGTGCCCTCTGTGGACACACGGCCGCCTCTCTCGCCTCGATCATCGCCCGCCGCCTCTCGAAGCTAGCTGCAGCTTCACCCTTCTGACGCTCTGTGAAGGAACCGAGGCCGTACTGCCCCGAAAGCCGCCCCAAAGGGATCCGGTTCAACGTCCGCTCCCGCTCCACGAACTCCCATTCTCCGATCAACTCTCGGAAAAGCCCCCTGTAGTCAGGTAGGGTGGCCACGATCACCGCCTCCCCCAGAACCGGAAGGCCGGTGATCCGATGGACGTCCTCGAGCGTCGGCATGACAGCGCCGGTAGGGAGGATGAACGTACAACTCTCCGCATCCCATCTCTCCGCCAAGGCCTCCACATATGGACGGTGGACGTGGAATGGCTCGATCAGGAAGAAGGAACGGAAGCCCGCTCCATCCACCAAGCTCCTCTCCTCCTGCCCCAAGGCATCGTACCATCTCTTCGTCCCGTGCCATAAAGCCCGGATACGATTCGGCCTCTACAAAACAAACGAAGGGAACATGGGTTAGTTTAAAAACAAGCGAGAGGTAAGAGTCCAAATCTACGAAATCAGTTTAAACCATGCTTAGCGAAATCAAGACTCCCACATGCTAAAAGAATGAAAGTAAGAAACTACACTCCTCATATGATCACGCATGCTAGACAAATATCAAACACATCCCACCGTGGTCACCACTCACGCACTTTCTTACATCAAGCCTATCATACACACCTAAGCAATACAGCAATATAGAACTCGAACCCATGAAATGCATGCACCCCCTCATGCCCTACCACGATCAAACACGTACGAAACCACACACACATAGAAAACTATCGCATGCAAGCATATTAGCTATATCATTTCTCTCTCCTTTACATACATATGACAAACATGGATATATATATATAGAAATTGTCCCCCTCCCTATAAAAACAAACCCATAACAGCATGCTTACACATCCCGCCGTGATTAACTTATATACAAGCATGCCTATTAAAAAAAATAACACACATACACGAATATAATACACACATACAACCTGTTCATACCACCAAGACATGCATATACACCAAAAAATAAAAGGCTAAGACTAAAGAGTTAGAAACATACCATGGCCCGTGTGGACCCAGGAGCGTCCACCTCGGCCTCGTCGGGATCGTCCATCCCGTCGTCATCCTCCTCCTCATCCTCCTGCAAAGGCCCCCATAGCCCTACTCTCCTCCTCCTCAGCCCTGGCCTCTGTGGCCTCCCTATCCAACATCCCGACGAGGGCATCCAACGACGCCCTCACCTCCTCACTAACTCCCTCGATCCCTACCCCCTCGGTTGCACCCTCGATCGATTCTCCAACCCCCGGAACCACCTCCTCGGCCACCACCAGTCGATCCCCACGCCTCCTCTTGCGTGTATAGCCTATCACACTCCCCCCTACCTCCGGGACAGCCCCCGAAGGCAAATCCCCGACCTCACCCACGCCAATATCCACCGGCGGCACCTCCGTCGTACCCATACCCTCCCCCACGGCCTCGACCTCCGGCCTATCGCTCTCCGATGATGAAGAGCTCGGGCTACGCTCTCCACGAGCCACCCGTGGTCGTTTCCCCCTCGAAGCAATCGCCTTCGACCTCGTCATCTCCTCGGTTTGGAAAAGAAAAAGGAGAACCCAAACTAGGGTTTCAAAATCAAGGGAAAGAGAAAAAGTGAGGTCGAAATGGAGGAAAGAAAGGCAAAGAAATCAGGGTTTTCGAGTTTGAAACCGAAGGGAAGAAGAGAAGAGGGAAGAGAAACCGTTTTAAAAACATATGGGGAGAGAGAGGGTCTTTTCGGTTATAAGGGACCCAGTCGAGGGGCGGCTACCCGCGAGTAGCCGCCCCCTCTCGGGCGGCTAGTTGCAACTAGCCGCCCCTCCCAGTTTTCTCTTTTGCTTAAAAAACCCCCTTCCAATCTTTTCAGCCCTAAAATTCAAGGTTCTCCATACCAAACAGTCATGTATTGGCTTATTTCCAGACATTACTTGATCAAACACGACTCTCCCGAAGTTTTGCAACACATTCAGTACCATTCAGATTCAAATTTCTTCAGTTCTGGTTCTTTTCCAGAGTTCTTATCCCTCGGATGATCCAATTCACCCAAATCAACCTTTTACTTGCTTTCTGTCGGCGATATCCCCTCCTTGCTGAGTTTTCCCAAGCACGGGAATGGTAGGCACGAGGAAACTGACGCTGGGCTGCTCCGTGCACGATAGCTAAGAACCCCGACCGCGGGTTGGATCACTCACCATTTACTTTTCCCCGCCTTCCACCTGGATCATCTTCTCGGATAAAAATTCTAAGTCAAGACCAAGCCTCTGACAGCCTAAATCAACTCCCCGAAAAGTACTGTTCGTGTTGGCATAACTTCTTGAAGGTCGGGCCGGCCAAAATAGGGGTCTCTTTCCTTATCATCGGTCGAAGTCTTTCCTGCTTCGCACAAAGACTCCGTCCGATGAGGGACAATTGTAGATACCCCAATTTTAACCGTCCAGAGAGACAGAAATACTTCAAGTAACACACGGAAATCTTCCACAAGTGGACACAAATAAGAGAACCCAACGTTCGGTAAACCGGAAACCCTAAACCTAGCCGTGACCTAAACCTAAACCGGAAACCCTAGAACCTTAACCTAGTCCTAAACCCTAATCCTAGCCTTGACCTAAACCTAAACCGAAAACCCTGAACCTTGACCTAACCCCAAAACCTAGCCCTAAACCCTAATCCCAGCCTTGACCTAAACCTAAACCCAAACCCTAGCTCAAACCCTAAACCTAAGCCAAACCCTAACCCAGACCTAAACCAAAAACCAAAACCCTAAAAAACCTAAGTCCCTGGAAAGGGGCGGCTATCCCTAACTAGCCGCCCCTCACTGGGCGGCTAGTTTAAACTAGCCGCCCCCCTAACCGCCCCCTGGCTGACTTTGGACCAGTTCCCTGGATGGGACATAAAGCAATATTAAATGCTGATCATTGCGGCGGGTCATGACCTTTAGCCGCCCTCTCTTGGCCGGATCAAACCAAGTAGCCGACCCAAGCCACCGCTTGTCAGAGATGGAACATTTGGCAGGTCATGATAGGGGCGGCTACCAGGAACTAGCCGCCCTTCACCTGTTCTCTGGCAGAAGAACCAGAGCATTAATGAGAGGTCCAATCGAAGCCAACCCACTCCATTACCCTCAGGATATTTCCCTGCCCCTCTTTTACTATAAATAGAGGGGTCCCAAGCCCAAATAGAACATCAACAAATCCACAAACAACCCTTCCACACCAACATCCCACAATTCACATTCCCTTTTCACACTAGAAATCCCAAGAGAGAGAGAGAGAGAGAGAGAGAGCCCTTTTTTGTGAGAGAAACACCCATTCCCCACATAAAATACCCTCTCATCTCACCCTCCAAAACCCCGGGCTAAACCTAGTTTAGCCTCTGCCCAAAACCAAACCCATTTCCGACCAAACCTCTGCCCAAATCAAACCAGACCTGGGACGGCTAAACCCTAGTAGCCGCCCCTGACCAGACGGCTAGATCCAACTAGCCGCCCCCCTATACACACCCCATACTCACACCCCTTTGTCCCATAACTCCTTTAGTCAAGCCCGGGAGCAGAATAGGATTACCTGTTTTTCACCTCTGTGTACGGTATATCCGTGTTTCAGAGCGGAGACCCCACAAACTCCCCACGTAGGCGATCAAACCCAAACCCCTTTCCTGTTTTTAGAAAAAGCAGGTGGCGATCACAAACCCCCCTTGAATCCTCTTGAGCCGCTGTCGGGCGCCTCGACCAGGAACCACACCCTCACCCCTTCCGAGGAGACGATCCGACCGAGCCCGCCAGGGCACGCATCCGATCTGAACCCTCCGAAGAACCCCCACACACGCGCCGAGACCATTTCTCGACACCGACAATGACCTGTCAAACGTCTTATCTCTGACAAGCGGTGGCTTGGGTCTGTTACTTGGTTTGAACCGGTCGAGATGGGGCTGCTAGAGGGCACTATCCGCTGCAATAAGCAGCATTAAATGCTGCTAGTGATCCAACCCTCGGGCGGGGTTTTTAGCCTTCGTGCACGTAGCAGCCCAGTGTTAGTTTCCTCGTGCCTACCTTACCCATGCTTGGATAGCTTAGGAAAGAGGGGATATCACCGACAGAGAGCAAGTAAAGTGTTTAAATTGGTGAATGGATCATCCAAAGGATGAAAACTCTGGAAAGGAACTAAAACTGAAGAAATTTTTGAATTAAACGGTATTGGAAATGTGGTAAAAACTTCTAGAGAGTTGTGTTTGATCAAGTAGGATTTGGAAATGCACCAATACATGGCTATTTATTTTTAGAAAACTTTAGAATTTGAGTTTGAAAAAGGGGTGGTTGAATTGGGTGTTGGGGAATTGTAATGGGGGACGGCTAGTCAAAACAATCCGCCTGGGAGGGGATGGCTACTCGTGAGTAGCCGCTGGCCGACTGGGTCCCTTAGAACCGAAAAGGGACCCTCTCTCTCGCCACACGTTTTAAAACAGTTTTCCTCCCTCTCTTCTTCTTCTTTTCGGTTTCAAACAAAAAAACCTTGGTTTACTAGGGTTGGGATTGTTTTGCATTCACCTCATCACCTCTTTTCTTCATGATTTCGAAACTCTAAATTCTCTTCAATCTCCTTTTTGTGTGAAATCGAAGAAATGACGAATGGAAAGAGGACGGCTTCGATGATGAAGCGCCTAAGGTCTTCCCGAGAGCAGAGAGGGGCTACCTCAAGGTCGGGTTCATTGGGGAGTGACGGTTCGGAGAGCAGGCCGTGGTGGAGGCAACCCAAACGGTGGAGACACCAATGGTTGGCACTGGTGGAGGTGTCAGGGCTTCTTCGGGGGCTGTCCCAGAGGTAGGGTGGAGTACAATAGGGTATACACGCAAGAGGAGGCGTGGAGATCGACCAGCGGTGGTCAAAGAGGTGGTTCCAAAGGTTGGAGGTCCGGCCGAGGGCGCGGTCGAAGGAGTGGAGGTAGAGGGGGTTAGTGAGAGCGAGAGGGCATCATTAGATGCCATCGTGGGTATGTTAGATAGGGAGGTTGTTAGGCCTGTGTCATTTAGAGTCTTATTTTTCGATCAGAGTCGATAAAATTTTTATTTTTACCTATCTGCTAGAGTTTGAAGACTGTGATTGAAAATATAACTGCATATTATGGGTTCTGGTACTGTTTAGTATTGCCCCTAAAATTTTCATTAAATTCTGATAATGTTTTTGGAATTGTGCAATATTGATTGGTATTCGGATTTGATTTTGTAAAAATCTAAGATGAAGAGGTTTAAATCCAATATTATTCTGAGATGTTCAGTTTTGAGCTAGCATTCATACAAAAGTAGAATTGGATCAACTGGATTCATGAATCAAAAGCTACTGGTATTTTTCCAATTATACCTCGAGGATGTGAAATCCTGGCAGCAGCCATGTTCGATGTTTAGCCTAGATTTTTCGAATAGCTAAAGAGGTTATTTGATCTGGTTATAAATATAAAAGTTGTAGATAATCTTCTTGGCTTTTCAATGGCATTAGGATTATATAATTTGGAGCTGTATTGTAGAAGTTATGGCCGTTCTAGTGAAGGATGTCCGGAGTTTTTAGTCAGCTTGGTCATTCCGTCCCTCCTTTGCCTATTTAATCTCCCCCATGTGCACGACTTTGGGCTCTCTTTCTCCTCTTTTGCTCTCTGGTCCAGCCCCCCTTTGTGTGTGTATTTGGTGGGGAAGGAGCACAATAGGAGAAAGAAGGTGTGCAAGTGTGGTGCTTTGGCACCCCCTTCTTTATCCATTGTTTCTCAAGCCCCTCTAATGGTTTCCCCTCCCTCTTTGGTTCAGCCCCCCATGTGTTTGTGTCTATGCCTAAGTGAGGGAGAAGAAGAAGGAGTGCTTGGATGATGGTGGAGCAAGAAGTAGAAGTGATCAAGGTTAGTATTTGTGCATGTGTGTGGAATTGTTGTTCTTTCCTTCTCCATCCCCTACCCTCTCATTTGGGTGAGTTTTCCCTCTTCTTTAGTTGGTTTCAATGCATGTTAGGATGCTTGGGAGGGCATGCATGTGAGGGGTTTTGTGTTGGATTGCATGTGGAGCATGGGGAGAGGGTGTAGAGGTCCGGGCGCGCGGGTCTGCACGCGCAAGCGCGCCCGCGGGAGTGCGCACGGGTGCGGGCGCGCTGGGGCGCGGGTGCGGACGTGCGGGTTGGGTGCGCGTGTCTGCGTGCGGGAGCGCGCGTCTGCGCGTGGGGTGCGCATGCGGGGCACTCGAGGCTGCGTCCAGGGCTCCCCGGGGGTGCGTGTGGGGCTGTCCGGGACCTGTTCGCGTGTGCTGAGGGTCGGCACGCTTGGGTGCAGGTCCGGGGGGCTCGGGCACGCGTGCGTGCATGCATGCTTGTGTGCGTGCGAGCCCGTATGCGTACATGTCTAGTTTTAGGCATTCCTAATTATTTTTTTACGTGTTTGTATGTAGTTATACTCATCTTTTTCGATGCCCTTACCTTGCAGATCTCGTCGGATGGGATGCGCGAAGACTCGGGTATCGGTGAGTGATTTGATTCCAACCCTAAGGGATGCCCTCGATGCACGTAGTCATGCATCGTGAATCCATAGGGCATCTTTGCACCCTAAATATATTAGATATTGCATGCTAGGACCGTGAGGCTGATATATTGGGTAGAACCCCTTATTCTACCATGTACGTGCCTACGTATTGTATTAATCTATGAATGATTGTGTTGCATGCGCCCCTTTTGATTGGGTTTCCCTTGTGTAAATGTATAAATGTATAGAATATGGCATGCCTTAGGTGATTCTTATTTGTACACTACCCCTATGTTAGTAAGCGTGTGTAAATACCAAGTAACTGCATAATATTCCCTGGTAATAAGGCTGGAGGACATGGTATAGTTGTTGCAGCCATCGTGTTGGGGCAAATCTATTACCAGCTTCCAGAGAGGATGAGACTTTCCATCTCTCTCTCTCCCTCCCTCTTTGTGTAAACTAAGTAGATGTGGTTCCTACTCAACTTAGGTTCGTTTGAGAATTTTGACACGCACGGGTTGGTGCGAGAGATCGCGCTTAACCCTCCCCTTTGAGTTGATGATATCCAACGCCTGCTTGAGTCATACTTGTGTAATTGAATGTTTATTATGCCCTTATATGCATGTTTGAGTAAGATATTTCTTGCATAGTTAATTATATGTTGTATATATACATATGCTAGTATGGCCATGAACCTTGCCTAATGTGTTTAGACAAGTGTATGACCTCTTATGGGGTCATACATTGGCGTTGTCACTTAGAATAAAATATCTTCCCCGCATCTGAGTTATGCGCCCTAGAGGGAATTCATGAGAATTCGATGCTCTTATCGGTGGTTGATAACCGATGATGACGGATCTATAGGGATCGCATTTCGCATGTGTTAAGTGTTCTCCCCTTCGTCGGCTCCGTGTAGAGACTGTCCTGCGTAGTAAAGTCCGGTGGGGTGCTCCCAGAGGCTATTCATGACACTGGGAGGCTACCCAGTAGAGGCCAAAACCCTGTGAAGTGCTCCCAGATACTATCCACGACGCTTACTGGTCTGTCCATATAACAGAGATAGTGAACGTGGGAGGCTACCAGGTAGTACAGGCCATACTGGGAGAGACTACCAGATGATGAGCGGTGTAGAACAGTCAACCTCATCCCAAAAGTCATATGTCACCCTGCGAGGGTGAGGGTGAGGGTGTTGGTGAGGGTGAGGTGGGCTCGAGTTGATACTTGATCCACCCGCTGGAGTAACTGACTTTCCCATAGGGTTCGCGATGTGAACATGTAGTTGTTCCTCCTTGTGAGTCCCAAAAGCCTCCCTTTTGGGAGTGAGGGTGAGGTCAGGGTATGGTCGCAATGCCACGTGACCTTATTACCCGTCGGGTTTCTACCCATGCTTTTCCTTGATAGGAAATTGCCTTAGTGTTGAATTGTTGTATTAGTGTTTGGTTTCTGGCCACTCACTCAGCTTGTAACTCACCCCTCACGTACTGTTTCTTTTGACAAGGGCGTTGTTGGGCGTGAAGCTGGAGCTTCCCTGTGGTGTGGTCTTGCGTGCGTGGAGCGTTCCGTTCGGGGGTTGACGAGTGCGAGGCTGTCAGCTGTCCAATAGTATTATGTATTTGTAAAGTGTGCATGTGGCATTTGATGTATTTTATTTGGCTAGACTTGGCTCTCACAGGACATTGATTGTGTATTCGAGTCTGTAATAATGTTTTTGAGTTACAGACTTAATGATATTTTTATGCTTCCCCATTTTCAGTTGAGTTATCAGTTATCATTGCCTGTTAGCCTTATGTATTATTTATTGGAGTCATTTGTTGACCTCTTGTACTTGATAGCTGATATTATATTATTGCCACATCTCGGGGACGGCTGCCCTGGGACGTGATAAAAGTTTGTCCATATAACAGAGATAGTGGATGTGGGAGGCTACCAGGTAGTAGAGGCCATACTGGGATAGACTACCGGATAATGAGC
This sequence comes from Acorus calamus, assembly GCA_030737845.1. Classification (NCBI taxonomy): domain Eukaryota; kingdom Viridiplantae; phylum Streptophyta; class Magnoliopsida; order Acorales; family Acoraceae; genus Acorus; species Acorus calamus. The sequence continues at coordinate 16,046,954 of CM060861.1, forward strand.
GCTGTAGAACAGCCAACCTCATCCCAAAAGTACTATGTCACCCTGTGAGGGTGAGGGTGTTGGTGAGGGTGAGGTGGGCTCGAGTTGATACTCAACCCACCCGCTTGAGTAATTGACTTTCCCATTGGGTTTGCATTACGAACATGTAGTTTTTCCTCCCTGTGAGTCCCAAAAGCTTCCCTTTTGGGAGTGAGGGCGAGGTCAGGGTATGGTCGCGCCACCGCGTGACCTTGTTACCGTTCGGGTTTCTACCCATGCTTTTCCTTGATAGGAATTTGCCTTAGTGTTGAATTGTAGTGTTGGTGTTCAGTTTCTGGCCACTCATTGAGCTTGTAGCTCACCCCTCGCGTACTGTTTCTTTTTACAGGGGCGTTGTTGGGCGTGGAACTGGAGTTTTCCTATTGTGTGGTCTTGCGTGCGTGGAGCGTTCTGTCCGGCGGTTGATGAGTGGGAGGCTGTCAGCAGTCCTAGAGTCTTGTGTATTTATAAACCGTGCATGTGGCACTTGATGTATTTTATTTGGCTAGATTTGGCTCTCACAGGACATTAATTATGTATTCGAGTCTGCAATAATGTTTTTGAGTTACAGACTTAGTGATATTTTTATGCTTCCACATTTTCAATTGAGTTATCAGTTATCATTGCGTGTTAGCCTTGTGTATTATTTATTGGAGTCATTTGTTAACCTCGTGTACTTGATAGCTGATATTATATTATTGCCATGTCTCGGGAACGGCCGCCCTAGGACGTGATAGAGGCCACAAAGGCCAGGGTTGAGGAGGAGGAGAGAAGGGCTATGGGTGCCTTTGCGGTGTTGGCCTTTGGTGCGGTGGGCACAGAGGAGACTGGAGGTGTCAGGGTCAAGGCCGGAGAGGCCACGCATGTTGGGGTTGAGGCCACAAAGGCCGGGGATATTGGTGCAGAGGGGGAGGCCGAGGAGGAGGGAGATGACGACAGGATGGATGACCCCGATGAGGCCGAGGCGGAGGCTCCTGGGGTCTCGGAGGTGAGGGCAATGAAATTATAGGAAAGGTTGAGGGTGGTAGATGATCGAGCCAGAGGTGTGGAGAGTCGCCTTCGACAGAGATTGGAGAGAAGGGATAGAGACATGCAGTAGGTTCATCTCTGGGGTTAACCATGAGGCGAAAATTGGTTGGAGGGGGTTTAATAGTCACCCTCTTTACTCTTTTAGACTAACACTTTGTTTTAATCCTCCCCTTTTAGGGTTTCTCATAATCCTCCCCTTTTAGGGTTTCTCATAATCTCTCCCTCTCTCATTATTTAAATAAGATGATTTTTTTTATGATAGAGTCCCATTTTAAAAGAATTTCTAAGGCCCCATTTAAATTTTCAAATCTCAGGATCGGCGCTGACCAAACTCAGATCAAATTGTTTATCATTTAAATTTTGAGGGTTGGAGTGTTTGAAATGGAATAAATTACTAACCTAAATGAGTTATTGATTTAATTTGAGAGGGGGCCAAAAGAATTGATCAATCATAGCGGATCGGTTAGCGTAACGTTACCATCGACGATGACAATGATAGGCTCAAAGTTTTAATCGGGCACCACAATCATTGTGTTTGCTAACAATGACTATGCAAGTCAACACACGATTGATGACTCAAAACAAAATCTCCTACTAAACCCCTGTTTTAGTTTTTTTTTTTCTTTGATCATGTGAAAAATAAATTTTTTAAAGATTAAATTTAAAATTATTCAAATATTTTTTGCAATGTAATCATATAAAATGAATAGAAGATTCTATTTTACAATTCGGTCACGATGTCAACTAATCTGTTGTTTTTCAGGCTGATCAAGATTACATACGATAAAAAAGGATAATTTTTAAAAATCGCCTCATACTTTTGAATATTTACAAAAGTAGCTCCCCTAGTCACTGCCACATCACCACACCGACTGATCATAACAAAGCCTCCTACCAAATGCATATTAATGTACTTGTGCTTACCTTCATCTTCATCACCACTCCTTTAAAAAAGACACACACCACACACACACAGAGCACCCCCCAAGCCTAAGAAAAGCAGTGTAAACCATTCAAAAAAAAAAAAAACCATGAAGAACACCAGTATCTCCTCCACAATGTTCCTGGCTTTGCTTCTCCTCCTCCTCATAACAACCTCCCAAGCCGAGGCCATCCACGTCAAGCGCACGTGCAACAGCACGATCGCGGGGTGCATCGAAGAGGAGGAGGAGTGGTCCCACAACGGGCGGCGGCTGCTCCAGAGCTCGGGATCAGTTTATGGTTCGCTGCAGAAGCAGCCGCCCTGCGCCACCAGCAGGGGCGGCGCGTACACGAACAGGTGCTTCAAGCCGGTAAATAAACCGACCCGACCATGCATTGGTTATTACCAATGCAGGAGTTCCACCTAGAAAGGGATGTTGGTTTCTCTCCTCTATGTTTCTTTTTAGTGATCTCCTCTGATGTAACAATTTGTCCAGTGAAGTTTACACATTATGGAATAAATTAACCTTGAATTCACTGTGTGCAATGGCTTTTACAGATACAGGGGTTAATTCCACTTAGAAAGGGATGTTGATTTCTCTCCTATATGTTTCCTTTGATTGATCCTTCTTATTGTGTGGTAACAATTTATCCAGTGAAGTTTACACGTTAGAGTAAATTAAACCTGAATTCACTCTGTATGCAACTTTGGATTCAATGGATTTTTTTTATTGGTAAATATTTTTTTTTAATCAAAATTCGGTTATAAAAAATTGATAAAAAATATTTATAGTATAAAAAATTCGGTTATAAAAAAATAGAGTGCTTTTACACGCTGTCTGTAGAGATAGTCTCACTGACAGTTCATATGTTTTTATAGTCATTTATAGAATTATTTATCTGTTTGTTAAAAACTTTTCATATTATCAATTTAACATGTTTATATAATAGATAAATAAATTTTATATATATATATATATATATATATATATATATATATATATGCCGACGATTAGGTGCGGTATGCGGTCGGTGCGGTGCGCGACGTGAGCCGTTCGATCGCAGGTCCATCGCATCCAACGGTCGACGTGAATCGCACCCGACCGTCCGATGCGATGGACCCGTGATCGACGGCCCGTGATCGCGCACCGCACCGACCGCACACCGCACGTAATCGGCTCCCTATATATATATATATATATATATATATATATATATAACCGATTAGGTGCGGCGAACGGCGGGTGCTGCAGCAATCACGGGCCGTCGATCACGGGTCCATCGCATCGGACGGTCGGGTGCGATTCACTTCGACCGTCAGATGTGATGGACCCGCGATCGAACAGCTCACGTCGCTGCCGCACCTGTCGTTCGCCACACCTCATCGCGAGTATATATATATATATATATATATATATATATATATATATATATATATACATTATTATTGATTATTTATTCATTTTAAAAAATTAAAACATTATTATTCTGATATGGTTTTGGTGTGAGAAGGGGGAACTCCACCGACAGGACCCCGTGAACTTTGATTGGAAATCCGACAAATTTGAGGAAAAGACAGCTGAAAGTGAGAACTCATCAAGTAAAAAAAACGAAAGACAGGAATCAATACTCACCCCACCTCCACCGAAGCCCTTGGGACGTCGACGTGGTGTGTGGTGTGTTTTGTTTGCTTACAATTATTTTGATTTTAAGATATACATGCAGCCAGCGCCTGACTCTGACATTTAAAAATTTAGGTGGTCCCAGACGATATTTTTATCCTATGAAAAAAATTTTGTTTAAAAATGATCTAATAAATTATTATTTTTAATCAATTGACTAGAAAAATTTTAAAAATAAATACGTGTTATTTCACAACTCAACTAATATATAGTTATTTAGAAATCTATCTTGTAATAATTGTATAAAAAAAAATTACAAATATATACATATAATATAATCTACACGAAGAACAAACATAATTAAAAGTTATAATACCAAAAAGAAATGATGAAATACAACAAAGCATCACTTGAACATTATTCCCCACAAATTTATTTTTTAAAATCAAATAAATACTATATCAAATAAATTCATGAATTTTAAGTTTTAAATTGAATTGAGATGTTTTACACAAAAAAAACCATTCAAATTGAAGTTTATAAAGGAGATCTCTCTTATATTAAATTTAAAGAATTAATCTTTCTAAATTTTATTATCTTTAATTTGTTTATATAACTGGATTGTAAAATTAGATTAAAATTCATATTTATTTTAAATTAAAAATTTTTAAATTTGAATACTATTAGATAGACAACTACACGTTGGATATTATATGGATATTTTAAAAAAAAAACTTATTTTGCAATAAATTGTGAATCTCGGTAATCTCTCTCCAATTCATTAAGATCTTAATGCAATTGATTGCATTTTTCTTGTCATTGAATGAGGCCTTGAATGAGTTAAAGTATTTCACATTTTTTGTAATGGGCCAGAAAAAAACTGAGGCCCATAAAACAGATATTTAACATTTGGGGTATTTGGGGCCCTTCCCTGGGCAGGCCCTAGCTACCTACTGGGCCTACACCCAGGGGCGGGCCTGCATACAGCTCACGGATTAGCGCGCCCATATGCAAATTTATAAGGAAAATGATGCGCTGTATATGTAGATTTACAAGAAAAATGGCAAGTTCAACAACCAATTCAACACACATTTTTATTTTTTTAAATATATACTTTTTATAATTAAATTATATATAATATATTTTTAAATGCTGTAAATATTTTTCATATGAATTAAATTCATATTTTTCTATGTTTTGTACAATACAGTATATATTAAGACAGCGGAGTGTGTGTGTCAGTGTGTGTCAAATGTACATGTGTATTTTTATGCATGCGACAATTTCATACATTGTGTATCGGTGATGTGGTATATATTTTAAAAATTCAACATTCATTGAATTACCGTAAAAGTGTCAATGCATTGAAACATGAATGAGAAGGGTCATCCATTTAATATACGTACGGATTAACATGAGTTAAACAATATAATCATCTGATTATTAATTAATAATTTATAAAAATACAAATTTTCTAAATAGTTATTTTACAATTCTTGGTAACTTCCAAGTTTATTCACCCGGCCACAGCCATTTTCCATAAATGGCAATTTGGGTTTTCCGAGTTTGAGAATACCATTAATTCGGTAGGATATCTCAATTCAAACATTGTTTTAATAGGTCGATTGGTTATCATGGGATTAATATTAGTAAATAAAATACTATCTGTGCTTCTTTTTATTTTATGAGATCTCTTTCCCCCGGCCCTTTTAATGAAACCTATGATCTTTTTTAATTATTTTAAATATCTCATTCAAGTTTATTGAGAGAGATCGTGAGATCTGATCTAATGGCCTCTCCATCACTGGTCCACCCCTCTTTTCTAACTATTGCATGGCCCTGCCTTTAACTATTGCTATAGCTCACTTGGGATCCGGGATCTGAAGAAGGTCGATTAGAGTTAGCTTTCGCTGACTGATCAGAATGAACTACTGCAAATCACATAACGATCAGTCATGCCCTCATCTATCACGTGCCTGTGTCTAATTTTATTCTCCAACTAGCACTTTTTTGTGTACAATACACCATTTCTCAATGCCAAAAAATGTTGCAAGAAGCTTATAAGTCTCGTGGAATGGACAAGCCAAGCTTAAGAATCCGTGATAAGCACTTCGTTTACTCAAAACTAAGCAAGGAAACCGAGGACCAAGTACATAGATTGATAGTCATCGGCCGGATTTATTTATTTATTTATTTATTTTATATCGGATGAATCCCCCATGGCTGATCTTACAGTCGAGCTGGGAAGGCTACTTCATGCTGTTTGTCCGGGTCCTACGGAAAATTCTTTCGAATAATCGCTAACAAACAAGTGGATAAGTCAGTGCCAAGATTCGAACAAGGACCTATCAGTAACACCACTAAGCTCTTAACCGTTGTGCTATGACCACTAGGGACAACCGACCGGATTTTTGTTATTGTTATTGCTGATGTATATTAATTTCTAGTTTTATCATCATAATTGTTTTTTTATAATTTTATCCCCGATCCAATTATTATGTATATTCTCTTAGATGTGGTGTAGATGAAATTTTAATGATGAAAGAGGGGATTTTATTAATTAAGTACTAGTGTACATGCACGCGCTTTCACGCGAGTAAATAAAAATGTTATTTATGAACTATAAGAAATATACACAGATTATTATATATCTTTTTTTCTAGGAATGATCACTAACATTAGAAAAGATATGTAAATTTTGAGTATATTTGTAAATTTTGAGTGAACTCTATTAAAAACAGAAATGAAGAAGATGAATTTCATATTCAGCGAACAATAATTAAGTGATGTAAATTAAATACAAAGAAGAACGTTATTTTAAAGACATGTAATTTTCAACACATGATATGAAATTAAGACAATGATAATAAAATTAAATAATTAATAAATGAGCCATTCAATGGAAAAAGGGAACAAAAACCAATTTGATCTATGAAAGTGATATATATTTTCTTTTTGAAACCTATGTCATATAAAATAACAAAAATTAATTTGATAATGGAATTCATGAGAGTATATACTTCATTTTTTTGTTAGTGGTGGTGTTGATAGTAATTGTGGGCTCCACTGGACTTAGAATCATGCATGTGAAAAAATAGAGTGGAATCAAATTCTCATAATTTTTTGTGGTAATCTCAAATTAAACAATGAATCTTAAATTAAATTATTATCCTACCCTTTATAAATTAATTAAATTACAATCTATAGTCTCTTCTCTTTTTTTTTACCAGTGTCTCCTCTCTTTATTTATTTTCATTTAACTAATTTAGAAAAATATATTTACTCTAAATACGTATTTAATTATATAACCAGTTGGATGAGGCACATCAAAGATTAAGTAGTGATTAAGTTCTAACATGGCAATGTTATCCGTGGAAAAATGTATAAAATGGCAATGTATCAAAGATTAAGTAGTTATAATGTTTTGAGATGATGGATCTTATTATAAATATGAAAATATGGATGAGGCACATTTTTGTAACACAAATAGGGGTTTGGTTGTGAAATTGATATAAACTTAGGACAAACGTGCAAAAAAACCCATAAAAAGACGAAATTGGCCAGTTTTACAAAGGGGTCTTATTATAAAACTGTTATAGATTGGGGGTCCATTTGCAAATAGCCCAGAGGAGATAAAAATCTGGATGAATCCTAGGGAGGTACCTGATTGTTAAACTGGTAGAAAGTGGGGGGATTTCTGCAAATATCCCACAGGATTTGTCCGGGCATGGTTACATCGTTTTGTCCTCACGTGGATCCCATTCTTTTAATGTATATATATAGTATAGATACATTTTCTCTTGGGTTTGGTGTATATGAACAGTTTTATATAATTTACTGATGTAATCCAATTCAAATTTGAATTTTAAAAAAAGCCTTATCTAAGAAAAATTTTCAGGCTTGCCATTATAGGTAAATAGGAACTTTTACTCGTGAAAAATATTTGTTCACTACAAGAAAAATACGTTACAGTGACGGTTTATAATCATCATCATATGTTATTAATCGTTTCTAATACATTTGATGATGTTTATACATATGTTCTTTATATATGGTGTCTTATTATGTATATAGTGACATTTTGACATATGTATGATAAGGGTTAAAAACCATCATTATACATATCTTATAGTGATGGTTAATTAATAACTAGGATCCATGCAACCCCCTGAAATCTAATTGAAATCCATATAACCCCTTGATTTTTCTTAAAATCCATATAACCCTTGAAAACACTTAATAAATCCAAATAACCCCCTGAATAAAAAAATTTTAATAGATGATGAATATTTTGTGAATATTTCATTTAATTAATCCTGACTGAAAACGCAATATACTAAAAAACCACTACAATGTGTTTAAAATGTGAAAAATCCTATAAAAATGATGATTTTATTCTCTCTGGATATATTATAAATCACAAGAGGCCTATGGATTGGGTGAGGGTGATGGTGTTTAGTCTCACATCGCCTAATGGGAGGAGATAGTGTGTGTTTATATGTGAGCACAACTCTTACACACCAAGACGCAATTTAAAGCCGTGAGCCCAATTAGGAGCAAAGCGGACAATTTCTAGCTATGTAAGCCTGGGGCATTACACATTATCATGAATCCACATTCACACATCTTCATCACTCCACAATCATAATTCAAACATTCTCATGACTCAAAAACAATTCCATCAATCTAAAACATTTCATACTTCAAACATTTTTATCACTTACTTCATTTCATCATCTAGTACATTAGATAGTTAAAGAAACTCACTAACAAGTTAGGTTGAAGAGGAGGCGCAGTGGTGGTGGTGGTTCAGGTGGTTGTGGGTGCGGCGAGAGCCCCGCATCTCCCCCTTTCCCTTCCCCTCTTTTGGTAAGTCCTTTACCCCTTCTTTTCTGATTTTATAGGGCTTAGGAGCTTTGGAGGGGTCTTGCATGCTAGGTGGTTGAGTTTGGGTGTGAGAGGAGGGTTGGGGAGGGGTTAGAGGTGGCTGGGCGCGCGTGCGGGTCTGTCTGTGCGCGTGCGCGTGCGTGCAAGGGCGTAGTCGGGTGCGTGCGGGCGCGCGAGCGAGCGCGCGGGATCGGCCGTGCGTGCAGGAGTGTCAGGCGCGCAGTGCGCGCATGCGTGCGCACGCGCGGGGGGGGGGGGGCGCATCTGGGCATGCGGCAGGGCGCCGGGGGGGGGGGGGGGGGCTCATGCGCGTGCTGCGCATGCGGGGCCACGCGTATGGCTGCCCGAGGGCTCGGGACATGCGTGCATACATGCGTCTCGCATGCGTACAAGCCCGTATGCGTGCATGTCTAGTCTTAGGCATTCCTATTTTTTTTTATGTGTTTGTATGTAGTGATACTCATCTTTTTCGATGCCCTTACCTTGCAGATCTCGTCGGAAAGGATGCGCGGTGATCCGGGGCATCTGTGAGTGGTTCGATCCAACCCTTCGGGATGCGCTCGATGCACGTAGTCATGCATTACGCATCCATGGGGCTTCCTTGCACCTTTATTATGTTAGATATTGCATGCTAGGTTAGTATGGCTCGTATATTGTGTAGAACCCCCTATTCTATCATATACTACATATGTCGTGTATTCGTTTATGAATGATTGTATTGCATGCACCCTTTTGATTGGGTTTCCCTTGAGTATTTGTATGTATGTATAGAATTTGGCATGACTTAGACCGTTTTGTTTGAAATACTACCCCTATTATTAGACATATCAAGCATGCTTAATTTGGGTTAACAACGGGGTACATGTATAATATTCCTTTGATTTAAGACTTGAGGGTGTGGTATAGTTGTTGCACCCATCTTGTTGGGGCAAAACTATGACCAGTTTCGAGAGAGGTTGAGGCATTCCCTCTCTCTCGCCCTCCCTATTTTTGCGAATTGAGTAAGTAGATGTAGTTCCTACTTGACTCAGGTTTACATGGAACTATTGGCATGCACCTATTGATGCGTGAATCGCGCTTAACCCCTCCCTTCTAAATTGATGCTATCCAACGCATGTTAGGTTGTATCTTGTGTGTTTGCATGATTGATACCATGTATGCATGTTAATGTAGGTCATGCTTGGGAAATAACTGTATGTTGTATATATATATGCTAGTATGCCCATGAACCTTGTCTAATGTGTTAGACAAATGTATGACCTCTTATGGGGTCATACCATGGCGTTGTCACTTAGAATAAAATATCTTCCTTGCATCTGAGTTATGTGCCCTGGAGAGAATTCACGAGAATTCGATGCGCTTATCGGTGGTTGATAACTGACGGATCCATAGGGATCATATTCGCATGTGTCGAGTGTTCTTCCCTTCGTCGGCTCCGTGTAGAGACTGCCTGGTGTAGTAAAGTCCAGCGGGGTGCTCCCAAACGCTATTCATTGATAGCTATCATGGGAGGCTACCCGGTAGAGGCCAGAACCCTGTGAGGTGCTCCCAGATACTATCCACGACGCTTGTTGGTTTGTCCATAGCAGAGATAGTGGACGTGGGAGGCTACCAGGTTGTAGAGGCCACACTGGGAGAGACTACCGGATGACGAGCGGTGTAGAATAGTCGACCTCATCCTAAAAGTCCTATGTCACCCTGTGAGGGTGAGGGTGTTGGTGAGAGTGAGGTGGGCTCGAGTTGATACTCGACCCACCAGCTTGAGTAATTGACTTTCCCATAGGGTTCGCGTTGCAAACATGTAGTTGTTCCTCCTGTGTGTCCCAAAAGCCTCCCTCTAGGGAGTGAGGGCGAGGTCAAGGTATGGTCGCGCCGCCGCGTGACCTTGTTAACCGTCAGGTTTCTGCCCATGCTTTTCATTGTTAGGAATTTGCCTTGGTGTTGAATTGTTGTGTTGGTGTTTGGTTTCTGGCCACTCACTGAGCTTGTAGCTCACCCCTCGCGTACTGTTTCTTTTTACAGGGGCGTTGTTGGGCGTGGAACTGAAGCTTCCCTGTGGTGTGGTCTTGCGTGCGTGGAGCGTTCTGTTCAGCAATTGACGAGTGGGAGGCTGTCAGCAATCCTAGAGTCTTGTGTATTTGTAAACCGTGCATGTGGCACTTGATGTATTTTATTTGGCTAGACTTGGCTCTCACAGAACATTGATTATGTATTCGAGTCTGTAATAATGTTTTTGAGTTACAAACTTAGTGATATTTTTATGCTTCCGCATTTTCAGTTAAGTTATCAGTTATCTTTGCATGTTAGCCTTGTGTATTATTTATTGGAGTCATTGTTGACTGCTTGTACCTGATAGCTGATATTATATTATTGTCACGTCTCGGGGATGGCCGCCCTGGGGAGTGACAGAAACACTACAATAATAGATTGGAATTTCAAATACGAAATCAAAGCTGAATTATTAAAATTGTGGAAAAAAATCACTCTTCTTTACAAACTTCATTATATTTCTCACTATAGATTCAATACACCATAGTGCACTTTGAGATACCATGAGGCTGTGTATCACTCGCAATACTATGTAATAATCCAGTAATTCCACTCTAAACGGTAAAGTTTATGTTTGCAACATAAACCATTCTGAAACAGAAAACTATTTCAGTATAGATAAATAATAAGATATTTTTTATTGTATTTTTAGTTATTTTTTTAGAAAACATAATAATAAAAAATTTTACAGTTTAATTGACCAAGCATGTTCAAGTTGTGGGTAAAATATGAATAAGATGTAGGTAATGAATTATAAAATTTTATAAAATAATATGACATTTGAGCCCCTTGATTTATAAGAGTTGATAACGAGTGATATGACATATGGATCCCTTATACTAGTAGAATAAATTGAGTGGAATAACACAATTATAACTAGAGAAACGTGGAATACTAATATCAATTTATTTTCTCTTATTCTGATATAGCTAAACTATTTTATTTCTTGCAAGCAAATAGTTTTTTAGGCTTATTAATCCTTATTCTACACTATTCTACTATTGGATATATTCTTAATTGTGATCCAAATTTTATTAGGTTATGAATATTTTATCTTCTCATTTAGGCAGTTACGAATTTGAATTAATTCTTTTCTATAGATCTTGATCAAGCCTTATCTATTTCATTTTGAGCATCGACAATACAAGAATTCGATTCGAGGGCTCCACTTGATTGCATCACGGAGAATCGGCGGAACCTCACGGGTCAAGATGTATCTCGGGAACGTTGTGTTGGTGAAATTTTGTGTGTATGGAGGACACATTCGTTTCAAGGATAACATCTCATATGTGCCTCTCGATCCGGCTATTCCAATCATTTTTCTATCGATCTTATCGATCTTATTATCTTCATATCATGAATCATATTATATATGAGTTCTTCAAATTAATTACTCTATGAGATACAACATATTTTTATAATTTTTTATATTAGTTCTAACAATCTTGAGACGAATGTGTCTCTTACTGAGCATGAATAATATAATTTTAATTGTTGCATGTTATTACCAATTCGAGAGTTTCATTTAAACAAATGGATTTTTTTATCTATTTAATTTTGATGATTGCTATCCTACTGATATGTTGCTTGGTAGGCTTATTATAATTCTTATGAATTTATAATTTGATATAACAAAAGTACTCATACTCGTTCCATTTTCATTTTATTATCAAATTAAATATGACAATCAAATTTTTAGCTGTGTGGTTATATTGCTTTGCTTGCAATATGGCATCTCTAGTTTTCTGTTCTCCAGTATTAGAAAAGAGGACTAAATTATGAGCATTAAAAAAGTGTTTGATATATTATAATTATATATTCATTGGTGAATAGTGTTCTCTAAAGGCATGCTATATTATATGAGTTGTGGGGTTGTGAATAAATTCACATATAACATTAAATAATAATTATAATAATAATAATAATAATAATAATAATAATAATTATTATTATTATTATTATTATTATTATTATTATTATTATTATTATTATTATTATTATTATTATATTAGCGATTAGGCTGGTTTAATTTTTCATCGAGAGGGATGGATACCCACCAATGAGTCACCTTAATTTTGTACCCAACTTTTGTGATTGGAGATCCCATGAAGGAAGTTCGATGTGGATTACGAATTGGTGAGTGACTGGAGGAGCACTTAATTAAGAGATTATTCTCTTAGTCTTTCCCTATGATGATCAGTGTTCAATTGTAATGGCGCAGACTGAGTTTATACTCTTAATGGGATCAAGGCTCATAGTCATATACTCAGAGGTAGATTATGTTTGGTTACAGGTACTCTTTGAGACCAACATATTTTTATGATTTTTGAGATTAGTCTAACATCTACTACCTAAACCAGGCTAAGTCTTTAGATAAAAAAAAAACTAGTAGTTACAGAGGCGCCCATATATATTACTTTTTCACTTTATATTAGTTGTTCATATATCTGCTATTATTATGCTAAAGACCAATTTCATTGTGGGCCATATATGTTTTATCTTGTATTTGTATCATTGTCAGATTTTCATTCTACTTAATAGTATAATAATGTGAAGTTTAAGTTTACCTTTTTTAATTATAACTGGAGGTTCAAAAAATAACGAGTCAGGTTCGGGTCAAGACGATCTGTACGCTCTGCTTCCTTTGACGACTTTCGTTAGGTGGCAGGCGATCCTCCTCCTCAAGTGTCGTTGAAAACAGTGTTGGGGGTGACATGCAGAAGATCGACCCTCTGAGACTCGAGTAAGTCAATGAATGATATGAGATTTTTTTATATGAGATTTTGTAAAAAAGAATTTCACATATCTCAATAGGGAGAGCTGGTTCTCTATTTATAATACCTTGGTGGGTGCCCTAGATTCAATGATGGATCTCCCTCTCATCGAATGAATGGAGAGAGATCCCAGATTTAGGGGATTAATTATATGTTATTCAAAGGGATTTGTAGAATCAGCTGTCATTATCCCTTGATGAATGCATATAATTTGTTGGGATCTTTGTGATTCAATTGATGATGTTTGTAAATAAATGATATATTGTTGTGATCTTAGAGAATCAGTAATGATAGCTCTAGATTTAATATATCCTGATAGAATTTAGAGGATCAGTCAATGATGATCCCTTAATGAAAAACTCAATGCAAAATATTGACTTAGATTTGTGCTTGTTGTCGGGCAAGGAGGGTTTTGATGTGCCAGAACCATGTTCGGTGGGTTATCCGGGTCATGGGCCCTCTTCAATCAGATCTTGGGTCGCCGTTACATGGAGCACAGTTGATGGCCTGAATTTTAACCCCTAGAAAGATTATATTTTTTTAGAGTAAAAAATTAGTTGTATTGTTATAAAAAAAAATCTTGTAAAATAATAGGTACAATTCATATAGAGATAGATTTTGAATTCCACTATCTCAATTTATATTTCATCATAAAAAAGTAAAAAAATATGCATTTAAAACATATATAAGTATGTATATAAAAAAATGTGCATTTTAAAAATGGGACTATAAATAAGATTGAAAATATAATTTTGGTTGTAAATTTAAGTGTGCTCGCTATTCCATGACCTGTATATTCCAAAGGGCATGTCTATTTCCACCAACCAATTAACTAATATTACCCACCAAAAAAACAAAAAAATCATAATTTAAACAACACTAATCTCACCAACAATTCGACAGTCTCCTTGTCAACCACTGTTTGAGCCATTCGACAGTCTCCCTATCAACCACTATTTCAACCAATTGAGAGTCTCCATGTCAACCATTATTTAAATCATTTGACAAATTCTTTGTCAAACTTCTTTTAAAACATTCGACAGTTGGTCTGTTAACTTTGAAAGACCATTTAAATTTGTTCAACTTTGTTGTTATTTGCATTTGATGTCGGTTAATTGGTTGGGTTTTGTATAGAGAACTTTTTGGTTGAACAAATGACATGTGTATTATTTGGATTTGGAGCTGTGATGGATTTTGGGTGCGATTATGTGTATGGTATAAGGAATGGATCGTTGCATTGAGTATTTCAATTTTCTTTGTTGTTTGCATAATGCATGTAGTTGTATTTAGGGTTACTAGTTGTTGTGCATATGCAGATGCACATAAACAAAGTTTAAAACATGTTTTGATTAATATTAATGTCAAATAATTTAGATACAATAACATCTTCATAATAATAACTTCAAATGCAAGAAATCTAATGTCTCTAGATTAATATTAATATTTTGATATTTAGTATTCAAATTGAAGTTAATTTCATGAATATAATCTGCATTCATGTCAAAAAAAATTTTAGCCTCTGTAAAATAAAAAAATCATCACAGATTCCAATGTTATGAAAAAATATCGTTTCAGTTCCTACCATCATCTCAATTAACCAAGTACATGGTTGATCTTAATTACATATTAAAAGTTAAAAAATGCTCTCATTCTTTATTTTTGAAAAATTGATATATCTCTCTAAAAACTTATGAAAATCACTAAATATTTTTAGATGATATTAATTTTAGTTCCTATTGTATCAAAATTAACCAGATTTGTAGTTGAAATACTATAATACCCGTTTACTAAATTACTATAAGACACTAACCAATTGTTGATTTTAAGGAGATTTTTACATAAACGTTTTCTCATTTTCATAAGTTTCCAAGGAGTTGTACCATTTTTTTTAATACTGTTAATGAGTATATGATAGCAGGAGAATTTTCAAGAAAAAACAAGGGCATTTTAGTCATCAAAAGGACTAAATCGAATTTTTTATATTTACTGGGACTTATTTTAAGTCTTGTTGAGTGTGTCGCATAACATAATATTTTAATTTAGTCCCTTGAATTTTTCAAAATGGGCATATATTATATGGATCTTAACATTACTTATCCCAAGATAACAAATTGGATGGGGGTAAATTGAAAATAATGTTTTTGTGTGGGGAATGATGAATGATTCATTAAGAAAGGGTTTGGAAGAATTTTATTAATTGGATGGGTAAATTCTTCGAGTGAGTTTTAGAAGGAATATCATGGGATTAAATGGGTGTGAAAGGATTGTTGCCATAATATTTTCGAATGATTGGTAGGGGTTATAATAATCAAATGTTTGTTTTTCTTGTTAAGAGACTTTTATATAGTAAAATAAAATATAGATTAAATTAATAAAAATAGGATTGTGGATTTATTTACATATATATGGTAACATAATTTTCATATAATCAAAATAGAGTATAAAATATATTATAACAACGGATTATATTTGAATATCCTTTCATTTTTTATGTATTCCATTATCCTGATAATATTATGATTTTTATGGAATTAAATAAAAATGTAGGGGATAAAATGAAAAAATAGAAGGATCCTCTTATCCTAATAATATTATGATATGATAATCAAATTTAACTATAAGTTAATGTCACATGATGAAATGTATGTATTAGAATAAACTATGGATGAAATTTAAATGTTGTAAATGGATTTTCATGGGATTGAATAGAAATGCAAGACTATCCTATTAATATTATGATAACTAATTTTAAATATAAGTTAATAAATATGTTACATGATGAAATGTATGTATTATAATATACTATAAATAAGATTAAGATGCTGTAAATAAATTTGTAATGGAATTGAATAAAAATGTAAGGGTAAAATGAAAAATTCAATAAAATAATCCAGCTTTGTCACAAAATTCTACAAAATAAACACACAAACAAAAACACATAACCCAATCAATAAATGAATGAATGATCAACCGAAAAGCAGAGAGAGAGAGAGAGAGAGAGAGAGAGAGAGTCAATAGACCCATGGATCTTTATTAGGGATGGTGATGATTGAGGAGGAGAAGATGAGAGGATTTGAAACGTTAGGAAGGAAGTGGAATGGTCTTAATTTTAGGGTCATAATATATTTTCTAGATTTGATGAGTGATGAATTTTCATTTGAATGTTTTAATAGTAATTAATGAAAATAATGTTTTCGTGTGAAACGGTGTGGGAATGATGAATGATTCATTAAAAAAGGATTGTTGGAATTTTATTAATTGGATGGAGTCAATTCTTTGAGTGAGTTTTAGAGCGACTGTCATGGGATTAAATGGGTGTGAGGGGATTGTTGTCATAATATTTTCGAGTGAATAGTAGGGGTATATAATAATCAAATGTTTATTTTTCTTGTCAAGAGACTTTTATATAGTAAAATAAAATATAGATTAAATTAATAAAAATAGGATTAAGAATTTATTTACATATATGTGGTAACATAATTTTCATATAATCAAAATAGAGCACAAAATATATTCTAACAACATATTATATTTTAAATATCCTTTCATTTTTTATGTATTTTATTATTCTGATAATACTATGATTTTTATGGAATTGAATAGAAATGTAGGGGGTAAAATGAAAAATGGAAGAACCCTCTTATCCTAATAATATTATGATATGATAACCAAATTTAACTATAAGTTAATATGTCACATGATGAAATGTATGTGTTAGAATAAACTATGAATGAAATTTAAATGTTTTAAATGGATTTTCATGGGATTGAATAGAAATGTAGGACTATCCTATTAATATTATGATAACCAATTTTAAATATAAGTTAATAAATATGTTACGTGATGAAATGTATGTATTATAGTATATTATAAATGTGATTAAGAGGATTTAAATGGATTTTAATGGAATTGCATATAAATGTAAGAGTAAAATAAAAAAAAATGGTTGTCATTAAAGTGGTGTGAATGGACTATAATAGGATTGAATAAATTGACAAGGACAAAAAGGTCAAATGACAAGTTTTTGGTTTAAGAGACTTTTATATAGTAATATAGATTAGTGTTTAAGAATGACAAATTTGGATTGATTCATATGATGATTGGCTATCAGTTTAATATGATTTTGTTAGATTTTTTAAGATGCATAACTAACATCTTAGTCTTGAATCGAATATGATATTGTTAGATTTTTGCGGTGCATGACTACTTCATTATTTTTTCAGTAGTAATGGTAGTTTTTTATTTGTATAATATTTAATTTAACTGAAATGTCTGGTTGTGATACCTTTGGAGTTCACCTTGTTGCAATTATGTTTATTTTTTTTAATGTGTTAAGAGAGTTGAATGAATATATTGTAAATGTTGAATGAAATGTGAATATGATTGTGAATGCAGTTATATTTTAATGTACATTAAATGTTGAATGTGGTCGAATGTGTCTCAGGTCGACAGATCAACTGTCGGAGGTTTTATAGGAAGGTTGACAGAGCGTCTGTCGAATATTTTAAATGACGGTTGACAGATCTACTGTCGATTGTTCTAAAGGAATGTTGACAGGAAAACTGTCGAATGGTTGGTGGAATTAGTGTTGTTCAAATTATAATTTTTTTGTTCTTTTGGTTGGTGAGATTAGTTAATTGGTTGGTAGAAGTAGACGTTACCTACTCCAAAATCGAAATAATTGTAAGCAAACAAAACACATCGATCACGTCCCAAGGGCTTTGGTGGAGGTGCGGTGAGTCTTCCTTCCCGTCTTTCGTTTTCTTTATTTTTTTTGTTTGGTGAGTTCTCACTTTCAGCTGTCTTTTATCCTATGTCGGACTCCGAAGTCCAACAAAGTTCACGGGTTCAGCTGTCTTTTATCCTTTGTCGAACGCCAAATTCCAACCAAGTTCGCGGGTTCAGCTGTCTTTTATCCATTGTCGGACTCCAAAGTCCAACCAAGTTCATGGAATCATGGGTTCCTGTCAGTGTAGTTTACCATGTCACACCAAAACCATTTCGGAATATCAGTTCTTTACCACTACTTCACTCTATAAAAAGCAATTATAAATTTCAATCAAAATAAAAATAAACGATTACACAAAATCTTTTTTACAATCTTAATTACAGTTGCATATTCCTCGTTAACCATCTAAAGATATATATATTTCTTATAGGTGAGATACATATCTTCATTAAAAAATTTCACACTTGTTAAAAATAAATTTATTTAATTCAAAATTGAGTAATATATACTTTTCACCATATCATAAAACTCATTAGAAAAATTTATTATTTTTTAAAAATTAAAATATGTGTGAACTGTTCGTAGGACTATATTAAGAGCTGTACATAATATTATCCAAAAAACAAATTTAAAATCCCATCCCACCCAATCTGATGTAAATATATTGCTCAATTGGAGTACTCAACAGGAATAGAAAAGAAGAAGCAATCATTTATGATAACGGAACTGCACATGAAAACTCTCCATTGAATCCAAAGACACAAAGTGAATTCAAGTTCATTATATAATATTGTGTAAACTTCGGTGGACAAATTTATTTTAAATTAAAAATATCTATATCCCTATAAATTTAGATAATTTCATATATGTTTATGTCAAAGTTAGAAAGACGTACAAATTCTTTAAAATTCACAAAAATCCAATTATCATCCCTAGATTACATTTCATCTAAACTTGATGGAATATTCTAGGAATATTATGTCATTATGTAATTTTATAGATATTATAGTCCTCATAAACAATCATAAAAAAAATAGTCATAGTAAAATATCATATTATCTATGTAAGATTTTATGTTTTTCTCATTCTCATAGAGGTACTGTAGTTTGGAAAGTGTAAAATAAATGGGAGATAATTAAGTCATTTCATGATATAGGATAAGGTTAACTCGGGTATGTTAGGTTAGGGTTAATTCCTTTGACACTAGGGATGTATACGAGTTTTATGAATTTTTAAGTTCCCAACTTTGATATTGACTTATAAGGGATTACTTATATTTGTAAGGATGTGAATGTTTTAAACACACCCCCCCCCCCCTTTTGAGATAGAATTTTCTAACATATTCAAAATCAGTTACAGATGGTTCAAGCTAAAGCCAGAAGGCATAGATAGAAAGATGGAAACATCTTTTGCCCCTGTTTAGATGTGAGATAATAGGGAGAGGAGAATAAGACCAAAAACTCTTTGTTTATAAGGAATAATAGGTATAGCTATGCTTTAATATGTAAAAAATAAGATGATGTTGGTATCTCAGATCCCCTTGAAATTATGTAATTCTACTCAATCTATTCCACTAGTATAAAAAGGATGACCCACATGTCAAAACACCTATCATTGCCTCTATTAGATTAGGGACCCATCTATTTTTCACTTTTTATAAATTCTTATTCACGTCTTATTCACTTGTTATGCACAATTTATTCATTATTAACTAAAAAAAAAAAAATTTATTATCACATTTCTATTAAGAATAACTAAAAAAAAAAATATATATATAAAGACTTATTCTATACTTATACTGAAATAATTATCTATCCCAGACTAACTAATATCGCAACACAAGCAGGGGCTTAGGATTTTCTAGGCGTATAACTCACTAGAGCAAGAGAGACAAAAACAAAAGGAAAACACGGGGCCAACATTTGCACAGGGCATGCAAAACGCGCCCCACCTCACCATGTTTGCGCTGGACAAATTGTTACAACACAAACTGATCCCGAGCTCTGTAGCAGCCGCCGCCCGTTATGGGACCCCATCAGCCACTCCTCCTCTTCGTTGCACTCCGCGATGGTTCCATTGCACGTTCTCTTGACGTGGATGGTGGTCTCGGCTAGGGAGGTTGTTATGAGGACATGGAGAACCCAAGCTAGGAATATTGTGGAGGAGATACTGGGGTTGGGTTTTTTCATAGTGCTTTACACTGGTTTTCAGGCTTTGGGGGTGCTATTTGTGGTGTCTTTTTTATGGTATGGAATATTAAAATAGAATCTTTTTTTTTATTACACCGCATAAAATGTTTGAATAATTTCTTTAAAACAAAATTTTTTAAACAGATGATTGGAGGACAAAAAATATTAAGCTAAGACGGGCATTTGACAAGAGGTTTTGTTTTGAGGTATCAATGGTGTATTATTGACTTGTCAAGTCATTGTTAGCAAACACAATGATTGTGGTGCTCCGTTTTAACTTTGAGCTTAATCATCGTTGTCATCTTTGATGGTAACGTTACACCAACTGATAATCGGTTAATGATTGATCATTTGGCCCCCTGTGTGTTTTTTAAAGAAGATATATATATATATATATATTTTTAGAGGGGAAATGTAAAATTTTGTATAGCTATGAAATATACATGTATACAAAAAGAGTCAGGTTACAATATGAACAAATAATGGATCCTGGGGGAAGAGTCAAACCATCACCGGGAAGGAAGTGTAGAGTAAGCCACACTGCATCTCCAACCGTTTCTCTGGATTGAAACCAAATACATGTTGTCAAGAAGAATTTTCCCTGGGTATTGAGTACCTGCCGCACCAGAATGGATAGTATCTCCAAGTTCCAATTTCGAATTTGATATTGCTATGGCTATTTTACAATTTCGAATAATATAATGTGAGAGGAGGAGAGAACAAAAAAACAAAAAAAGATTGTCGGTTTAATAGGGCTAGAGTTAGAAAAGTCAGGAACTCCTTAGCCTTTAGTAAATGTCGTCCATTGTAAAAGCTCAGGACACTCAAAATGTAAATGATAAGTAATGAGCGTGTTGGTTTCGTTTTGATATCACTTGTTGATATTTCTAATAAATCACATCACTTTCACTAAAGAAAACACAAAGTGAAACACACATTATTAGTACTTTCACACACATTATTAGTACTTTCACACTGACACATTGAGACAGAAATCATTTGATCAATTTATCAGCGTGACGCACTATGTATGATTACCATCAAAGATGCTACGCACCTTTACATTGCTTCTTAAGTTAAGTAGGGCGAGAGAACGGCTTTTTATGTGCCAATTTTTTTATATAAATTTTGTACACATTCTTAAATATGGTGTTGTAACTTGGAGACTAAAAACTTAAAAATAATGAAAATACATCAAAATTTGGATTCCATCGGGTCATTAAACACTATTAGAATATTTCATATTATATCTAAAAACATACTAATTTGATTTACATGCAAATAATATTAGCATTTATAATTATATATACTCATAAATATAGATAAATTAATATGAATGTGATTTTTCTAATTATTTGTATCAAATCTAATACCAAATCAAATATATATTTTCTTTATTTTAACTTTTCTTTCACAGCGAAGGTAAGATTTTTCTTTTTTAATTTGCAACTTCCAACCCAAAGAGATGTGAAAAAAAATAGGGAGATTTGCATATATATATACCCCTAGGAAGTTATAAAATTGCATGTGTACCCCTATTGAAATGCTAATTATTTCTATACCCTCGAAAAGCCTTTAATTTGTGCATTTTTACCCTTCGGATTAATCTCCATCTGAAGAGGTGGGTATATTCGCATAATATACCGTTTAACTTTGTTATGGCATGTAAAATATCGCTTTTACCCTCTTTAATGTCCTGTAACCTAATATAAGATCCACACTACCTTCTTCAACCTCCATCTCCCACCTTCTTCAACCTGTTTCGACAGTCGCACCCGACGAAATGAGTGAAACATCGCATTCCTCCTCCTTCGACAGTCGCATCCAGTGGAATACATTTCCAAATTGCCGATGTGGAATTTCTTGTGTGGTGATGAGCTCGACAAAGGAAGTTAGCAAAGGCTGGAGGTTCTATAGATGTCCACATTGGAAGGTGGGTCGTTGGTTATATTTGCCATTGATTTGAAGTATGTTTTCTTCGTAGGGTGTCTTAGATGTTTGATGAAATGTGTCTTAGACTATTGTGATTTTTTTTTTGTGTTTCTTCTCAGACACTAGAAGACTGCAACCTTTTTTGCTGGGTTAATGAGTTTCATCATGACACCTTAGATCTGAAGCTTCAACTAATCATGCTGCAAGGAGCAATGGAGAAGAAAGTCGATGATATGTGTAGTCGGATTATGATGTGCATGTATATTATAATTGGTCTTTTGGTTGTAATATTATGTATAATTAGTTCAAAGTGAAGTGAAGGATATGTTTATTTGGCACAAACACCAGTTTTTTAAGTGGTTAAAGCAAAAATTTTTACTTTCCCTAATTTTCTCTCACTTTCCATGTGGCACAAACACACCCTTATTATGTGAAATGCCTTCTGTTCATTTTTATACACCCTTTGTATATTACTATATAGTTAACTTGTATACTAATGTTATCCATTCCTTTTATATTACTATGTTATTTTTTACAATAATGTTGTGTACTTCTATGTGTATTGTTAATAAACTCCTGTAAATTAACATATACATGTGGACGGTGTTGAACAGAAGAGATGACTTAGAAAAAGTATAACTAAGGTGGAAGTGTTTTAGTATATTAAAAAGTTGGGGGTATTAAAAACTTAAAAATTAAAAAGGTACCTGAGAAAAAAAATCTCCACGATTTCCGAGTGAAAAGAGTCACATAAAATCGGGGAGGATTGGATTTTAAATCTGTATTCATTCTTATTGAATCTTATAACACTGCTTAGAAAGCAACATTGAAATAAAAGGATTTTTTAAGAGAAAAATGTGAAGATGTCTGTCAAAACAGACAATATATATCCGAATGAGATGAAAGTTAGAACATCATATAAAACAAAACTCATAAAGAGAGAGAGATCCAAAAAAACGTTAGAAAAAACCCCTCAGGGCCAAACAACCTAGTAGGTAAGATTTCTACCAGGCTATGGCACCCCGTCGCATCGTTAGTTACTCGGCCACCATCAATTCCTCCCGTTTTCAAGGATCCGAGCGACCCCAGCTAGTCCCATTTTCCACTCCTTGATACTTAACCATGCTATCTTCTATAGGTTCTCAAATGTAGCGCTCTTAAAAATTATCCAAGCACATGTCAGAATAAAAGGATAAAAATACCTTCCTTGTCTTACTCTTGTCAACCTTTTTCCTCATCCAAAATCATGTTTCGAGTGACAATTCGAAAATTTGAAACATTCGCAATAAAATTTCATATACCCGAAGTCGTTGACAGTGACCACTTCCCACGATACTTACTCCTTTGTACTCCTTTGTAACCAGTCATTCGTGCGTGCAGAATCACATAAATCATTTCACATTGAGTTGGATTTTAGCCTTTCAAACCTGTGTAGCTCTTTGACATGAATGCTTTGATTGTAGCACCCAAATAACAACGACGGGACCCTCTGAATTATGGGCGGAGTACGACAAAGGAAAGGGCGAAAGTGACAACTCACCGACCAGAAAAAAGAGATAATATCCCACCACCACCAAAGCCCTTTGACGTGACGGTGCATTGTTTGCCTTTTTTTTTTTTTTCATTTTTTTTAAGGGCAATTACCACGGATAGGCCTCTATTGGATGATTACAAAATTAATAGCCTCATATTATATTGATATAAAAAGTAAACCCTATATTATACTAATGTGAATTTTTATATTTGAAAAAATAAAGAAAATAATTTTCATGCTTTGATGGTGCATTACACTGTAAACTGTGTTTTCACAATGAATAAGCGGTTATTGGGTATCATTATATGTGAAAAAATTAATAAAATGAATGTATCTAACACTCGAAACCTTAAACAAAACCCCCATGTTAGACTTGTCAATGGGTCACGGGTCGACCCAGACTCATTTCAATAAAAGGTGCAAAATATCTGACTCGGAGGACCCAAAACCCGATATTAACCTAACCAGAAGAACCCGACCATCAAAACGGAATGGGTCCAAGTCTACCCCAACCCGATCCTATAGACCCGAACCCGAAACCCCCCTCCCCTCCCCTAATTTTTTTGTTGCTATGACCCAAGTTCACCCTCCTTGTCTACCCACAAAAAAATGACAAAGCCCAATCATAAAGCCCATTAAAGTTTTAAACCCACAAAAACCCTAATGTGTCAGTACCCACAAGTAAACCCTCCCCTCCCCTAATTTTTTTGTTGCTATGACCC
The DNA here is from genome assembly GCA_030737845.1 of Acorus calamus. Lineage (NCBI taxonomy): Eukaryota > Viridiplantae > Streptophyta > Magnoliopsida > Acorales > Acoraceae > Acorus > Acorus calamus. The sequence continues at coordinate 16,071,360 of CM060861.1, forward strand.
AAGTTCACCCTCCTTGTCTACCCACAAAAAAATGACAAAGCCCAATCATAAAGCCCATTAAAGTTTTAAACCCACAAAAACCCTAATGTGTCAGTACCCACAAGTAAACCCACCAAACCCTAACACATTTAACATTATTCATGCTTCCCCTATTACACTTTGAAGCCACCACAGAACCCTAACATCAAATTCTCCTCTCTCATTCCCCCAAAACAAACTGTGTTACCAAAGACTACACAGAGAGCCCACCCTCTTCATCCCCTCTCTTTCAGCTCCTCCTAAGCTTCTCCTCCGACACATCTCTCTATGGTGATTAGGGTTGGTCCTCATAATTTAATTTTTTTACTGAACCCTAGGCGAAATTTTAAAACGGGGCCCCATGCATTATTATAAAAAAATCTAGATTATTTTAATCTTGCACACTACAAATATTATGAAATAGAATCATTTAAATTAATCATATACACTTAATAATAAAAAAATAAAATAAATTTTAATGAAATGAGAAAATTATAATAATCAGAAAAAAGTGTCTTTAAAAAAATTATTTAAACATTATATTATTCAACCACATGGGAGAGGGATGAATTTGAGAAGGAAAGTATTTTGAGAGGGAGTGAAAGAGAGAAACATGTTGGAGAGAAAGAGACCTGAAATTTAAATGCCAATTGTCATTATGGTTGGAGAGATATAGGGAAACGAGAAATTTTAGGCTTGATTTGGAGAATATGAGAAGATCAAACAGATTGTGAAAGTTTGTTGAGAGGGATTAATTAAATTGATAAATCTCACCGTTCATTTCATTAAATCCACTTAATAGATTATTCTTGGGGACCCTAGTTTGGTGGGGCCTGTCACGCCCCAGGGCGGCCGTCCCTGAGACGTGGCAATAATATAAAGTATCAGCTATCAGTACAAGATGTCAACAATGACTCCAATAAGTAAAACACAAGGCTAACAAAACAATGAAAACTGATAACTCAACTGAAATGCGGAGGCATAAAAATATCAATAAGTCTGTAAATCAAAAATATTATTACAGACTCGAATACACAATCACTGTCCTCTGAGAGCTAAGTCTAGTTCAAATAAAATACATGTGCAACACGCACGATTTACAAATACATGACTCTAGGACTGCTGACAGTCTCGCACTCGCCAATCCGTCGGACGGAACGCTCCACGCACGCAAGACCATGTCACGGGGAAGCTCCAGCTCCAAGCCCAACACCGCTCTTGTAGAAGAAACAGTACGCAAGGGGTGAGCTACAAGCTCAGTGAGTGGCTGAAAACCAAACACCATTACAACATCTAAATGCTAAGGCAATTTCCTTTCAAGGAAAACATGGGTATGAACCCAATGGATAACAGGGTCATGCGGTGGCACAACCAACCTCACCCTCACCCTTACTCTTGGAGGGAGACTTTTGGGACTCTTGGGGAGAGACCATACCGTTTGTCTAAAAGCAGAATTACTGGTCCACACAACACTATGGATTATCTACGTAGAGATAACTGCCAATCGATGTCTCTCAACCGATGACTTCAACTCATCCCCACTCTGGCCCTCGGAGGGGTATCCCTAGGGACTTTTGGGACGAATCATTTGCTTTACACCCTTGGTCCACCGGTAGCCCTCTTCCGGGTAGCCTCTACCTGGTATACTCCCACGATTAGTACATCTGCCGAACACATTGGTAGTACCTATAGATGAGAGCCCTCTGTCAGGACAGCTTTTCCAATGCCGGGTAGCTTCAACACGGATCCGATGAAGGGGAGAATGACTTAACGCTCGCAATATTACCCGGTAGCCCTCTCCCGCGCAGCCTCTACCTATTGGCCTTCCACGGTCGGTACATTCGCCAGATGTGTACCACGATACGCATCGGTAGCACCTACAAGTGGTGGATCCAAACAGGACAGTTTCGACGTTGGATAGCTTCGACGCACGACGTTGTCGGGAGGAAGCACCCCACGTTCGCAAAGCGAACCCTAAGGGAAAGTCAACTACCCAAGCTGGTGAGTCAAGTATTAACCCGAACCCACCACACCCTCACCCTCACAGGGTGGCATAGGACTATTGGGAGAAAGTCAAATGTTCTGCACTGTTCGTCATCCGGTAGCCCTCTCCCGGGTAGCCTCTACCTGGTATACTCTCATGATCAGTACATCTGCCAAATCCTTCGGTAGTACCTACAGGTGGGAGCCCTTTATCAGGATAGCTACAACGCCGGGTAGCTTCAACACGAAGCTGACAAAGGGGGGAAACACTCGACACTCGTGGACAGGATCCTCATTGATCCGTCATCACCGGTTATTAAACACCAATAGGGTAATGAATTCTCACGAATTCCCTACAGGGCGCATAACTCAGATGCGGGGAAGATATTATTTTTAGTGTCAATGCCATGGTATGACCCCATAAGAGGTCATACAATTATCTAAACTCATTAGGCAAGGTTTATGGCTTAATATTCGGATATATAATATATACAACATGCAATTAATTACTTAAGGAATGGCTTATTTAAACATGTATATAAGAGCACAATAATCATTCAATCACACAAGGTATGACTCAAGCATGTGTTGGATATTACCAACTTAAAGGGGAGAGTTAAGCGCGATCTTGCGCTCCAACCGGTGCGTGTCAATATTCTCAAACGAACCTAAGTCAAGTAGGAACCGCATCTATGTACTTAATTTACGCAAAGAGGGAGGGCGAGAGAGAGGGAAGGTCTCATCTTCTCTGGAAGCTGGTCATAGCTTTGCCCTAACAAGATGGGTACAACAACTATACCACGTCCTCCAGTCCTATGATAAGTGAATATCACATAGTTATTTGGTATTTACACATGCTTACTAATATAGTGATAGTATACAAATAAGAACTACCTAAGACATGCCATATTCTATACATACATATAAATACATAAAGCAAACCCAATCAAGAGGGGCACATGCAACACAATCATTTATAAATGTATACACTACATTTGCAAGTATGTGGTAGAATAAAAGGTTATATGCAATATACGAACTATAAGGCCTAACATGCAATATATCTAACATATTTAGGGTGCAAAGATGTCCTATAGAGGCACGATGCATGACTACGTGCATCGAGCGCATCTCAAAGGGTTGGAATCGATCCAGTCACCGATACCCGGATCATCGCATATCTCATTTGACGAGATCTGCAAGGTAAGACATCATAAGAGGGTGAGTATAACTACACAATAACACTTAGAATCAACTAAGAATGCTAAGGACAAATTCATGCACGCATACGGGTTTGCACGCATGCAAGCACGCCCTATGCAAGCATGCCCGAGTGCCCCTGCACGCAACCCGATGCATGCTGACCCTCAACATGCCCCAAAACACACCCAGTATCCTCGGGCAGTCCGTCGCACGCACGCAAACGCGCGGATCGCCCCCATAGTTCTAGCCAGCACACCCCGCGCACGCCCCTAGCTCTAGCGCGCCCCACGCGGACCCACGCGCCTGCAGTGCCCCGCATGTCACCCTCCCCCCCCCCCCCCTGCACTCCTGGTCACGCGTTCACACCAACACACACCCCCCGTGCCCCTATGTACACGCCAGCGTTTGCAAACCTGCGCGCACACCCGCGCGTGTACTCACGCGTGCAGACCCGCGCGCCTGTTCGCCTGCGCACCAAACTCCCCCCCCCCCCCGGCCCATCACACGCACCCAAACCTAGACACCCCCTTGCATGGTTTCCCAAACATCCAAGCATGATTAATCAAATCACAAGAAGGATAAAAGCATACCAAGAGAGGGGGGAAGGAAAAAGGGGTGTGGAGGCTCACAAGCACACCCTACACGGCTCAAACCACTCACCACCATCACCACCACCTCCTTCCCTTCTTCACTGCTCATTATCTTCTTGACTGAACACACACAAAGAGAGGGGGTGCAAGAGAGAGGACATGAGAGATAGAGGAGAAGAAGAGGAAAGCAATAACACATACACACACATACACTGATTTGGTTTTCTTCTTCCATGCACTTCCTCATCATGATCTCCTTCACCATCTCCATCTTCTCCACTCACACATGAGAGGGAGAGAAGTGAAAAAAGAGAAGCCTTGGATGGCTTTCTTTTGTTGAGAGAGAGGATTCAATTTATGGGGGGGGGGGGGCCTTTAATAGGCAAAAAGGTGGTTGGTGGGAGGTTTGACAAGGTCAACCCAACCAAGCTATCAAACAAAAACCCTCACATCGACTAGGTCAAAGCAATCCCACTTAGTCGTGTAACATATCTCATCTTCCAATCCAGTAATGACCAAACTCAGATGTGATTCGGAACTGCATATTTTTCAAAACATTATCGGAATTTGATAAAATTAATATGGATAGTACAAAATAGTACCAGGACCCATAATATGCAATTAGACTTCTAATCAGAGTACTCGAACTCACGCAGATAACTAAAAAGTTAAAATTTTAGCGACTCCAATAAAAAAAATGCCCTAAATTACCCAGAACTGAACAAGGCTTAACTGAAATGGCTCCAAATGACATAGGCACAACACCATAGGTAATTTCCTTAGTGGCCTTGTCCCAGAGCTGGCTTTGACAGCGATGACCGATTCACATCCAATTCTCTCAATTACGTCAAGCAAATCCATACCCACCTCATCAGCCGATAGACTCTTCGATATGTAATCTCAATTTGGTGACTTTCTATCCGCCCCCATGGTTTTCTTGATGGATTTTGACTGGTCATGACTTTTTTATTTTTCTTTTTTGGGATTTTTAGTTTTAAGCTCCTGTAAACATGTCTATTTAGTGATCAATCCCTCTCTTCTTCATATTTCTTTTTAAGCCCCCAACTTCAAGAGCCTATTTTATTTTGAGTCCCTCAGTCAAATGTCCATCCATGTACTGTTATTGTAACGACTACAATTTTTCCTAGTCGTTTCTTGATTTTTGTGCATGGGGTCATATTCCTATAAAGTTATGGAGGATTTATATATCTCCAAATTTTCATACTGTGATGGTGCATTACACAGTGTAAACTGTATTATCACAATGAATAGGTGGTTATTGGGTATCATTATTGGACTGTGGATGTGAAAAAACTAATGAAATGAATGTATCTAATACTCGAAACCTTAAACAAAACCCCATATTAGACCTATCAATGGGTCGCGGGTTGACCCGAGCTCGATTCAATAAAAGGCGCAAAATACCTGATCCGAAGGACCCGACCATCCAAACGGAACGGGTCCAAGTCTACCCCAACCAGATCCTATAGACCCAAACCCTAAACCCCCTCCCCTCCCCGAATATTTTTGCTGCCATGACTCAAGTTCAACCCCCTCCTAGTCTATCCACAACAAAATAACAATGCCCAATCATAAAGCCCATTAAAGCTTTAAATCCACAAAACCCTAATATGTCAGTACCCACAAGTAAACACACCAAAACTAACACCTTTATCATTATTCATTCTTCCCCTATTACACTTTGAAGCCACCACAAAACCCTAACATCTCATTCTCCTCTCTCTCTTTCTCCCAAAACAAACTGTGTTTCCAAACCCTACACAGAGAGCCCACCCTCTTCACCCCCTCTTTCAGCTCCTCCTAAGCTTCTCCTCCCACACATCTCTATCTCATCTCTCCATGGTCCTCAGAATTGAATTTTTTTGATTGAACCCTAGGTAAAATTTAAAAATAGGGCCCCATGCATTATTATAAAAAATTTAGATTATTTTAATCTTGCACACTACAAATATTATGAAATACAACCATTTAAATTAATCATATACACTTAATAAAAGAAAATAAAATAAATTTTAATGAAATGAGAAAATCATAATAATCAGAAAAAAGTGTCTTTAAAAAATGATTTTAACATTATATTATTCAACCATATGGGAGAGAGATGGATTTGAGAAGGAAAGTATTTTGAGAGGGAGTGAAAGAGAGAAACACATTGGAGAGAAAGAGACTTGAAATTTAAATGTCAATTGTCATTATGATTGAAGAGATATAGGGAAATGAGAAATTTTAGGCTTGATTTGAAGAATATGAGAAGATCAAACAGATTGTGAAAGTTTGTTGAGAGGGATTAATTAAATTGACACATTTCACCGTCCATTTCATTAAATCCACTTAATAGATGATTCTTTGGGGCCCTAGTTTGGTGGGTGATGCAGATATCATAGCCACACATTATATGGAAGGCCGAGATCAGATGGATCAGCGAAAGCAGAGACATCGTGATCGTTCAGGAGCGCCATAACTTCAAACGGCCATAACTTTCAAACTGTAGATCAGAATTGCTATTATAATATATCAACGCGTTTGTATCGATGAGCCCTACAGGAGTAGTAGCATTTCTATTTCACCAAATTTCAGAGACGCGTTCGTATCGACGAGCCCTACAGGAGTAGTAGCATTTCTATTTCACCAAATTTTAGAGCGATATGAGATTGTCTTAGAGGTCAAATTGATGGTTGAAAGTTAATTTGTTATTTTAGGTAGTTTTTAGGATTTGATTTAATTAGCTATTATATTTAAATCTGAATCTCCAATCATATATTTGAATTCAAATTTAAATATTGATTAAAAGATTTATTTGTTAGGTCTAAGATTTATATAATTAGTTGAGATCCTAGTTTGTTGGGATTCTCTACTCTATAAAGAAGCATGTAAGCCAATTGACAATTGGATTTTGGAATTTTGAAGTTTATTTTATTTATCTACTGTATTTTGTTAGGAGTACTAACAATTGCATAGAACCACCAAATATCTGATATTTCTTAGGAAATCAACAGGTCTTTGAAGCCCAACATCCCTAGTATTCTGCTTGAAGAATCAACAACCTTGTTGGAGCATGCAAGTTCATTCCTTAGATCAAATTAGTAGAAGAGCGTGATCCCACGCTGCATCAGTTGGTATCAGAGTTTGCGTCGATCTTCGGTGCATCGTTCTAAAAAAAAGAAGAAGAAGATGCCGCCTGTAGATACCCCAATTTTGACCGTCCAGAGAGACAGAAATACTTCAAGTAACACACGGAAATATTCCACAGTTGGACATCTAATAGAGAACCAAATGTTCGGTAAACCGGAAACCCTAACCCTAGCCTCGACCTAAACCTAAACCGGAAACCCTAAACCCTAGCCTCGACCTAAACCTAAACCGGAAACCCTAAACCCTAGCGTTGACCTAAACCGGAAACCCTGACCTAAACCTAAACCTAAACCTAAATCGGAAACCCTAACCCTAACTCTAAAAACCCAAAACCCTAGAACCCCAAGTCCCTGGAAAGGGGCGGCTAGCCCTAACTAGCCGCCCCATACCAGGCGGCTAGTGTAAACTAGCCGCCCCACTGACCGCCCTCTGGCCGACTTTGAACCAGTCCCCTGGATGGGACATAAAGGAGCATTAAATGCTGATCATTGCGGCGGGTCATGACCTTTAGCCGCCCCCTCTCGGCCGGATCAATCCGAGTAACCGACCCAAGCCACCGCTTGTCAGAGATGGGACGTTTGGCAGGTCATGATAGGGGCGGCTACCATCCTGGGTGGCTAATTAGCACTAGCCGCCCTTCACCTGGTCTCTGACAGAAGAACCAGAGAATTAATGAGAGGTCCAATCGAAACCAACCCACTCCATTACCCTCGGGATATTTCCCTGCCTCTCTTTTACTATAAATAGAGAGGTCCCAAGCCCAAATAAAGAATCAACAACATCACCAAAAATAAACAACATCACCAAAGATCAACAACATCACAAAAAATCCACAACAATCACCAATCCACCATCCTCACTTGATAAAACCCTTCCACCACTAGAAATCCCAAGAGAGAGAGAGAGAGAGAGAGCCCCTTTTGTGAGAGAAACACCCATTCCCTACATAAAATACCCTCTCATCCCACCCTCCAGAAACCCCGGGCTAAACCTAGCTTAGCCTCTGTCCAAAACCAAACCCATTTCCTACCGAAGTTCTGCCCAAACCAACCCAGACCCTGGACGGCTAACCCTAGCTAGCCGCCCCCTGGCCGATGGCTAAACACAACTAGCCGCCCCCCTATCCACACCCCTTTGTCCCAAGACTCCTCTAGTCAAGCCCCGGAAGCAGAATATGATTATCTGTTTTTCACCTCTGTGTACGGTATATCCGTGTCTCAGAGCGGAGACCCCACAAACTCCCCACGTAGGCGATCAAATCCGACCCAACATTTTCCTACTTTTAGAAAAAGCAGGTGGCGATCACACAAACCCCTGAATTCTCTTGAGACGCTATCGGGCGCCTCAACCAGGAACGACACCCCTCACCCTTCCGAGAAGATGATCCGACCGAGCCCGCTAGGGCACACATCCGATCCGAATCTCCGAAGAACCCCCACACACGCACGCGCTCACCGCGCACCCTCGCCGGGATCCGCTCCGACACCACCGACATTCGGAGGCCTTCCCGACGACACACCGACACCGCCGAGAAGACGTCCTCTTAGCGATACCTACGACCATGAGGAGTTACAACAAACCATTATCGCCGCAGCTACAGCAGAAACTTATAGGCGCATGGACGAAAAATTCAAGGCCATCACGCGCCAGATGGAGATGATGATGGCGTTAATGCAACGCCGAAAAGGGTCTCCAACTGGACGACAACGATCACTGGTTCCACAATCTCCAACCACGCGATTTGAGGTGGATGATTCCATTGGAGGAGATTTTGATAATTCGTTGGAAGAGACGATCCGTACGCCTATCTTCGATGAAGATGAAGATGAAGATGAAGAAATTGATGAGGCAAAACCTATCTTCGATGAAGATGAAGATGAAGAGATTGAAGAGGTAAAACTATCTTCGATGAAGACGAAGGGGTTGAAGATGAGTACTTCCCACCGATTTTTGATGAGGAGATTAAAGATGCAAGATTTTTCTATATCTTTTATTTAGAGATCGAGAAAAAAGACCTTCCACCTGTCTTTGATATTTTGCGTATGAACACATAAGAAAAACACATTTGAAATATGAAGAAGGGATGAACTGATCACTAAATAACATAGTTTACAGGGACTTGAAAATAAAAATCACTTTTCAAACTAAAGGTGTATAGATGGACGTTTGATAGAGGGACTAAATACGAAATAGGCGGTTTAAGTTGGGGATTGAATAAGAAATATGAAGAAGGGAGGAATTGATCCCTAAATACACATATTTTTAAGGACTTAAAATTAAAGATCCCTTCTTCTTTTTCTGTTTATCGGGTCGACCAGGGTCCAACCTGAATCCGTCGGAACCAAACCCAAGATAATAATGTCCTGGGTCCGTCGGATCCTGGATATGGCCCGGGTCTGACGAACCCAAGCGCGTGTCGGGTCCGGGTCCACCCCGACCCAAACCCGAACCTCCTCTTCAGGTCAACCTCACCTCGCCTAGTGTTTGAAACATAAGGTATAAAGTGTTATTACGTACACTCATCCTATTTTACACTCATATACGTACCTCATGAGCTACTTGTTTCACTATATGTGATATATATCTTAGTAAATGATATATATATATATATATATATATATATTCTATAAATGAGCTCATACAATTGATTCCATTTTTTTTTATAAAATCGTGTTCCTTATTAAATGATATAAAATTATTTATAATGTTTTTTAGGCCCTACGATATAAGCCCCATCAGGTGGCATACGTGCAATCTGTTAGAGTAGTGTCCTAAAAAACTATGACTTATGTAATAAATTCTATTATTAAGATGGTCTTAACATTTTGATTCGAATTATTATTGGTAAATGATTGCATTATATTGTTTGAAATATTATGCTTGTTTTTATGTAATCATTTAATTTGCACTGTAGATAATCTGGTGTGTAGAGTTCGGCTTACACACGGAAGATCAGATTATCAGTTCCCTATGAATTTTAAGTTGAGGTTCACAACTTTAGATGGACTTGGATAATCCATTAAATAAAGGTTGTAGTGCAATTTATCTTACGTAGTTTATCTTGACTGTAAAAGACCAGTTCATAGATTTTGGGTGATTGTATTAGTACACCTTGTGTGTATTGAACGGACCAAATTAGGGTAATTATTTTTGTACTGACTAGATAAAATAATTAACACCCCATGTTTATTATGATTGCTTATGCTCTTCATCCTAAAATGGTTCTTAAACATGTGCATTTGTCATTTATCATTTTGATTCATTAAAGAGTGAGATTCTCCTATGGATCAATAGGCTCAGTGAATTGGGTGACAATAACACTTGTATGATGGATATTTTCTATTGATGGAATCCATGTCTCCAAAAGGAGGTTGATACTCTCTTGAGGATGCTTATAAGTTTTGATTATGTCTAACCCGGCCGGTGGATTTAATTATCCGACATGTCTAATAAGTTAAGTGGAAGATCTCAAGAAAAATAAGATGTAATAAAATAATATTATTAGTAATAATTATTTCATAATGAGTATTGAAATCTTAACATGGGGAGATATTAAGAATATAATATGAGGAGCTTGAAATATTGTTTTGAGATTAATGTATTTGGAGTGCAATCATAATCCTTTAGTGGAATGAATTATGACTTATCGGCCTTTGGTTTTAATTCTAGGTTGACTTAGGGTACCTAAGCCCATATGAGCTAATTACTGATTTCTCATTTAGGTCCCTACCCTAGCCAATAAATATGTGGCTTCCTCTCTCTCTCACGGGATAAGATTTCCATCGAAATTTAAACCCTAACCCTAGAAACCCTTTAGGATCTCTGGATCTAGAAAAGGTGAGGTAGGGTGAGAAAGAGAGCGAAGAGATTCGTAGCTATCGTTCGAAGTAAGAAAGAGACCACACTCTACCATGAATCTGCAACATTGGAAGGACATAGTGCAGAAGATCTGAAGGTTCCGATCGACCGATCCATTGTTGTCCACAAGATCTAATCTTCCTCTTCGGCAGAACCCTGATATGAGTTTTGAAAGGTAAACCCTAATTCCGCCTCGTAGGGTTTGCATGAAAAGATTTAATAATTTTTTTGTTATCCGATTTATATCTCGATCGACAGATCTTGGCAGTTAGGATTAATTTTTCCCAACACAAAACCTATTATACCCCTGTGTGGTTATGTCTTTTGGGTAACTGATGGTCTCCTCAAATGTGGAAGACAGTTACATTATTCCTTTATCTCACATTTTTTCATAATTCCTTCTAATTGAATTGTGTATTCCAATTTGTTATTCGACCAATTTTATCGTTTATATGTTGTGAAAACACAAAATAGTAAATGAAATTTTTTGTTTGAATAATTTCCATCCACTATTTTTTTGTTCGAGAGATTTGATTATCAATGGTTGTCAATTCAGGTTTGGACTATGTTATTTTTATGTTTATTCACCGAGTCAATCATCACACTTATTGACATTTTTATTTTTTTGTTGATATTGAATCTGGTGTTTTAAAATTCACTTACATTTAAAATTTATATGCATTATACTCTCTATTTTTAGTGTGATTTTGAACAGTATTTGTTTGTTGATTTGAAAGTCAATTACATCAGTTAGATTTATTTTTTTTGAAATGTATCTAAACAATATATGCATTATATTTTTGGATATTTTTGTGCCTTTATGCAATTCATATTTTTCATTGATGTTTTAAAATTTAGTTACATTTTTCAAATGTAACTGTTTATAGTGAGATTTTAAACAATATCTTTTTGTTGATTTGAAAGTCAATTGCATTTGTCAGATTTTTTTTTTTGAAATGTTTGTGAACATCATATGCATTATATTTATGGATGTTATGTCCCTTTATGCTTTTTATGTTTTTCATTGATGTTCAGCTATATTCCAAATGTATTTGAACTTTTTATGCATTATACCTCCCTTTTTTTTTGTTTTTAAACAATGTTTGTTTTTCCTTGAAATTCGGTTACATTCCAAATGTATCTGATCCTTATATGCATTATATTTTCATATTTTTTGTGTTGCTAAATAAATTTATTTTTTTCTTTTAAAAATCAAATACATTTTAAAATGTATCTAAATTTTTTTAAAAAAGAGGTGGATGGTAGAAGAAGGCCAAAAAGATAGCCGAACTACCTCTCATTTGTTAGAGGGCAGTGAAAGGAATCCAGGGGTGGTGACGCAGGTCGTCAGAGATGAGGAGGCCGGCCGGAATGAATTTTTGAAGTGATACTTAGGAGGGTAAAAAAGGAATTCTCTGAAAGAGGAGGAGAAGAGGTTACAGGCAAACATAAAAGGAGCGGAAGGGGTTTATTGAGAGTGAAAATGTGGATTTTAAATGAAGGATAATATTGTATTTTGCTATTTTATCCTTTTATAAAAGTCAACCAGGCAATCAATGGAAAAATGACATCTAATGAGGCTTGTCATTGGGGCTTAAAATTTTGGGCCTAGATAGCAGAACTGTATAATTATATGTTGTATTTTGAAAAAAATAAAAAAGAATGCAGACTGCATTTGGGTTGGAAACGAGTTTGAATATAACATGCTCTTATGGCCCATTTGGATGGGGGAATAAAGGGTGGAATAGGGGGATAAAGGGGAATAAAGGAAAAATAAGCTGTTTGGGTTACTAATATAAAATCTTTATGGCTGTGCCACTTTTTGGTTGTCAAATATTGAGTTTGTATTTATTTTAATAGTTTGGGCATTCAGTTTTAAAATCCGACTGCATATCATTTCTCCTGGTACTGCTTACCTATAAATTTTCATTGCATTTTAACGTCTTTTTAGAAGTATGCAGTTTCGATTGATATTCGGATTTAATTTTGCTTTTTGGATATTTAATTTTGAGTTAGCTTTTATACAAAAGTGGAATTAGATCATTTGGATTCATGTAGAAAAAGTTATGGGTATTTCTTCAATTATACCCTGAGGATGAGAAAATCTTGGCAGAAGCCCTGTTCAATGTTTAGCTCATATTTTGGAATAGTTAGAGGGTTATTTTATCTTGGCATAAACATGAAAGTTTTCAATAATCTTCTTAGTTTTCCAATGATTTTTGAATTGTACAATTCATAGCTATATTGTGGAAGTTATGGCTATTCTAGTGAACCCTGTCCAGAATTTCTATTCAGGGACAGCTTGGTCATTTCAGCCCCACTAGAACCTCTTCAATTGGCAACTATTTAGGGCAGATGGGATGGGTTGTGCTAGCATTTTTAATGGTCCAGCAGAGGAAATCTGAGAGAGAGAGAGAGAGAGAGAGAGAGAGAGAGAGAGAGGAAGAGATGAAGAGAAGAGGAGAAGAGGGAGAGATTGAAGAGAATATGAAGCTTTGATTGTTAAGGTGAGGGATCCATATTGATTTGCTTTCTTCTCTTTCAATTGTTGTTGCTGCTGCTCTCTCCTTCTCTCATGATCAATTAGAATTGATTTCTAGTGAATCAATCCATGATTTTTTTGTGGGATCTTGGTGGATCTTTGTTGGAGGAGTGGTGCGAGGTTTGTTTATGTATGTGAGATGATTTGTGTATGTTTGTTTATGTTGCTCAACCTTATTAACCCTTCCTCTGTTTTTGCTCTCCTTGGTATGGATCGGCAGTGGTTGGGCTAACTAAGAAGTGATTGGGAGGATTGGGTGGTGCTTGGAGAGGTAAGATAAATTTTTTTCCTATGAAGATCCTAATGAATTTGGTATGTATAGACATATTTTGAGGCTTGTATCATTTATGTGATATGATCATCTACATGTCTAAATATTATATATAAAATTGGTGTCATTATGATATCTATGGTGTAAGTTAGAATCTGATTTGCATGGACTGTCCAGATTCGCGCGGGAACTGCCCAGTTTTCGAAAATAATTTAGTTCAGGTATTTAGAGATTAAATCAAGTTATGATGTCTTCTCATATTATGATCCTAACATATAAGAGAACGTGTTTGATTTATTTTGAAATTTTTGGATGAGTATTTGATACTGTGGAGATCAAGCAACTAGAGGTAATTGCTATAGATGCAGCTGCTTTGCTTGATTGCTTCAATAATTCAAATTACATGTTGTATGCAATATTAAGAGTTGGTGTCTTCATGAAGTAGGCTTATATATATGTTAGGAAGTTTCATGTTTGATTTGAGTATCATTGGCTTTGTTTTGTAGCTTTTGTTGGCAGAACTCGCGATGAATGGGTCTTTGGTGAGTGGTTTGATCCACCACATTTTGGAAACGCTTGATGCATGTGATTGTGCACCGTGTATCCATGGGGTTCTATTGCTATACTCAATCTTGATTTTTAAATAGTATTGCCTTCTTGTTAGTAGATGCTTAGTGTGGTTAATTCTTTAATGCTAGGTTCTTTAGACATATGGTACATGCACCTTGTTGTGATAGAATTCTCATGTGTTAACTGTGTGTAATTTTGGCCTTGTCTATGGTAGGCATATCTATGATCTATTGTTGTCAGGATCGTACATGTTTTAATATGCAAATGTTGTATCTATCTTGTCTATGCGAGTGTTGAATGTCTATGGGAATTCATAAGAATTCATTATTGTATTGGTGTTTGTTATCTGATAGGTATGATGATAGAATGTTAGGCATATTTGTGTTAAGCGTGTGCATGACCCGCCTTTAGGATCATGTCTTATCATGATTGAGTGCAAGGACTTATTTTTCCACGTCCGAGCGTTGCATCCGTGTGGGAATTCATATGAATTCATTAGCAATGGTATTTGTTAGATGATAGTAATTGATCCAGGAGGATCGTCTTGCAAGCATGGAGTACTCCCTCCCCATATCATCGTGCGTCGAAGCTACACAGCGTTGGAGCTATCCTGTGTGGTGCCACCATGCCATCGGAAGGCCGCTAGGGAGAGGGCTACCGGATGATATTGCGAGTGTGGAGTATTGTTTTCCTACAGCATCGTGTGTGGAAGCTACTTAGTGTTTGTTACCTGATAGCTATAACAATAGTATATTAGGCCTACCTGTGTTAAGTGTGTGCATGACCCGCCTTTATGATCATGACTTGTCATAATTGAGTGCAAGGACTTAGTTCTTTCCCCCGCATCCAAGTGATGCATCTATGTGTGAATTCAAGATAATTATGTATAGCAATGGTATTTGCTATAGTAGTATTTGATATGCGAGGATCGTATTGCGAGCATGAAGTGCTTCCTCCCCATATTATCGTGCGTCGAAGCTATCCAGCGTTGGAGCTATCTTGTGTGGTTCCACCATGCCATCGGAAGGCCGCCAGGGAGAGGGCTACCTGGGAGAGGGCTATCGGATGATATTGCGAGCGTGGAGTACTGTTTTCTAACATCATCGTGCGTCGAAGCTACCCAATGTTGAATCTTTCCTGCATTGTGCCACAATATCGTTGGGAATGCCTAGAGTATGATGCCACTATCGTACGAGGCTTAAGTACCGACCATGGATGGCCGTTAGGATGAGGATTACATTGGAGATGGCTACCGGATGATGCATGTAACGACCCGAACCCTCCTATGCGGTTTATGCTAATATTTACATGTTTGGATTGCAAGATAGGATAATTTTATGCTATTGGACTTTTGATCTTTATTATCCCTAAAATCCTGCATGTGGTTTAATATTTGAAAAGCACCTTCGAAACATATTTGAGATTCACGCTCAACATATGAAGTCTTCATTAATTTGTTATCTTTCATGTAAAATTAGTTTGGTATTATTTGGAGCTGTATTGGAAAAGTTATGGTTGTTTTACCATTTCTGCCCCTAAAAGAATAAATTGCGAGGTCTTCGGTTTGGCGCTATTTTAAATATAGTTAGAGGCTTCTTCTGATCTTGGCTCAAACATAGAAGTTGTAGATATTTTTGTCAGATTTCCAACAGTTTCAACTGAAGTGAATTTCTCTACGAAAAGATATGGCTGTTTGAGTCGAGGCTGCGTAGAATTTAATGGAAGGGCATTTATGTAATTTGGCGGAATCCTAAAGTTTTTAATAATGGAGTCGGTGGAGGGTGTGTTGGGTTTATATGTGTGGAGAGAGAGTCACCGAGACTCATTTTGGGGAGAAAAAGAGAAAAATCAAGGGAAAAAATTAGAAAAAAGTGGGAAAAGCTTCGTGGAGTATTTTTCGCGATACAATTAGTAAAGATTCTTGTTCTTTTCATTGTTATTCTTCGTCTAGGGTTGTTTTATTTCAGTTTTGAATCAAATTTGTGATTTGGGGTTGGAATATGATTATGTTTTTGGGGCTGGATAAATAGGTATTTGATGGTTGATTTTACAGTATCATTTTGAGGATTGTAGTGAGGATATTGTGTGAGGATATTGTATTTATTTTGGGGGAACTGAGGATTTCTTCATTATTAGGGTTATATTTTAGTATCTGATTGATGTTATAATTTGATCAGTGGGTTCCTTTCTGCGTGAATTAGGAGCTGGAATAGGGTAAGTCCAGCTTGGGGTGTTGAATTGTGAGGTAAGTAACCTAATTGATATTTGCTTGTTCCGTTCCGTTCCATTCCACGTTGTATTTTTGTAAGTGACCCAACTTTGTTTGTTCATTCCATTCCACGTTGTATTGTTGTAAGTAACCTGACCGATATTTGTTTCTACCATTTCATTCCACGTGGTATTGTTGTAAGTGATTCAATTGTTATTTTTTGTTCCTTCCAGTTGTACTCTTCATTATTATTGGTTATATATCATTTGAGTTCGTAATTCTTCTTATTGGTTGAGCCCTATAGTGTGTTTGGTATCATTGTTTATCATACATTATATTGGTGTGATTGGAGATGGATGACCATGGATGATTATTGATCTCACTTCCTCAGCGCGTATGAGTATGTATGGGTCTTGTAGGGTGGCTCGGAGATAAACCCTACCGTGCCTGCACGGCAGGGGGCAGGTAGCGTGATATCCACGGTGGACGTTCTGAGGGCCACACGCGAGGTTTGTGTAGATGTGTGTATATGTTGAGTACAGCTTAGACGCGGGGGCTGAGTTGAGGTTGTGGAAGTGGTCGATCCATGGATTGTAGATGTTTTGAGGGCCATAGTGAGTGTATTTGACATTGTTGGTGTTCTTCAGACCAGAGAGAATTTGAGAGTATTAGTACATTCCTTCCTTAGTATGAGTTATGTTTCAAAGTATTATTTCTCAATCATTAAGGTGCACCCTAGTGATATCTATTGACAGTGTCAGTTGTGACTTGGTAGTTGTGTACTCATTTCTTGTTCTTTGGGGAGTTGATCAGCGATGTTATTCTTTTTCCTTTCATTGAATATTCATTCAGTAGTTTCAATTGATATTTATTATTTGGCCTCATGTTTATTGAGATGTTTGAGCTGGTATTCCATTGTATTTGAACTTCACCTTTGAGTTATTGTGCGTGGAATGTCTGGGTTACTTACTGAGCATCTTTCGCTCATTCCATTCATTTTCTCTTATTTTTGCAGAGTAGAGGCGGGGTTCCTGGACGGTGACTTTGTCTCCTTTTGGTGTCACGTCCAGTTGGTGATTGGTATATATATGTGTGTGTATATTTGGAGGTTTTGGATCTGTATATAGTTATTTTGGTAGAGGCTGATCTGACAAACCAGGCATGTGTTAAACTGCTCTGTATATATGGATGACTATATATGAGGTGTGTTAGATGCTCTGTTGACTGCTTAAACTTTCCTGGGTGAGTTTATATAAGGTGATTATATATATCTTGTTGATTATCTGTTATCCCATGGTTGTTATCATATGTGATTATATAGAGTGGACATTTTGATGTTATGTTTTAGAAAAAAAAAGAGATTATGGTGGATTTTTAGGCACGTGACATGCTCGTGTCGGCGTTTTGGGACACGGGCCGCCACAGTTGGTATCAAAGCGCTGGTGGCGTGCACGTGTCGGCATTTGGGACACGGTCCGCCACAATACAAGACATTGGTATGTATTATACATAGATGCGGAGAATCTTTGTAGCGTGGTGCTAGTCTGTGTTATCACTCATTACTGTTAAATAGATTAGTTGTTCCCCAAAAGTCCCAACAGTTTTTCCCCTCCGGGGTGAGGGTGATGTGTGGTCACGTCTCTACGTGAAATTTATAGACGTCGGTGTTCTCCCATTCGTATCTTTCCTTGTAAGGAAAATATGATAGTGTTATGTTATTATTCTTGAGCTTGGATCCTTTCCACTCACTGATATTGTAGCTCATCCCTCGTGTATTATTTTCTTCCAGGGATAGTGGGGCGTGGAGCTGGAGCATCCCTCTAGCGTAGTTTGTGTGTGGAGTGTCCCAACTTTCGGTTGCCATGTGTGAGGCTATCAACAATCCTATTTTTGTGTGTATGTATTAGTAATTGTGCATGTCGCACATATGGTTGTATTTGGACTAGACTTGGACTCTCACAGGACAGTAATTGTGTATTCGGGTATGTAATAATGTTTTTGATTTACAAACTTAATTATATTTTATGCTTATACATTTTTAATTAGCTACCGCTTCATGGTTGTCTTGTTATTTCTATGATCCTTGTTGATTATTGATTCATTTTCATTTAGGGTCATTGTTGACCTCTTGTGTATGAGTCCTAATATTGTAAAATCGTTATGGTTCCGGGAGGGTTGTTCCAGGGCGTAACACATTGAGTCAATTATTAGAGTTTATTTGATATTTTAGTTAGGTATAGGTTGCAGTAAAATCTTCCAAAAAAGAATTATATTAAGAACAATCTATGGGCCAGTCCCACATGCGAACCCTTATCTGTATTTATTGTTGGGTTTTTGCATGTATACCATCTAAAAATATGCTATTTATTTTTCTACCACTTAAAATAATATATTTATTTTTATAGCGGAATATTTATATTAAAACCCTTACAGTCTAGGAGAAATGACCAGATTACCCTTATTTTTTTATTTTTCATATTTTACCTCACCAAATACAATATTTGTAGCACGTCCCCTCGTTGGCGGGGTGGATAAATTGCACTTGTCCCACCTGGATGACCCAGGCTCTATCTTGGCCAACCCCTTCAAGGAGTTAGTTTATGTTGGTTTATGGGGCTTTGTTTATGGGCTTGTGCCTGCCCCTTGTGTGCCCTTCCTATTAAAAAATATAATATTTATAAAAACATAAAAATAGTAGTTTTAACATGAAAATGATAAATTTCATCTAAAATTCAAACATAAAAATGACATAATAAAAATTTCATCTAAACCTACAAACTATTTATTGGCGAAGACATAATAATTATTAATATTTACTTCGGTAGAAATGAAACAAAATATTATGAGAACAATTAAAAATATATATCACATAAAATTATTGTTATAAATTTTTTAGCATTTTTTCAACACTACCAATTTTATTGTTATAAATTTTTTGGATACTTCCATCCAAATACCGTTTAATGTGCAGCTTACGTAACAATATATACAATGATGGATACCGCACACATATACATAACGATGTACACAATTGATATAAAAAATATATAACCGATTAATAGTGTATGAGTTAGAATCTAGGTCTTAATAAAGTAAAATTAAGGAGGATGCTTGATTAGTCTATGGCAAGATTCATTGTTAGGCCTGTGTCATTTAGAGTCCTATTTTTCAATTGGAGTCGCTAAAATTTTAGTTTTTAGCTATCTGCAAGAGTTTGAGGACTCTGATTGAAAATATAGCTGTATATTATGGGTTGTCGTACTGTTTAGTACTGCCCATAAAATTTTCATTGAATTCCGATAACGTTTTTGGAATTATACAGTTTTGATTGGTATTCGGATTTGGTTATGTTAAAATCCAAGATGTTGAGGTTTAAATCCAATATTATCATGAGATGTTCAGTTCTGAGCTAGCTTTCGTTCAAAAGTGGAATTAGATCAACTGGATTCATGTATCAAAAGTTATGGATATTTTTCCGATTATACCCCGGGGATGAGAAATCCTGGCAGCAGCGCTGTTTGCTGTTTAGCCTAGATTTCATAATAGCTGGAGAGGTTATTTGATATGGTTATAATCATGAAAGTTGTAGATAATCTTCTTGGCTTTCTAATGGCATTAGAATTGTGTAATTCAGAGCTGTATTGAGGAAGTTATGACTGTTCAAGTAAAGCCTATCTAGAATTTCGGGTCAAGGATGATTTTGCCATTTGAAACCCTCTTTTGGCTATAAAATGCCCCATATACCTCTCTTTTCCACTGGTCTAGCCCCTCTGTGTGGGTTTTCTTGATGTGGAAGATGAAGGAGTGCATGGAGGAGATGGAGCAAGAAGAGGATGATTAAGGTGTGCATGATTGGTAGTTGTTGCCTCCTCCCTATCCCCCTTCTCTAGCCCCTTTCATGGTCCCCTCCCCTATTTCCAGCTAAGAAGAAGAGATGTGGAGGCTGAAATGATGGTTGTGGTGGTGGCGGTTGAGGTAGTAGTGGACGTGCTTGCGAGCCCCACACCTCCCCCTTCCCTTCCCCTCTCTTGGTAAGCTTTCCCCTCTTCTTTTTCTAGTTTTTGGCACTTTTGGTGTGATGGGAGGTGGTGCATGCCATGTGTTTGTATTTATGTTTGTGTGGTGTGTGTGTGTATGCTTGGTTGCTTGGGAGTAGGGGTGTCGGTGTGTCGCTTACGTGCTGCCGTAGGGTGCTGCCCTGCCATGCCGAGCACCTGTGCTCTGCCAGCACCAGCACCTGTTCCCAACGTCTGTGCCCAGCGCATCCAGCGACTCTGCCCAGCGCGTCTTGCGGCGTTCCCAGCGTCTGTGCCCAGCGCGCCCAACGACTTTGCTCAGCGCATCCTGCGACGTTCCCAGCACCTGTTCCCAGCATGCCCGACAACGTGCCCGGCGCCTGTTCCCAGCGTGCCCGCCGGCATGCCCAGCACGCCCTGCCCTGCCTGCAGACCCCGGGTGTTGCCCCGTGCGTGCGTGTTGTCTCGCATACGTGCTGTCCCGCCTGCCCCGCATGCGTTCTCCCCCGTGTGTGTAGATACCCCAATTTTGACCGTCCAAAGAGAAGAAAATTACTTCAAGTAACATTTTAAATGACCACATTTGGATCAAAGAGAAAACTACCCAAAGTTGAATAAATATGAAAATAAAAGGAAAAAGATAAAACTGTCGGAAGGTGGCTACTTGAAAGTAGCCGCCCCTCCTCAGGCGGCTACTTTCAAGTAGCCGTCGGACACAGAGAAAAGGTGGCATCTTGAAAGTAGCCGCCCCTCACGGGGCGGCTAGTTTCAACTAGCCGTCCCTTGACCGACCCCAAACCGCTTCTCCTGATGGGACATAAAACAGCATTTAATGCTGATTGGCAGGTCATCATGGGGGTGGCATCTTGAATGAGGGGCGGCTAGTTACGAGTAGCCGCCCCATGTCTGGATAAATTTTCACAACAAATATCTGGATTCCTTAGGGGTGAAGTTTACTTAAACCACTCTATTATCCAATCCATGCCATTGTCCAATGAATAAACCTATGCATCCCTTTCTACTATAAAAGGAGGGGTAAGGGTGAGACTCAAGGGGTGGTCATTTTTCATTTCAAAGTGTGTGTTAGAGAAAGAGAAAGAGAGAGAGAGAGAGAGAGGGAGAGAGCCCTAGTTGAGATTGAAGGAAAGTCATTCCCCACCAAATTCCACTCTCAATAAACCCCCTCTAAACCATTGTCCTAAACCACTCTTAGCCCTAGCCAAACAAATCCAAATTCTTACCTAGGTGCTGCCCAAATCTAGAAGAGGAAATCACCAAACACCACTTTGAATCCTCATTACCACCACCCTAGCCAAAGCCAAAACACTTCCCTACCTAGGTTATGCCCAAATCCAGAAAATCCAGAAACCAGGTACCAGACGGCTAGTCCTAACCAACCATCCCCTACCAGGCAGCTAATTCCCATTAGCCGACCCCTTCCTAACCCTTTTTTTTAAGTCCCATATCTCCTCTAGTCAAGCCCCCGAAGCAGAATAGGTTTACCTGTTTTTCACCTCTGTGTACGGTATATCCGTATCCCAGAGAGGAGACCCCACAAACTCCCCCCGCAAGGCGATCAAATCCAACACCAACTTTTCCTGTTTTTTGAGAAAGCAGGTGGCGATCACACAAACCCCGTCATTTCTGAGAAGCAGTCGGGCGACTCAGGAACGACTCTCCGGGCGGTGATCTGATCAGTCGTGAGACGGACCAGGACCAAGTTCGCAGAACCCCCAGTTTTACATACCGACAAATTGGCGATCACGGTGGGACTCCCTTGTGAAAAACAACAAAAAGTAATCCTCTTCTGCTTCATTCCATAACTTGACTAGAAAGCCATCACCTCTTTAGGAAAGCTAGAATTTTCCACCCCCTCAAGTCAGATCATCCTCTACTATGCATCCTAATATATTTTATTGCTTTAAGCCGCACACAGCTGCGCAGCCTTTACTGCTTTGATTGCATATTTTATTGCTTTAAGCCGCACACAGCTGCGCACCCTTTACTGCTTTAATTGCATCTTTTACTGCTTTAAGTCGCACACCGTTGCGCATCCTTTACTGCTTTAAGTCACACACAGCTGCGCACCCTTTACTGCTTTAATCGCATCTTTTACTGCTTTAAGTCGCACACAGCTGCGCACCCTTTACTGCTTTAATCGCATCTTTTACTGCTTTAAGTCGCACACGGTTGCGCATCCTTTACTGCTTTAAGCCGCACACAGCTGCGCACCCGTTTGCTGCTTTATTTACTGCTTTATTTACTGCTTTAAATCTGCATTCATCCATACCTAGGCCATTCCACATTCACACCATGAAAATCTACACCCATAAGAAAACAATAGAGGAGAAAGACAACCAGGGAGACCAAGGCACACAACTCCTTAGCCACCTAGAGGAGAGGATGGCTGCTTTAGGGTACCAATCGGTAGAGGACATGTTCAATGACCTCTCCGACTATCACCAGACCAAGACCTTGAGGCAGGAAACCCCTGCCAAGACCCCCAAGGCTCATCCCACCCCCAATACCCCACCAACACCCGGTTTCTCGATTAACCCAAGACCAAACCCTTTTTCTCCCCCCACCTTTTCATTTGCCCCGACTTCCCCTACGAATCCAATATTTCCGACCATTTCTACCCCATGCCCTTACCAGGCCACCTCCTACCCGAGATCGCTAACCTATTCACCCAAGGCCGAAACTCTCGATGACACCATCCGGAGAATCCTCTCTGAGAAAAAAATAACCACCCCCAACCACAGGTCCTTACACCACCTACAACAAATCCCTTTCGTCAGTCTCCTGGCAAATTTTAAATTCCAAAATATCACCGGTACACTGGCCGCGGAGACCCGGATGTCCACCTAAAAGCCTTTTATCTGGACTCTCGTCCCTTCTTAGATAATGAAGCTCTCCTTGTATACCTATTTCAAAAGTCCTTGGAAGGAGAGGCTATCCAATGGTTTTCTACCCTGCCGGTAGACCATTTGTCCAATTTTTCAGCCGTAAGCAACAAATTCCTAAGTCGCTACGGTTACCAAAGAACTAGGATCCCCTCTATCTCAGACCTCACAGCTGAACGAATGGAGCATGGAGAGGACTTTGAATCCTATGTGTCTAGGTGGCGCACCCTTGTGCACCAAACTGGCCTACAATTAACAGAATGTCAAGAAATTAACATGATGTTACTAAACCTAACCCTAGAACTTCGTACGAGTCTGTCGTACGGAGATTGCACCACCTATCAACTCCTAATAGATAGACACAACCGGATCCAACGCTGTACTGGACCCCCTACCCCATTCACTTCCAACAACTGGTCAAGACTCTTTAGGAAAAACCCCTTGACAACCCCCACGGTAGAGGGGATTACAAGACAAGTTTCGGCACTCTACCCGAACGAAGCACGGGTTCTTGATCAAGGACCAGCCCCGAGACAGTATACACCTGGTCCTTCTGGGTATATGCTGCCTCAGCAAGCTACTCATTCTAATACCTTATCTCCTCGATCAGTACCCGCTTCCGTGCCGTTACAACAACACCCTATAATCCAAAACCCTATCAAACCCCTCCTCCCATTCCCAGAACAAATACCTGAGTCCATCTCAATTCATCCCATGGAGGGAGGTCCAATCCGACCATTGAACCATTTCTCCCAGACACAGCCTAGTCAAGCCTATAGTGATAGAGCCAAAGTTCCCATTGTCTATGCCCCTATTCCACGAGAAACACAAACTTTTGTTCCCCGGCAACCACTCCAAAGGAAATACACTGCTATCCCACCCCCATCATCCTATAAGTCTCTGGCACCTGAAATCTTAGAATCTATAGAATGTCCCAAGCAGGACTCTGATGATGATGAAGAGTTTTTGGATGAAGAACTATTGGAACTCTCTTACCCTACTCCCACACAACCTGAATCCACCATCCAACCCTTAGACCTGATTGAGGTTGAATATCCATTGTCTATAACTGCTCAAGATCCAATCATATCATGGCCTATTGAACCCATCTTAACCATCTCAGATGACTCAGATTCTGGCTCATCACATTCTGAGATTGACCTAGATCCGGTTCAATCAATTGTGCGTATCATCGAATCAGAACCACTTATATTTAAAAATGCACAATTTGAGGGAGCAATCGAACCATCCCAATTGCCAGATCCATTCTACTTACCATCCCATCTGTCCGAGGAGCTCTCCTCAGATTCCCTCGTCATATCCAAATCAATCATTTCTGATCTGATCCATATACCCCTAATTACACCAATTGAGGAATCTTTACCCCCACCATCATTAGAGCCTCAGCATTATGCTGAACTGTGCTCCCTTGCACCTGTTCAGTCAGTAGTCGCCTCCGCAACCTGTTTTTCCATATCCACATCTTTGTTGACTGACCCCTCTATGATGGATCGTTCTCTTTCTGCTTAGGATCTATGGCAGATCAAGCGCCACTCGCGCTTTCGACATCATTCAAGCAGTGTTCCTTTGAAACTGTTTCAATTTGAGCCTCCATAGAGGACTCACCCTGCACCATCATTTTCTGGAGGCCATCCTCCAGCACTGTACACTATTTTCCCTTACAGCATGTTGTTTGTTTACTACTTTCTTTAAAATCCAAAAAAATCGAATA
This sequence comes from Acorus calamus, assembly GCA_030737845.1. Lineage (NCBI taxonomy): Eukaryota > Viridiplantae > Streptophyta > Magnoliopsida > Acorales > Acoraceae > Acorus > Acorus calamus. The sequence goes on from CM060861.1 coordinate 16,096,408, forward strand.
TGTTAAAAGCTCAAAAAAAAAATCCTTTACAAAGTTTGTTTATTTCAGCTATTATGCATGCATTTAAAAGCTTTCATCAAAACAAAAACAAAAAAAGTCTCTTATACATATTTAGTTTATTTCAGTTATGCCCTTCATTTTCAAATTTTCAAAAATATATAAACCAAAAAAAGGGGTACAAGAAAAAGGGAAGGAAATCAGGGAGATGGTACCCGAGAAAATCAGGCCATCAAGACAACCCCATCAATGGAAAAATTGCAACCAATATGAGAGGGACCTTATGTGATCACTCATGCCTATTCTAAGAATGCTTACCGCTTAGTAAACGCCAACGGGGGTGAGATTTCAGGTCGGTGGAATGCACTTTACCAGAGAAATTAAATGCATAATTTCTAGTATTTGAGAAATTTTACTCTTCCTTACTGTGAATTCCAGCGTTTAGTGTTTGATGATAATATTTAAAAATCCTGAAGATAACCTGCATTTTACTTAGACTCATATCCGCCAATCATGCCACCTCCACTACACGAGTATAATTTAAGGCTTGGTTCACCTGATAAAAGGGAAAATTGCCTGCCCCATGGACTGGGGCAATTGTTAATTTTAATTTTTTTTATTTTTTTTGGGATTATCTTTCCCTTGTTTTTCTCTTGCTTCGTGTCAACTAAGATTTACAAGAAATATACCCCAGACCTAGCATACGTCCCAAAACTGGCTCTGGCACTATACAAACACGTCTAAAGGGGAAGCATGAAAAGAATCGGTGTGAAAAACAGAAGAGCCCCCCCTCAAATCAAAAAAAAAATCAGGCAATGAGAGGCCAATAAAAGAAAAATAACACCCAAGTGAACTGGTTAAACTCTCTATTTTAGCAGGCTTTCACGCCTTTACGCACAAGTATATGCGGAACAAAAGGCTATACTAGTACAGGGTCCAAATAAAGGACTGTACTTTCCACCCAAAAAAAAAAGAAGTGGTAAAAAGAAGAAAGCCAGAGGGACCTAGAAAGTAAGATTTATGTTAGGACTGGGGCAATTTTAAAGTGATTCAAAGAAGATATTACTCTCATCCCCATTCACCCACTCTTTTCCCACCATGATTCAATTAAACCAAGTCTGTTGGCTAGGCGAAATTTCAACCAAGGGTGAACCTTTCCTTACATTTACAACAGCACACACTCTCACATGAGTCTATTTAAAATCTTGCATATCTGAGGGATATTTATTATGTTTGATTCTTGGCACATTCATGGAGTTTTCAGCATGTTTAGAGTAACGTGATCAACTATTTGAAAACTACTCCACTTGGAAACTTACCCCTCAAGCTAAACCACTTTCAAATGTCTTGGGTTGGACATGAGTGAATCACAAGGTGTTCTGCCTCAGATTATCAGCGTGTCTTGATTAGAATGATTAAAATTATCCCCCTTTCTCACATCAATGCATGATTTGCCATCCATCTTAATACTTGACCATAAAAAATTGTCACCCATGCTCATTTACAAATGGCTCCTTTATGCTTCTCAAGAAAAACTACTTCAACCTCTCTTTTCTTAAACATCACACAACACATTTTACCTTCATACATATCACAACACGCATTTGCTAAACTCAATACCACCATGATGAAATGCATGTAAAGTTGCCCTTCTTTTAACTTAGATGCTATGCTCCAAACAAATCACATCACAAGCATGCAATCCCACCATGACAATACATGCAAACTTTTAAACTCATGTTGTTTCAAATTCCACCGTGACAGAACACGCATGCGAAAACAATCCTTTCTAAGAATCCATGCTCACATTTACACTCAGAAATATAAAACATGCTTGTTTAAATCCCACCATGATATACATGCAGGGCAAACTGTTCTATCAAAAATGCATGCACTCCCTGCCAGTATCTCAAACAAACTCAAATTTTAAAGTTTTCTACAACCACAGCCATGTCTTGGTTAATTTTAAAATTCTACTTGATTAAAACACGACTCACTTGAAGTCCTATCTCGTTACCAGTACCATTCAGCTCGAATTTCCTCAGTTCTGGTTCTTTTCCAGAATTTTTATCCTTTGGATGATCCAATTCACCAACTCAATACCTTTACTTGCTTTCTGTCGGCGATATCCCCTCCTTGCTGAGTTTTCCCAAGCATGGGAACGGTAGGCACGAGGAAACTGACGCTGGGCTGCTCCGTGCACGATAGCTAAGAACCCCAACCGCGGGTTGGTTCACTCACCATTTTACTTTTCCCGCCTTCCACCTGGATCATTCCTTTCGGTTGAAAATTCTAGTCAAGACCTAGCCTCTGACAGTCTAAATCAACTCCCTGAATTGTATTGGTCATGAGACCAAGACTTCTTGAAGGTCGGGCCGGTCAAAATAGGGGTCTCTTTCCTTACCATCGGTCGAAGTCTTTCCTGCTTCGCACAAAGACTCCATCCGATGAGGGGCAATAAGTGTAGATACCCCAATTTTGACCGTCCAAAGAGAAGAAAATTACTTCAAGTAACATTTTAAATGACCACATTTGGATCAAAGAGAAAACTACCCAAAGTTGAATAAATATGAAAATAAAAGGAAAAAGATAAAACTGTCGGAAGGTGGCTACTTGAAAGTAGCCTCCCCTCCTCAGGCGGCTACTTTCAAGTAGCCGTCGGACACAGAGAAAAGGTGGCATCTTGAAAGTAGCCGCCCCTCACGGGGCGGCTAGTTTCAACTAGCCGTCCCTTGACCGACCCCAAACCGCTTCTCCTGATGGGACATAAAGCAGCATTTAATGCTGATTGACAGGTCATCATGGGGGTGGCATCTTGAAAGTAGCCGCCCCTCATGGGGCGGCTAGTTACGAGTAGCCGCCCCATGTCTGGATAAATTTTCACAACAAATATCTGGATTCCTTAGGGGTGAAGTTTACTTAAACCACTCTATTATCCAATCCATGCCATTGTCCAATGAATAAACCTATGCATCCCTTTCTACTATAAAAGGAGGGGTAAGGGTGAGACTCAAGGGGTGGTCATTTTTCATTTCAAAGTGTGTGTTAGAGAAAGAGAGAAGAGAGAGAGAGAGAGAGAGAGGGAGAGAGCCCTAGTTGAGAAAGTCATTCCCCACCAAATTCCACTCTCCATAAACCCCCTCTAAACCATTGTCCTAAACCACTCTTAGCCCTAGCCAAACAAATCCAAATTCTTACCTAGGTGCTGCCCAAATCTAGAAGAGGAAATCACCAAACACCACTTTGAATCCTCATTACCACCACCCTAGCCAAAGCCAAAACACTTCCCTACCTAGGTTATGCCCAAATCCAGAAAAGCCAGAAACCAGGTACCAGACGGCTAGTCCTAACCAACCGTCCCCTACCATGCAGCTAATTCCCATTAGCCGACCCCTTCCTAACCCTTTTTTTAAGTCCCACATCTCCTCTAGTCAAACCCCCGAAGCAGAATAGGTTTACCTGTTTTTCACCTCTGTGTACGGTATATCCGTATCCCAGAGAGGAGTCCCCACAAACTCCCCCCGCAAGACGATCAAATCCAACACCAACTTTTCCTGCTTTTTTGAGAAAGCAGGTGGCAATCACACAAACCCCGTCATTTCTGAGAAGCTGTCGGGCGGCTCAGGAACGACTCTCCGGGCGGTGATCTGATCAGTCGCGAGACGGACCAGGACCAAGTTCGCAGAACCCCCAGTTTTACATACTGACAGTGTGTGCGTGTTGTCTCGCGTGCGTGCTGTCCTGCCTGCCCCACATGCGTACTAATTCGGGTGCATGCTGCCCCGCTTGCCCTGCTCGCGTGCTGCCACTTGACGCGCATCAAACCGGGTATCTGTGAGTGGTTCGATCTAGCCCTTCGGGATGTCCTCGATGCACGTAATCGTGCATCGTGGATCTATGGGACATCTTTGCACCCCTAAATATGCTAGATATCATGCATGCTAGGTGGTTAAGCATGTATATTGAGTAGAATCCATTTTCTACACTATACGTGCTTATGTATCGTATTCAAGTGTGTTTTATTATGCTCGCATGCGCCTCTTGTGTGGACATGTATGATGTGTGTTTATATGGATGTATAGAATATGCATACCTTAGGTAGTATTGTAATACCACCCCCCTACATGTGTAATACAAGCTTGTTTAATCCTGGGTTAATAACGGGGTACATGCATGATATTTCTTTGGTTTAAGACTGGAGGACGTGGTGTAGTTGTTGCGCCCATCTTGTTGGGGCAAAACTAGGACCAGCTTCAGAAGAGGATGAGGCATTCCCTCTCTCTCGTCCTCCCTCTTTTAGCAAACTGAGTGAGTAGATATAATTCCTACTTGACTCAGGCTTGCTTGGGATTATCGGCATGCACCAATTAGTGCGCGAGACCGCGCTTGACCCTTCCCTTTTAGGTTGGTGATATCCAACGCATGTTAGATTGCATCTTGTGTGTTTGCATGATTAATGTCTTGTATGCATGTGTAGTTAGGCCATGCCTTATATGTATGTCTCATGTTATGTTGTTTATTATGTGCATTCATGTTAGAGAGGATCCCTATAGTTAATTTATATGTTATCGTGCATGTGGTACACGTAACTGTAATAGAACTCTCCTGTAAAATATATGCACATGTTAAAACTATCGGGCCTATCCGTGATAGGCGTGGGTAGGACCCGCTATGGGGTTGTACCTCATTAGTTAAGCTTTAGCGATGTAATCGCCCCCTTTGCATCCCCGAGCGATGCATCCGTTTAGAATTCAGGAGAATTCATCGTTGTATCGGTTTTGTGAAACCGATAGTTATGACATTTAGTTGGGCATAACCGTGCTAAGAGTGTGTATGAACCGCTTGTTGGGTAATTTCTTGGGCTTATTTCTGCACGAGAGTAGAGATAGCCCCTCGTGTCCGAGCGACGCACCCGTGTGAGAGTATAAGTGTATTGGTTACCTTCGATATGTGATTATCGAGTATAGTTACAATTTCTTCCAATATCGTCCATGTAGGAACTTTCCGGCGTTGGAAACGCTGTCCTAACACAGTGCTGCCATCCGTAGATATTAATCGATGCATTCGGGGATGTACTGATCGTGGGAGTATGCCAAGTAGAGGCTATCCGGGGAAAAGGCTACCGTATGATATTGAGAACATAGAGTCACCCCCTTTGTTGGATCCGTGTAGGAACTTCCCGGTGTTGAAAACACTATCCTGGCACCAGGCTCCCATCCGTAGGTATTACCGATACATTTGGGGACGTACTGATCGTGGGAGTATGTCAGGTAGTGACTACCCGGGGAAAGGGCTACCGGTGGACCAAGGGTGTAGAGCCAACAGAGTTATCCCAAAAGTCACTAGGGTCACCCCTGCAGGGGCTAGGGTGAGGTTGAGTGTGTGTAGTGAGTCACATGGTGTCGTGGCTCTAGTATCCGTCGAGCATACTCTGGGTATATATGTTGGGCCTAACGCTTAAGGTATAGTAGTGTATTTCTACCTCGTAGCCGTTAGACTCATAGTATCTTGTTATCCAGTAACACCAGGTGTTATGGTTAACCATTGTTTTCTCCCCAAGAGTCTCAAGAGCCTCCCTTTAGGAGTGAGGGTGAGGGTGAGGTTGGTCACGTCGTCGCTTGACCTTGTTACCCGTTGGGTTTTTACGCCTGCTTTTCTTTGATAAGAATTTGCCTTTGTGTTGAATTGTTGTGTTGGTATTTGGTTTCAGTCACTTACTGAGCTTGTAGCTCACCCCTCGCTTACTGTTTCTTTTACAGCGGCATTGTTGGGCGTGGAGCTGGAGCTTCCTTGTGGCGTGGCCTTGTGTGTGTTGAAGCGTCCTGTGCTGCGGATTGGCGAGTGCAGGGTTTTCAACAGTCCTTGAGTCATTGTTGTATTGTAAATCGTGCGTGTTGCACATGTTGTATTTTATTGGATTAGACTTGGCTCTCACAGGACGGTGATTGTTTATTCGAGTCTGTAATAATATTTTTGATTTACAGACTTATTGATATTTTTATGCTTCCGCATTTCAGTTAAGTTATCAGTTGTCATTGCTTCGTTAGCCTTGTGTATTTATTTATTGACTCATTGTTGACCACTTGTATGATAGCTAATACTTTATATTATTGCCACGTCTCGGGGACGGCTGCCCTGGAGCGGGACACCCATGGCTTAATGGGCTCTCCCTACATCAGGCGGTAAGGACACTTTTATCATGGGGACCTCTAGATTCCACCTCACTAGAAGTCTTTATTGAAGTAGGAAAGTGGTGCAAATCCCCACGTTGGCCTAAAGATATATATTGATCATTTGTTGCAGGAAATTGAAGATCTTGAAGTGGGAGATTCAAGAACAGGCATACTGATCTGGACTCTTAGTAGTACTGAACTCTTATTTAGGAGGGCAACATTGAGTTCCTTCACCTGAAGTGCACAGTCTTCCCCTATCTGGACTATGATTGTGGAGGCCTATTCAAGTCCAACGACACTTGTTCTTGGCATGGCAGGTTTTCCTCAACAAAGCCCCTACACTATCACGACTTCTTCAAAAAGGACTAATCCATGACCAATATTGTCCACTATGCATAGTAGGAGAGGAAACTATAGATCACATCAGCTTCCAATGCTCCTACTCTCGCTACTATTCCAGAAACTGGTCATAACGGATCTGGCTCCGCATAGGCTTGCTGACTTGCCCACAGGTTGGGTACCAAAGTCTGTCACCCAATCAAGAGGATCATTGTCGCAAGTGTGCTAACCATCTTCTTCTAGTATGCTTGGTTAGAAAGGAAAAATCACCTTTTAAGAGGAAAGTCAGCTTACGAAAAGGATCTAACAAATAGATTCACTATCTGATTGCAGTTCACTATTCTGAGAGCTACTACTTCACCGGATCATCCCCAAATTGCTGATAATTTTGGTATCATCATTGAGGATATTCCAGTCAAAACCACCCTTGTTCAATGGATTACTCCTGTCCCAAACTGATTGAAGGCAAACTCTGATGGCTACCTCACTAAAGATCGAGGTGGTTATGGAGCTCTATTGAGAGATGAAAAGAAGAATTTTATAATTGGTGCTACAAGCCAATGTAAACCCTCTTCCATTAATCTCTTGAAATTTCTAGGCCTACTCACAGGACTGGAATTTGGTATTAGTCACTGGGCAAGAGGATTTGGTTTGAAGCGGATTCAAACACGGCTATAACATGGCTAAAAGATAAAGGGTCCCTCCCATGGACTGCATTGCGCATGAAAAGGAAGATTCAACATGGACTAGCTTTACTCAATTCCTGGAAGATTACCCATATCCCGCAGGAAGGAAATATTGTGGTGGCTCTAATGGCTTCCCAGCGAACTATTAATGGAGAGTCTAGATTTCAACAACCTAATTATTGCCTAGCAATAGAAGATTTGTTAAAAAAGGGTCAAACAGGGACAATGTACAAGAGGAGCTCTTAATCTGTTAATGTCTATGGGTGGGTTGAATTTTCACACCTTTCGTCCACTGTCACTAATTTTGTGCTCTCATTGTGTTGAGGACTTAAAAACTCCATTTTGTAACCCACTGATGTACATTATATATTTTGTTAAGATATAGCAATACAAAATTCAAATTATCAAGCAAAAAAAAAAAACAGTGTATGGGTTAAAAATGCACTCAAAGTCTATAACAATGTACAAAAAGGTATACGTTATACGAGATAAACATCAAAAGAGAGATGAGAGATGTAAGGACTTATAAAAAATGTAATCACTAACTTGAGTGTACTTTCATATGCTAAAATTTCCACAAATGTAAGAAAAAACAATATATTAAAGAAAATAAAGGGTTTGAAAAAAATTACTTAGAATTAATTCTCCTAATTATTTATTACATTGATTGGGAATTTTATATTTCCTGTACCTATACGAAGGGGAATCATAGGATGGTGTGACCCACAAGAATATATCGGAGGTGGGATAATAAGAGGATAATTGTAGAGATAAATGGAGGAGAACAACTTATCAAATTTGGTGTAAAAAATAATTGACATAAAATGCGGATTGTTGTGTCAATTTTGAAAAGAAAATGAGAATTTTTTTGCAATGTTTTAAAAATTGAACTGTTTATTGAAACAGAAAATTAAATGGGTTGAAGGTCACTGGTTCAACCATATCGTTTTGTCAACCGGGACTGAATAGTGACATAATTATGACATAATATATATTTATAACTATTACTAAAATAAATAAATTTAGAAAAAAAAATTTCAAGTCTAAGTTTTACTACTTTTTAAGATTTTACTTAACATCATATTATGATATAGTATGTGAAATTAAAGATTTTATTAGATTTCATATTTTTGACAAATAATTAATCACCTATTCTATGAATAGTGTTGGAAAAATAAATCCCGACTGCCAGGATCCGTTGATCGAGGTATAGATCGAACAACAAAATTTTTTTTTTTAAACCTTTATAATGCAAACCCTACAAGGCGGAATTAGGGTTTACCTTCAGAACTCAGATCAGAGTTCTGCCGTAGAAGAAGATCGGATCTGATGGACGACGATCAATCACTCAAACGGAACCTTCAGATCTTCTGCCGTATGTCCTTTCTATGTTGCAGATCCGCGGCGGAGTGTGATCTCCTTCTTGCTTCGAACGGCAGCCGCGAATCCCTTCGCTCTCCTTCTCTCCTTTTCTCACCTTTTCTGGATCCAGAGATCCTAAAGGATTTCTAGGGTTAGGGTTTTAATTTCGGCTGAAATCATATGTCACTTGAGAGAGAGAGGAAGCCACATATTTATAGGCTAGGGCAGGGACCTAAAGGAGAAATCAGTAATTGGCTCCTATGGCCTTGGGTACCATAATTCAACCTAGAATTAAAACCAAAAGCTCATAAGTCATAATTCATTCCACTAAAGGATTATGACTGCACTCCAAACATACTAATCTCAAAAATAATATTTCGAGCTCCTTATAATATATGCTTAATATTCCCCACGCTAAGATTCCAATACTTGTTATGAAATAATTATTACTGACAATATTATTTCATGACATCTTATTTTCCTTGAGATCTTCCGCTTAACTTATTTGATATGTCGGATAATTAAATCCACCGGCCGGGTTAGACATAATCAAAACTTATAAGCATCCTCAAGAGAGTATCATCAACCTCCTATTGGAGACGTGGATTCCATCAATAGCAAATATTCATCATACAAGCGTTATTGTCACCCAACTTACCGAGCCTATTGATCCATAGTAGAATCTCACTCTTTAATAAATCAAAATGACAAATAACAAATGCACATGTTTAAGAACCATTTTAGGATTAAGAGCATAAGCAATCATAATAAACATGGGGTGTAAATTATTTTATCTAGTCAGTACAAAAAATAATTACCCCAACTTGGTCCGTTCAATACACACAAGGTGTACTAGTACAATCACCCAAAACCTATCAACCGGTCTTTTATAGTCAAGATAAACTACGTAAGATGAACTGCACTACAACCTTTATCCAATGGATTATCCAAGTCCATCTAAGGTTGTGAACCTCAACTTATAATTCACAGGGAACCGATAATCTGATCTTCTGTGTGTAAGCCAAACTCTACACACCAGATTATCTACAATGTAAATTAAAGGATTAAATTAAAAACAAGCACAATATTTCAAACAATATAATGCAAGCATTTACCAATAATAATTCTCATCAAAATGCTAAGACCATCTTAATAATAGAGTTTATTACATAAGTCATGGCTTTTAGAACACTGCTCTAACAATCTCCCACTTGGACTCAAAGCCATGAAGCCATACATCTAACTCCCATTCCTTCTACGTGACGATCAAATGACTTGGCCGTCAAGCTCTTTGTAAAAGGGTCTGCCAAGTTGTTTTCTGATGCAATCTTGGTCACAATGACATCGCCTCGCTGAACTATCTCTCGTATCAAATGATACTTACGCTCAATGTGTTTTGCTTTCTTATGGGTCCGTGGTTCCTTTGAATTTGCAACAGCTCCGCTATTATCACAATAAAGTGTAATAGGCGATTCTATCAGAGGTACCACATCTAGATCCATGAGGAAGTTCCTGAGCCAAACTGCCTCTTTTGCTGCCTCAGAGGCTGCCACATATTCGGCTTCCATGGTGGAGTCAGCAATACATGATTGCTTGATACTCCTCCAACTTATGGCTCCACCTCCCAAAGTAAACACATATCCTGATGTTGACTTTCTGGAATCCTTATCTGACATGAAGTCCGAGTCTGTGTACCCTATAGGTGTAAGACTCTCTGCCTGGTAAACCAACATATAATCCTTAGTCCTTTTCAGGTACTTGAGAATATGTTTTACCGCAGTCCAGTGTTCTTGCCCAGGGTTAGACTGATATCTGCTAACTATGCCAACTACAAAGCAAATGTCAGGTCTAGTACAAAGCATTGCATACATGAGGCTTCCTACAGCCGAAGCATAAGGAACTACCTTCATTTTCTCTATCTCCTTTGGAGAAGTCGGACATTGCTCCCTAGATAGAGTAATTCCATGTCTGAAGGGTAGAAAACCTTTCTTGGAATCGTGCATGCTAAATCTGGTAAGAACTGAGTCAATATAAGTTGCTTGCGATAAGCCCAACATCCTATTCATGCGATCTCGTATGACCTTGATCCCAAGGATGTGACTGGCTTCTCCCAAATGTGACTGGCTTCTCCCAAGTCCTTCATGTCAAATTGGTTGGATAACCATACTTTAACTGTAGACAATACCCCAATATCATTTCCGATGAGTAAGATATCATCCACATAAAGTATTAGAAATACCACCACATTTCCGTTGCGCTTCTTATACACACAAGGTTCATCTGGGCATTGATCAAAACCAAAAGATTTGATTGCCTGATCAAAACGGATGTTCCAAGATCTTGATGCCTGCTTGAGTCGATAAATGGACTTCTTAAGCTTGCACAACATATGCTCCTGACCCTTTGATATGAAACCGTCTGGTTGCACCATATAGATGCACTCATCAAGACTTCCATTGAGAAAAGCTGTCTTGACGTCCATTTGCCAAATTTCGTAATCGAAATTAGCTGCAATGGACAAAAGAATCCGGATAGACTTCATCATGGCTACTGACGAAAATGTTTCCTCATAATCGATTCCCTCTTTCTGAGTAAAACCCTTCGCCACGAGTCTTGCTTTGTAAGTCTCAACCATTCCATCTGATCCTCTTTTCTTCTTATAGATCCATTTGCACCCAATGGGTTTTATCCCTTCGGGTGGATCCACAAGTTCCCAGACCTGATTCGAGTACATAGACTCTATTTCAGATATCATAGCCTTTTGCCAAAGCTCTGCATCCTTATCTTGTAGTGCTTCATTGTAGTTACAGGGTTCGGCATTATGTTCCCCAGGGATCTTGTCATATGACTCTCCCAAGAACATATACCTCTCAGGTTGTTGGATAACCCTCCCACTACGACGAGGTACTACAGGGTGCTAGTGACAACTTGTCGTGTCACTTGTGAACCCGGTGCGCTATAATCCACACGTTGTTCTGAGGTTGAGTCTAACGTGTTGATAGTATCACCGTGAACTGGTTCAAATGTTGGTGGTATTGAGGAACTTTCTACTTGTTCCTCTTTCCTCAATTCCTCTAGAACAACTTTACTTGTGGGCTTGTGATTTAGAATATAGTCTTCTTCTAAGAACCGGGCATTAGTGCTTACAATGACCTTCTGGTCCTTAGTACTATAAAATAGACCACCTTTAGTTCCTCTTGGGTACCCTACAAAGAAACATACTTCTGTTCTTGATTCCAACTTGCTAGGATCCTTTCTTAGCACATGTGCTTGACTACCCCAAATCCGAATATGCCGCAGACTAGGTTTGCGTCCAGTCCACAATTCTGTGGGAGTAGAGGATACTGCCTTAGTTGGAACCAAGTTCAACAGGTAAGCAGCCGTTTCTAAAGCATGTCCCCAAAAAGAAACAGGTAAACTAGAATAACTCATCATGGACCTCACCATCTCCAAAAGAGTCCTATTTCTTCTTTCTGCTACACCATTTTGCTGGGGTGTCCCTGGCGCAGTCAATTGGGATGTAATCCCGTGCTCCAATAGGTATTCCCTAAACTCTCCCAAGAGGTATTCACCACCACGATCAGATCGTAGTGACTTTAGGGATTTACCCGTCTGCTTCTCTGTCTCTGCCTTAAATTCTTTGAACTTATCAAAGGCGTCAGACTTTCGGCGAAGCAAGTAAATGTACCCGTATCTTGAGTAATCATCAATAAATGTGATGAAATACTCATAACCACCTCTTGCCTGGACAGTCATGGGACCACACAAATCGGAGTGAACCAATTCCAACGGTCCTCCGGCTCTATTGCCCTTGGCCGAAAACGGCCTCTTGGTCATTTTTCCTTCTAAGCAAGATTCACATACTGGAAGTGCCTCCACTTCCAATGAACTCAGTGGTCCATCTTCAACCAGTCTTTGAATCCTTTTTAGATTAATATGACCAAGGCGTAAGTGCCAAAGATACGTTTGGTTCATCTGAGAAGATTCTTTTCTCTTTAGTGGTAACATGTTAGTGTTATTCAATTCATGCAGTTTAGGAGATTCAGGATTAATAACATAAAGATCATCCACCAATGTACCAGAACAGATAAAATGTCTTTTATTCTTGATAACCACAGAGTTATCAAAATAAACATAATAACCATCCATAGCCAATCTAGAAACAGAAACTAAATTCCTTCTAATGGAAGGTACATAAAGACAATCCTTTAAAATTAAAATCCTTTTATTACTGAAATGTAGATAAACGACTCCTAATGCATCTGCTGCCACTTTCGTAGCATTCCCCATGTGAAGATAAATCTCTCCATCACTTAGTCTCCTGGTTTCCTGGAACCCCTGCAACGAATTGCATACATGATTAGTGGCTCCCGAGTCTACACACCAGGTCCTGGTAGATCGGACCGCTAAACATGTTTCAACTATTAGTGAATAAGATTTACCTGCGTTGTTCAGTTTGTTGAGATAGACCGGACATTGCTTCTTCCAATGACCTGATTGTCCACACTGAAAACACTTGCCTTTCGGCTTTTTCTGTGTCTGTCCTTGAATTTTATTCACAACTTGAGCACCTGCATGCTGAACCTTTCTCTTCTTCTTGGCTTTAGCCTTTGAAGTAGAACCTTTCTCAGTCATGTAAACACTAGCCGGCTTCTTGTTGAGACCCTCTACCGCCTGAAGCTCTTTGAGCAGTTCTGCCAACGTGTAGTCACGTTTATTCATCGTGTAGTTGACACGGAACTGCTTAAAAGATTCTGGTAGAGACTGGAGTATGATATCGACCTGGGTCTCCCCGTCAATTTCAGCTCCTAGGATCTCTAGTTCATTGAGATGACCCATCATCTTTAGAACATGATCCCTTACTGGTGTCCCCTCCGCCATGCTAGTATTCATCAGTTCTTTCATGGCCACTTGCCTAGCAGCACGACTCTGGTCACCAAACATTTCCTTAAGGCTGACCATCATGTCGTAGGCAGTGATCATAGACTGATGCTGATGACTTAGAACATTTGACATAGATGCCAGAATGTAACACCTAGCCATCTCATCAGCCCTTAGCCATTTCTGATAAGTCTGGGTTTCCTCGTCGGTTGCCCCCTCACCAGGTTTAGGAGGACATACTTCAGTGAGTACAAACTTGTACTCTGAGGAAGTCAACACAATATCCAGGTTTCTTTTCCAGTCAATGTAATTAGGTCCAGTCAATTTACATTCTTTGAGAATAACAGCAAGTGGATTAAAAGCAGACATTTTGAATCCTGAGAATCAAACATAATATAAAGAAAATTATGACATGGTAAATAAAACTTCGAATTCAATTTAAAGATGGGTCCCTCTACCATATTAAAAGAATTCATCAACAGCCTGATCTCTTATTGAATAGCATGCCTCGATAATGAGGACGTACACCACTCAAACTTAGACCAGACAGGCCAATTCCTTTTAATTTTACTATCTAGGTATCCTTTTATACCAAGTGAAATTAAATAGTTGACATACTTTGGTCCTACAAATAATAGCAGTGACTCCGATGGGGAGGGTACTATTACTTATAGTTAAGTGTAAACCACCACCTAATTTTTAGATCAATTGTTCGTAATGCACTCCTCCGATGGGGAGATAATGCACACTAACAATTACCCAAAATTATTCCTTAAGATAACTTGTACCGATAATATCTACAATTTATCTCATTCGATGGGGAGGAAGGCCTATAGCCAACACGCAAGATAAATTATATTACCTACAAGTTGGTGGTGGAGACCGTGGGAATTATACAATAATGTCCCGCTCCCACTTAATATTTTAAATCCTTTTGAGGGTTATAAACATATATTTATTGTATGCCAATATCCATGTTGTCCATATAAGGTGGGTCCGTTATACTAGTTAACATCCACACAATATAAAATCATGCATAAAACATATAACAAATAGAAAATTAGAATCCTGGCTATTATGGTCGCACAACGACTATGATGCGCTTCAATTGGAATTCTAATGCGAGCAGGGGGGGTCCAGGGGGGGCGGCTCGCATCTAGGAACGAGCCCCCCCTGGCGGGGTCTGGGGCAGCGCCCCAGAAACCAGATTTCACGACCGATTTGCTTTGCTGAAAACGCATCTGTTCTTCATCCGACGGGATTTATAACCGTTCGGATCAGAGAATTGATTGTCTCGTTTTGATCGCAAATCCTCCTCGTGATGATCTGATATCACCTGGTTCCGTCCGTGATTTCCTGGTTCCGATCTGGTACCACGTCGGAGCCCATCCCTCGAATCCCCTCATGAACTCTCTCGTGTAGATTGAAAAAAATTAAAATAATACTCCCACTCGCGGAGTTTACAATATTGTTTAATTTTCGATCATACAATATAACCACGCACAACCCGCGTGGGATCCATTCACATAAAACAAGAATATAAACAAAACAATAACCATAATAGCCGGATTAAGATCTCGCTGCAAAACAAAGTTAGCACAGATCTACAATCTTGACTATTCTCATGGTATATAGATCTAATCGTTTATCATGTGGATGGACAACATGGTTGTATTCGATCTATACGCAGTATCAACGAGTCGGCTCTGATACCAGTTGTTGGAAAAATAAATCCCGACTGCCAAGATCCGTTGATCGAGGTGTAGATCAAACAACAAATTTTTTTTTTAAACCTTTATAATGCAAACCCTACAAGGCGGAATTAGGGTTTACCTTCAGAACTCAAATCAGAGTTCTGCCGGAGAAGAAGATCAGATCTGATGGACGACGATGAATCACTCAATCGGAACCTTCAGATCTTCTGCCGTATGTCCTTTCTATGTTGCAGATCCGCGGCGGAGTGTGGTCTCCTTCTTGCTTCGAACGGCAGCCGCGAATCCCATCGCTCTCCTTCTCTCCTTTTCTCACCTTTTCTGGATCCAGAGATCCTAAAGGATTTCTAGGGTTAGGGTTTTGATTTCGGCTGAAATCATATGTCACTTGAGAGAGAGAGGAAGCCACATATTTATAGGCTAGGGCAGGGACCTAAAGGAGAAATCAGTAATTAACTCCTATGGGCTTGGGTACCATAATTCAACCTAGAATTAAAACCAAAAGCCCATAAGTCATAATTCATTCCACTAAAGGATTATGACTGCACTCCAAACATACTAATCTCAAAAATAATATTTCGAGCTCCTTATATTATATGCTTAATATCTCCCCACGCTAAGATTCCAATACTCGTTATGAAATAATTATTACTGACAATATTATTTCATAACATCTTATTTTCCTTGAGATCTTCCGCTTAACTTATTTGATATGTCGGATAATTAAATCCACCGGCCGGGTTAGACATAATCAAAACTTATAAGCATCCTCAAGAGAGTATCATCAACCTCCTATTGGAGACGTGGATTCCATCAATAGCAAATATTCATCATACAAGCGTTATTGTCACCCAACTTACCGAGCCTATTGATCCATAGTAGAATCTCACTCTTTAATAAATCAAAATGACAAATAACAAATGCACATGTTTAAGAACCATTTTAGGATTAAGAGCATAAGCAATCATAATAAACATGGGGTGTAAATTATTTTATCTAGTCAGTACAAAAAAATAATTACCCCAACTTGGTCCGTTCAATACACACAAGGTGTACTAGTACAATCACCCAAAACCTATTAACCGGTCTTTTATAGTCAAGATAAACTACGTAAGATGAACTGCACTACAACCTTTATCCAATGGATTATCTAAGTCCATCTAAGGTTGTGAACCTCAACTTATAATTCACAGGGAACCGATAATCTGATCTTCTGTGTGTAAGCCAAACTCTACAAACCAGATTATCTACAATGTAAATTAAAGGATTAAATTAAAAACAAGCACAATATTTCAAACAATATAATGCAAGCATTTACCAATAATAATTCTCATCAAAATGTTAAGACCATCTTAATAATAGAGTTTATTACATAAGTCATGGCTTTTAGAACACTGCTCTAACATAAAGAACCAGTTGATATAATCAACCTGTAGCCAGTTATCAAAAACTTTTGTTCAATGAGTGAGTTGATTAAATTTTACCAATTTTTTTATACCTTTGTGTTTTGAGGGTAAACCAACCTGCAAAGCACGTAAAAGTTTAATTGGTTCAACCGGTCTGGTCGGGTCGAATTTTAAAACACTGATTTTTTGTTCTACCAAAAAAGCTGAAATAATTATTACTCTCACTTTTTGTTCGATTTTGACAAATGTGAATAATAACAAAATTAAAACTTTTTATTTTAAAAACCTTAACCATTTGCCAAGACTACCAAAACTGGTTAATGTGTTTGCCAAAACATCTATACTACTATAAAAAGTACGAGTTGAAGGGGAAACCTTTTAACCGATTATACCTCTAAAATATAATTAAGAAGACATCTATATCCACCAACAAATCTAAAAATTAATTAGTTTATTTAGATTTATATTCAATCTTATTATCTATCAACAAATCTTAAAATTATTTAGTCTCTTTAGATTTGTATTCAATCTTATCTTACTGATTTTAAGATTTAGTGTTTTCTGAATGGATAGTATGCTTCAACCAAAAAAAATAAAAGATTAGATGGCTATTATTAACAATGTGATTGGACGAATGGGTAGTCTATTTGATCAAAAAAAGATCAAATGGTTATATTAAATTAGTTTGATAAGTATCAATTAATCATGTTTATCTATCCGGCCAAGATTTTCTAATAAAAATCATTTGATTTTTATCCATTTGGATAAATAAGATTATGGTTGAGATTCAATATATTATTTGAAATATAAAAACAGTAACCCTAACTCTATATATAGCTATTATCAACTCATTAATTATTTCTCATTTCAATTTCAATTTCATTTGTTAGCACCGATGAGTTACTTTTTTTTATTGATTCATGATTTATTGATTTATTTTATTTTTAATTTTTTATCACAAACAATTATATATTTTGTTTGGTGAAAAAAAATTATATTCTTATCATTATGTTTATGACTTTTTTCATTTAGAGTTTACATAAAGAAATTAAAAATAAAGCAATTAAAAAGACATAAGAGGTTGGCTCCATTTTAAGAAGAAAACTACATAGAGATAGAAAAATGTATGAATATTAAATTATGTTTATTTACTTATTTGTTCAAATTTTAATATCCTCTTATTTTTTAAATTTTTATAGTTTAGAGTTTACATAAAGCAAAAGGATATCAGAAGTTGACTCTTATTGTTTAGAGGAAAACTACATAGTGACACAAAAAGGTATGGATATTAAATTATATATATATATATTTTATTTGTCCAATGTTAATATCATCTTGTGACGTTTATTTTAATATCCTTTTAGTTTAATGTAATGTTAAGATTTTCTTTATGAATTTTGATTGATGATTGAATGTGTTTCAATTTTTAAGTATGCATGGATAATGTTTGTTTTTTCCATCTTTTAAATTAATTTTTATCTGTTTTTTTATATTACTAAATAACAAACCCACAAAAAAACTAAATAAATATTAATAACACTTTCCTTGAAATTGACATGTTGCTCTGTTCAAATATAATTAAGTTTCCGTAGGTCTAAGTCTTGCAGTAAATGAAATGAAATAAAATAATTATGTACATACATTAATAGAATTTCTAAAATAGGGGCATCTCGTTTAATTACACCCATACAGTCCATAGCTTTAAATAGTACCAACCAGCTTGACACAAAAAAAAAAAAACAGAACAAAAAAAAATGTAAATACCCGTCCCTATCTTACGCATCTGCAATCATTTAATTCCCCTATATTTGCATTTCAAATTTATCTACATATGGCATCTTTGTGTTTCCTAAATTACTAATTTTACTATATTTTATTTAATAAATATCATAATAATATTAAATCAACTTTAAAAAATTCTATTTTTAATATTAAAAAAATGTCGATAATAATAATAATTATATGATACAAAATTTAGATATCATAATTAGGTAATTTATTATAATATTAAACTCAATTAAATTTTTATATCATTTGGATAAATAATAATTTTAAAGTTTATTACAAATATTACAAATTATAATATGATATAATATATATATAAATTATTTTAATATCAGGGATTTTTAGTTTTAAGTCCCTGTAAACTATCGAATTTAGCGATCAATCTCTCACTTCTTCATATTTTGGCTTTAGTCCCTACATTTAAATGATAATTTAGGAATAGAGACTAAAACCAAAATATGAAGAAAATTATCATTTAAATGTAGGGACTAAAACCAAAATATGAAGAAATGAAGGATCGATCGCTAAATTCGATAGTTTACAGGGACTTAAAACTAAAAATCCCATAATATCATTCTATTTTCATTTATCTAATATATAAATTTATAATTTGCATGATTAATATTAATTTTAAATAATATTAAAATTTGAATAACGTTAATTAATTATATGATTATAATATTTAAAGTATATTTTAATATTTATACATAATTTTTATATGAAATATTTAATTTGAAATATTCGATTTCCAATATTCAAAATACACATAGATATTAATAATTTTGTTTATAATTAAATTTAAATTTGAAAGAAATGTATTATAAGAAAAAAGGTTATTTATATAAAATATAATGGTAATTATTTAGTTTACGAAAAAATACATAATAGATCAGTTTTTTATTTTCAAAAATGAAAAAAATCGTTTTTACTTATTTAAGAAATTTAAATTATTTTTTATAATTAAAAATCATTTTATTCACAGTAATATGATTTTTTAAAATTTAATTCAAAATGTAGATAAAAATGTATCAAAATAAACAAAAAAAATATGCTATATCTATAAAAATAAATTACCATTTATTTAGGATGAAAAGAAGGTTCCCAAAAAAAATACAAATGCCCTACCACTCCGAATGAATTCATTTTTTTTAATTTCTAGGTCTTTATTTCAAGATGTTTTCATATTTTATTTTTTATTTTTTTTGTTTATGCTTTGTTATGTTTCCATCATATTGAAATTCAAATATTTGAAATTTCTGTTTATTTTTTAATAATTTATTTAAAGGGTGAAGATTGTGCTTTTTTTTTTAAATATTTGTGAAAATTTTATTTGGATATTCTAATAATTTTTTTTATTAAATGTTCAATTATCTTAGGAGAATTGAATTATACATACAAGCGTTCTCTTCTGCACATTCATCAAAAGAGTAAGATGCCATTTTTTAATATTTTTATATTATTTTTAATATTTATTAATGATTTTCTGATGTATTCCATCTTTGTAATGTTGCATTAAAAAATATACATAACTACTGTATATATATATATATATATATATATATATATATATATATATATATATATATATATATATATATATATATATATATATATATATATATTAGTTTATTTTACATACTTGTTAGAGTTACATAGGAATATATATCTTTTAGTTTATCTAATATTTATTATTGTTTACATCTTTAGTAGATTATTTTATATGGTTTTTCAATTTTTATTGTTTATGTTTGATTTTTTTTAATAATAATATTTAGATTAAAAATCAGGTTTTTGTTTGCAATTGTTTTTAAGGACGATAAATATGCTTCATTTTTAGTATATTTGAACATTCTACTTAATAAATATCATAAATCAGTTAAATTTAATATTAATTTTATTATTAATATTATTAAAAAAATTATAATTTATTTTAACTGATAAATAACTAATTTCAGGTTAAATATAAGATTTAACATTTGATCTCAGTTTTTTTTATTAATTAATCATATTTGAGAAAATTTTATTAGACATGCATAAGTATATATCGAATAGATCTTCCGAGTGAGCTATTCATCATCCAATCAGAGTTATGCTTGAAAGTTTATAATTTTTTATACAATTTTAGAAATACGTTTTTGAAAAATCTATTTCACATGCAAGTATATAATGAAAAAATCTTTCTAATTGCTATGAATCATCACAATAAGAGTTATGTTAGAAAAATTATAATTTTAAAAATTAAAGAATTTTAGAAATAAGTTAATTTTTTATCAAATTTAATATCTAAACAGAATTTATTATGATTTAATATAATCTATTTATTTATTTTAGAATTGTGATAAAAAATATATATATCTATATCTATATCTATACTACTATAAAAAGTACAAGTCAGAGGGGCAATATTTTAGCCGATTTTACCCCTTAAAATTAATTTAAAGGATAACTATATCCATCAACAAATTTAAAAATTATTTATTTTCTTTAGATTTAGATTCAATCTTCTTGTCTATCAACATATCTTAGAATTATTTAACTTGTTTACTATATATTCAATCTTTCTTATTGATTTTGAAATTTTAAATTTAGTGTTTTCTATGATGATTTGGATATTATGAAACTGTTATTAAAAAATCAGACGGTTATTAAAAAAAATTCTGACGGTTGTTAAAAGGTCAAATAGATATAAAAATCAACTTGGACGAATGGATAGTGTATTTCATAAAAAAGATCCAACAGTTATTATTAAATTATTTTAAAGTGTAACAATTAATCATATTTATCCATCCTAGATTGTATTTGATTGTTATCCATTTGGATAAACAAGATTATTATTTTAATATATTATTTGAAATATAGAAACAGTAACCCCAACTCTATATATACCCATCACCCATTGACTATTTATCATTTCAATTTTAGTATTATATTTGTTAACACCCATTGACTATTTGTCATTTTAATTTTAGAAATATATTTGTTAGCACCCGTAAGCTACTTTTTATGATTATTCATACTCAAATTATATCCATCATTTATTTTTATTTTTTAATTAATTTTTTTACTCTAATTTAATATATATTCAATTATTTTAATTTAGATATTATTTTCTAAAGTATTTATTCTTTATGATGTTGTATTTATAAAAACTTTATAAATAATATTCCACATTTTTGTTAGAAGTACATAGGAATATACATCTATTATTATAGCTAATTATTATTGTTATCTCTTAAGAAAATTAATTTATTTTTATTTTTTATTTTTTATGTTTTATTTATTTTTATATATCCAAATTTAGGTTTTTTTTTGTTTCAAGAAATGATTCTTCCATTTTTTTAAATAATAATAGATGTTCGATCTCATTTTTTTTAGGAAACAGTCATTTGTTGGAGTAATCCATTTGACATGCATATGTACATAAAGAAAAAAAAATTGAACAAGTTGTTGATCACCCCAATCAGCTTATACTTGAGAAGTTACAATTTTTCAAAAAATTCAAAAATAAATTTCATTATTGGTCAAACTTAAGATTTAAATAGAATTGATTACAATTTAATATTATTGGAATTACCCATGTATGATGCATGCCTAACAATAACCTTGGATCTTCTAATCAATCACAAAAGCTGTAATATCCAAAGCTGAATTTTGATTTTTTTTAATGAGAAATCTTTACATCGACATTTTATTATTTAATTTCTTATATGTTATTTATTTATTTTAGATGTTAATGATTTATAAAACATTTGATATCTTTTACATATAGGTATCAATTAAAATAAAATTATATTTGAGTTTCAATCTCTTATTTTGAAGAGGAAAAATACACATACACTGAAGATGTATTTATATTAAGTTAAGTTTTGTTTATTTATTTATTTGCTTAATTTTTTATATATTAATGATGTTTAATATCATTTTTAACTTAATTTTGAATTTTTAGATCGATTATGTTTTTTAAAAAATTATTTTTTAAATTTTGAAAAAAAAAACTGTACCCAACACGGCAACAACAGAAGATGAATCAATACCATAAAAAACACACACACACACACACACACAGAAAAACTTGCCTAGAAGAAGTACGTTGAAGGGTTAGGTGGTTGGGGGACAACTTGAAAAGTCATTTTCTAAGAGAGCTCAAGATAAATTACTTTCACATCCACCAAAGCCTAAAATACAAACAAATTTAAATTTCACACATTCACCACACAGAAGGTTTATGGTATTATCACATTATACACTCTATATTGTGTATGTAACGTTTCGGTATTTTTAGCCTTATATATTTATTTTAAATATATAATGAAAATTTTAAATTTGATTTTTTATATTTCATTTTTTTAGATTTGGCAGTGGGCCCAAATTGGTCTAATTTGATTTATAATTATAATAATTATAAATTAATTTTGAAATATTTATTTTTATTTTTTTATAGATCTTTATAGTGTCAAGATACTTTGGTTAAGATTTGGTGAGATTCGGAGTTCAGGAAGTTAGGTTTTTAGGATTTTGTGTTAAGTTATTGGGCCCAGGGATTTAGTTGCGAATCCAGAATTCCTTTTTATAGCCTTCAGGGATCTATTTGTAAATCGGATAGGGATCTGTTTGTAAATCAGATAGGGACCTCTTTTTAAAATGGAAACACTTCAGGGGTCGTTTTGTAATTTCGGTAAACCGTTAGGGTTTTCATCCAAATTTCAGAAGGTGTGAAGGGTGGTGATGACCTAACCCTAGATAGAGATGGTGGGTGGTGTAACCGGATATAAGGTGAGATATCATTCCCTATTGATTTTGTTAGTTTTAATTTGTTTTTGCTAAGATATGATTAGGTCAAGTAATTGTTTGGGGAAGAAGTTTGATGGATTAGGGTTAGGGTTTGATTGATTTAATTTATGATTATTTGATTTGATTTTAATGGATCTCAAAGGAATTCTTAAGATCAAATTAGATTTATTAGTTTTGGGGATTTAATGGCCATTTTCGGGTTGATTTTATGCTTGGACGTAAATCGTATTTTTGACTATGATGGAATCGTTTCTGGGAAAAATGTATTTGACAAACAGAAATAGGTTTTGAAAAGAGCTTTCCAACGAATCATGAATCATCCAATTCGGAGTTAAGTGTAGAAAGTTATGATTTTTGAAAGATTTCTGTGCGGTTTCCTAGAATTCAATATTTAGCTTGATGATGAATTTTAGAGATTTAAGAGATCCCATATTTATGTTTGGTGAAGTATAAGTTGATTAGTGAGCTTTGATGATTTTATTGATCTTGGCTTAAATTGGATCTTAAATCGATAATTTGGTTTAGTAGATTAATGAATATTAATTGGATATTATTGTTATTTGGATATAAATTAATTGGATTTGAGTTACTCGATCATGGAATTTTAGTTGAGCCTTATTGGATTTGTCCAAATATTTATTCGAGGATTGATCGATCATATGAGTCTTATGGAATAATTGGATATTGATTATCGGATCGGATCATTGTGAGTATATGAGTATTCTAGTATTTATTCGAAGTTGAGATTTTCATTAGGACTTTGAAGTGAGTTGTTGATTGTAGGTCTATTAGATATAGGCTTTTGGGGTTATTGGGCGTAGTGCTGTTGTAAGTTGGTTATCAGTTGTTTGGGTCGTGATTGAATTGTTTCTGAATTATTATTTCATAATTGTTATGCTAGGTTATCAATGTGCGAGTGTACGTGTAGCGTTCATGCACATGTATCAATTTGTATTGCGTGGACTGAAGGTGAGTGGATATCTCTATATTATTTGAAATTTTAATATATGTATACATTTCGACATCATGTTATTTTTACGATTATGAAATCTATCTTGTATGAAGCATATGAGCATGTTATCATCATATAGGTTGATATTTTGGATATATCGTATGCATTGGAAATTATGAGATTTATGAAAAATTGTCGCATGCTGTATACTTGAAAGAATAAGTAGTTTTGATTGTGCATGCATTAAATCATCTAGGTGGCTCAGTCTAGGTGGCTGCGGTCTAAATTTTGACCCAAGTCTAGGTGGCTATGTCTACGTGGCCCGATTTCCAAAGTGAAATCTCTGCGGCTAGGTGTCGTGGAAAGCGGGCATGCGTGTCCGTTGCATTCATAAGCATCATGAGTATTGACAGTAATTTTTGAGACCATGCATTTTGGTATGAGGCTTTGTTTAAGTTATGGTTTATTGGAAATTTATTGTATTTGCAAATATCATTTTTATTGTATCTTGCAAATTGTTTTCTTACAATATATTATTAAAGATTATTATTTTGAAATATTTTATTATCGGGACGTCAATGTCCATTCACTGAGTGTGTGGTAGCTCACCCCTCATTTTCCCAACCTTTCAGATTTAAGGACTTAGATTGGTGAATCTCGATGTGGCTGTGGACGATGTCATATTTTTCTGGAGCACTAAACTTGTGTAGAAGACGTTGGTCATTTCTTGGCATGTAGAAGACCTATATGTATGATAGCATGGTGATATTTAGAATTTAGTTGATCCCGATATATATCCAGTAATTGAAAATTTGTTTGGATTTTATCCTGGAAAATTTATGAATACAATGTGGTGATGTTTTGATGTATAATTATGGTGATGTATTCTTATGTTTCTGGATTAAAAAAAAATAGAACTCTGAGATTCGAAGATTTAAGGTAACGCAACCGGACTTCGCGCTTCAAAACAGAGTCGTGGGTTCGGGGGCGTTACAATGTAGCCACACATGATTTACACCATTTCTTTGTTTTTTATAAACTGTCATTCACGTATTCTTCTTTATGTTTTTCAAGGGTCCATCTAGATATGAGTTTAGGTAGATTTTGCATTTGAAAAGCTAAAAATCTTGAAACTCAAATCTAAATATATTTTTAGCATTTAATTTTTTAAACAATAATCTTCCTTTTTAGGCAAAAAAATCTTGCGATTGAAAATCTAATTAAACATAGTTTTTCAAAAGCTGAGTTTGAAACATAAGATTTTAAAAATTTCAGAGTTTTAACCTCACATCCAAACGCACCCTAAGAATTGGATGAATAAAACATTGCAAGGTTCATTGAAATGAGAAATTTAATATAAGTATTAATAAAGTATAAATAATTTAGACTTTATATTAAATATATGGATTAATATGATATAAATAAATAATATTTAAATAAGATAACATTAAAATAACGACTGATAACATATGAATTAATTGATACAAAAAACATATCATTAATAAAAAATTTGATAATTTTGGGATAAATAATATATTATAAGATAACATTCATATATTAAATAAAAATATATAATATCTGGATGTTAAAAATAGATTATTTAATTTAGATAGATAATTCCATATTATCTATATTAAATAGAAAAAATTAACTTTAAGGAGAAATTAAGATTCAAAGTAAATAACATATTTTTATTTTTCATTTTGAGAAATTATGATGGATGAAAATTTTAATTTAAACATTAATAAATTATAGAGAAATAAATTCATTTTCTTAAAAGATAATTGATATTATATTGTTTGAATGTGCTTACATTTAGATCTTATAAAATACATATCCACACATTTAAATTGATTTAAATGATTATTCAAAAAAATATTTTTATCTTATAATATCTAATCTAAGTTTCAAATAAATTTTTTTATTTTAAATTATGATTTTTATTTGAAAATTTTGAAATTATGTGTGAAATTTAGTAATACAAATTTTATCGTATAATTTACTTGTAAATTTTTTATTAAATTATAATGATATAATTCAACATGCGAATTTAAATATACATTTTTTATATTATAAAATCTACATTTATGTTTTTATTAAAGATATGATTTTAACACTTAATTTATTAATTAAATAAAATAATTATCACAAATAATGTTGAAAATAATTCACGTGCATCGCACGTGTGCATTAACTAGTTAATAACAAGTGGACGAATTAAAACTTTATGGGCAGTGATAGTCCCACTACCCTACTTAACTTTCCCACCACCTCTAATTACGAAAATGCCATTATTTTTTTAATTTTTTGTCTCCATTTCCCACTACCCAGTTCGACAGCGTTCAGTCGAAGTGTTCTTCACTGGAACGACAGAGGTCCGTCGAACTATCTGAATAAGTGTCGACAGAGGCCTAGTCGAAGTGTGTTTCACTAGAACGACAGAGACCCGTCGAAGTGTGTTTGCAAGTGTCGACATGGATGTGTCGAACCCTTCAAAACAATAACTTTCTTCTAAGAATCAATCATTTATACAATCATTTAAGTCCTTATGAAAAACAAAAATGTCATTTAAATTATTTAAGTCTTTTTGAAAATCATTCACATGTATATTTATTTAAGTATAAGAAACAAAAATATCAAACAAAGTGTTATTTGAATCAAATAAACAGTTAACATTTCATATAGAAAAAAACATTATTTTCTTTTTTAAATAAGTGGAGTTTGTTTATAAAAGACTCCACTTGTTTAGAAAATAAAACAATGTTTTTTGTCTATATGAAATGTTTACTGTTTATTTGATTTAAATAACTATTTGTTTGATATTTTTGTTTCTTATACATATATATATATATATATATATATATATATATATATATATATATATATATGAATGATTTTCAAAAAGACTTAAATAACTTAAATGACATTTTTGTTTTTCATAAGGACTTAAATGATTGTATAATTGATTGATTCTTAGAAGAAAGTTATTGTTTTGAAGGGCTCGACACATCCATGTCGACACTTGCAAACACACTTCGACGGGTCTCTGTCGTCCTAGTGAAACACACTTCGACTAGGCCTATGTCGACACTTATTCAGACAATTCGACGGACCTCTGTCGTCCCAATGAAGAACACTTCCACTGTACGCTGTCGAACTGGGTAGTGAGAAAGAAAAACGAAAAAATAAAATAAATAATGGCATTTTCGTAATTAAAGGTGGTGGGAAATAGTAACTCGGGTAGTGAGAATAGTTTTGCCCAAACTTTAATAATATTGCAATTCATATACCAAGTCAAAGTCAAGAGTCCATTGATAACCGTGTACATGTGATCGTCCATTCACCACTAGTTCTCATCATGGTCCGCAAAAGAAAAAACA
This sequence comes from Acorus calamus, assembly GCA_030737845.1. Taxonomy (NCBI): domain Eukaryota; kingdom Viridiplantae; phylum Streptophyta; class Magnoliopsida; order Acorales; family Acoraceae; genus Acorus; species Acorus calamus. Next base: position 16,123,872 of record CM060861.1, read on the forward strand.
CATAAAAAACACAAAGCCTTCACAAAAGAAAAGGAAAAAAAAAAAAAAAAACACCATGTTGAACATGAAGACCTCCTCATTGTTACTAGCTCTGCTTTTCCTAGTCATAACAACCTCCATAGCGGAAGTCATCCAAGCGAAGCGCGCGTGCAACGGCACGGTCGCTGAGTGCAACGGAGACGAGGAGTGGCTGATGGAGTCCGACACGGTGCGGCGACTCCTACAAGGGGGGAATAAAGCAAGCTATAAGTCGCTGCAGAAGCAGCCGGCCTGCGCCACCAGCAGTGGCGGCGCGTACGAGAACAATTGCTTCTCAAGGGTCAATGGGCGTAGTCGCGGCTGTGATCCGATTTACGGTTGCAGGACTAATTAAAACTTGTTTTTGTGTTTGGTCGTCTGTGCTCGTTGTTTGGGTTTGGAAGTGATGTTTCTGAGTCGAGGCACAATAGTGATTGAGTCTCTGTGTGCAAAATAAGAGAGGATTGAATGATCCTTTGGTGTATGTGTGTCTGTGTGTGTTAGGGATTTCTCGTGTCTTTGTTTATTTAGCTTTGTATTTTATCTTTTTCAAACATTTGAGTTTGACACTTCAAATTTTTTTTTCAGAGTTGAGCATTTTATTTTTGTGGTTTATGCAGTGCAATTTGTTCATAGCATAGGTTATTTTATTGGTTTTTACAAATTTTATAATTATAGACAATATTTTTTGTTCCCTCTATATAAACCTGAAAATCTAGCTCGTTCTGAACTAAACATCCGATAAATATATATTCAAAATATGTACCCATATCAAATCCAAAAATTCATATTCAAATTTAAATAATTATTTACATATAATATATGAAGATTCAATATCCGAAAATAAAAATTATATATCCGATAAAATATGACATGGTTTAACATAAATAAAAAAAATAATAAAAAGTCTATTAATTATAAAAATATAAATATTATTGTAAGACTGTTACATACATATATTTTTTATATCAAAATGGTATTGGCAAGGGCAGAGCGCATTGGGGCCCCCACTCAGTTTTTTTTTTAATTTTTTTTATTCAAGATTGAAATACCCTTAGTAAATCTTTTAAATTACCCCAGATGTCTAAAGAGAGACGAAGCAAATAGTTTTGCCAACCAGTGCCATTTTGTAATTTTGCTCCGGTCATTAATGCAGACACACGTGGAATGGTTTCCATGGCTTGTTTCATTTTTTTTTTTTGGATTTTTAATTTTAAGTCTCCACAAACTATCGAATTTAGCGATCGATCACTCACTTCTTCATATTTTAGTTTTAGTCCCTGCATTTAAATGATAATTTAGAATAGGTCCCTCAGAGAGACTTATTCCTAAATTATTAAATTTATTTTTTAGTCCATGGGAGGGACCTATTCCTAAATTATCATTTAAATATAGGGACTAAAATCAAAATATGAAGAAGTGAGAGATCGATCGCTAAATTGGATAGTTTCCGGGGACTTAAAACTAAAAATCCCTTTTTTTTTTTTTTGATGAGGGGAAGGTGTGTGAAGTAAAATGGAAATGATGAAGTGGTTCTTTCTGTAATAAGCCCACACAAACGTGGAAAGGTTTTCCTGGCTTGTTTTTATTTTATTTTATTGGGGGGGGGGGGGGGGAGTGGAAGTGAAGTGAAATGGAAGTAGTGGAAGCGAACTGAAATGGAAGTACTAAAGGTGATTCTTTTTGTAATAAGCCCACTTCACGTGTTTGCGATCTCTCAAACTAGTTTGTAATATTTGTTTTTCACTCGTGAATCCTTAGTATTTCAAACTTATCCATGTCTCTTTTTTTTGAAAAAAAAAGAAAAATTGAAAAGACTAGAATTAGAGTGAAAATATGATTTATTCAGGGCGGGTCCTGATAATTGATTTTTTAACTGGGATCTAAGAGAATTTTTAAAGTGGGGCTTCATATATATTTATAATAAATTTACCTTTATTTAAATCTTATATATCATTTTATTAAAAACTACAAATATTACAAATTACATACATGATATTTTTATAATAATTTAAAATTTTAAAAGCAATATAAATTTTAATGGAATGAATAAATAAAAAAAATCTAAAAAATACCTAAAGAGGGTTTAACATTATTTAATTTAACTAATTGAAAAGAGAAAGATTTATTTGGAACTAAAAGTTAGAGAGAGATCTTGAAAGTGAAATACCTAGAGAAAGGGTGATTTGTCTTTTCATTGGAGAGAAAATGTGATTTGTCATTATGATTAGAGATATTATAGTTGAAGTTCGCCTCAGTACTGAATTCCTAGCTCCACCACTGGGTTTTGGAATAACATTTAATTTATTATGATCATATCACAGCCAAGAGATCAGCGTCCTTCAAGTATGGTACATTGTTCACATCTTTTCGTATTAAATTATTAATTATTGAAGCCTCTATTTTAACCATAAAGATATGAACTTGATTGCATTTGACTAAATCAACATTGAAAACAAACTGGTCAACAACAAGCATTGCCGAGTTGGATAATTGGATGGTTATATTATATAAATATCCCAAACTAGCTAGTTTGGTTTGTGCCAAATATAATTATTTATTTATTTTATGAGAAATGATAATTATCTATTGCACCCGAAGTCCAAACACCCACGCCCATACCTAATCAATGAATGTGTCGTCCAAAATATAAAGCAAGGGAAGAAAGTTGAAAGGTCATCTGATCACCCACCAAAACCATGATAGGTACATCCATGATAGGTATTTTTGTTTGCTAGCATTTTTTTTCTTTGTGAAATATACGAATGGGTCTGAATCATATCAAGTATTTTTTAACAAAAAAAAAGTCACTCGAACACTTCAAAACACAGTTTTGGGTAAAGATAGTTGCTGCAGGATTTCCATTATGTGTTGTATTGTTGTATCTAAATTATCAAGGAAGAAGAACTGTAATAATGGAGTGAGTTCCCCTTGTGTTAAAAATATGTTTGCCTCAAGGAACGGATAGGCACTGCAAGAAATATGTTATTTCAGTTTCCTTGGGAAAAGCGATTTCGTTGGTACAAGGGTTTACCGACGAATCGTTTCCTTGGTACTTTTGTTTAACAAAATTACATGCTGAGAAACCCCTTTACCGACGCATATTTACGTTGGTAAAAAGGAACAATTTCCTTGCTAAAAGTCCATTTTCGTTGGTAAAACATTTAGAATTAGTGACGAAAATCATTTTCTGGGTAAATGTTGATATTTACTAAGGAAGTTATTCCTTGGTAAAAGTCTATTTTCATTGGGATAACGTTACCCTGGGTAAAAGCAAAAAGTGCCATTGCCTGGACATTCTATAATAAATCAGTGTACAGCTTACATGATATATCTGTATTTTCATGAATAAATTTATTTACTACATTTTGTAATGAAAACAATGTATACCACACATATCGCTTCAATTATGGCAATACTACAACAAACCTAATATCAAACACAATTTTCTTAAAAAGAAATTGCCGAACTAGTATTGAAATAAATATACACTACATTTGAGATCCCCCTTAAATTGTACACATTACACCTTGATTTACTCTTAGGCCCACATACACAAAAATATTATAGGAGAGGATTCCCAATTTGTGAGCAACACGTTCATTGTTTTTTACTCCCTCAGTCACACACAAGCTCGATGAAATGCCATTGCAAACCATGACTTTCATTTAAACATCTTGATTAATTTTATGTGAAGACAATGGAATGCCACTGAGATACGACCCAGGTCCTGTATTATCATTACATAGAGGCAGGGGCGGCCCCACATTGTTATTTGTGGGGTCAGTTAACCCCATTCAAATCTTAAATAACATCAAACATTACCCTTATGTTAACTTCATAAAAAAAAAAATCATTACCACATTCAAAACCCCACTTAAAAAAAATATAACGTGGACTGGTTGGGGTGAGTAGCAGAGTGGGTGACACATATATAATATGTTGTGATGGCCTAGTGGGTCAATCAATATTTTTTAAGCAAATTTACCCGGCTATCCCCATATTAACCCAAAACTGAAAGAGTATGTTACATATAACCCTATTTCCAACCCCAATTCTATTCTACACATGTTTTCAATTTTTAAAAATAGTATGTTTAATCTAATAATGTACATACCTTTATAAGAAATGAAGCATATGCTCCAATAAATTGCATGAGTGCATTTATAGAAAATATTAAAAAAAAATATTAACACATATACATCGTTAATGTGAATATATACTTTGTTAATTTTCTATCAAAACATGTAAGAGTGGAATTGAGACTTGATTTTTTTAAACAATCAAAACAAATGAAGATTCAATATCAGACTCGTTTAAATGTTTTAGTTGATTGCATAAAATTCCTTTTGCATAAAGGGTTAGCTTTTCGTGGTCATGATGAATTTGATGAGTCAACTAATAAGAGGAATTTGATGAGTCAACTAATAAGTGGAATTGAGACTTGATTTTTTTAAACAATCAAACAAATGAAGATTCAATATCAGACTCGTTTAAATGTTTTAGTTGATTGCGTAAAATTCCTTTTGCATAAAGGGTTAGCTTTTCGTGGTCATGATGAATTTGATGAGTCAACTAATAAGAGGAATTTTCTAGAGTTTTTTTAGTTTTTGGCTGATCATAATGAATCTATCAATGAAATTGTGTTGTAAAATACTCTAAAAAATAACAAGCTATGCTACTATGATATTAAAAAAAAATCTAAATACAGCCGCAATTGAAACTGCTAATGTTTTTTTTTAAAAAAATAAACAATTGAAACTACTAATGCTATCATAACTCACGCTGCAAATATGAAATCTCAAGGGCAATTGTAAAAGTTTATATATTAGAAATCCTTGATCTCATTTCTTTGATAAATTTCTGATATTGTAAGTTGTTATATTTTCAAAAGAAAATTTTATATTTTTAATAAATATATAATCAGTGTGGTTTTTTTAAAATTTTTGTAGTATTTAATTTTTAAATGATCCCATCTATAGAAAATCCTGGAGCCGCCACTGCATAGAGGTGAGGTGTTGTGAATCAACTTGACAAAGAAACTTAATGAACATCAATTTAGATAGAGATCTCCTGTAATAAATCACCAACACTGCAATTTTCCTTTCCATCAAAGGTGTAGACAGTGGCTAAAACTATTATATAAAATTTTCCTTTCCATCCAAGTAATATAAATAATAATAATATAATGTCTTAAACTGCTATAATTTATAAACATGCTATAAATTTTTCAAAATGTTTGAATTTGTCAATAGGATTACCTTCACGAGCACAACTTTTGGGTCCTAGAGAGCGATAACTCGTCTTTAAGATGTAACGGATCTCCTCGGTGAGTTGAATTGTTAGGAAAAAATTTAATGTGATTTTTTCCCTTGGAAATTATTGAATCTCGCTAACAGAGAAACAAGGGAGCATAGCATTGCAAGATTAATTTATTTATATGAAATATACTACAACACTGTTAGAAAATGAACAGTTCGATGAACTAGAAAATAATTAGGAGAATGTAGGCATGAAATATATATATACAAGATATAGTAAACTATACACGAATGTTTATGGAGCAATTACTATTCAGTCTGTGATTGTATCTAATGTAGTTTTTTCTGAATGGAAATGGACTAAAGTATCAGAAAAATAATTATGTGAAACCTAATAAATGTTCAAAGAGATACCTCTCATCCAGCTAGACCAATCATCTCAAAAGTTTCAAGGTCCCAGAACTTTGACAGATCCATCCGCTGAACCTGAGGTCACATATGGATTGACATATATATAATAGATAGTCCTATCATCTGCTACTTCGCTATATATCCATGTCAAAAAAGAACAACACTTCAAACAGAATTTACCTTGATTGATAGTTCAATAAATTCAAATTTAACAATAAAATAAAATCCAACAAAATAAATTATAGGTGAACCCGTCTGTTGCCGAATAACTTTTGATCGGAGTACCGCAAGTAACACCCGGCCTTGAGCCCCATTTGTTCATTGGCCGGAGTCCTCTGCCACCTTTCCTGTTTCAACAGACACTCCCTACACCCCTTACATTCCCACACTCTTCCAACACTGATCCATTGAAACCTCTCCTCTATAGCGAATCCATTGTCTCTAAGTCACTTGTCTTTACTTAACATATTCATTTAAACAAACACCTAGATATCAAAAGCACATAATAGTTTTTTTCACCAAGTTCAACATTATTATTGGAAGAATCCTCTTACCTATGAAGGCAATATTTGTACCCATGGATTCAAATGTAATCCCTCTCCCCTTCCTCTATCACGCCCTAGAGCGGCCATCCCCAAGGGGTGACACGTGAGCGATACCGAGTATATCATAATCAGAATAAATCACATAAAATAAAGAATTGAAGCAAATAGACAACAACGGAAGAGTATATGAAGAAATCAATAAACAATACAAGGCCATAGAATAAATAATAATGGCCCTCAAAAGAATACATAATCACCGTCCCGTGTGATCATAAGTCATAATTACAAATACAGCCAGATACATACCAACAATAACAAAACATTTGGTACATACCAACAATACCAACAATAATTTATAGGAAAAAATCCAAATAACCCCCTATAATCTATCCTAAATCCATATAACCCCTTGTAATCTTCATAAATCCATATAACCCCCTGTAATCATCCCTCTATATCCAATAAACCCCTTTGGTTATCTTTTCCGTCCAGCTGATTAATAGGGTAGGGGATTATATAGATTTATGGCAGATTACAGGGGGTTATATGAATTTATGACATATTATATGAATTTTTCTTTTTTTTTAATTAATTTTTTTTGACATATGGTTTAAAATTTGAGTTCTTTAACATTTATTTTTGAATTTTTTTCAAGATACCATGCATTTTTAATTTTAATAAAAGAAAAAATGTTATTCAAATCATAAACACATACAAGATCACCCACCAAAGAGATATAACTAAAAGATATATATACTCTATCTCTTGGTATTTCAAAAAAGAACTCAAAATTACTCATCCACATACAATTTATCCCTAACAAAACTCACTCCCATGACACCAATACAAAGAGGTGCCCCAAGATTTAATAAAAAAAATTTATTGGTTGATGTTACACACTTTTTGTTATATAGATCTAGGCCAGATTTTTTTATTATTGACTTAGCATTAGATTGTTGTAATGATGTTTGGTTTCCATCCCCGCATTGAGCCTGTAGCTCACCCCTCGCGTACTATTTCTTTTACAGGGGCGTTGTTGGGCGTGGAGATGGTGATTCCCTATGTCGTGGTCTTGCGTGTGTGGAGCGTTCCGTTCGACGGTTGGTGAGTGCGATGCTATCAACAGTCCTAGAGTCATTAATGTATTGTAAATTGTGCATGTTGCACTAGTTGTATTTTATTTGGACTAGACTTAACTCTCACAGAACATTGATTGTGTATTCGAGTCTTTAATAATATTTTTGATTTACAGACTTATGGATATTTTTATGCTTCTGCACTCAATTGAGTTATCAGTTATCATTGCTTTGCCAACTTTGTGTGTTATTTATTGAGTTATTGTTGACCTCTTGTATGATAACTAATACTTTATATGTTGCCACGTCTCGGGGACGGCAACCCTGGGGCGTGACATTCATGATCTTTGGATCAACATTAGAGAGGTTTTAGCCTAGGATAAAAATATTGGGGTATATATTAGAACTTGTACAAGATAAATTTATAGAGTTCCCCCCTATATTTTATTTTCTTACCTTTTTGTATTTCTTCAGGCCTTCCAATTATCTTGGAGATAATATGTCCTCAGAGGGGATGCATGTAATTAAATTTGGCAATCCCTGGTCTCTTGGGAGATACTTTTTTAGTGTATTTTGTTATCTTTGGAAGTCACATCATTATAATTATTTGGTTACTTTTGGAATTAATAGATCTCACTTTACAAAATTTTTTTAATAACATATATTTAAATTTGTATAATAGAAAACTTTTTGTAAGGATCATCCCCCAATGAAGGCTGATTGGTGTTCTTCAATGAGGAAGACAACGCACGAAATTTCATATTTGGTGAAGCTTTTTGATGTCTTCATCGAACCATAATGGTTCACTTCCGATTTTTTTTAGTGCTAGCTTGGAATGCTCCACCATATGCTGTTTGATTTCCTCCTCTCTTACAAATTTCTTCAACCAAATGCTAGGTTGAATGAGGGTTATATTATGTGAATGTTTGAACTCTCTCTTTATTTATTAGTTTTTTCTTGGTGGCATTATGCTCTTATTTGGATAGAGTAATAGGAGAACATAGAGGAATAGAGGTGAATATGTTCAATAATACGTTTGTTTGTAAGTAATAAAAGAGTTTAATTATACCATAAGAGGTGATCAGAATAAAGCTTATTAGAACACAAATCTCCTCACACTCTTAATGGTGTTGAGGATCTCTATTTATAGAGATGAAGACAAGAAGTTACAAGATGAGTTACAAGAATATAAGAAGTTACAATAAGTTATAAATAGTTAATACTAATTATAAAGAATTATAATTTATTTTATCTAATATGCTCTCTCAAGTTGAGCGTTCTTGAACTCTCAACTTGTCTTTAAAAAAATGATGACGAAGTGAACTCAATGGCTTGGTCATAATATTTGCTAGTTGATCTTTACTCGAAATAAATTTGATATGAAGATGGTTGACCTAAACTTGATCATGAACAAAGTGATAATCAATAACCACATGCTTGGTTCGGGCATGAAAGATTGGATTGGCCAAATATATGTGGCCCCTAGGTTGTCACACCATAATGTTGGAGCAGTAATGGTTTGGACACCAAGTTCTTTAAGCAAATACTGAAACCAAATGATCTCAGCGGATGAATTAGCAATGGCACAATATTCTGCTTAGTGGAGGATCTTGCAACAGTATGTTGTTTCTTTGTAGCCCATGAGACTAAATTCTGATCAAAATAAATTGGATATCCACCAGTAGTCCGACGATCATTGGGACAACCAGCCCAATCAGCATCACTAAAGGCTTGGATATCATGTGTAGGTGTTTTGGAAAGATACAAACCATAACAGAAAGTTTTCTTGAGATAACAAAGAATTCGTTTGACTGCTTGCCAATGCTCGGTGGTAGGATTTTGCATGAACTGACACACCTTGTTGATAGAGAGCCAAATTTGGACGTGTTAAGGTGACATATTGAAGAGCACCGACAATGCTGCGATATAGATGCGGATCGATCATTGGTTCACCACCCGCCTTGCTAAGCTTTGAAGATGATGCCATGGGCATGTCAACCGGTTTGGCTCCCTCCAACTTGGACCGGATGAGGAGATCAATAATGTATTTGCATTGCAAAAGAATTACACCAGTTGAATGAGGAACTACTTCAATACCCAAGAAGAATGATAGTATAACGAGATCCTTCAAAGAAAATTGAGAGCTTAAAGTAGATATGACATTGTCAATGGCAACATTGTTGTTCCTAGTCAAGATGATATCTTCAACATATATAAGAATATAGAGAATAATATTGCCATTGTTGAATATGAATAAAGAACTATCCACTTTGGAACCAACAAAATTAAATTGCAGAAGATAAGCGGTTAGACAACGAAACCAAGCCTGAGGGGATTGTTTGAGACTATAGAGTGATCGATGCAGTTTGCAGACGTGACGAGGACAGGTCGCATCAACGAAGCCTGGTGCTTGGGTCATGTAAACCTCTTCCTTGAGATGACCATGGAGAAAAAGCATTACTTACATCCAATTGATGAATTTACCAACCATGACTAACTGCAATTGAGAGAACTGTGCGAACAATTGTTGCTTTGACCACATGACTAACTGCAATTGAAAGAACTGTGCGAACTATTGTTGCTTTGACCACAGGACTGAATGTTGGGACGAACATTCTGTAAGAAGACCATGAGGGAGACTATACTTTGGTTGGGAGTAGGCTTAGGTCGTAGAGAGTGGTCATGGGATAAAGATCTAAGTGTGCTCTGATACCATATTAAAACAAAAATCTCCTCACACTCTTAATGGTATTGAGGATCTCTATTTATAGAGATGAAGACAAAAGGTTACAAGAGGAGTTACAAGCAATTATAGAGAGTTACAAGAAGTTACAAGAACATAAGAAATTCCAATAAGTTATAAGTAATTAATACTAATTATAATGAGTTATAATTTATTTTATCTAATAAAGCTGTTATTTGTATTTCAAGTCTTTCTGGTATTATATTATTACACTGTATTTCACTTATTCATGTCATTATCTCTTATAAATTTGGAATCACATGTCATATCAATTTTTTACCTTTAATAATTCCTTATTTATATCATATTCATTTTTCATCCAAACATTTAACAAACAACATATACTCATTAATATGTTCCCAAACAAGAATAATATAATTAAAAACTAAATCAAATAATTATATTAAAATAAATAACTATTTTAGAATTGTTTATTTGGTTACCCAAACGGGTAGAGCTACGTCAACGTTTGATGTTTATTCCTTTTATTAGTTTTTTTTTCCTCTCCGATATTCACAAATTGGAATGCTTATATGAATCAACTCTGCGTGTTATTTAAACAAACGGAGGATTTTTATACTTATATGGTTGGTTGAGGAGAGAGAGAGAATTAATTTACAAAGAGACAAAATAGAGATATGATGCATATTCATATTCATATCATATCTTTTATTGAACTTGTATATTTTAAGAACTGATCTCTCTGAAATGTGTACATATTCATATCTGACTGCCTTGAGATATTTTTTTTCTGATTTTTTTTATTATCCTGCATCTTTTTTTGTGACAGGAAAGGGAGAATACGATTATGATACACGTGCTGAATTTACATTTCATGTTTATTTTGGGAGATAGTTTTTTTTTTTTTTTTTATTGAAGGGATCCCGTGGCTGACCTTACGATCGAGCTGGGAATGCTACCTCCGCCTATTTGTCTCGATCCCATGAAAAATTCTTTCGAATAATCACCAACAAATAAGTGTGTAAGTCAGTGCCAAGACTCGAATTCAGGATCTATCGATGAAACCGTTACACCCTAAACCGTTGTGCTATGACCACTAAAAACTGAAAGAGATGAGATAGATATTAGGTACGCACATAAACTTGTTTTATTATGTGATGTGAATGAACTAAAGAAATTTTGCTTGGGTCTGTGGGTGAAAGGTGGGTGGATCTTTATTTTGAGATTTTGTCATGGAAAGTTGAGATTGTAATAAATACATCCGATTAGAAGTTTAGAACACCTCCTCCTAGCATGGTGAAGACTCACGAAAAACATTTTACCTTATGAATACTTCTTCTTAAACCATGAAAATTGTTATTATTTTAATTTCATACTGGTTATCTATCAAAACAAATTGATTTTTTAAATATCCGCAGTCATTCAACGTTCAAACTACTGTAGAATTTTCATTTAAATGACCGGGCCAAATAGAGAATGGAGGATTGGGGGGGGGGGTTTAAAGCAACCCACCAGGTTGCTAATTCGCCCCCAAAATTTTTTTTTTGGGTGAGTTAACAACCTGAAAAAAAATAGTAAAGCAAAGAAAAAAAGAAAGAGGAAGGAAATGTCGACGGACAACGGTGGAGGTGGTGGAGGAGGAATGCAATGATGGTGGTGGGCAGAGGAGGGTGGCGGCAGAGGGCGGATGGAGGATGGGGAGAGGGAAGAAGAGAGAGATTGAGAGAGAAATAGAGATAAAGAGGAGACCGGATCCGGTCAGGACTGGATCCGGTAAGTTCAGTCAGTACCGAACTAGACGACGTGAAAACTGAACTACACCACTTATAAATCGAACTGCACAACAAATTATTGAGTATATATTTCACTATCTTATTGTATCCAATAAGTGAGTGAAATATATACCAAACAATTGATTGTATAGTTCGATTTATAGGTGGGCAGCGATTGACCGGATCCCGATAAAGAGAGGGGGTAGGGGCGGTTAACTCTGTCGATCTCTCCCCCTCCCCTCTCCCACCCTCCCCCCCTCTCTCTCAATCTCTCTCTAGATCTCTTTCAATCTCTCTCTTTCTCTCTCTTCCAATTCATCATCAACCGCCACCCACCCTCCCCCTTCACTCTCCTCCACCCACCACCACCACCGCCTCCCCTCCTCGCCCCACCCATCCCATCCCCCCTTACCTCCACACACACTCTCTCTCTCTATCTCTCTCTTATCCTTTTTTTTCTTTTTTCTTTTTCAGGTTGCAAAACTAGCCCCCAAAATTATTTGTTGGGGATGGGGTTCCAACTAGTTGAATTTTTTTTTAACACCTCCATAGAGAACAATTAGATTTCGTAAATACTAATCACTGTAAAAAGTATGAACCACCTTGGAGTGCTAATTAAAAATCATCGAGTAGAACTTCGAACAATTTGAATTCCATTCTAACGATTTTTTGTACAAATATAAAAAAACATATGATTTTGGCATTTTGATCTACTGGTGTTAGAGACTATGTGGGGCTGCAACATGGGTTGGGTCCAACTTGAACCCGACTGGTTAAATCTGATTTTTAGGTGGGTTGGATTTGGTTTAACAAACTGGATCCTCGTTGGGTTCGGATTTGTCAAAAAGTTAGGTTGGGATGGGATTGGTATCACAAACGACTCGACTAAAACTGAGCCCGATCACTAATACCCACATAGAATAAATCCGTATATACCTTTCATATCTACAACTTGGGTTGGTTGGGTTCATGTTGATTATATTATGGGTTTGATTCAGGATAAGGTCACCAGGTTGAAACTCAGGTCGGGTTGAGTTTATATTGAACACTTGGAACATCGAGTTAGGTTCTACTTGACTACAACCTAAATCCAACCAACCCAAGTTACAACCCTAAGACTGTAATCATCGGGGCCTTGTACCAAAAAAATATTGTAACAACATGCAATTGGGTCAACATCACACTATTGGGATTGTTGGAACATATTCATGGAAACTCCCAACAATAATAAATCCGATATCATACACAATAATGAAACACCACATTACAATAAAAAATACAAAGTTGACATTGTTTGGGGTAAGCCTACATCCAAGAGGCAAATTATATTATATGAAAATCCTTTGTAGTATGCTGAGATACAAAAAAAAAAAAAAAAAAAAAAAAAAAAACATTAAAAGAATCATGAAATCTTTCATTGAGTTTCTCTCTCGTACCTAACTTCTCAACCTCTTTTAAATCCCTACATCATTACCAAACCTTGTCATGGAATATATAATTTGCATCTCATGGATCTGACGTATTGATAACAGTACGACACCAACATTTAAAAAAAAAACAGTGACAAAAACTTCGGTACCAAACCCACAAGGTAGTTTATGTAGTTTAGCATTTGTCTAGTCATTTGGTAACCTTTTTTTTTTTCATTGCTTGGTATTTGGTAACCTAGCTAATAAACCCCAATATACAAATGCCAACTTCCTTCTCCAATTGTTCTTATAATAGTCCCAACAAAACACCTATAAAACCCCCACCCATAGAGAATAAGAAACAACCCACACCAAGGAAAACAAAACATGAAGACCTCCTCCCTCCACACCTCCCGATTGTCCCTAGCTTTGCTCCTCCTCCTCCTCATAACAACCTCCCTAGTCGAGGCCATCCACGCCAAGCGCGCGTGCAATGGGACCGTCGCGGACTGCAATGGGGACGAGGAGTGGCTGATGGAGTCCGACACGGTAAGGCAACTCCTTCAATCGGGGAATTCAGGGAGTTATGCCTCCCTCCAGAGGCAGTCAGCCTGCGCCGGAAGTAATGGTGGCGCGTACGAGAACACCTGCTTCTCCCGGGTCAATACGCAGAGCCGTGGCTGTGATCCGACCTACGGTTGCAGGAATTCTTAAAATTTATATGGAGAGGACTTTGGGGTTTTAATTTGTTGTATATTTGTGTTTGCCTTTTGTTTGATTTTGGCTGTTGAAGTTGGATCTCCTATGTGTCCTGTTTCGATCGGTTCATTCTTGATCGTTTATTATGTATGTACAATAAACTTTGGAGACCTGTATGTGGGTTTTTTTTTTTTAATTCTCTTTGCAGAAATAAAAGGAATGGATGAACGTATCTTTATTTTACTTTAATAATGTTGTTTTGCAGTGAATCTTTTTATGTAACCCTATGCGCATTCACGTTTATTTTCATCTATTCATTTATATGTATCTTTAAATTAAGTTTATGATCATTAATTGTTGTGCTATGGGTATATGAAATTAAAAATCATCATTTGATCTGAAGTTCATAAGAGCTACCCGCCTGACTCGTAGGCTCATAGGAGGCGTGGAAAAAAATTTGTGGCAGATGTCCCCCCTTTATCCCCTTGAAAAAAGTTTTGAAAGTGGCGCACCTGTCCCCCCATTTATTAAAAGTGGTGATGAGTGCCCCCCAGTGTACCACCCCATTCAAGGGGGCTCAATTGCGAAGAGGGGCCACCCTTCTTTATGTTTATATTTTTCTATTAAGGTTATTTTACAACAGTCCCCGAGGGGCGCCCGTAAGCTCAAAATCTAGGCCTGGCGAGTGGGGCCTGTTTAGGTTCGAGTCCGTGGGGCGGGCCGCATGCCTGGATTTTGTTTGACAAGTAAGCCCAGTTCTAACCCACTAGCCAAAAAAGCCCGTTGGCCTGGATTCAGGATAGGCTTGGACTTTTTGTTCACTGGGTGTCTCGGTCCAGCCCTTTCTCGATGCCCATATGAAATTTATTGAAACAACGTGTGTATATTATTTTATTGATAATTTCAGTGAGGTATTAATAAAAAATGAACACAGTGAAATACAAAAAAAAATTAAAATTGGTTTATATGGAGAGGTATATAAGTCCATTTAGAGGCGTCACGAGCGGGTAACATGAAAGTATGAAACCATGTGTGTTACAATATAGATTGAGGGAAATCAAAATTAAAATGTTAGACTCAGTCATTTTTAACAATTAAAACTCAGACATAATCAACTCAGACATTAAAAGATAGAGGCCCCCCGAGACGTGGCAATATATATAATATCAGCAATCCATACACGAGATCAATAAAAGACTCTACACAACTTCAAAGGTAATAAAATAGTTAACAAGGTAGCTGACATAATATGTATACATATAACGGAAGCTTAAACGACCGAGTCTTTAATTCAAATACATATTACAGACTAGAATACATAATCAACTGTCCTGTGAAAGCCAATATACAACCAAAGACATCAACATACAAGTATTGTGCACAAGCACAAGTAACAAAGAAAAAAGGAAAAAGGGGGGATGTTGATGGCCTCTCTCACTCACAGACCCAAAACGCGAACACTGCTCCGCTAACGCTGCTCCGCTACGGGTACTACGCCCCGGGGGGCTTCTCCTTTAGATCCGGCTCAACGACAACTGGAGAAAACATATGCGAGGGTTGAGCCACATGCTCAGTGAATGGTACAATCCATGCAACACAACTCATATTAACATTTAAAATCATTAAAGTCCCTAAGATTGGAGTAACTACACAAACTAGCGGGTCATAGCGACGCCGACCCACCACACCCTCACTCTCTAGGGGTGATATAGGACTTTTGGGAGAGATTAGACTACTCTACACCCTTGGTCCACCGGTAGCCCTTTTCCCGGATAACCTCTATCTGGCATACTCCCACGATCAGTACGTCCTCGAATGCATCGGTAATACCAACGGATGGTAGCCCGGTGTCAAAACAGTTTTTTCAACACCGGAAAGTTCCTATACGGATCCAATGAAGGGGAGAAAACAATCTACACTCGCTGATACGATCTTCTTGGATCCATCATCACCGGCTACTAAACATCGATAAGGTAACGAATTCTCATGAATTCCCCCCAAGGCGCATAACTCAGATGCAGGGAAAACATATTATTCAAGTGTCAATTTCCATGTATGACCCCATAAGTGGTCATACCCTTGCCTAAACTCATTAGGCAAGAAATATGGCTTAACTTAAGCATATAACATGGATAATAAATATACAAGGAATTCATCATGAAGGTATTCAAAATATAACAACGGTGTTATATATCAATTAAAGCATGATTACACTTGTGTATTTTCATAGATAGGCTAACGCATGCTTAGGCCAAAAAGGGGTGCATGCGGGGATCAAATGTTATGCTAGCATGGGACATGATGCATGAACAAGCATGGGTCCCTACGCATGATGCTAGCATGCATAATCCTTAGCATATTATATCTAATATGACATGGATGCAATCTAGCAAGACAACCATTAACATATATATGCAAACAAGGTTAATACGCAATTATGGCGTCGCAGGGGAGGGCAATGCACGTGAACGTGCATCGAACGCCTCCCAACTGGGTTGGATCGAACCATTCACCGCAACTCAGGTCGTCACGTGATCGTTCACCAAGATCTGCAAGACAAGAGTATCAAATAAGGTGAGTATAACCACATAAAAACACTTAAAATTAACTAGAAATGCCAAAGGCTTAGACATGCACGCATGCGAGTACACACGTACGCATGCATATCCGAGTGCCCCGACACCTACCCGAGCCTCCGGGCAGCCACACGCATGGCCCCCACATGCGTACGCACGCGCATGCACGTGCACATGCGCCCCCGTGCCCAGCCGTGCACCCGGACCACCCATACGCACAGCCGTGCGCACACGCATGTACGCGCACGCCAGCGCCCTTCTTATGCACCAAGTTGTCCCTCACCCTTTGTGCCAGCGCCCTTTGGACAGCCCCGCGCGCGCACCCGGACCTCTCCTGATCTCTCCTGCGCCCTCACACACACCCTTACCCCCATACATAGCATGCTTGACATCCGTAACAGCCCCAACAACAAGAAAAACACAACGATAAGGGAGGAGGAGAGCTTACCAAGTGAGGGGGAAAGAAAGGGGAGGTTTGGGGGCTCTTCGTGTGCACCAACGGCCACCACAACCACCACCACCACCACAGCCCCACAAGCTCCTCTTCTTCTTGGCTGGAAAAATAGGGGCAAAGGCCCAAGGCATGAGTGGGGGAAGCTAGAGAGAAGAGAAAGAGAGGAAGAAATAACAAAACAACAACAACAACAGCATAACACACTTTGTGCTCCTTCTTCACCTTCTTGTTCTCCTTCTCCTTCACTACCTTCTCCTCTCACACACACTTAACACACACAAAGAAGGGAAGAACATAAAGGAAATCCACACCTAAAATGAGGGGGAGGGGGAGTGATGAGAAGGAGAGAAAAAGGGGGGAGGTAAACCCAAGCTTAAACTCACCCTCTCACAAGAAAAATAACTAAATGTTTGCTTAATCCTTAAGCAAAGGATGGTGAGGTTACCTAGGGTAAAAATAACCACCAAAATATATATTACTATTCCATCAAACAAACCAGTAACGATCAAAACTCGGATACGGTTCAGAACTTCATAATTTTTAAAACGTTACCGAAATTCGATGATTTTTATGGGTAGTACTAAATAGTACCAGGACCCATAATATGCAATTAGATTCCCAATCGGAGAACCTTAGCTCATGCAAATGGCTAAAAGCCAAAATTTTAGTGGCTCCGATCGAAAAAATAAAAATTGAAAAATGACTAGAAATTACCCAACGGTGACCCATAGGCTAAAAAGTGAAATATATATAACATTCATCTCCCCTCAGGAAATTTTGCCCACAAAATTTAAAAGAAAAACATATAGGAAGGAAAAAGATGTGGATATGCGTCACGCATGGCGTCCTCGCGCTCCCAAGTGGCCTCGACACCAGAACGGTGCTGCCAATGTACCTTAACCAACTGGACGGTCTTGGTGAGGAGTCTCTTCTCCCGTTGGTCCAGGATCTCGATCGACTGCTCCACGAATGACAAGAACGGCTCAAGGACGAGTGGCTCGAACGGAATGACGTGGGAAGGTTCGTGGACGTAACGCCTCAGCTGCGAGACATGGAAGACTTCATGGGATTGAGTCAACTGTGGGGACAAGGCTATGCGATAGGCCACCTCTCCAATCCGCTCAAGGACGAGAAACGGGCTGATGAAACGCGGACTCAGCTTGCCCCGCACACCGAAACGGAAGATGCCCTTCGACGGGGACACCTTCAGAAAAACATGGTCACCAACCTCGAAGGTGAGCTCACGGCGGTGATGGTCGGCGTAGCTCTTCTGACGGCTATGAGCGGTGCGGATACGTGTGGTTGACTAATGGTACACCCCCGATAAATAGAACAGAGTAGAATACGGTCTCCGACCGGTAATGATACCTCCAACAAGGTATCAAGAGGGGCCGACACCACACCCATCCGTCTCGCGAAAGCGGGAGACACGAACGAGTGCATGGCCCCAGAATCAAATAGCACAAAAGCTAGGAGATCAGAACAATACCTCAGATAATGCTACCCAAAGCCTGCGCCTCGTCAGCCATTAGTGCTGCAACACGACCCTGAACAAGCTGCGGCTGAGGAGTAGGGGTATGCCTCGCTGGGTGGACTGGCAGCCTCCTCTAATCAACACGGCCACCCTGTGGTTGCTACTGATGACGGTGGGGCTGCTGCTGCGGCTGCAGTCGAGGCACGGGAGGTCAGTCCGCATCAGGGCAAGCAAGGACAAAATGCCCGACCTGCTGACAGTGATAACATTGTCGCATCTCTGGTTCTCTAGCATGGATCGGAATGGCAGCAATGGGTGCAGGATCCCGAACTTGCACCACCTCAACTGGTGTAGCGGCGGCCGCTCATCGATCCTCGCGGGGACGCTTGCCCTTGCGACGACCCTGGTCCTGGCTCCTGGGGGCCCCTGATCCACAGAAGGGGTATGAACCGCTGGGGCAACCCCAAGGTCTCGCTCGACTGTCCTCGCACATGACACCAGGTCTGTGTACCTCAAGAACTCCTGAGAGGTAATGTGCACCCTGATATTGCTGTTGAGACCCATCTCAAACCGACGGCATCACGTCTCCTTGTCCATCACCAAGGCGGGAGCGAACCAAGAGAACCTCGTGAAACGTGTAGAGTAGTCTGCTACTGACATGGTGCCCTGCATTAGCTGCTTGAACTCTCGCATCACGATCTATCGTGTCGAAAACGGGAAGTACTCCTCCAAGAAGTAAGTCCGGAATCCAACCCAGAGAAGTAGCCCTACACCCTCGGGGATGTCAACCGATCGGGTAGCCCACCAGTCGGTGGCGCTTCCCTTCAACATGAACGTGGCCAGTGAGACACGCTAGCGGTCGGTGCAGTGCATGGTCGAGAAGATCTTGTCTATCTCCATCACCCAACGCTCGGGGGCAAGGGGATCCGTCGTTGAGCCATGGAACTCAGGAGGGTGAAGCTTCAGAAAGGCTGTGAGGCCGGATTGATGCACCCGTGCTGCAGCCTCTAGCTCCTCCTCCCGCTCCTCGGGTCCCCGAACTTCCTCCACAGAATCTCCGCCGGTACAGGGGGTACCTTTGGCATCACTGGTGGATATGCAGCTAAGGGTACCTGCGGGACCGCCACGCGGGCCGCCTGCAGCTCTTGGATCTGCCGTGCCTGCTCAGCCAACGCTCTAGTCTGGACCTCCAATGCTCTAGTATGAGTCTCAAATAGATCAGCTCTAGTATGGGGCTCCCATGCAGGACGCTCCTGCACTGGTCCTCGCCCAACAGCCGAGGACTCCTCAGTAGACTCCTCGCCACCGGTAGGTTCAGAAACCTCCAAGGCCTGAGGGAGACCACGTCCGTGCATCCGTCTGCGAGGGGGCATATCAGCAACCTAAGAAACAGACACTAGGATCAGAATACTCATATAGAAATCCCATGACTCATCTCTATGACAACACTTGGCTCGACAGAACAAGGCTCTGATACTAACTTTTGTCACACCCGAGGGTGGCCGTCCCCGAGACGTGGCAAGTATATATAATATTTGTTATCCATACACGAGGTCAATGAAGACTCTAACACAACTTCCAAGGCAATAAAACAATTACAATGTAACTGACATAATATATACATACATGTAGCGAAAGCTTAAACGACTAAGTCTGTAATTCAAAGACATATTACAGAGCAGAGTACAACTGTCCTGTGAGAGCCAAAATAAATAATAAACATCAACAACAAGTACTGTGCACAAGCACAAGTAACAATACATACAAGAAAAAGGGGGATGCTGATGGCCTCTCACACTTGCAAGACACAAAACACGAATGTTGCTCTGCTAAAGGTACTGCGCCAAGGGGAGCTCCTCTCTCGAATCCGACTCAGCGTCAACTGGAAGAAAACATATGAGAGGGGTGAGCCACATGCTCAGTGAATGAAACAATCCATGCAGCACAACTCATATCAATCATTACAAGTAAATTAAATTCCAACAGATGGAATCAACTACTTACGCTGGTGGGTTGAGTATCAACCCGGGCCCACCACTCCCGCACCCTCACCCTCACCCCTTCCTCGGGGTGACATAGGCTCTTGGGAGGAATCTAGATTGTTTCTACGCCCTTGGTCCACCGGTAGCTCGTATCCAGGGAAGCCCATACCTGGTATACTCCCATGATCAGCACATCCTCACAAATCGGCAGCACCTACGGATTGGAGCTCTCTGTCAGGCCGGCTATCTCAACCAGGAAGTCACTACGCGGATCCAACGAACGAAAGAAATCAATCTACACTCGCGAATATGATTCCCTTGGATCCGTCGTCATCGGTGGCTACGACCGGTACGGCAACGAATTCTCAAAAATTTCCTCCAGGGCGCATAACTTAGATGCAAGGAAATTCTATCATTCGTAGTGACTAAGCCATGGTATGACCCCCTAATAGGTCATACACTTGTCTAACTCATTTAGACAAGATGCATGGCTCATACCGGTATAAATAAATATACAACGTATAATTAATTAAAGAATTAACTAAGATGTTCCCTGCCTGGGGGAAAGAACCCCTTGGGAGGGCAACTTGAGGTCCCGATATAGGATACCCCGACAACCAAACAAGGAACACAGAGCACCCTAGCCTGGGTCTCAATGATGACCTCGCAAGGCCCCTTAATCCCGAGCAGGAAAATTGGAATTTAATATACAATGAATTATTAATTAAGGAATTAATCATGGTAGCATTTAATAACATCACGACAAAGTACATATTATCTAAGGCACGCTTATACCTATACATTCTTATTTGTTTAATTAAATTAAACTAGATGGGAACATGCATGGATCAAGGATATGCTAACATGGAACGTGGCGTCTAGGCATGTATGGGCTCCTACACATGGTATTAGAATGTACAGTCCTTAGCATATCATACCTAATATGGCATGGATGCAATCTAGCGAAGCATGCAATAACATATAAATACAAATAAGATTAATATGCAGTTATGGTGCCCCAGGGGAGACCAATGCACGTCTACGTGCATCGAATGCCTTCCAACTTGGTTGGATCGACCCACTCACCGAAACCCGGGTCTTTGCGTGGCCGTTCGCCAAGATCTGCAAGACAAGGGGTATCAAATTGGTGAGTATAACAACATAATAATACTTAAAATTAACTAGAAATGCCAAAGACTCAGATATGCACGCATACAGGCTCGCACGCATGCAAGAACGCACGTACGCACGCACATCCGAGTGCCCCGGCACCTACCCGAGCCCTCGGGCAGCCACACGCGTGTCCCCCGCACACACCCGCACGTGCACGCACTCCCGCGCCCATCCGCACGCCCGGACGCACTGCCCCCGCCCGTCCGTGCGCCCATCCACGCGCGCCAGCCAACCCAGCCCGCACTGCACGCGCGCCCCGCGCGCTCCCGCGCGCCTGTGCCCGCCAGAACCCTGCCCACGCCAGACTGCACGCGCGCCCGCCAGAACCCTGCCCGCGCCAGACTACGCGCGCGCCTGCTCGCGCATGCGCGCGGACAGATCCGCACGCCCGCCTATGCCCCCAAAGCCCCCTCCCAGCCCCCCACACACACCCTAAACCAACTATCTAGCATGCATGACCCCACCAAAGCTCTTAAGCCCTAGAAAATAAAAAAAAAGGGGGAAAGGATTTACCAAAAGAGAAGGGAAAGGGGGAGATGTGGGGCTCTCGCCGCACCCACGACCACCTCAACCACCATCACCACTACGCCTCCTCTTCAGCCTCTCCTCTTCCTTTCTTGGCTGGAAAAATAGGGGAAAGGTCCAAGGCATGAGGGGGGGGGGACTAGAGAGGAGAGAATGAGAGTGAACCAACTATATTAACAACAACACACACACAAACCTTCTTGTACTCCTTCTACACATTCTTGTGCTCCTTCTTCTCCTTCTTCTCCCTCAAAACCAGCACACACACACACACTCAAAAACAGAGAAAGAGAGGGTGCATGAGAGGGAGTGAAAAAGAGAGGGAGAGATTTTCAAAGCTCCATTTGGGGGGGGGGGTTATGGGAAGGAAAAAGGTGGGGGTGAAGATAGCTTAAAACCACCCACTACACCAAAAATAACCAAATTTTGCTTAGCCATTAAGAAAAAGGGGGGTAAGGTTACCTAGGGTTACCACACACACCCAAAATATCTTTTACTATTCTACCAAATAAACCAGTAACGACTGAAACCCGGATACGGTTCAGAACTGCATAATTTTTAAAACATTACCGGAATTCGATGAAATTTTTATGGATAGTACAGACTGGTACCAGGACCCATAATATGCAGTCAGATTTTCAATCGGAGCACTCTAACTCACACAACTCACACAAATAGCTAAAAACTAAAATTTTAGCGGTTCCGATCGAAAAATGAAAATTTTGAAAATGGTCAGAAATGACCCAAAGGTTACCCATAGGCCAAAAAGTGACACATATATAACAGGTGTGGTTTAGCATGGATGTATTGGTATTTCGGAAAGTCTTTCAATTTATATGGATGCGTATGTGTGTATATCTTGGCTTTGTTGGTTTGATTCATGGATGGACATGTGTTCTTGGGATATGGCAGATCTTGAAGTATGTTTTTACTGATTTTATAAATATATGTGTATGAAATGTGTGTATGTAGTTTTGGAAAGAAAAACTTGATAGGTTTTAAAGATTTGATTGAACTTGGGACAGACAGGGCAGATGGGGCAGCAGGTGAGGGGGGCTACTGGTGTTTAGCCGCCCAGTGAGGGGTGGCTAGTTGTATTTAGCTGCCCCTGGACTGGTAGAAATTACCTGAGGGGGGAGGGGGCGGCTAATGTATTCTAACCGTCTAATAAGAGGCGGCGAGTCGGGTTTAGCCGCCCCTAGCCTGGGACAATCCTTTTGGTTTTGCCTTCTGTCTGTTGCTGCTAAAAGTCTTTGTGAGTGTTTATTTAACCTTCAAAACCTGTAACAACATTCTTTCCATGGACCAAGTGTTAAATCCATCCAGATTGCACCCCTGCACTAACTTTCGAGCCTTTCTTGCTTGAATCGTCAAGGGCTACAACCCATCTTTAAGGTAAATGAAAAGTTAATGCGAGAAGTGCGGAAAACTTATGCTTTGGTATACAAAGGAGGGATTCCTAATGGTTCCAAGTGCGAGAGAGGATTTTCAAGTGTGTGAAAGTGTGGCGATTTCTTCTCAAGCACGTATGGAAGGGTACGAAACGAGTGTAATGGGGGTAATTTTAGTTTTGGTACAGGAGCCAACTATAATATTTTAAGTAAATTGAACGCCTAAGTGTTTCAGAAAAGGAAAAATGCAAGCTTATGCGTAAGCGTAAGTGACATAAGGGAGCATTTTAATTTTTCAATCATTGTTTATGTGAGAGGGCAATATTTTAAACTCTCCTAAGTAAAAGATACTATCAAGCCCCTATAGAGTGACCCTTGTGGTCACTCATGTCCAAACCAGGATTGTATTTGAAAGGTATGAGCCTTGGGTGTCGGTTTTCTAGGTTTATGGTTTTCAAATGCTTGATCATATTATTCTAAACATGCTGCAAAATTCATGAATGTACCGGGAGTCAAGTCAGATAAGCTTCCTTTGGACATGCAAGTTTCTAAATGAACTCGTGCGAGTGTGTGCAGTTGTAAACATAGAAAAGGTCTACCTTTGGTCGAAATTTTTCCTTTCCCAATAGACATAGTTCAATTTTGAATCCCATTGTAGAAATAAAAGGGAAGGGGGGAATGGGGTAAGAGTAATATCTTCCCTTTGGGCAATGTTTTAGAATTGTCCCAGTCTAGCATATGTCCTAGTTTCTAGGTCCCTCTGGCTTACTTCTTTTTACCACTTCTTTATTTTGGGTGGAAAGTAAAGTTCGTTGTTTGGACATGTACTAGTATAGCCGTTGTTTGGCATATACTGTGCGTAAAGGTATGTTTGCCTGCTAAAGTAGAGAGTTTAACCCATTGTTTGGGTATTATTTTTCTTTTGTTGGCCTCTCATTGCCTTTTTTTATTTGAGGGAGAGGGGGCTCTTCTATTTTTCACCCTGAATTTTTTTGTACCTCCCCTCTAGAAGTGTTTGTATAGTGCCAGAGCCAGTTTTGAGACATATGCTATGCCCAGGTAATTCCTCATTTTGACCTTGGGTTAATACGAGTAATGGCGGAAATAAGGGAGGTTTGCTTTGGGGTTTTAAAATTGTCCCAGTCTACGGGGTAGGCAATTTCTCTTCTATCAGGCAAATCGATTCTTAAGTCATACGTGTGTGAATGGGATGACATGATTAGAGAATATGAGTTCAAATAAATATGAGTTTATCTTTGAGAGTCTTATAATTTTATCATCAGGTGCTAAGCGCTGAAAATTGCAGGAAGAAAGAATAATATTTCTCAAGTATTGATAATTTTTATGCAAGAAATTTCTTCAGATAAAGTGCATTCCACGAACCTGAAACCTCGACTCCTTCGGTGTCTACCAAGCGGTAGGCATTCCCGGAGTAGGCATGGGTGATCATATAGGGTCCTTCCCATGTGAGTTGCAACTTTCCTCTTGGTGCTGTCTTGATGGCATAATTTGCTTAAGTACTAACTCCCCGATTTTAAATTTTCTTTCTATTCCCTTCTTTTCAAATGCCCTTGCCATCTTCCGTTGGTAGACCTGGGCGTGGTCCGCCGCTCTTAATCTTTTCTCTTTTTTTTTTGGTATTATGTTTTTGTTGAAAGCGTGAAAACAGATATATACACATGGTTCGAAAAGGGCATGAGTTGGTAATTAAATATTTTGTTTTGGGGAAAGTATGGAAATAAAGCTTTGAAAATGTTTTTGTTTTGAGGGAAAGTATGGAAATAAAGCTTTGGAAAGCATTTTTATTTTTGAAGGGAAACAATGAAAATAAAGCTTGGAAGACATTTTTGTTTTGAAGGAAAGCATGTAAATAAAGCTTGAAAATTGTTTTTGTTTTGAAGGAAAATATGGAAATAAGGCTTGTAAAACATTTTTGTTTTGGAATGAAAGTATGGAAATACACTCTAAAAAAACATTTTTGTTTTGGGAGGAAAGTAATGGCAATAAAGTTTGTAAAACATTTTTGTTTCGTAGAAAAGCATGGAAATATACTTTGAAAAATGAATAGAAAATGTTTTTTTTTGTTATGAAGGAAAGCAATGAAAATAAAGCTTGTAAAAGATGATGAATGAATATTTTGATTTTGGTGAAGTTTTGGAAAGCTTGAAACAAATATGTACAGGGTGATGAAAGCGAAAGATGGTAAACAATTTTGATTTTTTATTTTAGGAAAGCTGTAAACAAATATGCACAGGATGATGAAAGCGACGACTAGTAAATAAATGTTTTGATTTTTTATTTTAGGAAAGCTGTAAACAAAGATGTACATGACTAAACTAAAAGCTGAGAAATAACTCTTTTGTTTTTTTTTGTTAAAAAGTTGTAAACAAATATTTACGGGACTAAACTAAAAGCTGAGAAATAACTATTTTGTTTTTGTTTTTGTTGAAAAAGCTGTAAACAAATATTTACAAGACTAAACTTACCAATAAGGGGCTTACCCGGGGGATTAGTTCCAGGTCAGCAGAATTGTGTCGTTTCTTCGAGTCGGCTCCTTTTCGATGGCCGACTTATGTCTTGTGGGGGCCCTCTGTTCTCATATCCTTCCTCTCTGAGCCTCTTCAGGGGTCTTCCTTGTTGGAGCAGTTCTCCATCGGTGGAGCCCTGTTTCCAGTATGCGAGCACCTCTTGCTAGATGCGCATGGCGCAGATGCTCTAGTTTCCGACTCGCAACCCATGGAAGCATGCCTCTCCCCAGATAGACATTACTCCTCCATGATATGGGAAGTGAAGGCATTGGTGCCGGGTGGACGAGATAGCTTGATGCTATCGAGCCATGTCCTTCTAACAATTAATCGGTGGAGTGATCAAATTTCCATCACCATGCAGTTAACTATGGTGGAGACCAGGCCGATTTTTAGTGGGAGCGTGACCAATCTACAAATGTTCTTGCGCGTGCTGTCGAAGGCATAGATGAACTCAACTGACGGCTCAAGCCTGGGGATCCTCCCTTTGAGCTTATAGTAAGCAGAATATGTGAGGACATTAGTTTCCGCCCCCGTGTCGATGAGGATGTGCTTGAATTCTCTCCCCCCAAGTTCAGCAGTGATTGCAAGAGGTGCGGAGCGTGCCTCGGCTTTGGCAACTTCATGGGGGAGGAAGGCAATCGGATTGGGCTCCATGTGATTGTTAACTGAGTTTATGGTCCCAGCCGTTTTCTCCGAAGGGTAGTCGCTGTTATGGGCTATTATCTCCGTCTCTGGCTCCTGGGCGCAGGGTTAATGTGAACATGTTGTGCAGTGTCCAGTTGTTTTCGTTCTCGTACTGGAGGCGTGTCTCTCCCCGAATTGTTAGCACATGGCTCATTAATGGCAGCTGGAGGCATTGGTGTCGGGGGGAGCATATAGCCTGGATGATGTCCAGTCATGGTCGCCCTAGCATCAGGAGGTAACGGGTGTCTATGTCAGCCACGAAGCATGCCACCTTGCAGATCAGGGAGGCGACAGTCAGCTCGAATATTCTAGGGCCACAGAGAGTCTTCTAGGTATGATTGAAAGCTTGGATAGTAGTGTGGGCCGATTGGACAGGAGGGCGGCCTAGTCCGGGTATCTTTTGGTAAGTGGAGCATATCCTTATATTCAACCCTGACCCTAGGTCCACGAAGATGTTGTTCAGCCGCAACATCTAAACCCGTCCGCAGAGGTGTAGTGGGGCATACCCATAGTCTTGAGTCGGGGAGGTCTTTATCAGTAAACGATATGGTCATTGGGCGGCAGGGGCCGTCGACCATATTAGTGCTCTTGGAGGACCCGTTGTCGTCTAGATGCAGATCATCTGACATACATTCCGCTAGCTCGGATCATTCGCTTGCTCCTTCGGAAACCTCCTCAAATGGCTCCTCTTCTTCTTCTCCCGGGTTTTCTAGTCCGCTTTCGTCAAACTCAATGTTGATGACCGCCGGTAGGGCGAGAATTGCGTGTTCTTCCTCACCGTAGAGTACGGTGAGGTCATGATCGTCGAGGTTCAGCTTGAAGGGCTCGTCCTGCCCCTCCTCCTCGGATAGGCTACCATCAATGGCATCTTCCGAGCTACTTGGCTCTGACGATGGTTGTCTTCCCCTCCTTACCATGTTGACTGCGTGGGCTCGGATGTGGAGGCTTGGTTGTGACCTGGCAATGGGTCAGTGTGTATGCCAATTGGCTTGGATGCTTGAGAATTGCCCCGGCTCAGATTGCCTTTCACCACAGCCCAGTCAAGACACCTGTCATCATTAAGGTCATAAACAAAGTTTTGAAAAATAATACATTGTTCTACGGTGTGGCCATATTGTTGATGATATTGGCAGTAACGCGCCATGCTAGCCCCGGGTAGTGAAGGCCTCGTGTCAGGGAGGGAGATACTATTCGTGTCCAACATTACCCTAAATATCCTAGTTAAAGTTTCTGGGAGGGAGGGTAGGAATCCCTATTTCCCATCCATCTCTGACTGTAGGATGTGGGAGGTCCAACCTCATTATAGGAGCTTTGTATGTGCTGCCTAGGGGTTAGATTTTGTGCTCTTGGGGGAGCAGAGTAAAAGGGAGTCCTAGTTTGGGTTTGGCTTTGGATTATGGGACTATGGAGTGAAGAATTTTGGACTGTGGGGTTCTGTCGTGTCGGCACGGGAGCGCGTACTGATCGAGAAGTAAAATTTTGACTGGCTTGCCGAGGCAGCGCATGTCTAGATGAACCGAGTGTGTACTATCTCGGAGCCGTTCCTCGATCAGGAACATGCGCTCTGTTCGGGTAGAGTGCCGATACTTGGGTAATCCCCTCTACCGTGGGGGTTTGCGTCTTACGTGGCGGTTGTCCAACCCTATTGGTGATAGGTGGGAACTGGGTTTGGACTACCAGGGCGGCACAATGGAAAATCCTGTTGTGGCGGTCAATTAAAAGCTGGTACATAATATAGTCCCCATACGAAAGGCTTGTACGAAGTTTTGGATTCAGACTCTGCAACATCATGTCAATTTCTGGACATTCTATGAGTTGCAGTTTGGTTCGGTGGACGAGTGTGCGCCACCGAGACACGTACTGCTCAAATTTCTCCCTATGCTTCATTCGTTCTTTGGTTAGGTCTGAAATGGAGGGGGTCATAACCCTCTGGTAACCGTAGCGGCCTAAGAACTTCTTGCGTACAGCCGAGAAGTTCATCAAATTATCTATGGGGAGGGTGGAGAACCATTGTAGTGCTTCTCCTTCCAACAGTTTTTGGAAGAGAAACACTAACAGAGGTTGGTAATCTAAAAAAGATCAGGCATCTAGATAAAAAGTGGTTAAGTGCACATCTAGGTCTCCACGACCGTTATATCGATGAAATTTTGGGACTTTGAATCCTTCCGGTAGGTGGACCGACGGGATTTGTCTCAAGTTTTGTAGAGACATATGTTTGGGGGCGGAAGGACCTGTCTTGGAGAGGATTATCCGATGGTTTCATCCAACATTTCTCCCCTGGGGGAGCTGTTTGCCATTTTCGGGTTGGAGGTGGCTTGGTAGAGGCCTGCGGTAGAAACAGTTGGGAATATTGGATTCCCGGGGGAAAGGGGGCAAATGAAAAGATGCTTGGATTGACTGAGCATCCTGGTGTAGACAGGGTTTTGGGAGTTGCCTTGGGGGTTTCGGCGAGGATCTCCTGCCTCAAGGTCTTAGTGTGGTGGTAGTCAGTGAGGTCATGAAACATGTCCTCTACTGTCTGGTACCCTAGGCTAGCCATTCTTTCCTCTAAATGGCTAAGAAACTGTGTGGCCTGACCCTCTTGGGTGATACTCTCCTCTTGTATCTCCTCCTCTAGGTGGGATTCCATGATGCGAGTGTGGAATGATTTAAGGGTGAGAATGAATGCAGATAGAAAGCAATAAATAAAGCAGTAAATGATTCGATCAGGGTTGAAAGAATTTGATCAGGGGTGGGAGCTATAGATACCCCAATTTTGACCATCCAGAAAGATAGAAATACTTCAAGTAACACTTGGAATCATACCACATTTGAACGTCAAATGGAAAACAGAACTTAGGAAAACAAAACCGAAAACCCTAACCCTGACCTAAATCCTGGTCCAAACCCTAACCCTAAACCAAACCCTGGCCCAAACCCTAACCCTAAACCCTAAACCCGTAAACCCTAAACCTGACCTAAACCCTCGGTCCAGACCATTAAAACCTGGTCCCAACTCTAAACCCACCTTGAGAACCCCAAAACCCTAGAAACCCTAAGTCCCTGGCAAGGGGTGGCTAACTCTAATTAGCCACCCCATAACAGGCGGCTAGTTGGCACTAGCCGCCCCCTGGCCGACCCTGAACCGCTTTCCTGGATGGGGCATAAAGCAGCATTAAATGCTGATCATTGCGGCGGGTTATGACCTTTAGCCGCCCTATCTTGGCCGGATCAATCCAAGTAACCGACCCAAGCCACCGCTTGTCAGAGATGGGACATTTGGCAGGTCATGATGGGGGCGGCTACAAGGAAGTAGCAGCCCCATACTGGACAACTAGTTAGGACTAGCCGCCCTTCATCTGGTCTTGACAAAAGAACCAGAGAATTGATGAGGGGTCTAATCAAACACACTATTAACCAAGCCATCCTATTACCCCCTGGATATTCCCTTGTCTCTTTTTTACTATAAATAGAGGGGTTCAAAACACTTTTACAACAATCAACCAATCTCCAATCCACAATCCTCACTTGATCATTCACTTCCCCCATTAGAAATCCACAGAGAGAGAGAAAGAGAGCCCTCTTTTGTGAGAGAAAAATCCATTCCCTGCACAAAAACATCCTCTCATTCCACCCTCCCCAAACCCGGATTAAAGCTAGCTTAACCTCTGTCCAAAACCAAACTCATTTCCCACCAAAGTTCTACCCAAACCAACCCAGGCTCTGGACGGCTAAACCTAGTAGCCACCCCATATCCGACGGCTCAAACAGACTAGCCGCCCCATTTCCACACCCCACCTGCACCCCTTTGTCCCAAGACTCCTTTAGTCAAGCCCCGGAAGCATAATAGGATTACCTGTTTTTAACCTCTGTGTACGGTATATCCGTGTCTCAGAGCGGAGACCCCACAAACTCCCCCACGTAGGCGATCAAATCCGACCCAACTTTTTTCCTGCTTTTCAAAAAAAGTAGGTGGCGATCACACACACCCTGGAATCCTCTTGAGCCGTTGTCGGGTGCCTCGATCAGGAACGACACCACCCTTCCAAGAAGACGATCCGAACGAGCCCGCTAGGGAATGCATCCGATCCAAATCCCAAAAGAACCCCCACACATGCCCCCCGCGGATTTTTCCCACACCGACAAATCTGGCGATCACGGTGGGACATCCCTCGTGAAAAACAACAAATGGTAATCCTCTTCTGCCTCCCTTTTACAAGCTTGACTAGAATGCTATCAACCCTCTAGGAAGGTTAGAGTTTCCCACCCCCCGAATCAGATCCTCCTGTACTTTGCATCACAGCATCATTTATTGCTTTGTAAGCAACACACCGCTGCGCAATCCTTTACTGCTTTGTAAGCTGCACACCGCTGCGCAATCCTTTACTGCTTTGTAAGCCGCACTGTTATGTCTGTGTCACTTTTTGGCTGTTAAATGTTGTATTGTATTTATTCTTATAGTTTGGGCATTCAATTTCAAAATCTAACTGCATATCTATTCTCCTGGTACCGGCATTGGCCTACCTATAAATTTTCGTCGCATTCTGACGTTTTTGGAATTATGCAGTTTTGAGTTGGTATTTGGATTTGGCTTTGTTAAAATTCAAGATGAAAAGCTAAAAATCCGATTTTATTATGAGATGTTCAGTTTTGAGATAGCTTCCATATAGAAGTGGAATTGGAACAACTGGATTCGTATATTAAAAGTTATGGGTATTTTTCCGAGTATACCCCGAAGTTGAGAAATCCAGGCAGCAGCCCTGTAAGATGTTTAGCCTAGATTTCGGAATAACTGGATAGGTTATTTGATCTGGGTGTAAACATGAAAGCTGTAGATAATCTTCTTAGCTTTCCAATGCCACTGGAATCACGCAATTCCGAGCTGTATTGAGGAAGTTATGGTCGTTTAAGTGAAGGTTGCGCAGAGGTTTTAAGTCCGAGGATGACTTGGTCATTTACTCGACCTTTGCTTATTTAACCCCCCAAATATGCACGACTTCAGCCTCTGTTTGGGCTCTTTTTGAGCTGTTGCAGCCCCTCCTCTTGTGTGTGTTTTGGGTGGAGAAAGTGGAGGTGATGGAGATGAAGGAGCACACAAAGGAGTCCAAGAAGGTATGTTTGGATGGTGGTTGTTGGTTGTTGTTGATTCTTCCTTTCTCCATCTCTTTCAAGCTTCCCCTCTCACTCTTCCTCTCTATGGTTTCAGCCATCATGGGAGGTTGATATTTAAAGATGGAAGTGATGGATGAGTGAGAGGGAGGTGTGTATATGTGTGTGTGCACTTGTGTTCCTCTCCATCTTCTTCTCCTCTCCAAGGTTGTGTAGGGGTGCCATGTAAGTGTTTGTTTTTATGCTCCAATGAAGTATTAGTGTCTCTATGTAGTATTGTTGAGTGTGGAGGGTGTTGTGGCTGCATATTTCAGGTGTGATTGCTATTTGAATTTATGGTGTGTGTGAGAGAGAGTGGGAGAAACTCATTTTCATGGGAAAATAAAATAGAGAGCCCAAGAAGAGGAGAAAAGCTAATGCAAAGGAAGAGGAGAAGTGGAAGAAAGGGTGAAAGTGTATGATTCATGTGTGTGAGCCTATTTAATTAGCTTGGTCTCTCTCTCTTTTAAGCCCTCTTTTAATTTTCTCCCCTCTTGTGATCTGTCCAGCCAGCAAAGAAGGGAAGGTTGTGTGTATTTGTGCTTGTGAAATCCTCCTCCTCCTCCAAGAGGTACTCCCTTCCCCTTTTCTTTATGCCAATGTATGTATTTGTGTTTATATTGATGTGAGTCTGTGTGCAATTGAATATGGGTGCTGTTGAGAGGGTGTTATGGGTAATTTCTATTGCACATGAGATGTTTGTGTTTATGCATTAATGGTGGGGATTTTGTGTTGTATTAAAACAGATTTTCTGTCCTGTGAAGATCCATTTGAAATTAATGTCTAGAGGCATGTTATGAAGGTTATGTCTTCATGTGATTTGATCATCCACATGTCTAGATGCTATATATCAAATTTGGTGTCGTTTGGTCACCTGTATTGAAAGTTATAGCCTAATGTTCATGGCCTGCCCAGATTCGCGTAGAAATAGACCTGTTTCTGAAAATAATTTATTTCGGGTATTTCATGATTAAATCAGGATTTGATGTCTTCATGGATTATGATCCTAACATATCAGAGTATGCACATGATTTATTTCAGAATTTTTGGATGTGTATTCAATGCCGTGGAGACCAATGTTTGGGGCTGATTGCTGTAGATGGACTAGTCTTGTATAAATATGTGTCAAGAGCTATTATGCATGGTGTGGACAATATCAGGAGTTGTTGTCTTCATGAAATAGGCTTATATATAGGTGCCAAGAAACTTCATAATTCATTTGATAATCATTGGTTGTGTTTTGCAGCTTTCGTTGGCGGAACTCGCAATGGATGGGTTTTTGGTGAGTGGTTCGATCCACCCCTTTTGGGAAGCGCTCGATGCATGTGATTGTGCGTCGCGTACCCATGGGGTTCTATAGCTATACTCATTATTGATTTTCAAATAATATTACTATTATCACTTTGCAGCTTTTATATATATAGCATGGAATGTTGGGTATGTTATACTAAAGGTGTCCTTTCGTAGTATTGCCTTCGTGTTGATAGATGCTTAGTGTGGTTAATTCTTGAATGCTAGGTTCCTTGGACATGTGGTCTATGCACTCTTGTTGTGATAGGAACTCTCATGTGATAATTGTGTGTATGTTTAATTGTGTGGACATGTATATCTATGGTCTATTGTTTATCAAAAGCATACTTGTTTTAGTGGGCAAATATAGTAGCTATCTTGCCTGCATCCAAGTGATGCAACTCTATGGGAATTCATGAGAATTCATCGTTGTATTGATGTTTGTTATCTGATAGCTATGATGATAGAATGTCAGGCCTATCTGTGTTAGACGCGTGTATGACAGCCCTTAGGATCATGTCCTATCCTGATTGAGTGCAAGGACTTATTTCCCACGTCGAGAGATGCATCCGTGTGGGAATTCATAAGAATTCATTAGCAATGGTATTAGTTAGATGATAGTAGTTGATCCAGGAGGATCGTCATGCGAGCATGGAGTACCCCCTCCCTATATCATCGTGCGTTGAAGCTACCCAGCGTTGGAGCTACCCTGCGTGGTGCCACCGTGCCACCGGAAGGCCGCCAGGGAGAGGGCTACCGGATGATATTGCGAGCGTGGAGTACTATTTCCCTACATCGTCGTGCGTAGAAGCTACTCGGTGTTTGTTACCCGATAGCTATGAAAATGGTATGATAGGCCTACCCGTGTTAGGCGTGTGCATGAACCGCCTTCAGGATCATGTCTTGTCATAATTGAGTGCGAGTGTTTAGCTTCTTTCCCGTGCATCCAAGTGATGCATCTGTGCGGGAATTCAAGAGAATTATGTATATCAATTGGTAATTGCTAGATGATAGTAGTTGATTCGGGAGGATCGTCTTGCGAGCATGGTGTACCCCCTCCATATATCATCGTGCGTCGAAGCTACCCAGCGTTGGAGCTACCCTGCGTGGTGCCACCGTGCCACCGGAAGGCTGCCAGGGAGAGGGCTACCTGGGAGAGGGCTACCGGATGATATTGCGAGCGTGGAGTACTGTTTCTCTACATCATCGTGCGTAGAGGCTATTCGGTGTTTGTTACTTGATAGCTATGACAATAGTATGTTAGGCCTACCTGTGTTAAGCGTGTGTGGATCGTATTGCGAGCACGAAGTGCTTCCTCCACATATCATCGTGCGTCGAAGCTACCCAGCGTTGGAGCTACCCTGCATGGTGCCGCCGTGCCATCGGAAGGCCGCTAGGGAGAGGGCTACCTGGGAGAGGGCTGCCTAATGATATTGCGAACGTGGAGTACTGTTTCCCTACATCATCGTGCGTTGAAGCTACCCGGGGTTGAGTCTGTCCTGCATTGTGCCATAATATCGTTAGGAATGCCCAGAGTATGATATGACTATCATACGAGGCTTAAGTACCGACCATGGATAAATCCATATCGTTGGGAATGCCTAGAGTTTGATGTGACTATCATACGAGGCTTGGAGTACCGACCACGGGTGATGCCGTATTGTCGGGAATGCTCAGAGTATGACGTCACTAACATACGAGGCTTGAGTACCGACCATGGGTGAATCCATATCGTGGGGAATGCCCAGAGTATGATGCCACCATCGTACGAGGCTTGAGTACTGACCATGGATGGCTCTTATGATGAGGATTACCCGGGAGAGGGCTACCAGATGATGCGAGGGATTGATATGTATTTATCTAGATGTGGAGAATCTTTGTAGCTTGGTATTAGTTTCTGTTACAACTCGTTAGTGTTAATGGATTAGTTGTTTCCCAAAAGTCCCAACAGTTTTTCCCCCTC
Organism: Acorus calamus; assembly: GCA_030737845.1. NCBI lineage: Eukaryota > Viridiplantae > Streptophyta > Magnoliopsida > Acorales > Acoraceae > Acorus > Acorus calamus. Next base: position 16,158,934 of record CM060861.1, read on the forward strand.
CGGGGTGAGGGTGAGGGTGAGGGTGAGGGTGATGTGTGGTCACGACTCTACGTGACATTTATATATGTCGGTGTTCTCCCATCCATATCTTTCCTTGAAAGAAAATATGTTAGTGTTATATTATTATTCTTGAGTTGGATTCTTGCCACTCACTGAGCTTGTAGCTCACCCCTCGTGTGTTGTTTTCCGCCAGGGACAGTGGGGCGTGGAGGTGGAGTATCCCTCTAGCGTAGTTCGCGCGTGGCGTGTCTCAGCTTCCGGTTGGCAAGTGTGGGGCTATCAGCAATCCTATTTTTGTGTATGTATTAGTAATTGTGCGTATCGCACATATTGTTGTATTTGGACTAGACTTTGGATCTCACAGGATGGTAATTGTGTATTCGAGTCTGTAATAATGTTTTTGATTTACAGACTTAATTGTACATTATACTTCCACATCATTTCATTTTATTGGCTACCACTTCCCTGTAGCCTTGTTTTCTTTTTTGATCCTTTTGATTATTGTTTGATTGGTGATGCTTCGGGGACGGTCGCTCCGGGGCGTAACAAAGTTGGTATCAGAGCCTGGTCCTGTCAAAGCCTAAGTCTAGTCGTGTAGATGAGTCGTGGGATATTTATCCGCTCATTCTGATCTTAGTATTTCACCTTAGGATGCTGACATGTCTCCTTGCTTCCGTTGATGTGGTTGTGATCACCCTTGTGCTCTGTGAGTTGTCGATTCGGTCGGTAAAGTAAGGTCAGTTATTGGGTTCTTTATTTTCGAACCAGGGCCTGGACAGCAGATTCCAGCCCATGAGTACTAGATTGATGAATTTGTTATGATCATTTGCATGTGGGTCACGTTTCGATCATGGATTGTAGTGTGTGTAATGTGTGTATCATCAAGTCATGTGGCTTAGTGGGTGATTGCTTACGGACCGAGTTCTGTAGTCACTTCTGATGAAGTGCTTCTCTTTTCTCCACTTGCGAATGAGAGGACAGCATGCGTGACGCATAACCTAGCACTTCCCTCCTAAGAATCTTAAATTTCGAGGACGAAATTTCTCTAAGGGGGAAATGATGTTATGTCTGTGTCACTTTTTGGCTGTTAAATGTTGGATTGTATTTATTCTTATAGTTTGGGCATTCAATTTCAAAATCTAACTGCATATCTATTCTCCTGGTACCGGCATTGGCCTACCTATAAATTTTCGTCGCATTCTGACGTTTTTGGAATTATGCAGTTTTGAGTTGGTATTTGGATTTGGTTTTGTTAAAATTCAAGATGAAAAGCTAAAAATCCGATTTTATTATGAGATGTTCAGTTTTGAGATAGCTTCCATATAGAAGTGGAATTGGAACAACTGGATTCGTATATTAAAAGTTATGGGTATTTTTCCGAGTATACCCCGAAGTTGAGAAATCCAGGCAGCAGCCCTGTAAGATGTTTAGCCTAGATTTCGGAATAGCTGGAGAGGTTATTTGATCTGGGTGTAAACATGAAAGCTGTAGATAATCTTCTTAGCTTTCCAATGCCACTGGAATCACGCAATTCCGAGCTGTATTGAGGAAGTTATGGTCGTTTAAGTGAAGGTTGCGCAGAGGTTTTAAGTCCGAGGATGACTTGGTCATTTACTCGACCTTTGCTTATTTAACCCCCCAAATATGCACGACTTCAGCCTCTGTTTGGGCTCTTTTTGAGCTGTTGCAGCCCCTCCTCTTGTGTGTGTTTTGGGTGGAGAAAGTGGAGGTGATGGAGATGAAGGAGCACACAAAGGAGTCCAAGAAGGTATGTTTGGATGGTGGTTGTTGGTTGTTGTTGATTCTTCCTTTCTCCATCTCTTTCAAGCTTCCCCTCTCACTCTTCCTCTCTATGGTTTCAGCCATCATGGGAGGTTGATATTTAAAGATGGAAGTGATGGATGAGTGAGAGGGAGGTGTGTATATGTGTGTGTGCACTTGTGTTCCTCTCCATCTTCTTCTCCTCTCCAAGGTTGTGTAGGGGTGCCATGTAAGTGTTTGTTTTTATGCTCCAATGAAGTATTAGTGTCTCTATGTAGTATTGTTGAGTGTGGAGGGTGTTGTGGCTGCATATTTCAGGTGTGATTGCTATTTGAATTTATGGTGTGTGTGAGAGAGAGTGGGAGAAACTCATTTTCATGGGAAAATAAAATAGAGAGCCAAGAAGAGGAGAAAAGCTAATGCAAAGGAAGAGGAGAAGTGGAAGAAAGGGTGAAAGTGTATGATTCATGTGTGTGAGCCTATTTAATTAGCTTGGTCTCTCTCTCTTTTAAGCCCTCTTTTAATTTTCTCCCCTCTTGTGATCTGTCCAGCCAGCAAAGAAGGGAAGGTTGTGTGTATTTGTGCTTGTGAAATCCTCCTCCTCCTCCAAGAGGTACTCCCTTCCCCTTTTCTTTATGCCAATGTATGTATTTGTGTTTATATTGATGTGAGTCTGTGTGCAATTGAATATGGGTGCTGTTGAGAGGGTGTTATGGGTAATTGCTATTGCACATGAGATGTTTGTGTTTATGCATTAATGGTGGGGGTTTTGTGTTGTATTAAAACAGATTTTCTGTCCTGTGAAGATCCATTTGAAATTAATGTCTAGAGGCATGTTATGAAGGTTATGTCTTCATGTGATTTGATCATCCACATGTCTAGATGCTATATATCAAATTTGGTGTCATTTGGTCACCTGTATTGAAAGTTATAGCCTAATGTTCATGGCCTGCCCAGATTCGCGTAGAAATAGACCTGTTTCTGAAAATAATTTATTTCGGGTATTTCATGATTAAATCAGGATTTGATGTCTTCACGGATTATGATCCTAACATATCAGAGTATGCACATGATTTATTTCAGAATTTTTGGATGTGTATTCAATGCCGTGGAGACCAATGTTTGGGGCTGATTGCTGTAGATGGACTAGTCTTGTATAAATATGTGTCAAGAGCTATTATGCATGGTGTGGACAATATCAGGAGTTGTTGTCTTCATGAAATAGGCTTATATATAGGTGCCAAGAAACTTCATATTTCATTTGATAATCATTGGTTGTGTTTTGCAGCTTTCGTTGGCGGAACTCGCAATGATGGGTTTTTGGTGAGTGGTTCGATCCACCCCTTTTGGGAAGCGCTCGATGCATGTGATTGTGCGTCGCGTACCCATGGGGTTCTATAGCTATACTCATTATTGATTTTCAAATAATATTGCTATTATCACTTTGCAGCTTTTATATATATAGCATGGAATGTTGGGTATGTTATACTAAAGGTGTCCTTTCGTAGTATTGCCTTCGTGTTGATAGATGCTTAGTGTGGTTAATTCTTGAATGCTAGGTTCCTTGGACATGTGGTCTATGCACTCTTGTTGTGATAGGAACTCTCATGTGATAATTGTGTGTATGTTTAATTGTGTGGACATGTATATCTATGTCTATTGTTTATCAAGCATACTTGTTTTAGTGGGCAAATATAGTAGCTATCTTGCCTGCATCCAAGTGATGCAACTCTATGGGAATTCATGAGAATTCATCGTTGTATTGATGTTTGTTATCTGATAGCTATGATGATAGAATGTCAGGCCTATCTGTGTTAGACGCGTGTATGACAGCCCTTAGGATCATGTCCTATCCTGATTGAGTGCAAGGACTTATTTCCCACGTCGAGAGATGCATCCGTGTGGGAATTCATAAGAATTCATTAGCAATGGTATTAGTTAGATGATAGTAGTTGATCCAGGAGGATCGTCATGCGAGCATGGAGTACCCCCTCCCTATATCATCGTGCGTTGAAGCTACCCAGCGTTGGAGCTACCCTGCGTGGTGCCACCGTGCCACCGGAAGGCCGCCAGGGAGAGGGCTACCTGGGAGAGGGCTACCGGATGATATTGCGAGCGTGGAGTACTATTTCCCTACATCGTCGTGCGTAGAAGCTACTCGGTGTTTGTTACCCGATAGCTATGAAAATGGTATGATAGGCCTACCCGTGTTAGGCGTGTGCATGAACCGCCTTCAGGATCATGTCTTGTCATAATTGAGTGCGAGTGTTTAGCTTCTTTCCCGTGCATCCAAGTGATGCATCTGTGCGGGAATTCAAGAGAATTATGTATATCAATTGGTAATTGCTAGATGATAGTAGTTGATTCGGGAGGATCGTCTTGCGAGCATGGTGTACCCCCTCCATATATCATCGTGCGTCGAAGCTACCCAGCGTTGGAGCTACCCTGCGTGGTGCCACCGTGCCACCGGAAGGCTGCCAGGGAGAGGGCTACCTGGGAGAGGGCTACCGGATGATATTGCGAGCGTGGAGTACTGTTTCTCTACATCATCGTGCGTAGAGGCTATTCGGTGTTTGTTACTTGATAGCTATGACAATAGTATGTTAGGCCTACCTGTGTTAAGCGTGTGTGGATCGTATTGCGAGCACGAAGTGCTTCCTCCACATATCATCGTGCGTCGAAGCTACCCAGCGTTGGAGCTACCCTGCATGGTGCCGCTGTGCCATCGGAAGGCCGCTAGGGAGAGGGCTACCTGGGAGAGGGCTGCCTAATGATATTGCGAACGTGGAGTACTGTTTCCCTACATCATCGTGCGTTGAAGCTACCCGGGGTTGAGTCTGTCCTGCATTGTGCCATAATATCGTTAGGAATGCCCAGAGTATGATATGACTATCATACGAGGCTTAAGTACCGACCATGGATAAATCCATATCGTTGGGAATGCCTAGAGTTTGATGTGACTATCATACGAGGCTTGGAGTACCGACCACGGGTGATGCCGTATTGTCGGGAATGCTCAGAGTATGACGTCACTAACATACGAGGCTTGAGTACCGACCATGGGTGAATCCATATCGTGGGGAATGCCCAGAGTATGATGCCACCATCGTACGAGGCTTGAGTACTGACCATGGATGGCTCTTATGATGAGGATTACCCGGGAGAGGGCTACCAGATGATGCGAGGGATTGATATGTATTTATCTAGATGTGGAGAATCTTTGTAGCTTGGTATTAGTTTCTGTTACAACTCGTTAGTGTTAATGGATTAGTTGTTTCCCAAAAGTCCCAACAGTTTTTCCCCCTCCGGGGTGAGGGTGAGGGTGAGGGTGAGGGTGATGTGTGGTCACGACTCTACGTGACATTTATATATGTCGGTGTTCTCCCATCCATATCTTTCCTTGAAAGAAAAATATGTTAGTGTTATATTATTATTCTTGAGTTGGATTCTTGCCACTCACTGAGCTTGTAGCTCACCCCTCGTGTGTTGTTTTCCGCCAGGGACAGTGGGGCGTGGAGGTGGAGTATCCCTCTAGCGTAGTTCGCGCGTGGCGTGTCTCAGCTTCCGGTTGGCAAGTGTGGGGCTATCAGCAATCCTATTTTTGTGTATGTATTAGTAATTGTGCGTATCGCACATATTGTTGTATTTGGACTAGACTTTGGCTCTCACAGGATGGTAATTGTGTATTCGAGTCTGTAATAATGTTTTTGATTTACAGACTTAATTGTACATTATACTTCCGCATCATTTCATTTTATTGGCTACCACTTCCCTGTAGCCTTGTTTTCTTTTTTGATCCTTTTGATTATTGTTTGATTGGTGATGCTTCGGGGACGGTCGCTCCGGGGCGTAACACGCACCCCATTGCGCAATCCTTTACTGCTTTGTAAGCCGCACGTCGCTGCGCAATCCTTTACCGCTTTATTTACTGCTTTATACCTGCATTCATTCCCTTAAATCATTCCACACTCATCATGGAATCCCACCTAGAAAGGAGATACTAGAGGAAAGAACCCACCAAGAGGGTCAGCCACAAAATTCCTGACCCATCTAGAGGAAAAGATGGCCAGTCTAGGGTATCAATCTATAGAGGACATGTTTCATGACCTCGCCGACTACTGTCATGCCAAGACCTTGAGGCAGGAAGCCCCTATCGAAACCCCCAAGGCCACTCCCAAAACCCCATCCGCACCTAGTCGCTCGGTCAATCCAAGCATTTTTTCGTTCACCCCCCTTTCCCCTGCGAATCCAATATTCCCAACCATTTCTACCCCAGGCCCATACCAGGCCACCCCAAACCCGGGACCGCTAGGCAGCCCTCCCAAGGGAGAAACACTAGATGAAACCATCCAGAGAATCCTCTCTGAGACTGGTCCGTCAACCCCCAAGCACATGTCTCTACATAACCTGAGACAGATCCCGTCAGTCCACCTGCCGGAGGGATTCAAAATCCCCAAGTTCTGCCGGTATAAAGGTCATGCAGACCTAGACATTCATTTAACTGCCTTTTATCTAGACGCCCGACTGTTTCTAGATAATCAACCTCTGCTAGTCTTCCTCTTTCAGAAATCATTGGAAGGAGAAGCATTGCAATGGTTCTCTACCCTCCCTGTCGATCACTTGTCGAACTTCTCGGCTGTAAGCGAGAAGTTCTAGGGCTGCTACGGTTACTAGAGGATCAGAACTCCCTCTATTTCAAACTGACCGTAGAGAGAATGAGTCCTAGGGAGGAATTTGAATAATACGTGTCTCAGTGGCGCACACTTATCCACCGAACCGGCCTGCAACTCACAGAATGTCAAGAAATTGACATGATGTTACATAGCCTGAGTTCAGAGCTTCGTACGAGCCTTCCGTACGGAGACTGTACTACATATCAGCTTCTAATTGACGGCCACAACAGGATTTCTCGTTGTGCAGCCCTAGTAGCCCAAACCCAGTCCCCACCTATCAGCCATAGGGTTGGACAACCGCCTCGTAAAGCATAAACCCCCACGGTAGAGGGGATTACACAAGTATCGGCACTCTACCCAAACGGAGCACGAGTTTCAGATCGAGGAACGGCTCTGAGACAGTACACGTCTGGTTCATCCGGTACGCACCGCCTCGGCCAACCAACCAAAATTTCGCTACTCGATCAGTACCCGTCCCCGTGCCGATATAACAAAACCCGGTAATCCAAAGTTCCCCGGTCCAAAGCCCCATAATTTCAAGACAAGGCCAGCCTAGGACCCCATTCTATTCCACCTTCCTAAGGAACCAAAACCTAAATCCTAGGCAGTCCACACAAAGTACTTATAATGAGGTCTCCCCTCCAACATCCTATGATTAGAGACAAGTTGGAAAGAGAGACTCTTACCCTCCTCTCCCAGAAACACTAACTAGGATTTTTAGGGTGCTAATGGACACTAATAGTATCTCCCTCCCAGTTGCTTAGCCTCCACTCTCCAGGGCCAACAGACTACGTTACTGTCAATACCACCAACAACATGGGCATACCGTAGAACAATGCGTTATTTTTCCGGATTTTATTTATGACTTGAATGATGACAGACGCCTTAATTGGGTCATGATCAAAAGCCACTTAAACCAGGGTAATTCTCGAGCCTCCAAGCCACTTGGCATACTTACTGACCCATTGCTAGGTCACAACCAAGCATCCACATCTGGAGCCCACATGATAACACATGGTCAGGATGTCACAGACAACTGTCGCCACAACCATGCAGTTCGGAGGATGTCACTGATGACAGTCTATCCGAGGAATCTGAGGAGGAGGGGCAAAACGAGCCCTTCCAGCTGAACCTCGACAACCATGACCTCGCCATACTCTATGACGAAGAAGAAAATGCAGTTCTCGCCTTGTCCGCGGTCATCAACATTGAGTCCGACGAAAGTGGACTGGAAAACCCGAGAGGAGATGAAGAGGAAGAGCCCTTTGAGGAGATTTCTGAAGGAGCCAGCGAAGGATCCGAGGGAGGGGAATGTACGTCGGATGATCTGCATCCGGATGACAATGGGTCCTCCAAAAGTACCGACACTGTTGATGGCCCCCGCTGCCCAATGACCATATCATTCACTGACAAAGACCTCCCGGGCTCCAGACTGCGAGTCTACCCCCTACACATCCGCGGACGACTTCAGATATTGTGGTTGAACAACATCTTCGTGGACCCGGGGTCTGGAATGAACATAATGACATGCTCCACCTATCAGAAGATACCCGGATTAGGCCGTCCTCCCGTCCAACCAGCCCACTCTACTATTCAGGCTTTCAACCATACTTGGAAGACTCTCCGCGGCCCCGGAGCATTCGAGCTATCCGTTGGACCCTCATCTTTGAAGTAGCCTACTTTGTGGCCGACATTGACACAAGGTACCCATTGATGCTAGGACGATCATGGTTGGACATCATCCAAGCTATTTGTTCCCCCCGACACCAATGCCTCTGACTGCCCTTCATGGATCCTGTAGTGACAATCTGGGGAAAGGCATGCCTCCAGTATGAGAACGAGAACAACTAGGCAATACACAATATGTTCACACTAGCCCTACGCCCGGGAGGCGAGAATGAAGGTGGTAGCCCACCTGGGTCCCCTTATAACAGGGACTATCCCTCGGAAGAAGTGGCTGGGACCCTGAATCCATCAAACAATCTTACGGAGCCCAACCCGATCACCTTCTTCCCCCATGAAGTCGCAAAAGCTGGAGCACGCTCCGCACCCCTCGCAATCACTGCCATACTCGGAGGAAGAGAATTTCGGCACATTCTCATCGACATGGGAGCGGAAACTAATGTTCTTACATATTTCACCTACCAGAAGCTAGAAGGCAGGGTTCCTAGATTGGAGCCCTCGGACGAATTCATTTACACCTTCGATAGCACGCGCAAGAACGCTTGCGGACTGGTCACGCTCCAACTAAAAATCGGCTCGGTCTCCACCATCGTCAACTGCATGGTGATGAACATTCGATCACCCCACCCTCTAATTGTCGGAAGGACCTGGCTCAACAGCATCGAGGCTGTTTCATCCACCGACACCAATGCCTTCGCTTCCCGTACTGCGGAAGAGTGATATCTATCTGGGAGAGGCACGCTTCAACGAGGCGTGGTCCCGAAATTGGAGTGTCTGTGCCATGCGCATCCGGCTAGAAGTGCTTACATGTTGACAACCAGGCTCCGCTGATGAAGAACTGCTCCAGCAAGGAAGACCCTTGAAGAGGCTCAGGGAGGGAGAGTTCGGGAATAGGGGACCCCCACCGGACATCAGCCGGCCGTCAAAAATGAGCCGACTCGAGAAAACAATATGAGTCCAAGAACCAGGTACCGATCCCCCCGGGTAAGCCCCACTAGCATCAACCTGTACATATTTACAGCTTTCCTACCAACCAAAAAAATCAAAACATTTATTTACCAGCTTTCCTTTATTAGTTAAATCCTGTACATATTTGTTTACAGCTTTTCTAAAAATCAAAAATCAAAAATATTTGTTTACCAGCTTCCACTTTCATCACCATATACATATTTGTTTACACGCTTTCCTGAAGAAACCAAAATCCAAAACATTAACATACCTGTTTCCAACTTTATTTCCGTATTTTCCTTCTAAACAAAAAAGAAAGAGTTTTCTAATTGTCCTTCCATACTTCCAAACAAAATAAAACATTTTCCCATGCTTTCACTCCATGCTTTCCAAACAGAGAAAACATTTTCCCAAGCTTTCTCTACATGTTTTCCAAAATAAAAATGTTTTCCAAACTGCATTTCCATACTCTTCTTCAAAACAAAAATGTTTTTCAAACTGCATTTCCATACTCTTCTTCAAAACAAAAATGTTTTTTAAACAGCATTTCCATACTCTTCTTCAAAACAAAAATGTTTTTCAAACTGCATTTCCATATTCTTCTTCAAAACAAAAAAATTTTCCAAACTGTATTTCCATGCTTTCCCTTAAAAAAATGTTTTCCAAACTATCTTTCCATGCTTTCCTTCTAAAACCAAAATCGTTTTTCAAACTTTATCTCCATTCTTTTTCCAAAAAACAAAACCAAAATATCTATTTACCAACTCGTACCCTTTTTCAAAACCATATATATCTGTTTCCGCGCTTTCAAAAACATAAATACCAAAAAAAAGAGAAAAGGAAAGAAAGAGAAAAGATTAAGAGTGGCAGACCATGCACAGGCCTACCAAAGAAGGGTGGCAAGGGCATTTGAAAAGAAGGTGATAGAAAGAAAATTTAAAATCGGGGAGTTAGTACTTAAGCAAATCATGTCATCAAGACAGCCTCACCCGAGAGAAAAATTGCAACCCACATGGGAGGGACTCTATGTGATCACTCATGCCTGTTTCGGGAAAGCCTACCGCTTGGTAGATGCTGAAAGAGTCGAGGTTTCAGGTTCGTGGAATGCACTTTATCTAAAGAAATTCTATGCATGAATAGCTTTCAATACTTGAGAACTATTATTCTTTCTTCCTGCAATTTCAAGTGTTTAGTACTTGATGATAGAATTATAAGGCTCTTGAAGATAAACTCGTATTTATTTGAACACATATCCGTCAATCATGATGCTTCCTTCACACACGTATGACTGGACAATCGATTTACCTAATAGAAGAGAAATTACCTACCCCGTAGACTGGGACAATTTAAAACCCCAAAGCAAATCTCCCTTATTTCCGCCCGACTCGTATTAACCCAAGGTCAAAATGAGGAGTTACATGGACCTTGCATATGTCCCAAAACTGGTTCTGACACTATACAAACACTTCTAGAGGGGTAGCAGGAAAAGAATCGGGGTGAAAAACAGAAGAGTCCCCCCCTCAAATAAAAAAAAATCAGGCAATGAGAGGCCAACAAAGGAAAAATAACACCGAAGTGAATAGGTTAAACTCTCTACTTTAGCAGGCTTTACCCGAGCTGGCGAACAACTCGACTGATCGTGTGGAACACAACCTCATTAAAGTAGATCAGCCAGACGTCCCGTGACAGCTCCTCAGGGACCTCCTCCTCCGTGTAAGGTCTCCAAGTCATCTACAAGACACCAAAAGAATAGGAAGGGCGCTTAGTCAAAAGAAAAATAAAAAATCAAGCCAAGAAACTCAAAGAAATATATACCTCTTCCTCTGTCAAAGCACAGAAGGCCTCTCATAATTGAGTGAGGCGATGCAAGCGCGAAGATCCTCGGGGTGCCCACCACATGGCCCAAGGGAGAGCACGATGAAAAGGCGCCAGAGTCGGACGGTCAATCACAAAGTGCTCATACCCGAAGACCTGCGAAACAAGGGGAAATTATCATGATCGAGTGAACCAAACCCACAAAAAGACATCCTATTTCACTAAAGCACATACCTGGAGAAAGGGACCAAAACCGCTAAGATTCTTACCCCCGACCCGTTCACCTTCTTCGAGAGCTCCTCAAAGAGGTGGGCGAGCATAGCAGCTCCCCAAGCGAAGCGTCCCATGCCCTCCAAGTCCTGCATCAGCAACAGGGATTGGGAGGAGACCTTGTCAGAGGCCGTCGAGAAAAGAACCTGACTGAAGAAGTAGAGGAAGAACGCTCTAAGCTCCCTCTGTGCCCTCTTTGGGCACGCGACCGCCTCCCTCGCCTCAATCATCGCCCGTCTCCTCTCGAAGCTAGCTACAGCTTTGCCCTTCTGAGGTTGCGTAAAGGAACCAAAGCTATACTGCCCTGATAGCCACCCCAACGGGATTTGGTTCAACGTTCGCTCCCGCTCCATGAACTCCCACTCCCGATCAACTCCTGGAAGAGCACCTTGTAATCAGTGAGGGTGGTCGTGATAACTGTCTCCCCTGAAACCTGAAGACCGGTAATCCAATGAACGTCCTCGAGAGTCAGCATGATGGCACCCGTAGGAAGGATGAAGGCGCAGCTATCTGGATCCCATCTCTCCCCCAATGCCTCCACATAAGGCCGATGGACGTAGAACGGCTCAATCAAGAAAAAGGAACAGAAGCCCGCTCCATTCACTAACTCTCTCTCCCCTCGACCCAATGTGGTTCGGCCACTAAAACAAGGAGGAGATAAGTTAGTTCCTTAAAATAACAGTTAGAGGAGGTAAAAGAATTTTCAAATATAAACGAAACATTCATTCTAAAACCATGCTCAATAAAATCCTCATACTGAAATAAAATGAAAGCATGAAGTAAATAAAGCCTAGGAAAAAAATTCAGCCTACCTTGTTATAGAACTCCCTCATATGCATCACGTATTTACCTACCCCCTATACCCTGCCGTACAATATAAATATGCGCTTGCATATACCCCTCTCCATGACATGCGCACAAAAAATCCCACTGTGGTCGTCTACCATATGTATATCAATTTCCTTTCATTTTTGTTCTACCACCCTTTATATAAAACATATAAACATACTTGTCATAAGTAAAAGCACATAAAAGTTATTATTCCTTTTACTCTTATCAAAACCAACTCCATGTCTATGCATACAATAAAGCATCATGTAAATCGTAAAGAAAGCATACTTATGAAATCCCACCGTGCTTAATTTTTAAATGCATGCTTATGAAATCCACCATGATTAATGAATACACAACAAGCATGCCTATTAGAGAAACGCATATATGATTTTTACACACTATCACCTATTCATACTACGATCATTTAATTTACAAAACATATAAGAAAAATAAAGACTAAGCAAAGGGTTAAGGAAATACAATGGCCTGTGTGGACCTAGAGCGTCCGCTTTGTCCTCATCGGGATCATCCATCCCGTCCTCCTCCTCCTCCTCCTCATTGTCATCCTCCTCCTCAACCATGGCCTCCTTGGCCTCAACCCCGGCCCTAGTGGACTCAACCCCTATATCCACACCCTCGGCCTCTCCGGCCTCCACCCCAACACCTCCGATCCCTTCCGTGCCCACCGCACCGGAGGCCAACACCTCGAAAACGCCTATGTCCCTTCTCTCCTCCTCCACTGCACTGGCCTCTATGGCCTCCCTATCCAACATACCCACAATGACATCCAACGATGCCCTCTCACTCTCACAAACCCCCTCGGCCTTGGCCCCTTCAACCGGCCCCTCGGCCGATCCCCCAACCTCGAAAACTACCTCTTCAACCACCGCCGGTCGATCCCCATGCTTCCTTTTACGTGTGTACCCAATCAACCCACTAGTAGATCCACTCCCAACTCTGGGACAGCCCCGAAGGCGTATTCCCGACCTCACCGACGCCGGTACCCACCAACGGCACCTCCGTCGCACCCATAGCCTCCCCCACAGCCTCCATCTATACCCTGTCGCTCTTCGATGATGAAGAGCTCGGGCTACGCTCTCCACGAGCCACCCGCGGCCGCTTCCCCTCGAAGCAATCTCCTTCGACCTCATCATTTTCCTCGGATTGAAAAGAAAAAGGAGAACCCAAACCTAGGGTTTCAAAATCAAGAGAGAAGGAAGGATCTAGGTTGAAATGGAGGAAGAGAAGGCAAAGAAAATCAAAATTTTCGATTTTGAAATGAAGGAGTGATGGAGGGAGAGAAACCGTTTTAAAACGTACGGGGTGAGAGAGGGTCTCTTTCGGTTATAAGGGACCCAGTGGGCCGGGGCTACCCTCGAGTAGCCGCCCCCCATAAGGCGGCTAGTTTGTACTAGCCGCCCCTCTCTGCCGGCTTCTTTTCAGTAGCCGCCCCCTGCCATTTCCTAAAAACACTTATTTCTAAGTTTTCTAAATACAAACAGCCATGTATTGGTTCAATTCCTAAATCTACTTGATCAAACACAACTCTCTAGAAGTTTTATCACATTTTCAGTACCATTCAGACTCGAATTTCTTCAGTTTTGGTTCCTTTCCTGAGTTTTTATCCTTCAGATGATCCATTCACCAACTCAAACACTTTACTTGCTTTCTGTCAGCGATATCCCCTCTTTGCTGAGCTATCCAAACACAGGTACGGTAGGCACAAGGAAACTAAAGCTAGGCTGCTACGTGCATGATGGCAAAGAACCTCGACCGAGGGTTGGATCACTCACTATTTTACTTTTCCCACCTTCCACATGGATAGTCTTTTCGGTTGAAAATTCTAGTCAAGACCTAGCCTCTGACAGTCTAAATCAACTCCCTAAACGGTATTGGTTGTGTGACCTAAACTTCTTGAAGTTTGGGCCGGCCAAAATGAGGGTCTCTTTCCTTATCATTGATCAAAGTCTTTCTGTTTAACACAAAGACTCCATCCGATGAGGGACAATTGTAGATACTCTAATTTTGACCGTCCAAAGAAAGGAAATTTACTTCAAGTAGCATTGGAAAACAACCACTTTTGGACACAATAGAAAACAATCTTAGAAAAACCATGACCGAAAACCCTAACTCAAAACTTAGAAAAACCTAAGTGCCTGGACAGGGGCGGCTACTGGAAAGTAGCCGCCCCATTCTGGGCGGCTAGTTTCAACTAGTCGTCCCCCTGACCGACCCCAAACCGCTCCCCTAGATTGGACATAAAGCAACATTAAATGCTAATCATTGCGACGAGTTGTGGTATTTGGCCGCCCCATCTTGGACGGCTCACTCCTAGTGACCGACCCAAGCCACCGCTTGTCAGAGATGGGACGTTTGGCAGGTCATGATGGGGGCGGCTACCCGAGAGTAGCTACCCCATCCTGGGCGACTAGCTGCAACTAGCCACCCTTCACCTGGTCTCTGACAAAATAGCAAAGGTTTAATGGGTGGTAAAATCAAACACCCTATTATCCAATTTGATCTTTTACCCACTAGACACTCCCCTGCCTCTCATTTTATTATAAATAGAGGGGGTCCAAAGGATTTCTAACACAATCCAAGAATCATTTTCTACAATTCACAACCTTCATTCCCAAACTCATACCATTACTTAAAATCCCTTGATAGAGAGAGAGAGTTCTATTTGTGAGAGAAACCCATTTCCCTACACAAATCCATCCTCCAAATCCACTCTCCAAAACCCAGGTTAAACCTTTGCCAAAACCAAATACCATTCCTATCTAGGTTTTGTCCAGGTCGACCTAGGCCCCGACAGCTAACCCTAAGTAGCCACCCCATACCCGATGGCTCCATTCAAGTGGTCGCCCCTTATCTACACCCCACTTGACCCAAGACTCCTCTAGCCAGCCTAGAAGCATAATAGGATTACCAATTTTTCACCTCTGCGTACGGAATATCCGTATCCCAGAGCGGAGACCCCACAAACTCCCCCACATAGGCGATCAAATCCGACCCAACTTTTTCTGCTTTTCGAGAAAGCATGTGGCAATCACACACACACCAGAATCCTCTTGAGCCGCTGTCGGGCGCCTCAACCAGGAACGACACCCGACCACCCCTTCCGAGAGACGATCCAACCGAGCCCACCAAGGCCCGTACCGGACCTGAATCCCTGAAGAACCCCCACACACGATCCCCCATCGGATTCTCCAACACCGATCGAATCCAATACCGACAGATACCTCAAGCATTAGGCGCAACATACCCATAGTAGACTCCACGAGTATATGAGTCACGTGACCACGTTGAAGATACCCCAATTTTGACCGTCCATAATGACGAAAATACTTCAAGTAATATTTAGGAATGACCACATTTGAAAACCCTAGAGAAAACCCAAGTTAGAAAACAAATCGAAAAACCCTGATTTCTAACACTTAGGAGCTTTTGACCAGGTAGCCGCCCCATCCACCGACGCCCCAAGATGGGACATAAAGCAGCAATAAATGATGATCAGTGTGTCGAATTGTTCTCTTTGGCCACTCCATCTTGGCCGGCTCATTCCAAGTAGCCGACCCAAGCCACCGCTTGTCAGAGATGGGACATTTGTTAGGTCAAAACGGCTAACCCTAACTAGTCGCCCCATTCTGGGTGGCTAAACTGGACTAGCCGCCCTAGCCGCCCCCCTCCTGCAGAAATATCAGATGAAAAAAGATCTACCAGGGGTCAAATCAAACACCCTAATACCCAATCTGATTTATTGTCCATTGGATATTGCCCTGCCCCTTTTTTACTATAAATAGGGGGCATCCACCACCAATTCAAAATATCTCCAATTCCCAATCCACTCCAAGTACCATTTCATTCCTAGCTTTAGTTTTCCTTTTCATTTTTTCCACCACCTAAAACCCTTGAGAGAGAGAAAGAAAGAAAGTCATTCCTGTAGATACTCCAATTTTGACTGTCCAAAGAGAAGAAAATTCATTCAAGTAACATTTTTAAATGACCACATTTGGATCAAATAGAAAACTACTTTAGAGAACTAGAGAAGAAAATAGGGAGAAACCATGGCCCGAAACACTTAAAAAATTTAGGGACAGAAACAGGGCAGCTACTTCAAAGTAGCCGCCCCTTAACCTGTTAGGCCTGTGTCATTTAGAGTCATATTTTCGATCGGAGTCGCTAAAATTTTGGTTTTCAGCTACCTGCTGGAGTTTGAGGACTCTGATTGAAAATCTAATTGCATATTATGGGTCCTGGTACTGTTTGGTACTGCCCATAAAATTTTCATCAAATTCTGATAATATTTTTGAATTATGCAGTTTTGATTGGTGTTTGGATTTGATTTTGTTAAAATCCAAGATGAAGAGGTAAAAATCTGATATTATCATGTAATGTTCAATTTTGAGCTAGCTTTCATACAAAAGTAGAATTGGATCAACTGGATTCATGTATCAAAAGATATGGGTATTTTTCCGAGTATACCCCGAGGATGTGAAATCCTGGCAGTAGCCCTGTATGATGTTTAGCCTAGATTTCGGAATAGCTAGAGAGGTTATTTGATCTGGGTATAAACATGAAAGTTGTAGATAATCTTCTTTACTTTCCAATGGCATTGAAATCGTGCAGTTCAGAGTTGTATTGTGAAAGTTATGGCCGTTCTAGTGAAGGCTATCTAGAATTTCAGGGTCAGGGGCGTTTTGGTCGTTTGGACCCCACTTTTGGCTATTTAATACCCCCAAATATTACGACTTCCTCTTGATCCAGCCCTGTTTGTGTCTTTGGTGGTGCTTTTGGAGGAGATGTAGTGGGAGGAAATCAAGGATGAAGAAGGAACAAGAAGAGGTGGATGTGTTTGTGCTTGTTTGGCCTCCCTCTCCTCTCCTCCTCCTTTAACTCCCCCTCTCCTCTGGTTCAGCATGAAGAAGGGATGTGAAGGGTGAGATGGTGGTAGTGGTGATGGCGGTTGAGGTGGTCATGGGCGTGCTTGTGAGCCCCCACACCTCCCCCCTTCCCTTCCCCTCTCTCTTTTTTTTTGATTGGTAATTGAGAACTTTGTATTGCTATAAAAATGTACAAAATGTGCAAAAGTTAGCTAGTCCAAAAGAAGAGTATTGGATTGACAGGGGGGAGAGTGAGCAGGGTCACTCTGCATCCTATCTACCCCTTACATCCTCCTTGATTTCTAGCCAACATTGTACAATAATAAAATTACATAGAAGAGTTATGCCACCCAAAAAAGGACCATCATCTATAGGGATTGCCTGATTCATCCAAAAGAACGCCATTTCTTAGGTTGTCTGAGCTGAGCTTGTCCAAAATATAGTCATTTTGGGAAACTGCAAGAGTCCCATAACCATTGTGAGAAGCTGCCATAGAGTAACTGAAATAACCCATAAGTTTTGTCTACTTTATCCGATGATACAAGGTGCCAGCTCTGTCTGAGAGAAGGGCTGCCTTGAGTTCCCCTCCTGTTTGATTGGAAAAAACAAGTTGTTCTTCAAAAAGATGCTTAAGAGACTGAGCAGAGAAAGAAGATGCTTCTACGAAAAGGAGAAGGTCATCTGCAAAGCTAAGGCGAGATATATTAAGAGGACCTCTGAGATACGGTCCAATTTTACCATTAGCACAATATAAATTAAGAGAGATGGAAAAGGATTCCATCACCAAAGTGAATAATAGGGGGGACAAGGGGTCCCCTTGTCGAAGACCACAGGAGGAGGAGAAGAAACCTTCTGGAGATCCATTGATTAAAATTGAGTATTTGGGAGATGTAACACACTCCATGCACCATTGAATCCATGTCTCCGAGAACTGAAAGCCTCGTAGAACCTCTTGCAGATATTGCCACCGCACACTATCAAAAGCTTTCTTGGGATCAATCTTTACACATGCCCTTGGTTTACCTCCCTTATTCAAATATTTCACCAGTTCATGAGCTAATAGGATATCATGGTGGATGCTTCTCCCTTTAATGAATGCAGTTTGGTGCAAGCTAACAATCTTTGGAAGAACCTCTTGAAACCTCAATGCCATGATCTTTTTGAGGATCTTGTATAGGGTGTTGCAAAGAGAAATAGGACAGTAGCCATCAAGAGAATCAGTCAAGGCTAATTTAGGGACCAGAGCAATAAATGAGTGGCTTATCTGCTTGAGAAGGTGGCCATTTGTGAAGAAGTGTTGCACTGCTTGGATGAGATCAAGATGGATCAAGGGTCAGAATCACTGGAAAATCTAGCAGGGAAGCCGTCCGGGCCAGGGGAACTGAGTGGCTTCAAGCTGAAAACTGCTTGTTTGACCTCCTCTGCAGTTATAGAATCTGTTTGCTTTGCATTTTGGGATTGGGTAACTGCACTGGGAAACTGCATGGGGTTGACAGGAGTGCCAGTGTCATGGTTAAGGAGGTGAGAATAATATGAAACAATAGACTCCTTTATTGCCTCTGGATGAGTATAAATAGAACCATCAGAAGTACGAAGATAGCTTATAGTATTGCGAGAAGATCAAACTTTTATAGAGGAGTAGAAGAATTTAGAGTTTCTATCTCCAAGTTCAAGCCATTGTTGCCTGGAATTTTATCTTAGAAAGCTCTCTTCTAGCTGGATGGAAGATCTATAATTAAACCGTGACTGCCTCTCTGCCTCAATGAGGGATTGGTTAAGGGGGTCCGCATAAAGAAGAGACTACTGCCTTTCCAGTATTTGCCTGTGATGTATCAAGTGATGCTGGTCTTTTCCAAATACATTTTTGTTCCATAACTTGAGATGTAATTTGACATTTGATAGCTTTTTGACTAATTGGAACAGGGGAGAGCGCAATTCATTTGTGTGCCAAGCATTCTCCACAACAATTTGAAAATCTGGGTGAGTTTTCAACATTTCAAAGTAGCGAAATGGTCTTTGGCCAGAGAAAATCACAGGAGTGGACTGTAGGCGAAGAAGGGTGTGATCAGATGGACCTAGAGGAAGATAGTGCAGAATTGCATGAGGATGCTCAGAGAAGAACTGTGGGTTAGCGAGGACTCGATCAAGTCGGCAGGCGATTCTAAATTATTGCTGATTGGACCAAAAGAGTGTGTGCCCATCAGACTTCAAATCTTCTAATGAGCATTGGAGAACACAATTGTTGAATTTCCTCACTCGTCTAGAGTGGATGGGTCTGCCCCCAACCTTCTCATAGCCAAAACGAACCTTATTAAAAGCACCTCCTACACACCAGCTGGAAGCTTGCATTGTGGAAGAGAAACGAACAAGATCACTCCAAAGATTCAATCTGGATGAAAAGGAGTTTGAGGCGTAAACTGCAGTGAGGAAGTAGGGGGTGGACTTGGGAAGGCTTTGGGATGGACTAAGCAGTGGATATACTGTGTGGAGCTCTCTAGAATTTTAACCTCCAAGTGGTCCGGGAGCCAGAAGATCCCAATTCTGCCTTCAGGAGCAAAGGTGGAGGAGAAAGAGGGACATATTCGAGAGCAAAACTGCTGCTGAGCTAAGGAGTCCAATTTGGTATCAATAAGGGTGAAGAGAGAGCAGTGCTCTTTTTGTAAAACTTGCTTAACATCAAGCTGCTTGTCTTTGTGGTTCAAACCTCGGACATTCCAGAAGAGACTGACCATAACAACAATCAAGAGGAGTTGGCCCCACCCTTTGGGGTACGACTTCGAGTGGAAATCCTTTGCGTGCTTCCCTCACCACTGAATGTGGGTTGAGAATCCGTTGCCTGAAGCAAGGAAGTGTGAGCCTCAAGTATCTAGATCTACTGGAGTTTCTTTCTTTCCTTCTTGCTTAAATGAGCTAATTGAGTTATTAGTGGTGGCTTTCCAAGAATCTCCTTTTGTGGATGTGCATTAGCATCCTCTTCAGATTCATTGGTGACCTTGATGTTAGGGTTGACTAGCTTGTCTAGGGGGGAGAGGTCCACAGAGAGTTGTTTTTGAAGATGGCCTCCAGAAGGGGCCACAATGGAGTCCAAAGAGTGGGGAACCTCGCGTATAACGATCTGGGAGTGCTCCTCATGAACTTCTTGCGGGGTTAAATATGTCTGAAGGAGGTCTTTGAGATGAGCTTGCTCAGTCGATTGATCAAAAACTTGAACCATATGTTCCTGCTTACTACCATCTTGCTCAATACGGTGGACCTGATTTTGTATCATTTGCTCCTTTTCTGGGTCCAGTCAGATTACTGCAGTTCCCTGATCTTCCTGGGTCAAAGTTTCAGGTGAATCTTGTTCTTGGAGAATGCTGAATTTATTTGATTGAGTTACAATTTTTTTCCCCTGTCTTGAGGCAGGGGCTGTTGCTTTCATTGCATCATTCATGAGTTTTGTGTTCCCTGGGGTGTTGGTCTTTCGGACTTCTTGCTCAAAGCTTTACCTTGTTTAGCTACACCTATAAATTCCATGGCTGGCTTCATTATACAGCAAGCTTCATCGTGGCCGAAAGTTTGGCAAAATTTACATGCCAATGGCTTCCAGTCATACTCGACTTTGAATGATTCTCTACAGCCAAGAGCGATGTCAACTAATACTGAGTTTGGGAGTATTGTCTTTGCCTGAACCTCCACACAAATTCGAGCATAGGAAGCTTGGCTACATTTAAGTGTTGCTGAATTGGCATATAACGGCACCCCGATAGTACTACCAATGCGGCTCAAACAGTCCTCCTCCAAGAGGTGGAGGGGGAGATTAGGCAAACGTACCCAAAGCAGAATGCTACTCAGTCTTTCCTGGTCCATTCGTACTTCAGGTGACCATTTGCAAAGTATGAAAGGCCAGTGGTCCATAGTCCACGGACCTCCTTCCAAAACATGACTGAAATCTTCATCTAGGTCAAATTTAACAGTAAAGAATCTGTTCCCATGCAATAGAAGCTGGAATTCCCCCTTGGGTCTCCATAGTTTTCACGGGAATTGTAAAAATGGGATATAGACAGGAATCTTACCAATGACATAGCCAACTATAGCATATCCCATTGCCTGATGTTCTTGGCGTCAGCTTCCGGATTGAGTGACGCCACAGAGTGCGATCCATCAATAGTCGGCTCAATGAACCTCAATGAACTAGATTTTAGCTGGGATGACTCACATTGAAAAAGGGATCCCCAACTTTTTATCTGTTGGGTCTCTGCTTGCGAACAGGGCCTCCTGTTGAAAGGGGTGTGAAGGATTCTTTAGGATGGGACGGAGCAGTAGAGGACAATACGATGGATTTAACTGGAGTTCGAGTTGAAGATGTGCAGTGGATGGTGGTGGTGGGAGAGGAGGATTAGGAGGGTCAGGAGGGGTGGTGGTGGTGGTGGATGGAGGAGGGAGAAGAACGGGGGGGATGGTGGTGGAGGGGGATGGTGGCGATGGTTTCATCATAAAAGCATTAAAAATGCTTTCTAAGGTACCACCCCTAGGAAGAGGGGGTTTCCGTGGAGGAGGAGGAGCAGGGGAGCTGACCTTGCCATCCAGCGTGACCACCGGCATCGCCATCGGGCCGGAGATCAGATCCAAGAGATTCCACCGAGAGCTTTTCTAGGTCAAGCTTATTCTCTTCAAATACAGATAAAAATTGAAAGGCTATATGTGAGGGCATTCCCTCTTCCCCTCTCCTGGTAAGCTTTCCCCTCTTCTTTTTTTAGTTTTTGGCACATTGGGTGTGTTGGTAGGTGGTGCATGCCATGTGTTTGTATATATATTTGTGTGATGTGTGTGTGTGTGTGCACTTAGTTGATTGGGTGTAGGGATGTCGGCGTGCGCGTGCATGCTGCCCTGGGGGTGCTGCCCTTCCAAGCCCAACACCTATGCCAGCATGCCCAGCACCTGTGCCCAGCAAACCTTGCCTGCTACCCTGCCATGCCCAGCACCTTACAGCACTAGCAATTGTGCCCCAGCAGACCCTGTCTGTGCCTGGCAGTGTTTCCAACGCGCCCAGCGACTCTGCCCAACGCATCCTGCGGCGTTCCAGTGTATGTGCCCAGCGTGCCCAGCAACTCTGCCCAGCGCGTCCTGCGACATTCCCAGCACCTGTTTCCAGCATGCCCAGCAGCGTGTCCAGCGCCCGTTCCCAACGTGCCCGGCAGCGTGCCCAGCGCCCGTTCCCAGCGTGCCCAGCGGCATGCCCAGAACGCCCAGCCCTGCTTGCGCATCCCGGGTGCTGCCCCGTGCGTGGGTGCTCCCCCGTGCATGCG
This sequence comes from Acorus calamus, assembly GCA_030737845.1. Classification (NCBI taxonomy): domain Eukaryota; kingdom Viridiplantae; phylum Streptophyta; class Magnoliopsida; order Acorales; family Acoraceae; genus Acorus; species Acorus calamus. The sequence continues at coordinate 16,181,089 of CM060861.1, forward strand.
TGTTACCCCGCGTGCGTGCTGCCCCGCGTGCCCTGTTCGCGTGCTGCCACCCGATGCGCGACGACTCGGGTATCGGTGAGTGGTTCAATCCAACCCTTTAAGATGCGCTCGATGCACATAGTCATGCATCGCGCATCCATGGGGCTTCCTTGCACCCCTAAATATTCTAGATATGTTTGCATGCTAGGATGTATAGCACGCATATTGCGTAGAACCTCCTTTTCTACCTTATAAGTGCCCATGTATTGTATTCGTGTTTGAATGATAGTGTTTTCATGTGCCCTCATATTTTGGCATGTATTTCTAAATTGTGTATGGATGTATTAGAATATAGTATGCCTTAGGTAGTATTGTAGTACTACCCCCCCCACTATATTAATTATATCAAGCATGTTTAATCTTGGGTTAATAACCAGATGCACAACTAATATTCTCTTACAATAAGACTGGAGGACGTGGTATAGTTGTTGCATCAATCTGTTGGGGCAAGGCTATGACCAGCTTCTTGAGAGGATGAGACTTTTCCTCTCTCTCGCCCTCCCTCTTTGTGTAAACTGAGTAAGTAGATGTGGTTCCTACTTGACTCAGGTCCGCTCAGGATTATCAGTATGCATCGGTTGGTGCACGAGATCGCGCTTAACCCTCCCCTTGGAGTTGCTGATATCCAACGCCTGCTTGTGTCATCCTTTGTGTGATTGAATGTTTTATTATGCCCTTGTATGCATATTTAAATAGGTCATTTCCTTGTATGCATGTTTAAGTAAGATATTCCTTACATAGTTAATTACATGTTGTATATGATTATATGCTATGATTAAGCCTTACTTCTTGCCTAATGAGCTTTAGGCAAGAGTATGACTACTTATGGAGTCATACCTTGGCAATTGACACTACGAATGAAATGTCTTCCTGCATCTGAGTTATGCGCCCTAGAGGGAATTCATGAGAATTCGTTAAGCTTAATCGGCGTCTGATGACCGATGACGACGGATCTAAGAGGATCGTATCCGCGAGTGTCAATCGTTCTCCCATTCGTTGGCTCCGTGTAGAGACTGCCCGGCATAGTAAAGTCTGGTGGGGTGCTCCCAAGTACTACTCATGACGCGTATTGGTGAGTCCATACGGCTGAGGTAGTGGTCATGGGAGGCTACCCGGTAGAGGCCAGAACCCTGTGAGGTGCTCCTAGGTACTATCCACGACGCTTGTTGATGTGCCCATATAGCAGAGATAGTGGACGAGGGAGACTACCGGATGACGAGCGGTGTAGAACAGTCGACCTCTTTCCCAAAAGTCCTATGTCACCCTGTGAGGGTGAGGGTGAGGGTGTTGGTGTGAGTGTGGTGGGCTCGAGTTGATACTCGACCCACCAGCTTGTGTAGTTGATTTTCTCATAGGGTTCGCATTGCGAACATGGAGTGGTTCCTCCCAATATTGTCATATACCGAAGCCCCGACATTGAAACTGTCCTGACAAGGGCTCCCACTTGTAGGTACTCCAGATGCATTAAGTAAAGGTACTGATCATGGGAGTATACCAGGTAGTGGCTACATGACGGTGGGCCACCGAATGATATTGCGAGCGTGAATCGTTCTCCCCTTCGTCGGATCCGTGTTGAAGCTGCCTAGGTACAAGCCACCCTGGGTGGGCCCCCACCTGTAGGTACCATCGACACGTTCGACAGTGTACTAACCATGGGAGGCTCTAGGTAGAGGCTACCCGGGAGAGTGCTATCGGATGACGAACGGTGCAGAACAGCAAGTTTTGTCCTCTAAATCCCTAGGGTCACCCCTATATGGGCTAGGGTGAGGGCGAGTGTGGTGTTGTAGTCACGTCGTCATGTGACTCTTTTACCCATCGAGTATACTCTGGGTATGTTGTTCCTAACGCTTGAGGTATCAAAGTATATCTCTACCTTGTAGCGGATGGACTCGTTGTAACTATTACGCAGTAACACCAAGTGCTATGGTTAACAGTTGTTCCCCCCTGTGAGTCCCAAAAGCCTCCCTTTTGGGAGTGAGGGCGAGGGCGGGGTATGGTCGCACCGCCGCGTGACCTTGTTAACCATCGGGTTTCTACCCATGTTTTTCCTGGAAAGGAAATTAGTTTTAGTGTTGAATTGTTGTGTTGGTGTTTGGTTTCTGACCACTCACTGAGCTTGTAGCTCACCCCTCGCGTACTCTTTTTTTTACAGGGGCGTTGTTGGGCATGGAGCTGGAGCTTCCTTGTGGCGTGGTCTTGCGTGCGTGTCCGGCGGATTGGCGAGTGCGAGGCTGTCAACAGTCCTAGAGTCTTGTGTATTTGTAAATCGTGCATGTTAAACATGTATTTTATTGGGCTAGACTTGGCTATCACAGGACAGTGATTATGTATTCGAGTCTGTAATAATATTTTTGGTTTACAGACTTATTGATATTTTTATGCTTCTGCATTTCAATTAAGTTATCAGTTGTCATTGCTTCATTAGCCTTGTGTATTATTTGTTGGAGTCATCGTTGACCTCTTGTATGATAGCTGATACTCTTTATATATTTGCCACGTCTCGGGGATGCCTGGGGCGTGACAAAAGTTGGTATCAGAGCCTGGTCCTGTCAGAGCCTAAGTCGAGTCATACAGATACTCTTATTTTGCTTCTTGTTTCTTTTTTGTCTAAAAAAACTGAAACTGTCTAGCGACGGCTCTTCGTAGAGCCGTCGGATTGTTATTAAAAAAATTGGATCTGACGATGGCTCATGGTAGAGCCGTCGATTTGTTTTGTTTGATATATAAGTCCTGGTGCATTTCATTTTTATTTGATTTCCTGGATCAGATTTTGGACGGCTCATACTGGGGCAGTCGGATTTCTTGATATATTCATTGGTGTTGCTGCCTGCCTCATCAAATTATTTGAATTCACTACCTTTTCTTATTATTGTTAGACCCTCCATTTGGTTGTGAGTAAGCTTTGGATATATCAGTCTCAATTTCTTCTTCTTCTTTTTGCCTTTTTCTTTATATGATAAGTTTGTTATTCAACTCATCAAATCACCTTTTTTTTTTCATAATTTGGGACTTTTTAATTTTTATTTTAGAATAATTTACTACACCTTTTTTTAAAACTGGATCTTAATCATTTTGTGCGAGGTACCTGAGCTTCACCACGTTGCATGGCTGGCTACATCAACGTGAAGAGAACCCATAATTTTCTGGTACGGGCGAGTAACAGAAGAACATCATATTTTCTTGCTTTTGAGAAAAAACAAGTGGCGATCACAGATAAAATCCCAGTAAGTGGTCGAGCAAGCTCGGATTATCTCTCAAAACGACAATCTAGTATGTCGTGCACGCACTGGGTTCAAGTCTAGAGAACAGGATTACGATCCTTAGATCGTTGAAAATCCACATCGACAATGGTGACGGTGTTGGGACCAGGGGGGCGATAGGAGAAGAGGTGGCGGAGGGAAGAGCCGCTCCGATCACCAGTTTTGGGGGGGGGGGGCGCCAGAGGAGAACGATCATCGGAGAGGGTAGCGCATGAAGAGGTAAGAAGGGGAAAACGAGAGGGTTAGAGTTTTCTGAATTTTGGTTCTTTCAATCACAGAGAAGAGAAGAAGATGATGACTTGCCTTTTTTTTTAGAGAGAGACAGACCCTGTCTCTTTTTATTATTATTATTTTTTTTTAAAGGACCGTCCGATCGATGGATGCTCGATCAGACGGTCCAACTACCAAACCGCACACAAAGTCGAAGACCGCATGACCGCAACTAATCACGAGTCTATATATATATATATATATATATATATATATATATATATATATATATATATATATATATATATATATACAGTGGGACTCCTAGACGGACGCCCGCACTTTACATATTTGCGGACGGACCAAAGTCTGTCAAATCAGCGGTCTAGATGTTTCCGAGGAAAAAAAAAGCACACGTAACACTGTGTATTCACTGTGTAATCTTAACCATACTTTAAACTCAACCCACCACCCCTAACCCAACCCCAGAAAAGAAAATAAAAAACACTATACACATAACCAACCATCCCCTTTAACCCAAGCTAAACTTAACCCATCCTCAATATTTTTCATCCTCTGTTACTCTATATTCACCTTCCCCTTAAGAACAAAACAAAAATCGATGAAATCAATACCTCTCACCCTCCCTTATAGAACCCCCTAAAATCGCCCCCTCTCTCTCATCCCCGACGCTTCTCACAATCCCGACGCCTCGCCCTCTCCGACGCCGGCCTCTCGCCCTCTCCGTCTTTCCCTCTCATACGACGAAGAAACAAACAACCCCTCCCCCCCCCCTCCAAATCTTAGCCCCTCACCTTCCCCGATGCCGCCACTGCAGCCCGCATTCCCTGCTGCCACAATCGACCTGGGAAGATTTGACCTAGTCATGCAAAATCTTGCATAGGGGCATTCTAGTATTTTGATCACAGTTTCTAATTTTAATTCAAGTGATCATGTGTGTCCATAAATTTGAATAAGTTAGAAACACGAATTAGACATACCAAACATGTATAAAACTTTTTTTTTTTTGAGATAAGGTAGATTGTTTATAATTGAATAGCATAATTACAGACATCTGAATAAGTGAATAACGTATGTAACTTAAATCAACTTTCTGGTGAGGTTTTGAAAATTTAATAGACAATCATAGATCTAGTTAAAAAATCCTAGAACTACAAAATAAATCATCCTCTACAACAATACAAAACCCAAGTATTCAAAATCTTTTTTTCTAAAAAAACTTTTTCAGCTTTACAGGTAAATAAATGTGAGCGGATGAACTGGATCTAAAAAAAATAGGAAAAATCTCTAAAGGAGAATGCTAAATCATACATCCAGATAAAAACCCTAGATCTAGAAAATCCTAGATCCAGTTAAAAACCTAGATCCAGTTAAAAAAATGAGAGTAGGAACGAACCTTCCCAACTATAACACATAATTTATGCATGCATGCTGGGAATGAAACCCTCACATTAAAATTGCATGAATGCAAGGCATACTTTTCATATATATATTAGGAACAAATGCCCCCCATGCTCCTTACGTATTAAATAATAATGAGACACTGGCCTACAAATCTTGATATTATTATTATTACAAGGGGAATTCATACACTGATGTGTTCAAATATATTCGTTCAATAAAAATTACAGCAATTAAGATATCAGTTAAACGTTTCAAAAATCAAACATATGTTTAATTGTATGCAATAATAAAATGTTCATTATTTATTTCATGCATAAAATAATAAAGGATCCCACTAGCAGTTTGGAGCACAAAAGAAATAACATGTATTAATTATATATATATTTCTCGGCTATGCTATCAATAATTAAGCATTATTTCACACAATAATATGATCACGCCATGAACATATTTATTTATTTACTATAATGACTAATCAATATATGCATGATCACAAAAATCGTATTCCAGCATATTTTCCATCATCTCAAATATAATAAAATTATATTAATATATATTCATTTCAAATATAAGAATTTGAATATTTATTCACCGAGATTGTTGTGCTTGACAAACAAATATTATGCTAATTCTTATAATTATCACATTAAGAATATAAACATCAATTATATATTAAATCATGCATACTCTAAAATATATTGTAAAATCATGAAATAAAAGATTTGAAGATTAGAAAATGTATCCGAAAATGTGGAAGCGAGTGAAGACACTCTGTCATCGGTGAATAAGGTCCTCTCACGCACAGGGTTGAATGGCTCTTACCATTAAGAGATACGACCACAATAGGTTTTGTTCTTCCAAAGTGTAAGCTAAGGAAGAACCACGGGGAACAGACTACAATCAATTCAGACGCCCGGATCAAAGAGAATAGAAACTGAGATGATTCGTTGAGCCACAAAAGGCCCAGTTATGATGAGGAAATGATATTTGAATGATAAAAGACATTTCTCTTTCTCTACAGTAGATGACACAGCTCTCAATCTATGTAAATAATGGATAATAAACACCCCCATGTTAAATTATCTGAGAGAGAGATAAATGAACTCACTGGAACTATATTTTTCCACATAGTGGTCAAGGAAGGTATGTATAGGCAGTGGGAAGAAGTGTAACTCTTCTAATAAAAATCATTAAACAAGGTGGACTATGATTATATGTGCGTTTCAGATTTGCAAAAATGTTTAAACCATATGAACCTATGATCCATAAATTCCAACGGTTCACAAGAAACCCCATTGGATACCCATGTCACTGAGAATGCAATTATGAAGGAACAGTTACACAGCGCATTCAAAAATTATTTATTTATTTTTGGTCACCAAATTCCAACGTATCTAATCCTGCAAATGCATTTACAACCAAAGATATCATGTTATCCTGACAGCTGGCTATTATTGAATTCCGTCCAGTCTACATTTAAATGGAATTTGTTGGATTAATTTCTTTAAAATGAGCAGGGCACATGATGTATTAGGGTCATTGTAAATTTTTTACCAGTATGGACTGCAATGAGAGTTAGACATATCATTTTTCTAGTTTTATTATTGTTTTAGGGTTCTTGTAGATTTTTTATCAGGTGAAACTTTGGACCAGGCTATATTGATATGGTTTTTTAATTGTTTTTAATGGATCCCACTTATTTAATGTGGTGATATAAATTTTGTGTGGGCTTATTTTGTTATTTTGGTTTTTTTTTTAATTTGATGGGGCAATTGACCCCATCAAGTGAAAGGTGGCACCGCCCGTGTATATAGAATGATTATTGTCCCTCACACAGTCACGCACGTAGTAAGTTTTGTAACAACCTATTTGCACTACCAACAACATATGAAATTTTCCAATGAAGTATATAATTCATCATTTCAGCATATACCCTGTTATGAAATATATAAAAATATATTAATTCAATTATACTAGTATGTCGATTTTATTAGTAAAAAGAATATAATCCACCATTTCAGCATATAACATGTCATGAAATATATAGAAATATATGAATTCAATTATACCAGTACATCAATTTTATTAATAAAAGAACATATTTCATTAGTTGATATAATACTATAAAAATAAAAAAGAATTTAACATTTTTCTTCAATGATGTGCATTGTAAATCTCAATGGTGAATCCTTGGTGTATGTACATGTGCACTGATCGCACCGGATTCTTGTCTATGTTGCCAAAGATTCTTTGATGATTTTAGATGTGAACCTCAAGATATGCACTCCTTGGATTATTTTGAGATATATAGGCATGCATGATTCAACACACACAGCGTGGTTTGCCTATTTTATATGATTTTGACATAATAAAATGGATTGATCCGGAGACAAAAACTTATTGCATTTCAATTAGGTACAAATTACAATCAATACACGAATTATATGGGATTATCACAAATCCTGAATGAATGGTGAATCAAGTCAATTTGTTGAAGGTTGCAATGAACTCTGCTTCATCTGAGTCCAGTTTGGTTAACAAATTTTCTTCTTGTGTCTCCTCTTTTTTTCATGGCAAGGAATCCCAACATTAGTTATGAAAACTCAAGGAATTGGAACTCGAATTCCTGGGGAATCTCATCATCAATTTCATCTTGATTTTGTTCTTCAGTTCTTCTCCTCCTCCCCATCATTATCCTCACATTCCCCGTTTCATAACCAAAAATATTGTCCATTCCTTGTGCTCCCTCTCCCTTAGCTTGCCTTGAGTTGGACATGTTCAATGCAATCCATTAAGTATTTATCAATTAGTAATACAGATCCATCAGTTAAGCAAGAAACATGATGTTTGATGGATAGACAAAAATATATACTTTATTAGAATGTATGCCATAAACAAGTTATAGATGCTATAAATATAGGTGCTTAATATGTCCTTGCCTTCTGCTGAGTGACTTGATATGGCAAACCTGGGATCTCAATGGCACCATTGGCTATGTTGATGCACAAAATGTTATCGCAAACAAAATCCGGAGGGTCATCTCTGAATGATCCATGAGTGATCAACATCTTGAACAAGGGATATCTCAATGAGGGAGAACTAAAAGAATGAATGACAGTTAGGAGGAGGATAATCCGCATTTTTACACGATCATGTCATGCTATGAGCACCCTCAATATGGTTCATATATATAGACGATGACGGAAGAGATTGCGTATCTTTGTTTAATTACTTTCTTAGATACCAAATATTTTTTATCAATTAAGATCTTCATTATCCTATAATCCTAAAAACGCTCATTCTTTCAAATGCGTATCCTAAAAAGATTCGCGGGGACCATAAAGCATGAAATCTATTTACACAATTGCCGCACGCCCAGGACTTGACACAATTGCGACCCGTGACTATAAAAGTTAACCAACTAGGACAAAAGAGTTACACAATTGATGTTTTGTAGAATATTGAAAGCATTGAATTGATACTTTGCATGTCACCATCTACAGCAGAAGTAATGAAGACTTGCATTTGAGTGTTGAATCTCAAAAATTGTAGCAGTGATTGTAAAGCTTTTTGGGAGAATTTTTTTAACATATGTTCTTATTGATGTACATTTAGGGGATGTTTGGTTCAATCAGTTTTCAGTGCTTATTTAGCTGAAAGCTGAAAATAAGTCCTTTTGAGCAATAAGTGTGTTTGGTTGGGGACAAAAAAAAACATTGAATATAAGCCCTTAATAATCCATTTCAGTCCTTAAAATTCAGACCACGGGGCCTCACTTATTAGATCCGGCTTCCGCTGATGTGTATGTCAAAAGACTAGTATGCCCTTCTTATAACAAGTATATAAACAAAAATTACTCCTCTCTCTCTCCTCAAACACACCAAAAACCCTAGCCGTCTCTTTAACCTCATAAAACTCTCTTGCTCCTCGGCTCGACAACCTCCATTGCTGCTCGTCGACCCCCTTCAACATCCATTGTTGCTCCTCGACCTCCATTGTTGCTCGTCGACCCCCCTCCAGCCGCCTTCGACCGAAGCCTCTCCTACTCGTCACCCGATTTCTTCTCCTCCGACATCCTCAACTGCTCGTCGACCCCCCTTCGACCTCCTTCGACATCATCTCCTACTCGTCGGCTGGAATGTAAATATTTTTTCCTCTACTGTGTTGATCAATGTGTTTGATTGATAACTTTTTTTCTGTGCAATACATGATTTTAGGATTGGAATTGAACATTATATGATTTTGTTGATTTGTTATGCTCTGATTTGTGTGGATTTTTCAATGTTTCCATGCATATTGGGTTGAACAATTGATTTTTGTCTAAAAAAATATGACATTTTTTGAAAAATCTGAGAAAAGGTTGATCAATCTCTTGCTTCCTCTCTCATCTATTTGTACAGCTTCTTCTCAAAATGGTCATAGCTTTTCTGATTCCTACATTAATGAAAAAACCCCACATATCCATTATTGATGTTTTCAGTTTGTTTTAAAGGGACCTGTAACTGCACACACAAAGTTCTTCACATATGATATCATTTAAGCTTACAAAAAAAATTTAGCATGTCACCTCTGATTAACAGGGAGATAACTTTGTCTAATGAACTTTGTAGAATCATAACAGATTAGTAGAAAACTTGAAATTCTGAAGGACTTCTCTTACATGGTTCAGGTCCTCTGGCTATATGAGTGTGTATATATATAATTATTTATATTTATTTTAAGCCTTCATATATTAAAGAAGACCAAACCATGAATGTTACTTACATAGGTGTTTCCATGTACATAGCTACAACTAGGCACTTTATGTCACGCCCCCAGAGCGGCCGTCCCGAAGGGGTGACACGTATACGATACCGAGTATATCATAATCAGAATAAATCACAAGGAATAAAGGATTGAATCAGAATAAACGACAGCGGAAGAGTATATAAAAATAAAAATAAATGAACAATACAAGGCCACTAAACATATAACAGTGGCCCTCAGAAGAACACACAATCACCGTCCCGTGTGAACACAAGTCATAATTACAAATACAGTCAAATGTATATATCAACAATAACAAAACACCTGGTACGAAAAATAACAGGAAGCTGACAGGCTCACCAAATCGCCGAGAGACCCACAACACCTTCAACAACACACAGCTCACCAATCCTGTGCCACACCTGGATGAAACCCATAAAAATAGGGTGTAAGCCGATGAAGGCCTAGTGAATGAAACTAACTACAAGACACCTCAAATTACAGTTCCAACACATCCATAAAACCTCCATAAATAACTAACAAGTATAAGCTAACCGGCCTTAGGTACCATCACCGTAGGAGGCAAACTCACACTAACCTCTTTATGTCCCCAGCATACAGACAGATCCGTTTGCGTCCCATACCACAGGGGATCCATCCCATGCTAGCAACGCTACAACAGTAACCCAACTATGTCCCCAGCATAAAGACAAATCCGTCTGCGTCCCATACCACAGGGGATCCATCCTATGCTAGAAACGCTACAAATACATATATATATATCCTAGTGACTGCAACGCCACTACACACAAATGCCTCACAGTTCATCCTGTCGCACAGTGACTTCTCTTAGGCGACCCATTTATGCAAATGCATCAACTTGACCAATACAGGGAGTATCACTCCACCCGTCAAGTCCACCAGAGCCCGACCGCATCACAAACCGCATCAATGGATCCCGCCCTAGACTCCATCACTTTGCAAACAGGGTCGATAACCCAGTATCTTGGCTAAGGCTCTCCGTCATCCAACTACTCTGACGCGTAGCCGATTTGAACCATCGGATACCGTGGGCGTCCAGGATGAACCTTGAAAACGCTCCCTCGTGAAGGACACCCAGAGTTTACCCTCACCTCAACTGACTCACACGAAACATCTAAATGCAAAACTAAACCGTCAAACCCAGTATCTTGGCTAAGGCTCTCCGTCATCCAACCACTCTGACGCGTAGCCGATCTGAACCATCGGATACCGTGGGCGTCCAGGATGAACCTTGAAAACGCTCCCTCGTGAAGGACACCCAGAGTTTACCCTCACCTCAACTGACTCACACGAAACATCTAAATGCAAAACTAAACCGTCAAACCCAGTATCTTGGCTAAGGCTCTCCGTCATCCAACCACTCTGACGCGTAGCCGATCTGAACCATCGGATACCGTGGGCGTCCAGGATGAACCTTGAAAACGCTTCCTCGTGAAGGACACCCAGAGTTTACCCTCACCTCAACTGTAGGTTCGCACTCACGACTTGCAAGAACTACCATAATCAACCCACCCTAAACAGGTTCGACACAGACCGGTCGAGGACCTACGATGTCACCACAATAAGCAACCAGATCTGACCCATACGATCAGATCCCCTTACCCCTAAACGATGTCTCTAACCAGATCTTTAGGCAAAGATCTATAAATCATGCTGATAATATATATATCAGCCATTAACAAGGCTAGACAGGATATGACAAGATAGACAGATATTAACCAGGCTAGATGGCAATTAACAAGGCTAGATCATGAGCATGCATTCACGATATAAAAATATGTATATAATAATATCAAATCTTACCTTTAACTACGTATTCCAGGTTTAATTAATGTATCAGCATGTGAAGATCTAATATAAATATATATATGACAAGAAATCATGCAATCTCAATTATAATCTACTTAACCATGTCATGTTATCATTTAAGGATGTCACCATAGTCATGCATACATGATTAATATCATATCATAAACATGACTATGTATGGAACTATATTATTAGAATGTCAAGTTAGATCCACTCACCGATACAATCATTCCATCCCGTGAATAATCACGCGCATCAGACAGTCCAACGGTATCGCCATCGCTACGGGACTCTTGGGAGTATAGTCATCCCCAACACAAGCCTAAACACAAGATCACCACCCTCCTCATATTGAGGAGACCCCTCTGGACAAATAAACATTGCCAACTCAACCAAGGATAAAAACATCCATGAATAAAAAAAAAATACAAACATATCCTAAGATCCTAGCCAACAAGTGCAAAATACACCCCATACCTCCAACCATTAAACCAATTATTCTACACCACCAAAAGCCACTCATCCTTAGGCCATCATTCAATTAAATCACCTATAAATCAGCAAGAAACCTCACACCTTAACCACAAACAAATCTGGGCAGCACTATAAATCTGGGCAGCACTACAGAAATCTGGGCAGCAATATAACCCAACACTTTGATCTCTACAGCACCAGATACTCATCCGAAAATTCTGAAATAAATCATACATATTCATTGATATGCTAGGATCATAATCCATGAAGACATCATAATCCAATTCAATCTCTAAGTGCCCGAAATAAAATAAATTCAGAAACATGTCAATTTTTACTCGAATCTGGACAGTCCTTATAAAACAGATCATAACTTATGCCACAGGTAATATAATTACACCAAATTTCATACATAAGATCTACACACATAGATGATCATATCATATAAAGATACATTCCTCAAAATATATCTCTAAACATCAAATTCATATGGGTCTTCACAAGACAGAAAATCTGACTTACTATGACACACAACTCCCAACAACAAGGAAAGAGGAAAAACACATACAACAACACTTAAGCATCCCTTGCTGACCACCCAAAATATTAGATAGGACCATCCATATGTCTTTGAAGCATAAACACAAACACCTACAAGGCACAAAGGGGAGGTGAAGATACCTTGGGAAGAAGAGAAGATGGTGCACATAAGGGCTTCCACCATCACCATCACCATCACATGCTACCAAGCCTACACACACTCTTTCTCACAACAAACAACACACATACATTCAGCCATGATTTCCAGCCCCAATGGACACACAACCAACACCAAATAAAGATGAAATGCTAAGAAATAACTTGGATTTCACTCACCCCTAGAGCCAACACCAAACTTTCGCTTCTCTTGGCTTCTCTTCACCCAAGCCCCCTTGAAGCAGCCATGACAACCCCAATTCACTGCAGCAACAGCAGCAGTAGCAACAGCAGCAACAACAGCAACAAGGAAAAGAAAGACAAAACAGCCAACAAAGAAAAGAAAGGAAAAGAAAAGAAAAGCAGGGGATTCACAACAATCTCCTCAATCTCTTCCTTCCCTCTCTTCTTCTCCTCTCCCTCTCTCTCAGACTTTCTCTGATGGAACCCCTAAAACAATATGAGCAGAGACCCCTTTTATTCCCCCAAAACAACACACATTTAGTGGGGTAGAAATGACAAAACCGTCCCTCACCAGAAATTCTGGACGGATTCCACTAAACAGTCATAACTTCTACAATATAGCTCCAAATTGCATAATTCAAACTCCGTTAGAAAGCTAAGACGATTATCTACAGCTTTCATGTTCAATCCAATCTCCAAAAACCTCTCCAACCATTTCGAATTATGCAATTAACATCAAACAGGGCTGCTGCCAGACATTTTCCATCCCTATGGTATAATTGGAAAAACACTCATAACTTTTTCTACAGGAATCCAAATGATCTAATTCCACTTTTGTATGAATGCTAACTCAAAATTGAATGCCCCATAATAAAATCAGATTTAAACTACATCATCTTGGGCATTAACAAAATTAAATCCGAATCATGCCAACTATACAACTTAGGATATAACCTAGTCATACATGACTCTAATACACCCCCAATGAATAATAATTTGGAATAACACATATAATTGTGCTATCCAATCATCCAAACATGTAAGAGAATAACATTAGCCTAAATATAGGTCCGGGGTCTTACACTTTATGCTAAGCTAGAATAGGTGGAGTGAATTCTTTAAGGTTATGGCTGAAACAGTGATGATGTCTAGAGATTGATTTGGAAGCCATTAGAGAGGCTTTTGAATGAGTTGTTGTTTCTTTTTTTTTCAGGGAAATAATACTTTGGGTGGATGATTTGATTGTGGAGTGACAGAGAGTAGGACCTATTCATGCTTGTTTTGATGGGATTGAAAATATTCACTGCTCTGTATTCTTTTTTGTGTTTGATTTTGTGCATCTTTGTTTTTTTTTATTTGTTCGAAGCTTTGCAGGTTTAATTGGTTGTTTTTTTCTATATTATGGTCACTTCTTTATTATAACAAACAGTTTTTTAGGGTAAAGATTTAAATTGTGGGTATTATTTTATATTTATTCTTCGCTTCTCAAATTTCAAATACAAGCCATGAGAATGGGAGGAGGGATAGTTAATCAATGAATGGATGGAGATAGTACTGAAGATTTTATGAATTTTGAACAACCACTTGGATTAGTTATTTGATCTTCTAAATAGTAGACCTGTCTAAAATTCCGGACGCCAACGGAGAGAACTTCATCATGTTGAAAATTGTGGAAATATCCTTTCAATTGCTTAATGTTGTTATAGATTGATTTCAGCTGAGATTTTCTATGATAAACCTAAATATGAGAGTGGGAGTGGGAGAGATAATCTAAGGATGGATGAAGATAGTATGAAGATTTATAGAATTTTCAACAAACATTTTATTTTGGAATTAGTTATTTGACATGTCTAAATAGTAGACCTGTGAGTAAAACTTAAATGTTGTTAGTTCTCATATTTCATTCTCTCATTTATTAATAGTAAAAATAAAGTGTTACCAACAACCTTCTGTTGAAGAGATAGAACTCAGAATTTTATTGCTGTTTGAATCTGTTTTCCAGATCCTTCATCTGAATAGGAAAGATACATGCCCCCAAATCATGAATAGTTTTAAATTCAAGTGCAAATAAGATGTGAATTAATAATTCTTTCAAAAAAATGACCTTTTGAAACAGAACCACGCACATTTCTTTCCCTTTAGTTTCTCAGTTAGTTGCTAATGCTGCTTCTCCTAAATGGGTCAATAGAATGTGACAATGCCATGGTTTCTAACTGCGCTTCTCTCTCTCGAAGCTTGTTTTCGAGCTCCTTGACCTGCATTGTTGTGACACATATATGAACAATAATCTTCAGAAATGCCAAGAGTACATGTATGGATGGTAAAGTTTTTTTCTAGATTTTTCTACTATTTTTTCTGTGCTCTCACTTAAATAGATATGATAATATTTATAATTCAGCACTGATTTTCTATGATAAACATAATTCCAGGGCTTAAAAAGTTATGTATTTTTGGGATTTTTTTTATAAAACTTATGTTTTAACTCAATATTCCTCAATGATATAGGATGAATCAATTCTGACCTTTTTCAGAAGAAAGGCCGTAGGTAGAATTGCATCAGGCTCATGGACCTGAGTATTACCACGTGCCAGTTCAAAAGACAGTGGAGAAGGCCACTGCAGTTCAACGTCCCACAGGAATACTAATCTTTGAATGTTGTTCATGTATCATTTTGATGGTTTTTGTGATATTTTTTTTGCTTGTACTCCTGACCATCAAATGACTGTAGAAGTTGAATTCTGAAACCAACACTGTGATGTAAATATTTACTGCTTTGGTTATGTTTTTTTTTAGAATGTTGTTACATTCTCATGTATTATGTTTGTGTGCTTGAAAAATATATGCAGCACAAGTACTTTGTTTGTGTGCTTGGATTATGTTTGATGATGTATAAGTTTTTTTTAATTTGAATAATAAAATGTTGTATTGGTTATATTATATTTATAATGTGTAGAATAACATGATATGCAACTTTATTAATCTTAGGTGAGAATTAAAAAACAGATTTTCGAGAAGTATGTCATTACACAAACTTTTCTATATGATAAATATAGATTGTATATTTACCGCTCTTAAAAAGCATATATGTCCCGAGTTATTTTACAAAAATCTGTATAGGCTTGTATCAGGTTCTAACAAGTACGAAAAAGTGCAGTATAGAATAATTTATTAAATAGACAAATATGAAAACATATTTTTTTAATAAACAGAAAATATAAGCAAATAGTTTTTTTCAATCAAATATCAAATTACATTCAGCACTTATTAAATGGATCAAAACACCCTTAACATAAGCTCTTATATTAGTACTGAACCAAACACACTTATTTTCATAAGTGTTAATAATTTTCGCTGAACCAAACACTTTTTTCATAAAAAAATCTTAAAACTTATCAGGACTTATATAATCTGCACTTATGAATCAAGACTTGAAGTCTTGTATTCTGAGCTGCTTCTCATTGATCCACATAATCATCTTATGGAGACTTTCTGAATTCTGGTGCATGTGCAATGTGATCATGACTTTTGAACTCAACCTCTATAATAAATTAACTATGAACACTGTAATGGGCGATTTTTTAATGGACTTGGGAAAATCAGAAGTCATATTAAACAATACAAGTCCTTAGTTCCCAGATTAATGTCATATTATTAGAACCTTCGAATCTAAATCAAATTTTAAAATCAAAATATTCGCAATGATTAAGACTTGCAGGCTCTCCCAAGAGAAATGGAGCAATCCCTAGTACACACTCCCAGAAAATGGAAATAAATTATAGTGGATATTTCAATGTCCCAATTCATATTGGTATTGAATTAGAAAAGGCTATATATAAATCAGTTGGTGGTATTTGGTGTTGGACCTGAACTGTTCCCCATAAGCATTTATATATGAATATATTGATACGGTTTATGAAGAAAAACATAGAATAGCCCAAGCAAGAGAGATCATCTCTGTAAGAAAGTTAACATAGGCCACAATTGCCAAATTGTTCCATCTTCTTCAGTACAAATTTTGCACCTTCACACACGTGCCTTTGCGCATTGCTACATATTTTGCACCAAAGTGAGGTTACTCTGATGCCAATCTGTTGCTCATCGTGGAAGCTCACAACAAGGAATCTAAGATTAAACAAGAATACACATCATAACATTGATACCTCAATAATATCCGTCTAGGCAAAATGTTTTCTAGACCGTCTGGACGGTCAAGCAAGATTGCATGATTTGGAGATAAGGGTTATAAAAATGTCCCAATGGTTAGAAAATTGTCCCAAAATTGTCCCAAAACAATGACCCTGGGATTTGTCCGCCATGATGCTAGTAAATTGGTTGCCTAATTTCCCTTGTGATAGGAGTGTGAAACCTTCCATGCATTGAATTTGGCCAGAAGGGAGTGCATCTCATGCCTCACATGAGCGGCCAAGGGAAATACCCTCTCCCAATCGACCAATTAATTCACAGCTATGGACACAACAATTAGGAATGCAGATGACCAAAACACAATAGAACTCCAAACTGGAAATGATATCATGAGGGCAGTCCCCCAGGGCCGCCAAAATATTGTTTAAGAAAAATACCACAATCTATCACAATCTATATACGTACACATATTTAAATATTAGAACTCCATCTCACTGCAACATTTTAAGGAAATTTGAATATAAAATGAATTCAGGCAATAAGTCAGGACTGAGAACAGAGCATGACCGGTGACATCTCCTCACCCATGTCCATTTTAATACCATCTATGCGAGGAAATTCTTGAAGTCCTACATATAGCTCACATTAGTATGCTATACAACCTCCGTATGTAAAATAATGAGGAAATACACAGTTTGCAAAGGTCAGAAAAGTGTGTACAATATAAAACTTAATAATCAGTTTGAAAGAGAAAAACCATCTAAAGAGCTGCCTCTGATGATTCGTAAAAGTGCTCTCCTACAGGTTTTCAAAATAAGGAAGCATAGGACATTCAAAATGCCACAGATGCTAAAAAATCCCATATTCATCAATCTACCCACCTACATATCTATCTATCTATCTATATAGAAGAGTGTAACTATATCACAAACCAAAAGCTTCAAACAAAATGACTCTAAATGCAAGAAAGGACTCTCAACATTACATTACTCTCCGTTGATTGGGAGTTCATGTAAGCCCTCATATTGCTATAACTGATTTTCTAACAAAAGCTCATTAAAAACTGCCTCATGACCCAAACCAAATTTCAACATCTACGAAATGATTTTTTTTTTTTTTTTTTTTGTGGATGATACCAACTATTATATCAACGTGAAAGAGATGAAAAGGCGCATCAGGGAGTGCTCCCTAGACAAAAATGGAATAGATAAGCACAACTAGGTGACAAGTCAGTCCCCTCAGAAAACACAATCTCCCAGAACACCGT
Source organism: Acorus calamus (assembly GCA_030737845.1). NCBI lineage: Eukaryota > Viridiplantae > Streptophyta > Magnoliopsida > Acorales > Acoraceae > Acorus > Acorus calamus. The sequence goes on from CM060861.1 coordinate 16,199,164, forward strand.
ATAGACTGTTCAAATATGATCTAGGCACAAATTATTGTATGGTCAACCTTTATGGTTTTAATGATCTTAAACTAATCACTAAGCATTTCAAACACTAACATCGAGGTACGAGTTGTATATACGTTTTTCAAATCAATCTTTGTCAGCCCATTCATGAAACTTTTCTTTCCAAAATCAGATTTCAGTGTGTAAATACAGCTTTATACATTCTATTATCATTCAATTAATAAAATTATAACCTTCTAAGATTGCATATATCAAGTTCACCTGAGAAAATGATATAAATATTCCAACAACAATATGACAAAGTTAGCTGGAATTTATTATGGCACATGGTGGTTTTCTGTAGTTATAAAGTAATGACCACATACACATCCAACCCTAGATGTACATGTAGCCACATGTATAATATATTAATGCATACCAGCACAATTTTTTTCCATGAAATGAAAAAGAATATTATGAAAAATAAGATATAGAAAAAAAAAATTAGATATGATTTTCAATTTAACTTATTTATTGTGTTTTGACTTTTAGCATTATACATGAGATTTGATGATATTTGATGACAATAAAAATGAATTATTTTGTTGTCACTTTTGATAACTTAAATTAAAATTTAGTTAATTTAGACATATCCCTTAATTGTAGGTATTTGATTATATTTGACGAGGATAAAAATGAATACATTTTCTTAATTTTGATGAACTTTCATATTTAGCCACTTTTGCTTTGTCCCCAGGTTTCATGAATTTGGTTAGCTTTCTCACCAGAAGTTTTCAGAGAGTAGTTTTTTTATTAGTAAGTTTTTTTCTCTCTCAAATCTTCCAAGGAGGTGGCAATACTCGAATCCAAGTCTCCTCACCAAAGAGAAAAGTTACCTCTATCACCCTATCAAGAGAGAGGTTCGGTGTTTTTAGGGGAGTAGTTGTACATATTGAAAAGAGAAATTGAATCTATTGTGACCAACATTACTTTATTCTATTTACTTCTTTCTTAAAAAAAAACTTGGGGGTCACACGTCAGCATTACATGAAAAATTCAAATAAAAGTGATGCTAACATGCTCTGCACATGGTTGCACATGTGGGGCACGTGACCTATTAGATATGGATAAAGGGATAAACCCACCCTGAGGGTATATGCAGTCCCATTTATATCAAAAAATGAGAACTCAATGTTAACCTATCCAGGCCTCTATAACCCCCAAAAAAATATCAATGACAAGGTTTCTCTCTCATCACATAAAAATAGTACCGTAGGCATATTAAACATGGGTAACCCGTGAACCACCTCAAGTTGCTTTCTCTCTCTCATCATATAGAGGAATGATATCATCGGCATATTGAATGTGAGAAATCAGTGAACCACCTCTAGTAGCGGTCATAAAATACAATATACCACGCATTCATTGACTTCACCAATAAATCCTTCATTGGGGTTTAGGGAGAGTGCATAATGATCAAGCTTTGAACGACCACTAGATGGAAATGACCGGAGGGAGGAGGAGAGGAGTGAATTTGGTGGGGAGGAAGACCTTTTCGGGAAGGGGGATGCGATTGTCTTGGGAGAGGGAGACAAAGCTTTGTCAAGATGGGTTTTTACACGTAGAAGGTTCCTAGAGAGACAGATTTGTTAGGGTGGGAGGCTTCGTTGGAGGGATCTGTTAAGGTGTGCTTGGATAGGAGTATTGGGTGGGTGGATTAGGATTGAGAATTCCAATCTAGATCAATAAGTTGTTTCAATAATTTTTAAAAGTAGGATTGGGGTTGGAAGAATGGGATTGAGAATCCTTAATTAGGAGGATTGAGAATTCCACTCAACAGGTTATATTCGCTCAATCCCTATCTAGGTGGATTGAGAAAAAGACCTCTTTATCCATATTTTACATCTTTTTTTTTAATAGTAACCAACTCTTCCCAATAATAACCATTTTTTCCTATAATAATTGACTCTTCCTATAACCAACTCTTTTTTTTAATAATAACCAACTCTTCCTATAATTACCGATTTTTTACCATTGCCTATTAATAATTTAGTTTATTTTACTTGTGTTGCCAACAGATTGGTTGTTGATGTTACAACATTGAAGAAAGTTTAACTTGAAAAAAAAATATGAATTTTGATGTTATAATATTGGAAAAAAAAATGAATCTTTGTTAGAATTTTATTAAATAAAGGGTAATTTTAGAAAATGTGTGTTAAATAATGTAAAATTGAATCTGAGTTAACATATGTTAGATTTTGTAAAAAGGGCATTTTTGAAAATATATATTTTTATATTATAATCCAGACATTACCAAACACATGATGGGGATTGTGAATCCCAATCCTGTTTTCTAAATCATGTTCCATACCAAACAAGTTGACATGATTCACAATCCCAATCCTCCTAGATTTAGAATCTCATGATTCACATAATCTCAATCCCACTTGTCAACCAAATAGGCCCTTAGAGTTGGCTTTTCTTATATACAGAAGTCAAGAAGGTTGAGGGAAGGGAGGATTTTGTAATAAAGATTCTAGATCCATGGAAGTGGATCAGACTGGACCCGAACCCATCCCAGATTTACAAACATGTTGTATGTTCATATCCAGAATATGCCTTGGGTCCAAATTCTCTCTGTACTTGATGGGGAGAAAGAAAACATCCAGAAAAGATACCCAGATTCACTGTGTAGAATTCATGAAAAAGATCTAGGAGTTGTAAGAATTCCACATTAAAATGATTTACTAAATCGATTGACAAGTGAAAATCAATCAATAACAAAATGAGCATCATAACACCAACAAAAATATGTTCATGGTTGTTAAACAAGAGAAATCCAGACATTAAAGACATGGAGAAATAGGATATTTGAAATCTGAGTAAGCTTACCTCTTCAGTTGCATACAGGCCAAAGTCTTTATGAAAACACTGCATAAATTCAAAGTCAGTTGCCAAATTAAAACAAAAAAAACAAAACTAAGAAGAACGGTAAACAAATACACATATTAACCAAGGAAGTTGTACCACTACGCAATAAGACATATCGTAATTTACAAATAGAAAAGAAGGAAAGTCATACTTTCATCGCTTCTAAAGCAATTGATATCTCATCTTTGCGAATTTGCTCCATGACTTCTTCCTTGGGTAATTTCTGGTGTTCTTCAACATTAGTACTAAAATATACAAGTTTTTATATGGGATTCACAAATTACGCCAGAAACCATAAGTCATAGATTAAAGTTCAGAAAAAGATGCATGTAGTAATGTAGAGTTTTTTTTTGAAGGTAAACGGTAGGCCGACGCCCTCATTATATTAATAAAGAAGAAAGCTCAATCGGAAAAAAACATAAGGGAAAAGCACAAAAACACAAAATAAAGGATCCGTCCCCAAAGCGGGAACTGACCCTACGAAAGTCAAATGGGAAGCTACATCTGAATCAAGAACCTTCCCCCCTCTATAGTCACCGCATGTGCACCCCCGCAAAATTTACCCCAATCTTGGATGCACCGTACCGCCATCTCCCAAATATTTTCCGCATACGCCGTACTACCCCGGAAAACCACATGGTTTCTAGTCAACCAAATGGGCCATACCATCACAGGCACAAAAATCTGAGAGATGCGCGCCTTGATACTACAATCCCCAAAGATTTTTCCCTGCTTCCCACATATCGTCTAGAGAACCGAAACCAACCGTCAAACCATATGTCTGACCAAGCCAGACATCTGGTTACAAGATTAAATGTCAGTGATTCAGTAAAATACCTCTGCATCTTTGTTACACACAAAGCGAAGAAAAAATTCCTGTAAAAAAATATCCAGATTCAATGTCATAGAAAAAGCAAGATGCTAAACTCTGGAGAATACATAAATAGAACGGCAAGAACACATACATGGAGTGCGGATTGAACTTCAGAAGAAGGCAATTGGGGAAAATTGGTTGACATTTGATCCAAACACTGTGATAATAATTTCCTCTTGTCCCGGAGTTTTTTCCGGAGTTTTCTCCATGACTGCCATCTACAGGAAAAGACACCTTCTTATATAAACTTACGGTGAAATTTTCATAATTAGACTTGCAAGTTGTCATACTTACTCTTTCATAAAAAGTGTCAACCACTTGGGAAAACGCATAATAAAATCGAGCATTTTTTATACACGTATGCACAGCAGAAGTATAACTCTGCAGACACGGCATATTGATCATATTATCAGCAATGAAATTGTAATACCAATGATCACAAGCACAAATATGGAATACACTTGCCTCCAGAACCGATTCATATCTACAACGAGGGTATTTCTCCTTGAACGACTTTATGTCGAACTCCTTGAGAAACATGCGCGGTGCATAAAATGAACACATTGAACCTCTCTTCTTAAGCCATTCGAAGAATTCATTCCTGAATTCTTTAAACTGAAAGAATGATGCAATCAGAAGAATGTCAAACAAAAAAAAAAAAAAGTGAAAGAAAACCTGCAAGATAAATGTTGTTTAAGGATAATCAGGATCCTTATTAACACCCCCCCCCCCCCCTCCCCCCCAACAGATGAAGGGACTCCTAACATATTTAGAAAGTATAATTAAATGTATTATCTCCATGTCTACACTTTTCTCTTGATAATCCTTTATGAAACAAGAAAAACACCAATCCCATCCAAATCATGCATTGTCTCCAACATTTTCTCACTTTTGCTCACCTTATTGAGAATATTATCAAGAAGAAAAAACACATAGCGCAGAGAATTTTCTACAACAACATAGATTCCCATTTTGATTTGCAAAACATACTGATGAGAAATCACTAGATGAATCCAAATTAAGACTTGCAAAGTAAGACTGTACAGAGAAGCCCAGATCGGTTTTAAATTTCCAATTGGCTATTTCAGATCAGGCAAAGGGCTGATACAGGGGGGACTCCTGTTCCCTTTCCCTTTCAGCCTTGCCATAAAAATTCTCAACAGAATTTGTGTGAAGGCCAAACATGTCGGATGGCTGTCAAGGGAGTAAGGGACAAGCTAGGGAGAGGGCTAGCCAGAGGTCCCACTTCTACAATTTGTAGACATTTCCTCTACAATTTGTATATACACTCTTCCTCATTCCAGTGGTGGTATTACAAATGTATGGGGACACAAAGCTATTACTAAATGTTTCTTTATGGTATATGGCCTAAAGGTCAACCTCCATAATCATATGGGATGGGCTTGAATCTATGATCTAGCGAAGTGATTGACAAGGCTAACAGTCTTAACAACAATCTAAGGTGTTCCTTAAGAGGTATTTGGGGCTTCCTCTTCATTTGGGAAGCTGGAAGGCTAAGGATTGGTGTCCTCTTCTTAGGAGATTCCAGATAAGATTAGCAAGTTGTAAACAAAGATATTTAAGCCTGGGAGGAAGAGTCACCCTACTCAAATGTTTCAAATATCGATTTTACCGATATATTGATCGGGTTCCCCAATTGATATATTGACTAGGTAAATTTTTTATTTTGTTTTTTAATGACAAAAAAAATGAAAAAATGGGAAAGGGCATTACATATCAAAATTCTTCTTGGAGTTGACTTGCCTTCTTGCATTACAGATCATAATTGAACGGGTTATTATATTGGTACTTTAGGGATAATGTTGGGGAAGTTTCTCCTTCTAGAGCCTTTTCCTTTTTTACTTAAAGGTGGGAACTCTACCACCAAATATTATAAATATTGAGATGAACAATTCCCTACAGCCATCTAAACAAACAACAACAGAATGATCCAAAATTGAAAAGCCTAAGAATACAAGAACAGAGGAACCCCAGAGCAATCCCTTGGCCCTTTTGATTATTTCTTCTTATTTATTATTATTATTTGGAGATGAGGACCCTTGCCTCCTTATCGCCCGAGGGAAAAAATTTATAGTATAATTGCTCCTATCCACTTTCCAAAAGAAAAAGAAAAGAATAAACATGGATACACTCTTTGGTGATGTTAAACAAAGGAAATACTCAGAAAGGACGATTAAAAAGAAGTATCCAAAAAAACACAAGAAAGTGCATATTAAAATGACATAAAATAATTGATTTTATAGTATTTTTCTCAATAAAAAAAATGTCACCATCCCTAGACACTAATTAAGCATGACCTAATTGATTTTACTCTAGCCAGACGCCACAGTGGATTAATAAGAATAAAATTGGAAGGCTGCATTTGGATGTGCGATTTAAACCCTAAGATCATTAAAATCTTGTGTTTTAAACTCAGCTTTTGAAAAGCATAGTTTTCTTAGCTAGATATTTTATTAGCCTCAAAAAGTAAGATGGTGGTTTGAAAAATTAAATGCTGAAAATGTGTGGATTTGCGTTTAACTTTTCAAATGCAGACCTAAGGCCAATCCAAAAAGGGCCTACAAGTGGCCTCACCTCCCTCGGTGCATGAAGTGGGTTTAATTATGTGCTCAATTTAGGAATGCAGATGATTCGAAACACAGTCAAGGAGATACAAAGACAGATAGAGCATGTCCAAAGATGAGTTTACACGTTACCGTACCGCTCTAAGTGAAACTTCATCTTCCATAGAATCCGACAATGACACAGCAGACATGGCAAAATCGTATGCTTCCGTATCATTGCAAGATATCAATTCTGGCTTGAGAAGTGGCAGAGACGAATCACCGTTCTGATGTGATCAAGAACAAAAATAAAAGAAAGAAAGATGAAATCATGAGAACCAGAAAAGAAAGAAGAGGATAAAAACATGCATGACCAAATAACTATACCAATTGAAAAAAAATGGCGCTCACATGAGACTGATTCTTCAGAGTTGAATTCTCCAGCTTGAGCTTTTTCAGCTTTTTGCTCACAGAATGTGGGATCTTCTTCAATTTCTTACCCGTTGAATCAACAGTAATCTATAGCGGTAGGAAACAGGAATTACCAAAGAAAGAAGACATGGAACAAATTAAACCACAGAGATCAGATGATTAAACGTTAAAACATACCAGTAGGTCGCGATCGTGGGTGGAGGGGTGATGCAGACATCATAGCCGTACAATACATGGACGGCCGAGATCAAATGGAGCACAAGAAGAAGGGGCATCGTGATGAATCGAGAGCACCGTGACTTCAAACAGCCATAACTTTTGAACCGTAGATCAGAATCGCTATTATAATATGTCCACGTGTTCGTATCGACGAGCCCTACAGGAGTAGTTGCTATGCAACTACGCCATTTTTCGGAGCGTTCTGAGATCGTCTTGGGGGTCAAATCGACGGTTCAAAGTTATTTTTACTATTTTTGGGTTGTTTTGAGGTTGTTAGGATTTTATTTATTTGTTAGGATTTACTATATTTAGATTTGAATTTCAAATCATTATTTGAATTCAAATTTGAATTTTAGTTAGGATTACATAAAGATCTATTAGATTTGTTTGTTAGATTTAGATAATTAGTTGAGATCCTAGTTTGTTGGGATTCTCTTCTATAAATAAGCTTGTGAACCCATTTGATTATTTAGTTTTATGAATATTTGAAGTTTAATTATTTTATCTCTTGTATTTTGTTAGGAGTACTAACAATTGCAAAGACCTCCCAATTCTCTATTATTTCATCCGAAGTAGTAGATTGTTGAAGCCCAACCCCCTGGCATTCTTTTGAAGAATCAACAGCGACGTTGGAGCCTACCGATCTCGTTCTTTTGAACGAATCCGTAGAAGAGCGTGGTTGCACGCTGCATCAGGTGGTATCAGAGCCTGCGTCGATCATCGGCGCATCGTTCTAAAAAAAAAAAAAAAAAAAAAAAAAGAACATGCCGCCGAGAAGACGTCCTCTTAGCGACGCCTACGACCGAGAGGAGATACAACAAACCATCGCAGCGACTAATAGGCGCATGGATGAAAGGTTTGATGCAATGACGCGCCAAATGGAGGAGATGATGACATTTATGCAACGTCGCGAACAATCTCCAACCCCGCGACCACCATCACCAGCGCCACGATCTCCGACCGCACGATCTGAGACAGATGATCCCATGGGAGGAGGTTTCAATAATCCGTTTGCGCAAACCGAACAACGCCAACGAGGGGGATTTTTCGGGTCTCCTAAGGTACCCTCTGATCGATGGCAAACCGGCCTCAAAATTGATATTCCAGAATTTCAGGGAGGCCTTCAACCCGAGGAATTTCTCGATTGGTTGAATACCGTCGAAGAGGTCCTCGATTTCAAGGAAGTGCCCGAAGACAAACGGGTACCATTGGTTGCTACACGGTTTCGCGGGAGAGCTGCAGCGTGGTGGCAACAAATGAAACAAACTCGATCTCGACGTGGCAAATCAAAGATCGAAACATGGGAAAAGTTAAAGAAGCATATGCGGGAAGCGTTTCTACCGCATAATTATGTGCGGACGCTTTATCAACGGCTTCAAAATTTGCGACAAAGCACACGATCCATCGATGAGTACACGACGGAGTTCTATCTCTTGGTTGCTCGCAATGACCTCGCTGAATCTGAGGATCAACTCGTTTCTCGTTACATTGGAGGTATGCGCCAACAATTTCAAGACACTTTGAATCTATTTGATTGCTTTTCTGTTTCGGAGGCACATCAACGAGCCTTACAATTAGAGAAACAATGGAGTCGAAAGAATTACAATTCTTCGGGTAAAGGAGGACCTAACACCTTGCCCCTAACAAGTCGAAATCCGGCGCAATCAGAAATCGCGCCTAAACCAACCCTGCACAATTTCCCACCAAGGGCACCGACCATCAATCCAAGCATCAAATGCTTTAAGTGCGGCGAAGCTGGTTATCGGGCTGCCGATTGTCGCAAAGGAGACCGTCCGGGAAAAGCACTACTCATGGACGCCGACGGAGCGGAAGATGATGAATTTCCAGATCCTATTGATAACCCGCTTTATGATGATGAGGACCAATCTGATGAGGAAGTTGTCACTGGAGATCATGGACAATCCTTGGTCGTTCGTCGTGTGTGTTATGCTCCGAAAGAGGAGGAAGGGGATAGATGGCTTCGCAACAACATCTTCCATTCCACTTGCACCATCGGTGACAAGGTATGCCGCCTTGTTATTGACTCGGGGAGTTGCGAGAATGTCGTTGCTGAAGAGGCCGTTCGGAAACTCAAGCTAGACACCAAACCGCATCCGAATCCTTATAAATTATCATGGCTCCAGAAAGGGAACGAGGTAAAGGTTTCTAAACGATGTTTAGTTAACTTTTCAATTGGCTCTAAATATAAGGATAAAATCTGGTGCGATGTTGTTACTATGGATGCGTGTCATCTTCTATTGGGGAGACCATGGCAATTTGACCGGAGTGTTTCCCATGATGGTCGTCGTAATACTTATAGCTTTACTTGGGATAATACTCGCATAATTCTTGTTCCGAACAAGGAAGTCGTACCCAAACCCATTGCAATGACATGTAGTTTCCTCTCATATAAAAGTTTTATTGATGAGATGGAGGATTCGGGAATTGTCTATATGTTGATTGGACGCGACGAGGGAGATGATCTTGTTGCACCCGACGAGGTGAAGCCCCTTCTCGATGAATTTCAAGACATCTTCCCCACTGAATTACCGGATGGTTTACCACCTATCCGAGATGTGCAACATCAGATTGATCTAGTGCCGGGTTCAAGTCTTCCAAACAGACCCCATTATCGCATGAGTCCTAAGGAGCATGAAGAATTGCGACGTCAAGTCGAAGAGCTTCTCGGAAAGGGATACATTAGGGAGAGCCTCAGCCCGTGCGCGGTACCAGCCTTGCTCACCCCTAAGAAGGACGGTAGTTGGAGGATGTGCGTCGACAGCAGGGCAATCAACAAAATTACCGTCAAGTATCGCTTCCCCATCCCTCGTTTGGACGATCTCTTGGACCAATTGGGCGGTGCGACGGTGTTTAGCAAGCTAGATCTGAAGAGCGGCTACCATCAGATTCGTATTCGCGCTGGGGATGAATGGAAGACGGCGTTTAAGACTCGAGAAGGCCTTTATGAGTGGTTGGTCATGCCCTTCGGGCTCTCCAATGCACCTAGCACGTTTATGCGCTTCATGAATCAAGTCTTACGACCCTTCATTGGCCATTCTGTGGTGGTATACTTTGATGATATTCTGATTTATAGTGCTAATGTTGAGTTACATTTGCAGCATCTTCGAGAGATTCTTGTGGTCCTACGCAGGGAGAAACTTTTTGCTGCGGTCAAAAAGTGCTCATTCTTGACGGACAAAGTCCTCTTTCTCGGCTATGTTATCTCTCGTGATGGTATTTCAATGGATGAGTCAAAGGTTGAAGCAATCAAACAATGGCCTCCACCAACGACTCTTTTCGAAGTACGTAGTTTCCATGGTTTGGCGTCTTTCTACAGACGGTTCATCCCTCATTTCAGCACCATCACGGCACCGATTACAAATTGTATGAAGAATGGCAGATTTGTGTGGACTACCGAGGCAGCTGAAGCCTTCGCAATAATCAAACAAAAATTGATTACTGCACCCGTCCTCATTCTTCCAAACTTCACGCAACCGTTTGAGTTACATTGTGATGCATCGAAGGTGGGCATTGGAGCGGTTTTAAGCCAAAACATGAAACCCATCGCATTCTTTAGCCAAAAATTAAGCGGATCGAAACTCAACTACAGCACCTATGACTTGGAGTTCTATGCCATTGTTCAAGCCCTGAAGCATTGGCGACATTATCTTATTCACAGCGAGTTCATTCTATTCTCTGATCATGATTCCTTGAAGCACATCAACAACCAAGACAAACTCGCATTTCGTCATGGTACATGGGCCGAATATATTCAAGAATTTTCTTTTGTTCTCAAGCATAAATCGGGTGCTCTGAATCGGGTTGCGGATGCTCTTAGTCGTCGTTCTTCCTTATTGACATCCATGCGAACTAAGGTACTTGGGTTCGATTCTTTTCGAGACTTACTCGCTACTGATCCATACTTTATTAGTGTCTTGGAGGATATTAATGCAGGCAAACCTACGAGTTTCCTCATTCATGATGGATTCCTCTTTCGAGGGAACCAATTATACGTGCCCGATTGTAGCCTACGACTCAAGCTCATTGCTGAGTTACATGGAGAAGGCCACATGGGGAGAGATAAAACTCTACTTTTGCTCTCGAGTTCTTATTATTGGCCATCATTGCGTCGTGAGGTTGCACGATTTGTTGACGGATGTCGCATATGTCAAGTTTCTAAAGGGAGTGCAACTAATGCCGGCCTTTACACCCCTTTGCCCGTTCCAGACCAGCCATGGACCAACGTGAGCATGGATTTCGTTCTAGGTCTCCCGCGCACCCAACGCGGTGTAGACTATCTTTGTGGTGGTCGATCGTTTCTCCAAGATGGCACACTTCATTGCTTGCAAGAAGACCAATGATGCCGTACATGTTGCACAACTTTATTTTCGAGAAGTGTACCGTTTGCATGGATTACCCCTATCCATTGTCTCTGACAGGGATACGCGCTTTCTTAGCCACTTTTGGCGGAGCTTGTGGAAGTTGGCTCACACAAAACTGGATTTCAGCAGCGCCTATCATCCTCAAACTGATGGACAAACAGAAGTGGTAAATCGATCTCTCGGCTCTATACTTCGTTGTCTCGTAGGAGATAATTTGAAGACGTGGGACCAAAAACTTTACCAAGCCGAATTCGCCTTCAATCGATCGGTGAACCGTAGCACAGGTCTCAGTCCCTTCTATGTGGTGTATGGTCTTCTTCCACGATCACCAGCTGATCTCGCACCGCTCCCCGACTTGAAGCGCGTCCATGGCAAGGCCGAAGACCTCATCACTCAACTCCAGCAGATTCACAACGACACTCGGCAACATCTCCTTGACAGTACATCCAAATACAAGCAAATTGCTGATCAAAAACGTCGTCTTGTTGAATTCGATGTTGGTGATTATGTTTGGGCTGTGTTAACCAAGGATCGATTTCCCGCAGGAGAGTATAATAAGCTTGCTGCCCGCAAAATTGGTCCCCTACAGATTTTGGAGAAGATAAATCCCAATGCTTATCGGTTGAAACTTCCAAGCCACATTCGCACAGCTGATGTCTTCAATGTCAAGCACCTCGTTCCGTATACAGGTGATAGTTCCAGTGATGACAATCTGAATTCGAGGGCGAATTCTCTCCAACCTGGGGAGATGATGCAGACATCATAGCCGTACAATACATGGACGGCCGAGATCAAATGGAGCACAAGAAGAAGGGGCATCGTGATGAATCGAGAGCACCGTGACTTCAAACAGCCATAACTTTTGAACCGTAGATCAGAATCGCTATTATAATATGTCCACGTGTTCGTATCGACGAGCCCTACAGGAGTAGTTGCTATGCAACTACGCCATTTTTCGGAGCGTTCTGAGATCGTCTTGGGGGTCAAATCGACGGTTCAAAGTTATTTTTACTATTTTTGGGTTGTTTTGAGGTTGTTAGGATTTTATTTATTTGTTAGGATTTACTATATTTAGATTTGAATTTCAAATCATTATTTGAATTCAAATTTGAATTTTAGTTAGGATTAGATAAAGATCTATTAGATTTGTTTGTTAGATTTAGATAATTAGTTGAGATCCTAGTTTGTTGGGATTCTCTTCTATAAATAAGCTTGTGAACCCATTTGATTATTTAGTTTTATGAATATTTGAAGTTTAGTTATTTTATCTCTTGTATTTTGTTAGGAGTACTAACAATTGCAAAGACCTCCCAATTCTCTATTATTTCATCCGAAGTAGTAGATTATTGAAGCCCAACCCCCTGGCATTCTTTTGAAGAATCAACAGCGACGTTGGAGCCTACTGATCTCGTTCTTTTGAACGAATCCGTAGAAGAGCGTGGTTGCACGCTGCATCAAGGGGGAGGAGAGAACAATCGATGCCGGCTCTGAAGAAAAAGGGGGAGAGGTGCTGAGGGGGGTGGATTTTAGGTTGAAAAGGTAAATGCATTTTCAGCCATTCGATTATAAAACGTGGACGGCAGTGATACATATATATATATATATATATATATATATATATATATAGGCAATATTGTTTTATAGGCCCCATTTTTACAGGCCCCAAACAGGCCCCATGATGTGGCAACTTTAGAATGCCAATAATACCCTTTGTGATTCTTTTAAGATCTTGACGGTTAGAATTTCAAGGAGTCAACAATTAATCCTTATCTTAACCATATATTATGGAGATTCACAATTGCCAATCTCTTAGGATTTGCAATTACAGATCATCTTCTTCCTAAAGCAAATCGAAAACCATTATTATACAATTAAACCCTTTTAGCTCTCCTCGATTTTTGTATTCATGTGGAGTTTGAAAACTTTGATTTGTTTGCTATAGAATTGGATCTGCCATCAACGACTGTCGGATCAGGTATGTCAATCGTTTTTTTATCATCTTTGACCATTTTTGTAATGAAAATAATGTTCAAAATTAAAATTTCATCTGTGATGATCAATTGTCAAACTATTTTACATCTTTAAATATAGAGGAATGAAAATCCTTTTTTTTTTTTGTCATCCACGTTTCGGATGATGATTTTTGTTACATTTGAAATGTAACAAAAATTGTGCATGTGTGTAGCAGCGGTGGCGGCGGTCTCTATAATGATTGTTTTAGTTTCTGTTGTGATGATGGTTTTAATGAGTGTTTCAGCTTTATTGACTTCATCTATTCTTAGCCGTTCTAGGGAGACGACGATCTCGGAGAATATAAAAGTTCGAACTCTTGAAACGCGGGTGGTGGCGGTGGTGGTCTCAAACATGAACTCTCCGGGGTAACCACAAAAGCGAGGAAGCCATTGGAGACGGAGAATGTGAAGTAATCGTGAGCTAGGTTAGGTATTGTTTTATTGTATTTACATTGTGGAATATGTGCATTGATTAACATTGTTATATTATATAAATGTAACAGTTAATGAATAATGTGATTTGATGCAAAAGAGACACATTTAAACAATACACAGTTTTTTGTTATTTTGTTACATTTGAAATGTAACAGTCTTGTAACAACATAAAGTTATTTAACATACGAATTCATGGATATTTCAATGATCAATCATATTATTATTCATGACTATTTGGTTTACAGGGCATCTGCTACATTCTTTCTCATCTTTTTTTTGTTTCTACAACATTTTTTTTACATGAATGTCATAAACTGTTACAATCACATATTTATGTTACATTTATGCAACACTGTTACATTCTGTTACATTTATACAGTTACAATCATAAGCTTGTTACATTTACATTTATACATTTCTGTTACATTTTGTAACAGTTATAATTATAAAAAAATCGTAACATTTTTTTTGGTTATTTAGATAATTTTGGTGTAATTTAGGTAAATTTTGGTGTAATTTTGATGAAAAGTAATTTAGGTGATTTTTGTATATGTTAGGTAAGTTTTAGTGTAAATTTCATAAGAATTTTAAAATTTAAATTTTGAAATAAACAAATTTTAGAGTGGGATATATTTTTTCAAAATACATAAATTTTAAAAGACGCAAATTCAAATTAGTGTGAAAGATTAATAAGAGAAAAAAGGGGGATTTGGGTCAATGGAATCTATTTTTAATGAAGGGCATATCCGTATTTTGCCATTTTACACTTTTTTAAAAGTTAACAAACCAATCAAAACCAACCAATAAGGTGATGACACCTCATGGGGCTTGTGAATGGGGTTTGTGATTTGGGGCCTAAGTATCACCACTGATATATAGGGAAGTGATTCGGTGTGGGAATGCAGACGTGTGGGAAGCGATCACGGGCCGTCGATCACGGGTCCATCGCATCGGACGGTCGGTTGCGATTCACATCGACCGTTGGATGCGATGGACCCGCGATCGAACGACCGACGTCGCTTCCCACATTCCCGCATTCCCGCACCGAATCACTCGACTATATATATATATATATATATATATATATATATATATATATATATATATATATATATATATATTAAGTGAAGTATTAATATGAAGTTCTCACTAAAAGAAAAAATATCGACGTAATTCGACGTCTTTTTTTATGGAGCGGGACGGATAGGGAGGTACGCAAGCCACACCTAGTGAGTTGGGAGTTGGCATGTCTCCCTCGCCACGAAGGAGGATTGGGCATCCGTCGCTTGGACGCCATGAACAAGGAGGTATTGTTAGCCAAGTGGGGTTGGTAGTGGCTGGCGGCTCCACAGAGTGGATGGGTCCGTTATTTTAGTGAACGGTATCGGTCACAGGTAGGGTCACATATGCCAAGTCTAAACCGGCAGGCCTCGACATTAGTCAAATAGTGTCACGTACTCGTCGAACTGGGGGACGCGGTGCAATGGGCGCAGGAGACAGACGACTTATTCTGGAAGGATAACTGGTGTGGGGAGGGATCTCTCATGGAAAGGTTCCCTGCTCTTTATCAAATAGCCGTGGACAAGAACTGTCGGGTGCAGGAGAGATGGGAGGCCCAGGAGGATTCTCATGGGTGGAAAATCCAGTTCGAACGAGACATTCGGGAGGAGGAGAACGGTCAGGCGGAGATAGTCCGGGGGATCCTACGCACAATCTCCTTATCTAACGGGGCTGATAAGCTTCTTTGGAATGGAGAAGATGGCCGGGACTACACAGCCAAGCTAGGGTACGGTTGGTTCATCCGCGATACCCGAGTCAACACTCCAGTCATTCCCAAGATCCTCGACATCTGGAGACCGAAAGTCCCGCACAAAATCAAAGTATTTCTATGGTTGGTCTACCAAAGGCGAGTGCTTATAAAGTGTTACAGAGCGAAATGGGCGCCGCAGGCTTCCACGACATGTGGTATCTGCATGACTGATGACGAGACAGTGGATCACTTGTTTTGCAGTTGTCCAGCGGCGAGGTTGCTATGGACGACGTTGGGTAACTTATTAGCGCGAGATCTGTCTGTTGCATCAATGGACGAACTATGGCGGACAATCTCTTCCATGACAAACCGGAAGGATAGATCTGTTCAAGCAGAGATGATCCATGGCTTGATACTGGCAGGGCTATGGGCCATATGGGTTATACGTAACGCGGTGCTGTTTGGGGGGCATCACTACTACTTTGACAATCTCTGGGACACGTTCGCAGGGATAGCCTGTCAGTGGGGCAGAGTACTCGGAGGAGCAAAACAGATGGAGCTGGCCAGGGATGGCATACATATTATGTCTTATCTAAGCCTCCGAAGCACTGTTTTATTTTTATATTTATATGGTGTAGCTTGTAACGATTTAGGCCCAAAGTTATACAATTTTAATATAATCGAGGTAACTTTGGTCTACTAGTTTTAAAAAAAAATATCTATTTAATTCAATCACTAATATAATAAATTAAGAATCATCAATATTTTAAGCTAGTGGAATACTAAAAATATATAGACTGATCAAAAGTTTGTAGTATATCAATCCGAATTAAAGACATCTAAGAGATAATGTATCACGTCTTTTACTGTTTAATAATGTGTTAAGTCTGTGTAACTTTTTGGCTATGAAATATTGAGTTTGAATTTATTTTAATAGTTTGGGCATTCAATTTTAAAATCTGACTACATATCTTTTTTCCTGGTACTAGCATTGGCATATCTATAAATTTTTGTCGCATTCTGACTTCTTTTCAGAAGTTATGCAGTTTCAATTGGTATTCGGATTTAATTTTGTTAAATGCCCAGATGAAGTAGTTTAAATATGATTTTATTGTGAGATGTTCAATTTTGAGTTAGCTTCTGTATAAAAGTGGAATTAGATCATCCGAATTCATGTAACAAAAGTTATGGGTATTTTTCAATTATACCCTGGGGATGAGTAAAGCCTGGCAGCAACCCTGTTTGATGTTTAGCTCATCTTTTGGAATAGTTGGAGGTGTTATTGGATCTTGGAATAAACACAAAAGTTATAGATAATCGTCTTGGCTTTCCAATAAAATTTGAATTATGCAATTCTGAGCTATATTGTCGAAGTTATGACTGTTTTAGTAAAAACCTGTCCAGAATTTCTGGTTAGGGACGATTTGATCTTTTCAACCCCACTAAATGTGTGTTGTTTGGGAAAATAAAAAGGCGTTTTTGCTAGTATTGTTGGGGTTTCAGCAGAGTGAGTCTGAGAGTGAGAGGAGGAGAAGGGGAGGAGAGGAAGAGATTGAAGAGATTTTGGTGAATCCCCTGTTTTTCTTTTCTTTTCTGTTTTCTTTTTTTGCCTTGTTGGCCATTTTAGCTCTCTCTTTTCTTTGCTGCTGTTGCTTTGAATTGGGGCCTGTCGTGGTTGATTCATGAGGGTTTGGGTGAAGAGAAGCCAAGGGAAGAGAGTTTGGTGTTGGCTCACTAGGGGTAAGTGAAATCCTATGTCTTCCCTTAGTAGTTCACATTTTAGTGCTAATGTTGATGCTCCCATTATCCTTGTATAAATTGAAGTTTGCTGTGGTGAATCTATACATAAATGGCGGTTGAATGTATGTGTGTTGTTTGTTGTTATGAGGAATGTGAGTAGGCCTGGTAGCATGTCATGGTGATGGTGATGGTGGGAGCCCTTATGTGCACCCTCTTCTCTTCTTCCCAAAGTATCTTCACCTCCCCTTTGTGCCATGTAGGTGTTTGTGTATATGCTTCAAAGAAGTGTGTGTGTTGATATCTAGTATTTTGGGTGGTCAGCAAGGATGCATAAGTGTTGTTGTATGTGTTTTTCTCATTTCCTTGTTGTTGAGAGTTTTGTGTCATAGTAAGTCAGATTTTCTGTCTTGTGAAGATCCTTATAAAATTAGTATCTAGAGGCATGTTATAAAGGTTATATCTTCATGTGATTTGATCATCCATATGTCTAGATGCTATATATAAACTTGGTGTCACTTGATTACCTGTATTGAAAGTTATAGCCTGATGTTCATGGCCTGTCCAGATTCGTGTAAAAATAGACCAGTTTCTAAAATAATTTATTTCGGGCATTTCAAAATTAAATCAAGATTTGATATCTTCACGGATTATGATCCTAACATATCATAGAATGCATATGATTTATGTCAGAATTTGTGGATGGGTATTTGGTGCTGTGGAGATCAAATCATTAGGGGTATTTGCTGCAGATGAAACAATTTTGCATGATTGTTTCAATAAGTTTAATTATATGTTGTATGCAATATTAAGAGTTGGTGTCTTCATGAAGTAGGCTTATATATGTGTGTGAGGAAGCTCCGTGTTTGATTTGAGTATCATTGGTTGTGGTTTGCAGCTTTCGTTGGCAGAACTCGCGATGAATGGGTCTTTAGTGTGTGGTTCAATCTACCCCCTTTTGGGAAACGCTCGATGCATGGGATTGTGCATCGCGTATCCATGGGGCTTTATAGCAATATTTAATCTTGATTTTTACATGGCATTATTTTCGTGTTGGTAGATGCTTAGTGTGGCTAATTCTTGAATGCTAGATTCTTTGGACATGTGGTTCATGCACATTGTTGTGATATTTATGTGTATGTTTAATTGTTTAACCTTGTCTATGATATGTATATCTATGATCAGTTGTTGTCAGGATCATACATGTTTTAGTATGCAAATATTGTAGCTATCTTGCCTGCATCTGATTGATGCATCTCTATGGGAATTCATGAGAATTCATTATTGTGTTGGTGTTTGTTATCTAATAGCTATGATAATAGAATGTCGGGCCTATCTGTGATAGGTGTGTGCATGACTCGCCTTTAGGATCATGTCTTGTCATGATTGAGTGCGATGACTTAGCTTCTTTCCCCCGCATCCAAGGGATGCATCTGTGCAGGGATTCAAGAGAATTCTATATAGCAATGGTATTTACTAGAGGATAGTAGTTGATTTGTGAGGATCGTATTGCGAGCATGAAGTGCTTCCTCCCCATATCATCGTGCGTCAAAGCTACACAGCGTTGGAGCTACCCTGCGTGGTGCCACAGTGCCACCGGAAGGCCGTCAGGAAGAGGGATATCGGATGATATTGCAAGCGTGGAGCACTGTTTTCCTACATCATCATGCGTCGAAGCTACCTGGTGTTGAATCTGTCCTGCATTGTGCCACAATATCGTTAGGAATACCAGAGTATGATGTGACTACCATACGAGGTTTAGAGTACCGACCACGGGTGTAACGCCCCATATTTACCTAACCGTTTATCAGACGGTAAATGGGTTGCTATTAAATTTAATCTAATTACAAGACCAAAATTTGTAGTTTTTTTTACCAATGATAATACCAATATAATAATCAAAATATAAATAAAGGATATTAAAATAATAAAACTTATGATAATAAAACATAAATAATATCCAACGGTTTTAAATCACTAATGACTTTACAATATATCAGAGTTTTTACGGAGACAAGATACTGAAAAGAAAATACATAACAAACCACCCATGTAGGAGCCATCTAAACTAAACAAACATAAATAGTCGATCGCAACTATAATTTACTCTTGAACCGCTACCTCGAATCAATTTCTGAAAGATGCAAAAAGTCTAAACTTCATCTTAATCCTCAGAATACGCATTACCTAGTTATGAAACAACCAGCCCATATCGAATAGGGTGAGCAATTAACTCAGTGAATAAACCCACTGACAAATTACTTCATATGATAGTTATATATAAAAATAAGGTTTTATGAAAATCAAAATTTCATTTAATACATATTTTATTTTAATAAATCAATTTAAAATCATGAACTTTTAAAAAAAATATTTTAATGTACACGTGGCCCAATCCTTGGCCCACATCAAAGAAATCATGAGAGTTAAATGATAAAATCATATATATATATATATATATATATATATATTAAAAACAAGAATTTTTTTTAATAAATCAATTTAAATTCATGAGCTTAATAAAAAAATATTTTTTAATGCAATCACGTGGCCCAATCCTTTGTCCACGTCATAGAAATCATGCAGTTTAAATGATATGACTGGGTAGGGTTCTCAATCGGAAGAACTATTTCCCAAAACAGGTGTGCCAAGCCCCAAGCGACTAAATCGCTCAAAAAGCTCCCTCGAGGAGACGTCGGATCTAGAAAACGCTGATGGGTCGCCGCTGCCATCACTACGAGAACACTAGCACAGGATGCCCCGGTTGCTGCAGACTCCAAACAAAGGAATCCGCCACTGTAAGGAATGCTTTACCACACCCCTCACTGATCTTGGGACTCTTCGAGTCCTAGACCTTCCTCCTCAAAGGCGAAATACTACGGGGGGATTTATTCCAGAAAATATGTTATGATATGCTTCTTGATAAAATCTCCTATGACTAGGTTATCTACACTAGTCCTAAATTTTTTTCAAAAGTCTTGAAATGAAAATCTTTAATCCATATATTATTTCGAAAACATAAGCATCAGAAAATGTATTATGTTAATTCTTGAAACATGAATAGCATAATTCATGCTATTTTAAATGACAAGATGAATGAATTAAATCATGCAACTTTATTCAGTAAGAAATGCAATTTGATCAATATGTAAAATATCAAAATCATGCAAAATAATCATAATATAAATGCATGGATATCACATAATATCATACAAATATAATGAACACGTGAAATTCAACGACGTAGAGAAAAACTCACATAAAATAAATCAATAGGCCTACTCACCTCGAATGGACCCTAGGTCCGGAGAATGAAGCCCGCAACAAAAATTACAACCTAGATGAATGAAATAGATTATTAATTAAGACCCCATAATTCAACCATAGACCCAAGACCTAATTACCTATCTATAATTATTAGGCATAAATTTTTATACCCAATAATCTAAATCCATCTCCATATATACTACAACCTAAGAATATGATCTAAACATATTTACCATATAACCAAACACTAAATGACAAAAATAAGAAAAGACAAAACTAGAAAAGACAAAGCAGAAAAGACAAAACAGAAAAGATAAAAATCCAGAAATTCAAAATAATAATAAAATAATGAAAATTCATAAAATAATATATAAAAATACATTTTTTTTCAATAAAAATAAACTATTAGCCAATAAAAATTGAAAATAAATAAAACTTATTAAGTATAAATATAGAATATAACTCTAGTATTATTAATAACTTATATTTTAGAAATCTAAACATATATCTAATCTTTAAAATAAATGATAAATCGAAACCCTAAGTTTATGAATACTCAAAAATTCAAAAAACCTAACAGAGATCTAACAATAATAAATAATATATCAAAACCCTAGTTTTTAAAAAACTTAGAAATCCAATAATATGAACATATATCTATCAAAACTCTAATTTTATTAAAAACTCAAAATCTTATAACATAAAAATAAATTTAATCTTTAAAATAAATAATAAATCAAAACTCTATTTTTATTAAAAGCTTAAAATTCAAACACTTAAACATGGATCTAATTAATAATAAGAAATTCAAAAGATAAAAAGAAAAGATTAAATACATCTCTCTCTCTCTCTCTCTCTCTCTCTCTCTCTGCCGAACCAAAGACACCGCCGCACACCCCTATATATATATATATATATATATATATATATATGAAAATGATTCTCTCGGCTTCTGCCGAACCAATCGAGACACCGCCGCACACGTCCCTATATATATATATATATATATATACACACACACACACACACACACTTAGATGCCTAAACCTAACGAAATTACAAAACGACCCCCGGTTTGTTTCATATTTACAAATAGGTCCCTATACAAATTACATATAGGTCCCTGGAGCATATTACAAGAAATTCACAAATTCAAAACTGGGACCCTCAAAATCAATAACAATGAAATCTCAAAAATTAATATTTTGAGCTTGAATATTTATGAGATTGCAACCATTTAATATTTTGAAGACCTTCAAAAGAAAATGGAAAAAGTTTTTAATATAAAAAAATATATATTTAAAATTGAAAATTGAAATGGATCCATAAAGATGAACTAAATGGGCTAAAACTTAAAAACACACAAAACATATTAATTTTAATTCAAATATCCTATTTATATATTTGATTCAAATATATAAATAAGAGAAAAATGTACAGGTGTTACAACGGGTGATGTCATATCGTCGGGAATGCCCAGAGTATGATGTCACTACCATATGAGGCTTAAGTACCGACCACGGATAAATCCATATCGTTGAGAATGCCCGAGTATGATGTGACTATCATACGAGGCTCAGAGTACTGACCACGGGTGATGCCGTATCGTCGGGAATGCCCAAAGTATGATGTCACTAACATATGAGGCTTGAGTACCGACCATGGGTGAATCCGTATCGTTGGGAATGCCCAGAGTATGATGTGATTACCATATGAGGCTCGAGTAGCGACCATGAGTGATGCCGTATCGTTGGGAATGCCCAGAGTATGATGCCACTATCGTACGAGGCTTGAGTACTAACCATGGATGACGTTAGGATGAGGATTACTCAGGACAGAGCTACCAGATGATGCGAGGTATTGATATGTATTATATCTAGATGCGGAGAATCTTTGTAGTGTGGTGCTAGTTTGTGTTACAACTCGTTAGTGTTAATGGATTAGTTGTTCCCCAAAAGTCCAATAGTTTTTCCCCTTCGAGGTGAGGGTGAGGGTGATGTGTGGTCACGTCTCTATGTGACACTTACATCTGTCAGTGTTCTCCCATCCATATCTTTCCTTGGAAGGAAAATGTGATAATTTGATATTATTATTCTTCAGTTTGAATTTTTGTCACTCACTGAGCTTGTAGCTCACCCCTCGTGCGTTGTTTTCCACCAGGGACAGTGGAACGTGGAGCTGGAGTATCCCTCTAGCGTAGTTCGTGCGTGAAGTATCTCAACTTTCGGTTGGCAAGTGCGGGGCTGTCAGTAATTCTATTTTTGTATATGTATTAGTAATTGTGCGTGTCGCACATGTGGTTATATTTGGACTAGACTTGGGCTCTCACATGACGGTGATTGTGTATTCGAGTCTATAATAATGTTTTGATTTACAGACTTAATTATATTTTATGCTTTCGCATTATTTTTAGTTATTTCTCGCTTTCATGTCGCCTTGATATTTATGCGTTTATTGTTTTATTTTCAGCAGGGGTCATTGTTGGCCTCTTGTGTATGAGTCATGGTATTGTAGGATTATTATGGTCCCGGGAGGGCAGTTCTGGGGCATAACATAATGCGCAACATTTTATACTCAGACTTAGTTGGAGTCATTGGAGCAAGAACATGTTCTAATGACAATACTGATAGGTGATTCTTGTTTCCAAATTCTTCTTTTGAACATTTAATAGTGAAGTAGTAATTTAAAATTAAAATATCTTCAACATAATTTTGGATGTTCTTCCTTTTTCCCTATACAGAATAAAAAAAATATTATAAGATATATAACTATATGTAATATTCAATGAAATGGTTTTAATAATGCAACTAAGAGTAACACAAGTTATCTCATTCCCTGGTTGAACAAAATCGTCTACTTTGTAACCTAATAAACTCTCAGCTACATTTCCACATAGAGTCACCCATTTACTTGTGTTGTGATTAGTTAATTTAACTTTGACAAGATAACTGTTGTTCCATTTCCAATTATGACCAAAAAATCTGAATACAGAGGATCCAATTTTGATCACATATTTTGAGTTAATTTTTATTTTACAATCACTGACCAAAGGGATGATTTGACGAAACTTGCATCAATCGTATCTTCTTTTGAATTTCCAAGAACAACAGGGGGTATTTGATGAAACTCTCCTCCAAACACGATAATTTTTCCACCAAATGGCAAGCCCCAATCTGTGATATCCTGGAGCATCCTATCAAAACATTCAAATGCCTGCCTTTTAGCCATTGATGCCTCGTCCATGATGATCAAATCAGCTTGTCACAACAATTGTGCAAGACCACTTGTTTTGAAACATTACAACACTTCATTGCATCTATGTTTATAGAAATCTTGAACTGAGAATGAGATGTCCTTCCTCGTGGTAAAATAGATGCACCTACTCTAGATGTTGCTGTAGAAATTGATAACATGCCTTTCATCCATGTGGTTGCTAATAAGGCCCTATAAAGATAAGTTTTCTTGTTCCATCAATGAAGAAGACACAAGATTTTTTTTCAACCACATAACCCACAATCGTATCATATGCTTTCTTCTGCTAATGATTAAAATTTGGGATGATGTATGTGTCCTCTTCTGATATGGGAGCATTCATCTCCTCAAGTATCTCCTTAGGAACACCCCCACCATGAGCACTGATAGTATTCAGTTTGGGAAGTTCATATTCACTAATGTTTTTTTCCATGGCTTCTAGAACATCCCAATGTCACTTAAGACCCGGTCTTGTACATCAGATGGGATAATTTGTTTGTCTTTTAGAAATTCCTCTGCCATTGCAATATAATGTTTATTCCACAGATCCCCAACATTGGCGGGTTCACAGTAAGCAAGAATGGTCGCAAAAAGATGACGCAATGCAAAAGGCATCTAAAAAAGAGATGCTTCTTCAAGAGACTGATAAGCTATCGTTATGTTCCAAGAATCCCTGTTTTTGGTTAGCTTCCATGTACGTTGCACAATGTCACTTAAGACCCGGTCTTGTACATCAGATGGGATAATTTGTTTGTCTTTTAGAAAGTCCTCTGCCATTGCAATATAATGTTTATTCCACAGATCCCCAACATTGGCGGGTTCACAGTAAGCAAGAATGGTCGCAAAAAGATGACGCAATGCAAAAGGCATCTAAAAAAGAGATGCTTCTTCAAGAGACTGAAAAGCTATCGTCATGTTCCAAGAATCCCTGTTTTTGGTTAGCTTCCATGTACGTCGCACAATGAAATCGATTTACTACATTGAGATCATCAAAAGATATCGCTCCCTTTACATGATTGAGTAATAATCTCAAATAATATCTCTCACCCTCTGATGGCCCAGCAAGAATAATCCTCCCAATGGCTCTTTTTATTTTCCTTCACTTCCAGCACCTCTTATTTGTATGCCACACATAATGTTCAGGAAATTCTCTATACAATAATTTCTTGGCCTATGGATTTGTATGATTAGCTATGAAGTATTCGGTTAACATAGTCTTGTTTACTCTATCACTTTTCTCTAGTTCTATTAGATCATCATGTTCCATAAATGTTATAAGCTGTCTATATTGAAGGTGCAATAGTAATGACATAACCGAAGGATATATCTCATTCAAAGAGAATTTATATATCCTCCACTTGCCTAACCTCTCTGTGAAAGGAAGGGTTGAGGGCATACTCAAAAAGGGAGCCCGAAACCCGCAACCAAACAGAGAGAATTAGGAGGATACGGTATTCCTTGACTGGGAAAAGAACCTCGGGAGGGCCTCATGAGGTCCCAATATAGGATATCCCGACAACCAAACAAGGAACACAGAGTACCCTAGCCCGGGTCTCAACGCTGACCCTGCAAGGCCCCTTATCCTGAGTAGGAAGGCTAGAAGAAGACATCACCCCTTAATGAATACTACACCACATCCTCAACGCTCGAAACTGGTGCCGCACGCAACTCTATGGTATACCCCCGATAACCAGAACGGAGGAGGATACGGTATCCAACCGGTACAAGGGGTATCTCTGGCACCACTGGTGGACCTACCGCTAAGGGTATCTACGGGATCGCCACGCGGGCCGCCCGCAGCTCCTGGATCTTTCGCGCCTGCTCAGCCAACGCTCCAGTCTATGCCTCCAGTGCTCTAGTCTGAGTGTCCAGAAGATCCGCCATCTCAGCGTTAGCTCGCGCCCACGCTGGAGGCATCCCGCGCAAGTCCTGGCCCAACAGCCGAGAATTCTCAAGTAGACTCCTCGCCTCCGATAGGTTCGTAAACCTCCGAAGCCCAAGGGTGACCACGTCCACGCGCCCGTCTCCGAGGAGGCATATCAGCAACTAAGGAACCAGCACTAGGATCAGAATACTCGTCTCGAAATCCTAGGACTCATCTCAAAGAAAACAATTGGCTCTGACAGGACATGGCTCTGATACCAACTTTTGTCACGCCCCAGGGCGGCCGTCCCCGAGACGTGGCAAATATATAAATGATATCAGTAATCCATACACGAGGTCAAATAAATACTCTACAATAGAAAAGGCAATACACAAATAACTGACATCAAATATATACAAAAAGCGGAAGCTCAAATGACTAAGTCTGTAATTCAAAGACATATTACAGACTAGAGTACACAATCATCTGTCCTGTGAGAGCCAATATATACAATAACTGACATCAACAGTCTACATACCGTGCGCAAGCACAAGTATAATACATACAATAAAAGTGGAATGCTGATAGCCTCTGACTCGCAAGACATCCAACGCGAACGCGGGTCTCCTACTCGGATGGCGCCAGGGGAGCTCTTCTCTTGGATCCGACTCAGCGTCAACTGGGGAAAAACATAAGCGAGGGGTGAGCTACAAGCTCAGTGAGTGGTCAGAAACCAAACACCAACACCAACATTCGATCCTAAGGCAATCACCTATCAAGGAAACCATGGGTAGAAACCCAACGGTTAACAAGGTCACACGGCGGTGCAACCATACCTCGTCCTCGCCCTAGCCCCCACAGGGGTGAGCCTAGGGACTTGAAGGACAAAACTTTCTGTTCTACACCGTTCGTCATCCGATAGCGCTCTCCCGGGTAGCCTCTACCTGGAGCCGGCCACGGTCAGTACACTGTCGACAGCGTCGATGGTACCTACAGGTGGGGGTCCACCCAGGGCGGCTCGTACCTAGGAAGCATCCACACGGATCCGGCGAAGGGGAGAACAATTCATGCTCGCAATATCGTCCGGTGGTCCACCCTCGCGTAGCCTCACCTGGTACACTCCCATGATCAGTACATCCGCCGAATGCATCGGGAGTACTTACAAGTGGGAGTCCTCAGTCAGGGCAGCTTCAACATCTGGGCCACGACATACGACGATATTGGGAGGAACCACTACTTGTTCGCAGCGCGAACCCCATGGGAAAACCTACTACACAAGCTGGTGGGTCGAGTATCAACTCGAGCCCACCCCACTCACGCCAATACCCTCACCCTCACCCCGATGGGTGACATAGGATCTTAGGAGCAATACCCTCACCCTCACTCCGACGGGTGACATAGGATCTTGGGAGCAATACCCTCACCCTCACTCCGACGGGTGACATAGGATCTTGGGAAATTACACGAACTGGCAGATCGAATCAACGCCGACCCACCACACCCTCACCCTCACCCCCTCCTCGGGGTGACATAGGCTCTTGGGGAAGAGGTCGATTGTTCTACTCCACTCGTCTTCCGGTAGTCTCTCCCGGTGTGGCCTCTACTACCTCGTGCACAGGGTTCAGGCCTCTACCGGACTAGTCTCCCAAGACCGCTACCTCAGCTGTATGGGCACATCAACACGCGTCATGAGTAGTATCTGGGAGATCTCCACCGGACTTTACTACGCCGGGCAGTCTCTACTCGGAGCCGACGAAGGAAAGAACACTCGACACTCGCGAATACGATCCCTATGGATCCGTCATCATCGGTTATCAAACACCGATAAGCGCAATGAATTCTCATGAATTCCCTCCAGGGCGCATAACTCAGATGCGGGGAAGACATTTTATTCTAAGTGTCAAAGCATGGTATGACCCCATAGGAGGTTATACACTTGTCTAATCTCATTAGACAAGGCTTATGGCCAAATAGGCATATACAGAATATGCAATTAATTACCCAGGGATAACTTACTTATACATGCATACGAGGGCAAAATAAACATACTATCACAAAGGTATGACTTAAGCAGGCGTTGGATATCACCAACTCAAAGGGGAGGGTTAAGCGCGATCCGCGCGACAGTAGGTGTATGCTAATAATTCCAAGCCAACCCGAGTCAAGTAGGAACTACATCTACTCACTTGGTTAGCGAAAGGAGGGAGGGCGAGAGAGAGGGAATGCCTCATCCTCTCTCGAAGCTGGTCATAGTTTTGCCCCAACAAGATGGGTGCAACAACTATACCACACCCTCGAGTACTAAATCGGGATTATTGCGCATACACCCCGTTATTAACCCAAGTTAGACATGCTGGATATGTTCAATTAATAATACAGGTAGTAATTCAACAAAATAACCTAAGTCATGCCATATTCTATACAATACATAGGCAAGTATAAGGTAGAATAGGGGTTCTACACAATATACGAGCTATACAACCTAGCATGCATGATATCTAACATATTTAGGGTGCAATTAAGGCCTCGTGGAAGCGCGAAGCACGACTACGTGCATCGAGCGCTCCCGGAAGGGTTGGAATCAACCACTCACCTAACAAGCGCACGGCTCGCGAAACGCAAGAGAGCGACGAGTTGAATCCGAAGCCTGAAATCAATCCGCCAAGGATCATCCCATGGTTGCATTTGGCTATAACAAGCTGCTCGACACCACGAAGCACTCCGAACGCGTCTGAGCCCCGCAAGCACGCCCTCGAGTACCCCGTGCACGCTGCCCATGCACCCCGCACGCATCAAACAACGTCAAGCACGTCCTCGAGCACCTCGTGCATGCTTCCCACGCACTCCGCACGCATCGGGCAAGGCCAAGCACGCCCTTGAGCACATCGTGCACGCTGCCCGCACACTCCGCACGCATCGGACAAGGCCAAGCACGCCCTCGAGCACCTCGTGCACGCTGCCCGCATACTCCGCACGCATCGAACAACGTCAAGCACACCCTCGAGCACCTCATGCACGCTTCCCGCGCACTCCGCACGCATGCGAGCACCTCATGCACGCTTCCCGCGCACTCCGCATGCATGCGAGCACCTCATGCACGCTTCCCGCGCACTCCGCACGCATGCAAGCACGCCGAGCGCGCACCCGCAGCCCCCGCATACCTCTTATGTGATCTCGAGTGTACCAATGCGTCAATCCCACGCCCCTTTAGTACACAAACACAAGTTTAGGTGATGCATGAGGACTCCCATTGGTAAGAGGAGAAGAATATGTATATATGGTTCATTCACACATACTCACAAACAAGTGGTGTGCACACATACACAACACATAACACCCATGCAAGCCCTCCCCAAGCACCCCCACATGCATTTAAAACCAACTTTAGGAGGAGAGAAAACTCACCAAAAGAGGGGAAAGGAAGGGGGAGGTGTGGGGGCTCGCAAGCACGCCCGCAACCACCTCGACCGCCACCACCGCCTCAACGTGGGAGCACTTCCACATGCTGAAAACAGGGGGGAAAATGGGAGATCATGAGAGGGTAGGGGATGGAGAAGGGAAGGAACAACAACTCCTCTCACATGCACACATACTAACCTTGATTACTTCTACTTCTTGCTCCACCAACAACCAAGCACTCCTTCTTCTTCTCCCTCACTTAGACATAAACACAAACACTTGGTGGGCTGGGTGAAAAAGAGAGGGGAACCCGTTAGGGAGGCTGAAAGAGAGGAGATGGGGAGGAGAGAAAGAATCAACAACCACAACAACAACTCACCTTTCACATCCACTCCTTTAAGTGGTCCATCTTGATCTTCTTCTCCACCACCATCACCTCCTCCACTCACACACACAAGGGCTGGACCAGATCTAAAAGAGGGGAAAAATTCATGTCCAGGTCGTGACATTTGGTGCCTTAAACAGGCAAGGGCGGAGTGAAAGACCAAGTCGTCCTCGGACTTAAAACTCTGCGCAGCCTTCACTTAAATGGCCATAACTTCCTCAATACAGCTCCAAATTGTACGATTCCAGTGGCATTGAAAGATAAGACGAGTATCTACAACTTTCATGTTTACACCTAGATCAAATAACCCCTCCAGCTATTTCGAAATCTAGGTTAAACATCTTACAGGGCTGCTGCCTGGATTTCTCAACTTCGGGGTATACATGGAAAAATACCCATATCTTTTAATATACAAATCCAGTTGATCCAATTCCACTTCTATATGGAAGCTATCTCCAAACTTAACATCTCGTAATAATATCGGATTTTTACCTCATCATCTTGGATTTTAACAAAATCAAATCCGAATACCAATCCGAAACTGCATAATTCCAAAAACGTTATCGGAATTAAACGAAAATTTTATGGGCAGTACTAAACAATACCAGGACCCATAATATGCAGTTATATCTTCAATCAGAGTCCTCAAACCCCACCAGGTGGCTAAAAAAAAACAAAAATTTTAGCGACTCCGATAGAAATTAGGACTCTAAATGACACAGGTCTAACATGCACGCCTTGGCGGGCTTGGTTGGATCGTCTCTCGGAAGGTGGTGGGGGTGTTGTTCTTGGTTTAGGCACCCGACAGTGGCTCAAGAGGATTCCAGGGTGTGTGTGATCACCACCTGCTTTTTTGAAAAGCAGAAAAACTTGGGTCGAATTTGATCACCTACGTGGGGAGTTTGTGGGGTCTCCGCTCTGAAATACGGATATACCATATGCAGAGGTCAAAAACTGGTAATCCTATTATGCTTCTGGGCTGACTAAAGGAGTCTTGGTTCGAGTGGGGGTGTAGGTGGGGGGCGACTAGTGGGTATTAGCCGTCGGAAAAGGGGCGGCTACTTAGGGTTAGCCGTCCGGGGCCTGGATCAACTTGGGCAGAACTTGGGTAGGAAATGAGTTTAGTTTTGACAAAGGTTAAACTGGTTTAACTTAGGTTTTGGAGAGTGGATTGGGAGGATAGATTTGTGTAGGGAGATGAGTTTCTCTCACAAATGGAACTCTCTCTCTCTCTCAAAGGATTTCAAGTAGTGGAATGGATTTCGGAATGAAAGGTTGTGGGTTGTGAATGTGAATGATCTCAAGTGAGAATGTGTTAGAAATGCCTTGGACCCCCTCTATTTATAGTAAAAGAGAGGCAGGGGAGTGTCCAGTGGGTAATAGAATGGTTTGGGTAGTAGGGTGATTGATTCGACTCCCCATTAAAACTCTATTCTTCTGTCAGAGATCGGTGAAGAGCGGCTAGTTGATACTAGCCGCCCAGGATGGGGCGGCTACTTTCGGGTAACCGCCCCCATCATGACCTACCAAACATCCCATCTCTGACAAGCGGTGGTTTGGGTTAGTCACTAGGAGTGAACCAGCAGAGATGGAATGGCCAAGGCCACAACCCACCGCAATGATCAGCATTTAATGATGTTTTATGTCCCATCAAGAGAAGCGGCTTGGGGTCGGTAAGGGGGGCGGCTAGTTGGTGGCTAGTTGAAACTAGCCGCCCAAGATGGGGCGGCTACTCCCAAGTAGCCGCACCTATCCAGGGTTCTGAAACTTCTAAGTGTTTGGGCCAGGGTTTCTCGGTTTTGGTTTCTTCTAAGATTGTTTTCTATTTGATGCCAAAAGGTGGTTGTTTTCCAATATTACTAAAAGTAAATTTTTTTTCTTTGGATGGTCAAAATCAAAGTATCTACACCTACGACGCATGTCTCTTGGTCCACCGATGAAACTGGCTGGCAGCACCACTCTTCTTCCAAACTTGGATGCACAATTCCCACCACTACCAACACTGTCTGCAATACCTTGATAAAGATATGCTCGTATCCTTTTTTGTTCCCCTCTACAATATTCCAATTGAGCTGCTTCAATTTTCGCATACATATCAACCATATATTGTTGTAGTAGACGATTACTATATAATAATACTGATTTGTCATCTGCTCTTATTTGCATTTTGTATGAATAATACTCACAATATGTGACATATTCTCTCCTCTTCTTCATATTAATTATTCTTAAAGAATGAAAAAGGATATCATTATAAGATCAACATACTTGATATTTCTTTTTGCATTAAATCTTCAATAGATTCCATGACTGATATTTCTTGTATAGTTGCACTCTGATCCCTTGATAGAAAATTATCTTTGTCAATCTTGGGTATGCCTTCGCACCATCCAGTCTCACCATATGGGAACAATAGTGGATATTGCAATAGATCATAACATCCAAAATGAATTGAAATCTATAATTTTGCCCTAAATGACTATGAACCATGATGGAACGCTGTTTATTTGTGTTTTCATCATCATTTTCAATCCATATTGCAGCTACTTGTGAGGCCATGGGAAGATTATAGACTCTTTGATCTAGATGAGGATCGCATTTGATAGCAATACTGCATCTCTCATCGACATCTACATCTCTTAGACTAAGAAAGAAAATTGCATATGCGTTGATCATGCGAACATCCATCAAAATCTTCATTGTTGCTCATTAAAGTTGTCAAACAATGAAGTTCGATTCTCCACTTCATGCTCAGTGTCATAAAAGTACAATTGAATATATGAAGGCCTCTCATTTAGTGGTATTGCCAAATCATTTATGTAATGGTAAATTTGACCTTGCACTCTAAAAGTATATATACCCTTCGTCATTTGTGGAAGTGGTTTGTCGTAATTTACCCCCAAAGAAGTAAAAGCAAACATATTATTATATGCCCTAATATATTTCATAAAATCAATGCAATCTTCATCAGATGATGTGTAGAGACGAAATAATGGATATGGAATAACCGTCTTTGCAAGTATGATTTGACCACCAGAACAACACAACACCTTTGACTCATGGGCAAATTTCTTTGCTCTACAAAAAATGCAATCCAATTGAATTGACAATCTAGCTGCCTCCTTTGGAACCCCTATTTCCAGGCCAGAGGAATAACCTAAAAAAAGACATCAAAACAGTTAAATATAATACCCTATCTATTTCGCTCCAAATGTATGATAGCCAAAACATACTACATTACCTTTATTTCTCAATTCTTTCTTTCTAGCTTGCATTTGTGCCTTTTTTCATTAGCTTGTCTTGTATACCATGTATTCCATGATTCACGTCCTCTTTTGACACTATTTTCTAGATGAAAAATAAAAATATATCAATTTGTTTTGCCTTTCATCGTGAGTGAGACCAATCACACTCTTAAATGGAAGAAAGAAAACAAATATAATAGACCCTAACAAACCTCCACCATTGACACTTTCAAGATTTTTCGTCGATTGCGTGTCCATTTAATAGTTGACCAGCTTAAGGATGCAATACCTATGATAGAATTTCCTTATTCACCTAACTCAATCATCAGTCTATTATCTATTCCTTTAGGGAGTTACTAAGCATGACTTATATTAAATTTCCTTCATTAGGGTTTTTCTTTTATACAATTCACATATAAACCACATTAAGCATCTATTCTAAAAAAATTAGGATAGAAATAAATGTTAGAAAATTATTTAAAAGAATAGCTAAGACTTTCACACCATTAAATCTTCTAGGCCCTTCAAAAAAAAAAAATTATACACATCTAACATCTACATAGAATGATATATGTTTGTTATCAATAGATGCAACTTTGAATTGCTTGCTGTGATTTTGTCAATTCAAGTTCATTAAAATCTTAAAGATTTGAATGATGAAAATAAAAGTTTATTTATACACAAAAAAAAAGATCAGTAAATAAATGAAATAAATACCCGATTCTTCGCATAGGATTGAGAGAGCGATGAAGAAGTTATTCAAGAGAAGGAGGGAAGTTATAGGAGGGAATAAAATAAATATTCGTAAATAACACAAGCCAAATGTTATCTTGTGGATGCTTCAGATGTTTACCCGCTGCCAACATATCCTCGAGAGTATGGAAGTTAGTTGGCATCCCACGAGCCAAACGCAAGCACATGCTTTACTTGAACTCATACTAATCACCTTTGCCCCTTTCACCACACCTACACAGTTTAAGACCTGGCCCATCGAGTAGGTAGGGATATCACCCATGACAGTAGATTGGGGCAATTTTTAATTGTCATTCTTTTATTTTAATTTTACTCATATTGATTAATACCTGTAGAATTGCCTTAGTCCTGGTACATGTCCCAAAGAAGCTGGCTCTAGCATTGTTGATGCTTTCAAAAAAAGAAAAAAAAAGAAAGGGAGGTGAGAAATAGAAATGACCTCAATAAAGAAAGTTTGCTAAATCCAAAACCAAGGATAAAATGGATATGCAATGCGGGTCCACATCCTTCACATAAAAAAACAAAAAAGAGGCAGTAAAGAAGAAAGCTAGAGGGACCGAGTTGTAGATGCCCCAATTTTGACCGTCCATAAAGACAAAAATATTTCAAGCAATATTTAGGAATGCCCACATTTGGAAACCCTAAAGAAAGCTTAAGTTAGAAAAGAAACCAGAAAGCCCTGATTTCTAACACTTAGGAGCTTTTGACTAGAAAACGGCTAAACCTAACTAGCCGCCCCATTTTGGGCAGCTAGTTTCAAGTAGCCGTCCCATCCACCAACGCCCCAAGATGGGACATAAAATAGCAATAAGTGCTGATCATTGCGTCAGATTGTGCCCTTTGCCGCCCCATCTTCGCCAACTCATTTCAAGTAGCTGATCCAAGCCACCGCTTGTTAAAGATGGGACGTTTGTCAGGTCATCATTGGGGCGGCTAACCCTAACTAGCCGCCCATTCTGGGCGGCTAAATTGAACTAGTCGCCCCCGTCCTGAAGAAATATCAGATGAACAAAGATCTACCAAGGGTCAAATCAAGCACCCTAATACCCAATCTGATCAATTATCCGTTGGATATTGCCCTACCCCTTTTTTACTATAAATAGGGGGCCTCCACCAAATCAAATAATCCACAATCACATTTCTCAATCCACATTTCTTAATCACTCCCTTAGCCCCCTTTAATTCCCAAAGTCCCTTGAGAGAGGGAGAGATTTCATTCCCACCAAAGTTCTACCCAATTCCACTCTCCTAAAGCCCTCTTCAAAACCCAGGTTAGATTAGATTTAGCCTTTGCCCAAATCCCAAACACGCAAAAGCCAAAACCCTACCCAAGCTCTGCTCAAATTGAGTTAGGTCTCAGGTGGTTACACTAAACTAGCCGCCCCATTCTAGCCGGCTAACCCTAACTAGCCGCCCCTTTCTAGAATCCCAACTCACTTTCTTACCCAGGTTCTGCCCAAATTGAGCCAAATCCTAGGCAACTAATATTCATTAGTTGACCTCCCTATATATCTATTCCTCCCTTGTCAATCTCCCAAGCAGACCTCCCTATATATCTATTCCTCCCTTGTCAATCTCCCAAGCAGAAAGAAGATTACTTCATTTTCACCTCTAAGTACGGTATATCCGTGTCTTAGAGTGGAGAATCAACAACTCCCCACCAAACGGAAGGCGATCAAAGGCATACCAACTTTTTTTTGCTTTTTTTGAGAAAGCAGGTGGCGATCACACACACCCCCAGAATCCCTTTGAGCCGCTGTCGGGCTGCTCAAACCAGAACCCCAACCATCCGCCCTTCCCGAGAGACGTTCTGACTCGGTCACCGCATGGCGACCCAAACACTACAAGAAATCTAGGCATTAGCTGCGAAATGTTTCGTAGCAAAAACCTTCATTTTCATAGCAAATACCCTTTCTCGACGAAATGTGTTCGTTGCAATTATCATTGCAAAAGCCTCGTATGGGAAAACATTTTGCTACGAAAATTTTTTTTCGTAGCAAAAGGTATGCTTTTGCTACGAATTATTTATCGTAGAAAAATATATTTGCTACAAAATTATTTCGTAGCAAAAGCTGCCTTTTTGCTACGAAATGTGTTGCGTAGCAATATATTGCATTTTGCTACGAAATTGATTCCGTTGCGAAAGGATTCTTTTAGCTACGAAATATTTTTCGTAGCATAAAGTTACCTTTAGCTGCGAAACAATGTTCATTGCAAAATGTTTCTTTTGGCTGTGAAAATATTATATAGTAGCGAAAGAGGCCTTTCGCTACGAAAATATTTCGCAGCTAAATGTTATAAATTGAATTAAAAAAAAACAAAACCTTTCCCTGCGAAATATTTCGCAGCGAAAGGTCACATTTTCCAAAAACATTTTTATTTTTTTAGCTAAAGTATATAAACTGAATTAAATAAATATCTAATTATGATAATAATAATAAACCATCCAAGTTTTTAATTAAACCTAATTGTATACATTACAAATTGTTATAATATAATTCAAAAGAAAATAGAACTAAAGGAGACAACTCATGGATGAAGATTTATCATCTACTCCCTGGAAGTGAAGATTCATGATACCGAATTAAGAAACCATAAAAAATTAGATGAACAAGTATAAGCGGATATGAAAAGAGAAACAAACACAGTTGCAATACATGACTTGTAAAGTGTTCACAATGAATGCAATTTTAGATACACAGACTACATTGTTAATCAGATAGGATATGGTGTTGTATGAATCAACAACAAACAGCGATTTAACTATAGAGTATAATTCAAACATTTTCTATGCAATAGAGGGTTGGTTTTGAAGATATTTTTATAAACAATTGTGAAACAAATTTGGAAAATACAAATGTCAGGAGTTTATTTACACATGTGCGTGTCGGATCCTCCATATCAGCGAGAGAGAGAGTGATTCTTTAAAATTCTCAAGCTGAAGCCGAGCATCCAACTCCCTATTTAAACGAGGCAAAAGCTAGGTCCAGATTTCTTTATTAGTTTAGATGAGGTTCCCCACGATATACTTTTTTAAGATTTGTGAAGTAGAAGATTGTGATACGACATGAAGCAAGGTTTTTTAAGATTTGGGTTTGACTTTACATAAATTTGTGTTATATATTGTTTGTGCTTCCTCCAAATAGATATACATTATGTCCCCGTTTGGATAGCGGAATTGAGTTATTCTGGATAGATAACTATGCCAGTATAGATAACAAATCTACAAGAATAAAAGATTTTATGTTTGGTTGTATTTTTTTTATTCTCATTGGAAAACGCAAGAATAAAGGTTGAGTTGTTTGTTTGATAAATAATAAAATATAAATAAAGTGTAAAAAAATTGATTTGACATTTGATGTATAAGAGGTGTTGATAGGTGATTTGATGTGATGATGTGTAAAAAGTTGATTTGACATGTGGGCCCATGGGAATAGATAAGGTGAGTATAGCTTATCCTAGGGGTTGCTTAGAATTGTTATACTCTCTTATACTCGTTTAAACTGGCTTAGTAATACCAAGTTATACTCTGCAAACAAACAACCATTTTCCTTATCTATTCTTATACCACCCTTATACTACCATTATTCCCGTCTATTCCGCTTCCCAAACGGTGCCTATATGTATAATGATAACTAATATATTTAATGTGACATTGAGCTCATTAAAGACAAGAATAAACGAATTGTATGTAATGTTAAAATGATTATACTCAACTTTGATATCAACAAACCTCAATGAATTACAAAATGCATGTCCTCTGGAAAGAAGTTCATCAAGCACATGCATGATCCAAATTAAAATGTCCTTTTGAATATTTAATTACAAACATAATTAATATACCAAATCATCTAATTTGACGATGGACTATACTGATGAAAATAAAGTATATATCAATATCAAATATACTAATTTTTATCCATTCTTTCCTCTTATACATACCTAAATAAAGAAAAATATATATGAAAAATGACCACGTTCTTTATTTAGTATAATAAATAATGTTTTAATTTTATTGTTTATGTTTGGAACCAAATTATAGTAAGAATTTATCGTCAAAAGGATCTTAGTCTAATAGTGATACAATGTTTTTTGATTTCATAACAAATTAAATCTTTTGAAAATCCTTAAATATTTTGCAACGAAATTCAAATTCGCAGTAAATGCCAATTTTTCGCAGCTAAAACGTCTACTATTCTGCTACGAAAATGTATTTCGTAGCTAAAAGTTGTATATTTTGCTATGAAATATAATTTCGTAGCTAAAAGTTACATATTTTGCTATGAAATAGTATTTTGTAGCCAAAAGAAATAAATTACTACAAAATGTTATTTCGTAGCTAAAAAGTCAAACTTTTTGCTGCGAAATGCTATACCATTTGCAACGAAATTAATTTTCGTAGAGAAAGTTAAAACTATTACCTACGAATGGAATTTTCGCAGGTAAAAGTCACTTTTAGCTACGAAAATTAATTTCGCAGCTAAAAGTTTGTAGCTAATGATCGAATTTGTTGTAGTGAGAAGAACCTCCACTCCTGCGAAAAACCCCCCGAAATCCACTTCCGACAACCTGGCAATCACGGTGAGACCTCCCTCGTAAAAAAATGACAAAAGGTATTTCTCTTTCTGCTCCTATCTAAAGCTTGACAATAATCCCATAGATATATTTCTCCCCCTAGGAAACCACAATTTCCTTGCCCAGCCTCTCTTACTACACTAAAAACCTACACCCTACCTAGTCCAAACCACCTCTTTCTTTCATTATGGAGAATTTCGGTCTCGAAAACCTCCCAGGAAAAGAAACCCAAGAAAGGCAAGCACCTAGCCTCTTGGGAGAAAGGATGGCTGTACTAGGGTATCAGTCTATGGAGGAAATGTTACATGCCCTAACAAGTTTCCCTCAGACCAAGTCTTCCGAAAGAGAAACCCTGCATACCCCATCAAAGGTAACCAGTGTCTTCTCGACCATCCCAATGCTAAGTTCTGGCTCTACCTTTTCCTTCTCCCCACCTTCCCCCATCAGCCCACTTATACCCATAAACCCAAGGCTCCCAATCCCTTCCACCCCAAGCCCTTACCAAAACACCTACAACTCGGGACCCTTCAACTACCCACCCCAGGCCGAAACGTTGGATGAGACCGTTCGGAGAATCATCTCCGAGACTGGCCCCTTTGCTCCCAAACACATTCTCTACACAACCTACGTCAAATCCAATCAATCACTCTACCGAAGGGATTCAAAATCCCAAAATTCCATCAGTATAATGGTCGTGGAGACCCAGACGTCCACCTAACGGCTTTTTATCTAGATGCCCGACCATTCCTAGATAATCAGCCCCTGCTAGTCTTCCTTTTCCAAAAATCACTGTTAGGGGAAGCTCTGCAGTGGTTCTCCACACTCCCAATACATCATCTATCGAACTTCTTGGCTGTAAGTGAGAAGTTCTTAGGCCTCTACGATTACCAGAGGATCTGAACCCCCTCCATCTCCAACCTAACTGTAGAGAAAATGAGGCCTAGGGAGGAATTTGAGTAGTACGTGTCCCGGTTGAGAACCTTACTCCACCAAACTGGCCTACAGCTAACTGAATGTCAAGAAATTGACATGATATTGCAGAACCTAAGTCCAGATCTCCGCACGAGTCTTTCGTACGGAGACTGTACCATGTACCAGCTCTTAATCAACTGTCACAATAGAATCTCTAGATGCGTAGTCCCACCTTCATCCCCACCTACCAGCCATAGGATTGGACAACCGTCCTCACGTAAGACGCAACAAACCCCCACGATAGAGGGGATTACCCAAGTTTCGGCATTCTACCCAAACGGAGCGCGAAGTCCTGATTAGGGACAAGCTTCGAGATAGCATACGTCCGGTTCATCCGAATATATGCCACCTCTGTAAGCTAATCATAACTTTACCCCCTGATCAGTACCCACCCCCTATAGATACCCCAATTTTGACCGTCCAGAAAGACAAAAATACTTCAAGTAACACTTAGAATCAAACCACATTTGGACATCAAATGGAAAATGGAACTTAGGAAAAAGAAAATCGGAAACCCTAAACCCTTGGTCCAAACCCTAAAAAAAACTGCTCCCAACCCTAAACCCACCTAGAGAATCCCAAAACCCTAGAAATCCTAAAAACCCTAAGTCCCTGGTGAGGGGCGGCTAAACCTAAGTAGCCGTCCCATCCCAGGCGGCTAGTTGGCACTAGCCGGCCTCCCTGGCCAACCCTGAACTGCCTCCTTGGATGGGACATAAAGCATCATTAAATACTGATCATTGCGGCGGATTGTGGCTTTTAGCCGCCCCATCCTGGCCGGTTCAAATCAAGAAACTGACCCAAGCCACCGCTTATCAGAGATGGGACATTTGACAGGTCATGATGGGGGCGGCTACCAGGAAGTAGCCGCCCCATACTGGGTGGCTAGTTAGGACTAGCCGCCCTTCACCTGGTCCCAACAAAAGAACCAGAGAATTAATGAGGGGTCTAATCAAACACACTATTAACCAAGCCATTCTATTACCCTCAGGATATTTCCCTGCCCTTTTTTTACTATAAAAAGAGGGGGTTCAAAATATTTTTACATAATCCATCACCACCAATTCCAACCTCAATTCATACACCTTCAACCCCCACCATTCTCAAGCCCATTCCACCACTTGAAATACCTAGAGAGAGAGAGAGAGAGGGAGAGTCCCATTTGTGAAAGAAAAATCCATTCCCTACACAAAACCACCCTCTCAATCCACCCTCTAAAACCCAGGTTAAACCTAGCTTAACCTCTGCCAAAATCAAAACCATTTCCTACCCAGGTTCTGCCCAAATCCCCCCAGGCCCTGGACGGCTAACCCTAGCTAGCCGCCCCCTTTCCGACGGCTTAAACCCACTAGCCACCCCTTGCCTATACCCCCCACCTACACCCATTTGTCCCAAGACTCCTCTAGCCAAGCCCTGAAGTAGAATAGGATTACCTGTTTTTCACCTTTGTGTACGGTATATCCGTGTTTAAGAGCAGAGACCCCACAAACTCCCCACATAGGCAATCGAATCCAACCCAACCTTTTCCTACTTTAAAAAAAAGTAGGTGGCGATCACACACCCTTGAATCCTCTTGGGCCACTGTCGGGTGCCTCAACCAGGAACGATAACACCACCCTTCCGAGAGACGAACCGACCCGAGCCCACCAGGGCACGCACCGGATCCGAATCCCCGAATAACCCCCACACACGTGGATTTTTTCCACACCGAAAAATCTGTCGATCACACAGCTGCGCAATCCTTTACTGCTTTGTAAGCCGCACACAGCTGCGCAATCTTTTACTGCTTTCGTAAGCCGCACACAACTGTGCAATCCTTTACTGCTTTATTTACTTCTTTCAATTTGCATTCATCACCACTCTCAAAACCATCCTACATCATGGAATCCCACATAGAAGAGGAGATACTAGAGGAAAAGAATCACCAAGAGGGTCAGGCCACACAGTTCCTGACCCATCTAGATGAAAAGATGGCTAGTCTAGGGTATCAAACGGTAGAGGACATGTTTCATGACCTCGCTGACTACCGTCATACCAAGACCTTGAGATAGGAGAAACTTGTCGAAACCCCCAAAGCCACTCTCAAAACCCTGCCCACACCCGGCTGCTCGGTCAATCCGAGCATTTTTTCATTTGCCCCCCTTTCCCCCGCGAATCCAATGTTCCCAACTGTTTCTACCCCAGGCCCCTACTAGGCCACCTTCAACCCGGGACTAGCAGACAGCCCTCCCAGGGGAGAAACGCTGGACGAGACTATCCGGAGAATTCTCTCCTAGACTAATCCCTCCGCCCCCAAGCCCATGTCTCTATACAACCTGAGACAGATCCCATCAGTCCACCTATCAGAGGGATTCTGTTAGACCTGTGTCATTTAGAGTCCTAATTTCGATCGGAGTCGCTAAAATTTTGATTTTTAGCTACCTTCTGGGGTTTAAGGACTCTGATTGAAGATATAACTGCATATTATGGGTCCTGGTACTGTTTAGTACTGCCCATAAAATTTTCGTTTAATTCCGATAACGTTTTTGGAATTATGCAGTTTTGGACTGGGCATTCGGATTTGATTTTGTAAAAATCCATGATGATGAGATAAAAATCTGATATTATTACGAGATGTCCAGTTTTGATATAGCTTCCATATAGAAGTGGAATTGGATCAACTGGATTCGTATATTAAAAGTTATGGGTATTTTTCCATGTATACCCCGAAGTTGAGAAATCCAGGCTGCAGCCCTGTAAGATGTTTAGCCTAGATTTCGGAATAGCTCGAGGGGTTATTTGATCTAGGTGTAAACATGAAAGTTGTAGATAATCGTCTTATCTTTCCAATGCCACTGGAATCGTGCAATTCTGAGCTGTATTGAGGAAGTTATGGTCGTTTAAGTGAAGGCTGTGCAGAGATTTTAGTCCGAGGACAGCTCGGTCTTTCACTTCTCTTTTACCTATTTAAGAGCCCCTTGTGCACGACTTTAGCTGAGTTTTTCCCCTCTTTTTCACTCTGGTCCAGCCCTTGTTTTGTGTGTGGTGGTGTGTATTTGGTGGAGGAAATGAAGATGATGGAGAAGAAGATCAAAAGAAGGTATGTTAGAGGTGGTGGTGTTGTTGTTGTTGTTCCATTCTCTCTTCCCCCATCTTTTGCCCCTTCCTTCCCCTCTCTAACCAATAGCACCCTAGGTGTTTGTTGAAATGCCCAAGTGAAGAAGATGATGCAAGGGAAGCATAGAAGAGGTGGGAGTAGCAGCGGTGGTGATCGGGGTGGCCGAGGGTGCGCTTGTGATTTTCAAAAAGACTTAAATAACTTAAATGACATTTTTGTTTTTCATAAGGACTTAAATGATTGTATAATTGATTGATTCTTAGAAGAAAGTTGTTGTTTTGAAGGGTTTGACACATCTATGTCGACATTTGCTCAGACAGATCGACGGGTCTCTGTCGTCCTAGTGAAACACAGTTCGACTGGGCCTCTGTCGACACTTATTCAGACAGTTCGACGGGCTTCTGTCGTCCCAGTGAAGAACACTTCGACTAGACGCTGTCGAACTGGGTAGTGGGAAAGGGAGACGAAAAAATAAAATAAATAATGGCATTTTCATAATTTTGGGTAGTGGGAAATAGTAACTCGGGTAGTGGGAATAGCTTTGCCCTTCCGGAAATGCCTATCGCTTGGTAGACGTCAAAGGAGTCGAGGTGCCAGGTTCGTGGAATGCATTTTATCTGACGAAATTCCATGCATAAAAAGCTTTCAATACTTGAGAACTATTATTCTTTCTTCATGCAATTTCCAGCGTTTAGTACCTAATGATAGAATTATAAGACTCTCAAAGATAAACTTGTATTTATTTGAACTCATATCCACCAATCAAGCCATCTCCTTCACACACGTATGACTTAAAGAATTCATTTACCTGATAGAAGAGAAATTGCCTACCTTGTAGACTGGGACAATTTTAAAACCCCAAAGCAAACCTCCCTTATTTCCGCCCCTACTCATATTAACCCAAGGTCAAAATAAGGAGTTGTTTGGACCTAACATATGTCCCAAAACTGGCTCTGACACTATACAAACACTTTCACACGTACTTAACATTTTTCTTCACTCACGCACTTGGAATCCCTCCCTTGCGTACTAAAGCCTGGTTTTCCCGCACTTTACTTTCTCGCATTATCTTTCCATTTACCTTGAGATGGATTGTAGCCCTTGACGATTCAAGCAAGAAGGGCTCGAAAGTCAATGCAGGGGCACAATCTGGACGGATTTAACGCTTGATCCATAGAAAGGATGTTTTTATAGGTTTTAAGGTTAAATAAACAGTCACAAAGGCTTTCAGCAGCAGCAGACAAGAGGCAAGATCAGAAGAGTTGTCCCAGGCAAGGGGCGGCTAAACCCGAAGATAGCACAAGCCGCCCCTGCTCCCTTCTTTTTCAGGTAAAAACCCAGGCAAGGGGTGGCTAAGTGCAAGTAGCCTCCCCTCACTGGGCGGCTAAACACAAGTACCCGCCTCTCACCTGCTGCCCCATCTGCCCTGTTAGTCCCAGCCTCAATCAACTCTTCAACTCTTCAAAATCTATCAAAATATTCTTTTCCCAAACATGCATACACACATTT
This sequence comes from Acorus calamus, assembly GCA_030737845.1. NCBI lineage: Eukaryota > Viridiplantae > Streptophyta > Magnoliopsida > Acorales > Acoraceae > Acorus > Acorus calamus. The sequence goes on from CM060861.1 coordinate 16,242,803, forward strand.
CAGACACATTCATACACAAAACCTGTATAGATACCATGCTAGAATGATTATATATATTAGAATCCTACATCCATCCATAAATTAAAACTTATAAACACCAAGTTCATTCGTCCACGCGATATGTATTTTTCAAAATAATAGAAACCCTTTGAAAAAAACCAAAACATCCATACTAGCTATACCAAACCATGCATAGAAACCATAAAATTGTCCCACTAAGACAATAAACATAAATTGTTTTCTAAAAACCTAAGAGAGTGCATAAAAGAGAGTCTTTATAAAAGAGTGAGGAAGAGATAGGTCCACCGAGAGCCCCAAATGAGGAGAGCGAGATGTGCTGTACGGGGGAGAAGAAGGGGTTCACGTTCGGTGAGGCTCGATGAATGTGGAAGATGTGTTTTCGAGATCGTTCCCTCTCTATGTTTCATTGTTTTGTGTTCTGTGTTTGTCTCTCTCTCTCTATCTCTCGCAAAACTCGCTTCCTATAAAGACCGTCCGTTCTAATCCTTCTTTTGTTAGGGTTTCTTGTGTTCTCTTGCTGATCTCTCTTTGCCATTCTTTCATTTGAGGTGATTTTGAGTTCGCACGGGCCTCTTCTGATCGATGAATGGACGGAAGGTTTCATCTTATTCATCTCATGATAACTTGTGGATGTTGTATTGGAGTCTAAACTTGGTAAGAAGTCTTGTAGTAGTAATATGCAATACGAAGCTCCCCTTGGCTATAGCATTGAAGATGTTCGCCCGCACGGTGGAATTGAGAAGTTTCGTTCAGGTGCGTACTACAACTGGATGAGGAAGCCATCCTGATATCGCCTTGGATGCCTTGTTCAGTAGAGTAGGATTTCCCTTTTTCCCAATTCCCAGTTTTGCAAATAAACCAACCTCTTTCTCTCTCTGGCTAGCTGCTCTTCAGTAACCAAAAGCTGTCTCTTCCCCTGCTTCCCATCATTGTAGCCTCTTGAACCCCTAATTGGAGTCATGGCTGTTTCAATGGGTGGCACTGGCACCCAAAGTCCAACCCCTCCGATATCCCCGATCGGATTCGAAGGCTTTGAGAAACGCCTTGAGATCAGTTTCTCCAGGGCACCTCTCTTTGTGGACCCGCAAGGCAAGGGTCTTCGTGCCCTCTCCCGAGCGCAGATCGATTTGATCCTCGACCTTGCCTGTTGCACGATTGTTTCGGAGCTTTCAAACAAGGACTTTGACTCTTATGTCCTCTCTAAATCGAGCCTCTTCATTTACCCTCTCAAGTTAATTCTGAAGACCTGCGGGACCACAAAGCTTCTCCTCTCTATCCCGAAGATTATTGAGCTCGCAGCAGGCCTGTCGATGACGGTTTTTTCTGTCAAGTATTCTCGGGGGAGCTTCATCTTTCCGTCCGCACAGCCTGGCCCTCACCGCAGCTTCTGAGAGGAGGTGACTGTTCTCAACGGATTCTTTGGGAAACTTGCATCAGGTGGCCGGGCTTATGTCATGAGTGACCCTATGGTCCCAAATTGCAAGTGGCACGTCTACTTCGCTTCAAATGAGTCCATATTCCCCCCTCCCAGGATGGTGACGCTGGAGATGTGCATGACTGGTCTGAACTCCGAATCCGTGTCTGTGTTCTTCAAGAAGGATGATGGTCGCAATGCGAAGCAGATGACGAAGCTTTCTGAGATATCTGACATACAGCCCGAGATGGAGATCTGTGACTTTGAATTCGACCCGTGCGGCTACTCCATGGCCAGGCTCTCTCCACTATCCACGTCACCCTGGAGGATGGGTTCAGCTACGCGAGCTACGAGGTGATGGGTTTCAACCCTGGGATCGTCGAATACAATGCCCTCATCAAGCGTGTCCTCCGATGCTTCAAGCCCGCAGAATTCTCTGTGGCAATAATCGTCTTTGGCAGTCACAAATGGGCCGACTCCTGGGGAAGGAGCGCTGCCGTTGATGGATACACTTCCCGTAGTCACGTGGAGCAAGAGATACCCGGCGGAGGTTACATGATGTACCAGTGCTACTCTTCCTGCCCAAACTACTCTTCCTGCCCAAATGTTAATATTTTAAATGTTAATATGAGTTGTGTTGCATGGATTGTACCATTCACTGAGCATGTGGCTCAACCCTCGCGACTTTAATGATTTTAAATGCTAATATGACTCTTCCTGCCCAAACTACTCTTCTCTCCAATGTTGTTGCCAAACACATGCCGAAAATCTTCTTTTTCTTTCTCTGGCTGTGCGTCCCTGTTATGAAGAGGAAGATCTAATAAGGGTATTAAATACCCTCCATGCATGTGTGGATTAAACATGCATGGCTCTATGCATGGGCCCCATGGGATTATTAACCTTCAATTGGGCTGGACCCAATAATGGCCCACAAACCCAATGATCTCCCCCTCCAGTTCAATGAGAGAGGAACCCGGTCCGTGACTCCTCACCTGGAGTCCATACTTCCAGCTTTTCAGAGAGCTCGAACGTATCCTATTCTTCATGAGACTATACCTCTCGAAAACTTTTTGCCTCCCCCTCTTTAGTAAATAATATATACTCAAAGGTGGAGTAACTCAATGATGGTCTATACTCTCTCGATGATCTATTCATCTGAATCTCTGTAGTCGCTAACTCACTCGATGATCTCTTCATCGGAATTTCTGTCTCTGACTCTCTCAATAACTTCTTCATCCGAATCTCTGTCTCTAACTCTCTCGATGACTTCTTCATCGGAATCTCTGTCTCTGACTAATGACACTGCTTCCTGTTCTGAATTTTCATCAATGTTAGGTATTTCTGACACTTTATCAATGTCTTCATTTCTCATCTTCTCCCCATCTGTAGTTGACTGAATCAGAGAAGAAATCGGCGTCAAATCTGCAACACCACCAACTGATTTTGGAACCCCATCAAAATCTTCAATAGTCTGGTTTTCGTAGAAGACCACATCCCTATGCCGAACAATCCTCTTCGTTGCTGGATCCCATATCCTGTAGCCGAATTCATTTCCATAACCAACGAAGATACATGAGACTACTTCATCTAGCTTTTGTCTCTTCTCTTTGGGTACAAGCGCCATAGCTTTACATCCAAAGACCTTCAGATGCGAATACAAAATTTCATTACTGTACCAAACCTTCTCTGGAATCTCCTTATCCAAAGGAACTGATGGTGACTTGTTCATCAAATAGCAGGCAGTTGAAACAGCTTCACCCCAGAAGGTTTCAGGCAATCTATCATTCTTCAATATATATCTGACTTTCTCAACAATAGTGTGATTCATCTGTTTTGCGACACCATTGTGCTGTAGAGTACCGGGCTCAGTCCTTTCGTGTCGAATCCCATGATGCGAGCAATAATCTCTGAACCTCATCGAACTGTACTCTTCTCCATTAATGATCTGTAGTAACTTCAACTGTTTTCCTATCTCCTGTTCCACTGTGGCATGAAAGTGCTGAAAGTGCTCAAACACCTGATCTTTTATTCGTAACAAGTAAATTCACACTTTCCTGGATGCATCATCAACAAATGTAGCAAAATACCTATTGCCACCAAGCGATTCAACTCAAACGGACCATAAACGTTAGAGTGAATCAAGTCCAAAATTTTAGACTTCTATCGAAAGAAACTCTATGATTCTTTTCAATTAAACAATAATCACAAGAGCAAAGAGACGTACCATTGATAAAGGGAATAAGAGACTTCTTTACCAGAACTTGTAGCTCCTTCTTGCTCATGTGACCAAGCTGCATATGCAATAAATCCGGAGATGAATCTTCTTTAACTGCATTCATTCCATCCTTGCACACTTTTATCTTTGTCTTGTATGAAGTACAACACGCCTTTCCTCTAGCAACAACTAGCGAACCCTTGGTTGTAAATACCCCAATTTTGACTGTCCAGAAAGACAGAAATACTTCAAGTAACACCCGGAAATATCCCACATTTGGACATCTAATAGAGAACCAAAATTCAGGAAACCGAAAACCCCAAACCCTAGCCCTAACCTAAAACGGAAGACCTAAACCTAAACCAGAAACCCCAAACCAAAACCCTAGCCCTAACCTAAACCGGAAGACCTAAACCTAAACCAGAAAACCGGAAACCCAAAAACCCTAAGTACCTGGCAAGGGGCTGCTAGACCTAACTAGCCGCCCCATACCAGGCGGCTGGTTAGCACTAGCCGCCCCCCTGGCCGACCTTGGACCAGTCCTCTGGATGGAACATAAAGTAGTATTAAATGCTGATCATTGCGGCGGGTGATGACCTTTAGCCGCCCTATCTTGGCCGGATCGACCCAAGTAACCGACCCAAGCCACCGCCTGTTAGAGATGGGACGTTTGGCAGGTTATGATAGGGGCGGCTACTAGGAAGTAGCCGCCCCATCCTGGGTGGCTAGTTAGCACTAGCCGCCCTTCACCTGGTAAGAACTAGAGAATTAATGAGGGGTCTAATCACATACACTATTAGCCAAGCCACTCCATTACCCCCTGGACATTCCCCTGCCTCTCTTTTACTATAAATAGAGGAGGTCCCAAGCCTTTAAAGACATCATCAATCCTTACAATCATCCACAATTTCACATTCCCATTCCATACTCCCTCCCCCTAGAAATCCCAAGAGAGAGAGTGAGAGAGAGAGAGAGAGCCCCTTTTGTGAGAGAAATACCCATTCCCTACATCAAACACCCTCTCATCCCACCCTCCAAAAACCCGGGCTAAACCTAGCTTAGCCTCTGTCCAAGACCAAACCCATTTCCTACCAAAGTTATGCCCAAACCAGACCAAGCCCCGGATGGCTAAACCATACTAGCCGCCCCATATCCGACAACTGGATCCCACTAACCATCCCCTATCCACACCCCATTTGCACCCCTATGTCCCAAGACTCCTTTAGTCAAGCCCCGGAAGCAGAATATGATACTTATTTTTCACCTCTGTGTACGGTATATCCGTGTCTCAGAGCGGAGACCCCACAAACTCCCCATGTAGGCGATCAAATCCACCCCAACCTTTTCCTGCTTTTAGAAAAAGCAGGTGGCGATCACACAAACCCTGGAATCCTCTTGAGCCGCTGTCGGGCGCCTCAACCAGGAACGACACCTCACCCTTCCGAGAAGACGATTCGACTGAGCCCGCCAGGGCACGCATCCGATCCGAATCTCCGAAGAACCCCCACACACACACGCCCGCGCACCCGCGCACCGCCGGATCCTTTCCGACGCACCGACATTCGGAGAATCCGACACCGACAAATCTGGCGATCACGGTGGGACATCCCTCGTGAAAAACAACAAAAGGTAATCCTCTTCTGCCCCCTTTTACAAGCTTGACTAGAATGCTATCAATCCTCTAAGAAGGTTAGAGTTTCCCACCCCTCGAATCAGTTCCTCTTCTAATTCACATCACAGCATCATTTACTACTTTGTGAGCCGCACACCGCTGCGCAATCCTTTATTGCTTTGTAAGCCGCACACCACTGCGCAATCCTTTACTGCTTTGTAAGCCGCACACCGCTGCGTAATCCTTTACTGCTTTATAAGGCGCACACCGCTGCGCAATCCTTTACAGATTTGTAAGCCGCACACCGCTGCGCAATCCTTTACCGCTTTATTTACTGCTTTATATCTGCATTCATTCCCTTAAACCATTTCACACACATCATGGAATCCCGCATAGAGGAGGAGATACTAGAGGAAAGAATCCATCAAGAGGGTCAGGCCACGCAATTCCTGACCCATCTAGAGAAAAAGATGGCCAGTCTAGGATACCAATCCGTAGAGGACATGTTTCATGACCTCGCCGACTACCGTCAGGTCAAAACCCTGAGACAGGAGGCCCCTGTCGAAACCCCTAAGGCCATTCCCAAAACCCCGTCCACACCCAGCCACTCAGTCAATCCGAGCCTTTTTTCGTTCACCCCCCTTTCCCCTGCGAATCCAATGTTCCCAACAGTTTCCACCCAGGCCCCTACCAGGCCACCCCAAACCCGGGACCGCTAGGCAGCCCTCCCAGGGGAGAAACACTGGATGAAACCATCCGGAGAATCCTCTCCGAGACTGGTCCCTCCTCCCCCAAGCATATGTCTCGACATAACCTGAGACAAATCCCATCAGTCCATCTACCGGAAGGATTCAAAATCCCCAAATTCATCGGTATAACGGTCGTGGAGACCCAGACATCCATTTAACTGCCTTTTATCTAGATGCCCGCCCTTTTCTAGATAATCAACCTTTGCTAGTCTTCCTCTTCTAGAAATCATTGGAAGGAGAAGCACTACAATGGTTCTCCACCCTCCCTGTAGACCACTTGTCGAACTTCTCGGCTGTAAGCGAGAAGTTCTTAGGCCGCTATGGTTACCAGAGGATCAGAACCCCCTCTATTTCAGATTTAACCGTAGAGAGAATGAGGCCTAGGGAGGAATTTGAACAATACGTGTCTCGGTGGCGCACACTCGTCCTCCGAACCGGCCTGCAACTCACAGAATGCCAAGAAATTGACATGATGTTACAGAGCCTGAGTCCACAGCTTCGTACGAGCCTTTCGTACGGAGACTGCACTACGTATCAGCTTCTAATTGACCGCCACAACAGGATTTCCCGTTGTGGAACCCCAGTAGTCCAAACCCAGTCCCCACCTATCATCCATAGGGTTGGACAACCGCCTCGTAAGGCACAAACCCCCACGGTAGAGGGGATTATTACACAAGTATCGGCACTCTACCCGAACGGAGCACGAGTTCCTGATCGAGGAACGGCTCTGAGACAGTACACGTCTGGTTCATCCGGGTATGCGCCGCCTCGGCCAATCCACCAGAACTTCACTACTCGATCAGTACCCGTCCCGTGCTGACACAACAAAACCCGGTAATCCAAAGTTCCTCGGTCCAAAGCCCTGCAATTTCAAGACAAGGCCAGCCTAGGACCCCTTTCTATTCCACCTTCCTAAGAAGTCAGAACCTAAATCCTAGTCAGCCCACCCAAAATACTTATAATGAGGTCTCCCCTCCGACATCCTGTGATCAGAGACGAATGGGAAAGAGGGACTCTTACCCTCCCCTCCCAGAAACACTAACTATGATTTTTAGGGTACTAATGGACACGAATAGTATCTCCCTCCCAGTTGCTAAACCTTCACTCCCCGGGGCCAGCAGAAAACGTTACTGTCAATACCACCAACAACATGGTCATATCGTAGAACAATGCATTGTTTTTCAAGATTTTATTTAGGATTTAAATGATGACAGGCACCTTGATTGGGCCATGATCAAAAGCCACTTAAACCAGGGCAATTCTCGAGCGTCCAAGCCACTTGGCATTTTTACTGACCCATTGCCAGGTCACAACCAAGCATCCACATCTGGATCCCACATGGTAAACATGGTTAGAAGAGGGAGACAACCATCACCACAACCAAGCAGTTCAGAAGACATCACTGACGACAGTCCGTCCAGAGAATCCGAGGAGGAAGAGCAGAACGAGCCCTTCGAGCTGAACCTCGACAATCATGACCTCGCCATACTCTATGGCGAAGACGAAGATGTAGTTCTCGCCCTGCCCGCAGTCATCAACATCGAGTCCGACGAAAGCGGACTAGAAAACCCGGGAGGGGACGAAGAAGAGCCATTTGAAGAGATCCCCGAAGGAGCTAGTGAAGGACTCGAGGGAGGGGAATGTACGTTGGATGATCTGCATCTGGACGACAACGGGTCCTCCAAGAGTACCGTCACTGTCGACGGCCCCCGCCGCCCAATGACCATTTCATTCACTGACCAAGACCTCCCGGATCCCAGACTGCGAGTCTAGCCCCTACACATCCGCGGACGACTCCAAATGTTGTGGCTAAACAACATCTTCGTGGACCCAGGGTCAGGGATGAACATAATGACATGCTCCACCTACCAAAAGATACCCGGACTAGGCCGTCCTCCCGTCCAACCGGCCCACCATACTATTCAAGCTTTCAACCATACCGGAAAGACTCTCCGCGGCCGGAACATTCGAGCTATCCGTCGGCCCTCTTATATGTGAAATAGCCTCTTCATGGCTGACATCGACACAAGGTACCCAATGATGCTAGGGCAATCGTGGTTAGACAGCATCCAAGCTATCCGTTCCCCCCGGCACCAATGCCTTCGACTGCCCTTCTTGAGTCATATACTGACAATCTGGGGAGAGGCACGCCTCCGGTACGAGAACAAGTAAAACTGGGCAATACATAATATTGTTCACACTAGCCCTGTGATCGGGAACGAGGGTGAAAGTGGTAGCCCACCTGGGTCCCTTTATAACGACAACTATCCCTCAGAAGAAGCGGCCAGGACCCTGCATCCACCAACCAATCTTACGGAGCCCAACTCGATCACCTTCCTCCCCCATGAAGTCGCAAAAGCCGGAGCACGCTCCGCACCCCTCGCCATCACTGCCATACTCGGAGGGAGGGAATTCCGGCACATTCTCATCGATACGGGAGCGGAAACTAACGTTCTTACATATTCCGCCTACCAAAAGCTAGAAGGCAGGGTTCCTAGATTGGAGCCCTCAAACGAATACATTTATGCCTTCGACAGCATGCGCAAGAACGCTTGCGGACTGGTCACACTCCCACTAAAGATCGACCCGGTCTCCACCATCGTCAACTGCATGGTAATGAACATTCAATCGCCCCACCCTCTGATTGTTGGGAGGACATGGCTCAACAGCATCGAAGCCGTCTCATCCACCCGACACCAATGTCTTCGCTTCCCGTACTGCGAGGAAGTGGTATCTATATGGGGAGAAGCACGCTTTAACGAGACATGGGCCCGAAATTAGAGCGTCTGTGCCATGCGCATCCGGCTAGAGGTGCTTGCATGTTGGCAGCCAGGCTCTGCCGACGAAGAACTGCTCCATCGTGGAAGACCCTTGAAGAGGCTCAGGGAGGAAGAGTTCGGGAATAGGGGACCCCCACCGGACATCAGCCGGCCGCCCAAGCGAAGCCGACTCGAGGAAACAATACGAATCCAAGAACCAAGTACCGATCCCCCGGGTGAGCTTTCAACATCCTGTATATATATTTGTTTACAGCCTCTTCTAAAAAAAATCAAAAATCAAAATATTTGTTTACTAGCTTTCGTTTCCATCATCCTATACATATTTGTTTACCTGCTTTCAAAAAAAAAAAAACACAAAATCCAAAAAATACATGCTAATCAGCTCTCATTCCCCAACTCTGAACATACCTGTTTCCAGCTTTATTTCCACTCTTCTTCAAAACAAAAAAATGTTTTCTAAAACGTGTTTTCCACACTCTCCTTCAAAACAAAAGTTTTACAAAACTGTATTTCCATAATTTCCCCCGAAACAACAAAATAAAACATTTTCCCAAACTTTCCTTACATACTTTTCAAATCGCGGAAACATTTTCCAAAACTTTCTCTACCTGTTTACCAAACAACGAAAATATTTGCAAACTGCATTTCCACAGTCTTCTTCACAAACGAAAATGTTTTCCAAATCTGCACTTCCACACTCTTCTTCAAAATAAAAAGTTTTGCAAAGCCGTACTTCTGTGATTTTCACAAAAAAAAAACGTTTTACGAACTGTCTTTTCATGCTTTCCTTCTAAAGAACAAAGCCGTTTTTCAAACTTTATCCCCATTCTTTTTTCAAAAGTATATCTATTCGCCAATGCATGCCCTTTTTTTAAAAAAAACCATAAGTATGCAACTGTCTCCACACTTTCGAAAACATAAAATATCAAAAATACCAAAAAGAGAGAAAAGGAAAAGACGAGAAAAGATTAAGAGAGGCAGACTGTAAAACCTGTGCATTTTCACTTATTTATATATTTGATTTAAATATATAAATAAGATATTTGAATTAAAATTAATGTATTTTCTGTGTTTTTAAGTTTTGGTCCATTTAGTGTATCTTTATGGGTCCATTTCAGTTTGTAATTTTTAATATTATTTGATTGTAATTTTTAATTTAAAATTTTATTTATTTATTTATTTATTTATTTTAAATATATATATATATATTTATTGCCTACATAAATGCATTTCAATTAAATTTGAATGTTTGATCATTATTTGATACATAGGATATTAGATTTGATAAAAAAAAAAATATGTATAGGTGGGTACGTGTGTGAAGGAATATATTGTTGGGTGTGGGCCTTGTTTGGTCCAGCCCATGAGACAATGCATGGAAAAATCATGCACGTGAACAGTGCATATGACTTTGTTCTAGGGCACATAATCTCCTATATATATATGTTAGGGTGAAAGAAAAAGAAAAGGATCATAGGGTGTGCGGCCGTGTATCTTATTCGGCACAGAGAGAGAAAGAGAGAGAGAGAGAAAGATAGAGGGAGATTAAGGTACTTAATATATCTTTTCTTTTTATCTTTTGATTTTCCTATTACTTATTAGATCCATGCTTAGGTATTTGGATTTTGAGCTTTTAATAAAAATAGGGTTTTGATTTATTATTTATTTTAAGAATTAAATATATTTTTTATGTTATGGGATTTTGGGGTTTAATCATATTGTTAGATTCTTATGTTTTATAAAAAAAATTAGGGTTTTGATCTACTAGTTACTATTATTAAATCTATGTTAGATATTTAGATTTTTGAGTTTTTGATAAACATAAGTTATTTTTTTAATCTATGTTAGATTATTAAAATTGAATTTTTTTATAATTAGGTTTATGATTTATACATATTCATAAGATGATAAGTTTGATTTATTTTCAATTTTTACTAATTAATAGTTTATTTTTATAGAAAAAAAAGTGTTTTCATATTATCTTATGAGTTTTCGTTATTTTATTATTATTTTGAATTTCTGGATTTTTGTCTTTTCTAGTTGTCTTTTTCTGGTTTCGTCTTTTAGTGTCTGGTTTTATTGTAAATAGTTTTTTTTTATCTGTTTCTTAGATTATGATATATATGGATGAGTTTTGATTGTTGGGTATAAAAATTTATACCTAATAATTATGGATAGGTAACTAGGTCTTTGGCCTAGGCTTGAATCATAGGTTTTAATTAATAATTTATTTGGCTAATCTAGGTTATAATTTTTGTTGTGGGCTTCATTCTCCGGACCTAGGGTCCATTCTTGGTATTGATTTATTTTATGTAAGTTTTTCTCTACATCGTTGAATTTTACGTGTTCATTTTATTTGTATGATATTATGTGATATCTACACATTTATATTATGATTATTTTGCATGATTTTGATATTTTACAAATTGATGAAATTGCATTTCTTACTGAATAAAGTTGCATGATTTAATTCATTCGTCTTGTCATTTAAAATAGCATGAATTATGCTATTCATGTTTCAAGAATTAATACAATACATTTTTGATGTTGATGTTTTCGAAATAACATTTGGATTAAAGATTTTCATTTCGAGACTTTTGAAAAAAAAAAAAAATTTAGGACTAGTGGAGACAACCTAGTCCTAGGAGATTTTATTAAGATGCATATCATGACATATTTTCTGGAATAAATCCCCCCGTAGTATTTCGCCTTTGGGGAGGAAGGTCTAGGACTCGAAGAGTCCGAAGATCGGTGAGGGGTGTGGTAAAGCATTCCTTACAGCGGCGGATTCCTTTGTTTGGAGTCTGCAGCAACCGGGGCATCCTGTGCTGGTGTTCTCGTAGTGATGGCAGCGGCGACCCATCAACGTCTTCTAGATCCGACGTCTCCTCGAGGGAGCTTTTTGAGCGATTTAGTCGCTTGGGGCTTGGCACACCTGTTTTGGGGAACGGTTCTTCCGATTGAGAACCCTACCCGGTCATATCATTTAAGCTGCATGATTTCTATGACGTGGACCAAGGATTGGGCCACGTGATTGCATTAAAATTATATTCTATTAAGCTCATGAATTTAATTTGATTTTTAAAAGAAAATTCTTATTTTTTATATATAAATATATGATGATATTTTTTTCTCTCATGATTTCTCTGATGTGGGCCAAGGATTGGGTCACGTGCGCATTAAAATATTTTTTTTTAAAAAAATTTATGATTTTAAATTGATTTAATAAAATAAAAGATTTATTAAATAAAATTCTAATTTTCATAAAACTTTATTTTTATATATACTGTCACGTGAGATAATTTGTTAGTGGACTTATTCACTGAGTTAATCACTCACCCTATTCGATATGGGCTGGTTGTTTCATAACCAGGTAGCTCATCTTCTGAGGACCAAGACAAAGCTTGAACTTTCATACGCTTCAGGGATCTCGTCGAAGTAGCAGTATTGGAGAATAAATAATAGTCACGGTCAACTATTTGGATTTACTTTAATTTAGATGGCTCCCACAGGGGTGGTTTGTTATGTATTTTCTTTTCAGTATCTGGTCTTTGCAAAAACTCTGATATATTGTAAAGTCATTAGTGATTTAATACCGTTGGTATTATTTATTTTATTATTATGGGTTTTATTATATTTATATTATATGGGTATCATATAAGAAAAAAAAAAGAGCTGCAAATTTTGGTCTTGTAATTGGATTAAATTTAGTAGCGACCCGTTTACTTTCCGATAAGCGGTTAGGTAAATGTGGGGCGTTACAGATGGTATCAGAGCCACGTCCTGTCGGAGCCTAGGTTAGGGTTTGTGTCTAGGAGAGAAAAAAAAGTCTTATTATTTGTGATGTTTGTTAATTCATTTTGAATTTTTCTTTTTATGACTGTAGGAGATTGTAGTGTCGTTCTTATTCTGGTTATTCATTGTATGTTCTTTTTGGGGTTCCGCACATTTATTCACTTTATCGGATTTGTGAAACTCTTAGTAAAGAAGTTTAGAATCTCGATATCTACACTTCACATAACCATTATTGTTGGTGAACAAGTTGTCACTAAGGTTCGCTTTCCCTCTTGCTTGGTTCAGATCAATAGGCATTAGATGCTTACTAATCTCTTCATTATCAATATTCTTGGTTTCAATGTTATCTTGGGCATGAATTTGTTGTTAGCCTTCCATGCAAGTGTTGATTGTTTTTTTTCAAAAGTTGTGGTCTTTCGTATTCCTGGCCAGCCACCATTTCGCATTGGCGGTTTTGGTTGATCAAATTTGATCATATTCGTCTCTTCTCTTCATGCCTAGAGATTACTAGATAAAGAATGCAAAGGATATCTAGCCATTATCGTGGAAACCACTACAAGTTGAATGCCTCAGTCAGTGACACTTCCACTGTATCTGAATTTCTTAAGGAATTTCCAAATGAATTGTCTTGCCTTCTCCTATTCATGACATCGAGTTTTCTATCGATCTCATTCTTGATCTTCTATTAGCCTAAGCTTAGTTAGCCTATGAAGTTTAGAACTTAAGTTTTATCATCCTAAGGAGATTATATTGGTCTATATATATATGTGTGTGTACAAATCATTTGATTATTTTGGTTACCCTTGAGCCTAAATATATTAATTTCTTATTAAAGGAGAAGTGACCAATATTTTTATATACATATATGTTTTTACTTTACGATAAATTTAGTTGTTACTCATGTTTATTTATTTAAATGAAAGATTTCAAATGAGATTTATATAAATTGTAATTATATTTTAAGTTTTCAAAGTCAAATTTAAGTAAATCATATCGATGTATTCAAATCTTAATAATTCAAAAATAAAGATATTACTGGATCTTTCTTAATTAAACTCTCTACATATTTGCTACGTTAATTTATTACAATGTAACTATATATATATTTTACATGGCTTACAAATTTATTATGCTATATATATTAAATTGAATGAGCGTTAAATTCTTTTAAAACATTATTTATACTTGTTTATCATGAAGGTTTTATTTTATCTATAATATTTTAATGTATTAAATATTTTTCTACATTATGCTATGAATACGATATTACAGTTGCATCTTGTAAATTCAGATTCATATGCATTTAGAACGTGTATAGATCAAGTTTTATCTTTAAGAGTTTTGATTGCATTATTAGATCTTAGGATGTCCCACCTGAGTTTTTTGATACCCTACCTTATAGAGCTTAGTTATTTTGGTTCATTGTAAATTTTTTTTTTTTTTTTGTTAGAGCCTCGAGATAAGCCAGTACAGAGTCATTCCTTTGATGTCTAGGATGAGTTGAGTCAATTAGGAGTGATGCATATAGGATTTTAATTCTTATTAGATGCTACTCTATGTAAGAGCACTATATGGTGGATGATCGCTCATTCTAAATATACGTTGATGCATACTCACATGAGAGGCATACCTTAACCACCGATATTTTCAAGTTGTTCAGTGTGGCCGTGTATTCACAATTTTATTAGGATTCTTTCATGTTTTGTATAGTGTTGCGGATGGTTCGATCAATCCGCGAATGTCCACGTCAGCAAATAATTTTCTTATAAGTATAAATTCTAAAGATTGTAAATATCTTTAGTTTCATGTTGTTGTCATTATTATTGCCCCTAGGTTGATGGTACAAGTTGGATCATTTATGGTATGGGACGTAGATGAGCTTAACTTGTACAATTATGTATGAAATTGTTTGATGTTGATTCTTTTGCTATATAGATTGTCTATGTTTGTATTATATTAGTTGGGCCGCCTATGGTATGGGACGTAGGTGGGCTGACTTATGCAATTTGTTGTTTGTTATGTCTTTGTTTGTTTCGTACGAATCGAATCACCCATGGTATGGGACATGGGTGAGCTTGACTTGTATATTTCTATTGTATTGTTTGTCATTGCTTATATTGTATGAGTTATAACACCTATGATATGAAGCATGGGTGGATTTGGCCTATATATTTAATCATTATAAATGATTGTTGTCATTGTTTCTGATGTATAAATTCATCCACTGTGATTTGGGTCACTATCAGAGTGGCGCAGCGAAAGAATTGTGGATCTGATTTATATGGTTATTTTGTTGTATGATAGTTGTCTGTATTGATATTTGTTGGAACTTTAATGCAAATCATTGATAGTTTGCTTGTGCATTCGATTGAATATTGTTTGTGGGGTATAAGTTAGAATCTTATACCATTTTTCACATTATTGAGCTTGTTGAGTATGAGTCAGACCTATAAGCTGACTTATACAATTACTGTATGGATGTACACTTGTTTGATTGTTTGTGGGGTATAAGTTGAATTCTTATACCATTTTCTATATTAGTGTGCTTGTTAGGTATTACACGGACGTGTAACCCTCCTAGTGAAATGATTGTATTGATGTTGTTATGAGTTAGAATTGTAAGAATACTCTCACAACTATTGGTTGGATGATTGTTATCATTGGATGCCATATATCTTTTATTTTGTGTTATCCCTTGAATTTAGAGGACTAAATTGCTAAAGGGAGGAAGTATGTAAAACCTGTGCATTTTCACTTATTTATATATTTGATTTAAATATATAAATAAGATATTTGAATTAAAATTAATGTATTTTCTGTGTTGTATCTTTATGGGTCCATTTCAGTTTGTAATTTTTAATATTATTTGATTGTAATTTTTAATTTAAAATTTTATTTATTTATTTATTTATTTTAAATATATATATATATATATATATTTATTGCCTACATAAATGCATTTCAATTAAATTTGAATGTTTGATCATTATTTGATACATAGGATATTAGATTTGATAAAAAAATAAATATGTATAGGTGGGTACGTGTGTGAAGGAATATATTGTTGGGTGTGGGCCTTGTTTGGTCCAGCCCATGAGACAATGCATGGAAAAATCATGCACGTGAGCAGTGCATATGACTTTGTTCTAGGGCACATAATCTCCTATATATATATATGTTAGGGTGAAAGAAAAAGAAAAAGATCATAGGGTGTGCGGCCGTGTATCTTATTCGGCACAGAGAGAGAAAGAGAGAGAGAGAGAAAGATAGAGGGAGATTAAGGTACTTAATATATCTTTTCTTTTTATCTTTTGATTTTCCTATTACTTATTAGATCCATGCTTAGGTATTTGGATTTTGAGCTTTTAATAAAAATAGGGTTTTGATTTATTATTTATTTTAAGAATTAAATATATTTTTTATGTTATGGGATTTTGGGGTTTAATCATATTGTTAGATTCTTATGTTTTATAAAAAAAATTAGGGTTTTGATCTACTAGTTACTATTATTAAATCTATGTTAGATATTTAGATTTTTAAGTTTTTGATAAACATAAGTTATTTTTTTAATCTATGTTAGATTATTAAAATTGAATTTTTTTATAATTAGGTTTATGATTTATACATATTCATAAGATGATAAGTTTGATTTATTTTCAATTTTTACTAATTAATAGTTTATTTTTATAGAAAAAAAAGTGTTTTCATATTATCTTATGAGTTTTCGTTATTTTATTATTATTTTGAATTTCTGGATTTTTGTCTTTTCTAGTTGTCTTTTTCTGGTTTCGTCTTTTAGTGTCTGGTTTTATTGTAAATAGTTTTTTTTATCTGTTTCTTAGATTATGATATATATGGATGAGTTTTGATTGTTGGGTATAAAAATTTATACCTAATAATTATGGATAGGTAACTAGGTCTTTGGCCTAGGCTTGAATCATAGGTTTTAATTAATAATTTATTTGGCTAATCTAGGTTATAATTTTTGTTGTGGGCTTCATTCTCCGGACCTAGGGTCCATTCGTGGTGAGTAGGCCTATTGATTTATTTTATGTAAGTTTTCCTCTACATCGTTGAATTTTACGTGTTCATTTTATTTGTATGATATTATGTGATATCTACACATTTATATTATGATTATTTTGCATGATTTTGATATTTTACAAATTGATGAAATTGCATTTCTTACTGAATAAAGTTGCATGATTTAATTCATTCGTCTTGTCATTTAAAATAGCATGAATTATGCTATTCATGTTTCAAGAATTAATACAATACATTTTTGATGTTGATGTTTTCGAAATAACATTTGGATTAAAGATTTTCATTTCGAGACTTTTGAAAAAAAAAAAAAATTTAGGACTAGTGGAGACAACCTAGTCCTAGGAGATTTTATTAAGATGCATATCATGACATATTTTCTGGAATAAATCCCCCCGTAGTATTTCGCCTTTGGGGAGGAAGGTCTAGGACTCGAAGAGTCCGAAGATCGGTGAGGGGTGTGGTAAAGCATTCCTTACAGCGGCGGATTCCTTTGTTTGGAGTCTGCAGCAACCGGGGCATCCTGTGCTGGTGTTCTCGTAGTGATGGCAGCGGCGACCCATCAACGTCTTCTAGATCCGACGTCTCCTCGAGGGAGCTTTTTGAGAGATTTAGTCGCTTGGGGCTTGGCACACCTGTTTTGGGGAACGGTTCTTCCGATTGAGAACCCTACCCGGTCATATCATTTAAGCTGCATGATTTCTATGACGTGGACCAAGGATTGGGCCACGTGATTGCATTAAAATTATATTATATTAAGCTCATGAATTTAATTTGATTTTTAAGAAAATTCTTATTTTTTATATATAAATATATGATGATATTTTTTTTTCTCTCATGATTTCTCTGATGTGGGCCAAGGATTGGGTCACGTGCGCATTAAAATATTTTTTTTAAAAAAAATTTATGATTTTAAATTGATTTAATAAAATAAAAGATTTATTAAATAAAATTCTAATTTTCATAAAACTTTATTTTTATATATACTGTCACGTGAGATAATTTGTTAGTGGACTTATTCACTGAGTTAATCACTCACCCTATTCGATATGGGCTGGTTGTTTCATAACCAGGTAGCTCATCTTCTGAGGACCAAGACAAAGCTTGAACTTTCATACGCTTCAGGGATCTCGTCGAAGTAGCAGTATTGGAGAATAAATAATAGTCACGGTCAACTATTTGGATTTACTTTAATTTAGATGGCTCCCACAGGGGTGGTTTGTTATGTATTTTCTTTTCAGTATCTGGTCTTTGCAAAAACTCTGATATATTGTAAAGTCATTAGTGATTTAATACCGTTGGTATTATTTATTTTATTATTATGGGTTTTATTATATTTATATTATATGGGTATCATATAAGAAAAAAAAAAGAGTTGCAAATTTTGGTCTTGTAATTGGATTAAATTTAGTAGCGACCCGTTTACTGTCCGATAAGCGGTTAGGTAAATGTGGGGCGTTACGCAGACCATGCCCAGGCCTACCAAAGAAGGGTGGCAAGGGCATTCGAAAAGAAGGTAATAAAAAGAAAATTTGAAATCGGGGAATTAGTACTTAATCAAATCATGCCATCAAGACAGCCTCACCCAAGAGGGAAGTTGCAACCCACATGGGAGGGACCCTATGTGATCACCCATGCCTATTCCGGGAATGCCTACCTCCTTGTAAATGCCGAAGGAGTCGAGGTTTCAGGTTCGTGGAATGCACTTTATCTAAAGAAATTCCATGCATGAAGAGCTTTCAATACTTGAGAACTATTATTCTTTCTTCCTGCAATTTCCAACGTTTAGTAATTGATGATAGAATTATAAGACTCTCAAAGATAAACTCGTATCTATTTGAACACATCTCCGCCAAATCATGCCACTTCCTTCACACACGTATGACTGGACTAGATTTACCTGATAGAAGAGAAATTGCCTACCCCGTAGACTGAGACAATTTAAAACCCCAAAGCAAACCTCCCTTATTTCCGCCCCACTCGTATTAACCCTAGGTCAACATGAGGAGTTACCTAGACCTGACATATGTCCCAAAACTGGCTCTGGCACTATACAAACACTTCTAGAGGGGAAGCATGAAAAGAATCGGGGTGAAAAATAGAAGAGCCCCCCCCCCCCCCCCCAAATAAAAAAAAAATCAGGCAATGAGAGGCCAACAAAAGAAAAATAACACCCAAGTGAACGGGTTAAACTCTCTATTTTAGCAGGCTTTCATGCCTTTACGCACAAGTATATGCTAATCAAACGGCTATACTAGTACAGGGTCCAAACAACGGACTGTACTTTCCACCCAAAATAAAGAAGTGATGAAAAGAAGAAAGCCAGAGGGATCTAGAAAGTAGGACATATGCTAGACTGGGACAATTCTAAAATATTGTCCGAAAGGAAGATATTACTCTTACCCCATTCTCCCCCTCCCTTTTTATTTCGCAATGGGATTCAAAATTGAACTATGTCTGCCGGGAAAGGCGAAATTTTGACCAAAGGTAGATCATTTCCAGGTTTACAACTACACACACTCACATGAGTTCACTTAGAAACTTGCCCATCCAAAGGAAGCTTATTTACCTTGACTCCTGGTACACTCATGGATTTTTCAGCATGTTTAGAATAATACGATCAAGCATTTGAGAACCATGAACCTAGAAAAACCGGCACCTAAGGCCTATACCTTTCAAATACAACCCTGGTTTGGACATAGGGGTCACAAGGGCTCCTCCACGGGGACTTGATGATATCTTTTACTTCAGAAAGTCGAGAACATTGCCCTCTCACATAAAAGAAAACCATTGAAGAATTAAAATGCCCACTCATGCCACTCATACTTACGCATAAATTCGCATTTTCATTTTCCAAAACACCTAGGCATACGATTTTCTTGAAATGTTAGAATTAACCCCCCGTACCAATGATAAGATCACCACCCACTAGCCGCCCCTATCCACACCCCATTTGCACCCCTATGTCCCAAGACTCCTTTAGTCAAGCCCCGGAAGCAGAATAGGATACCTATTTTTCACCTCTGTGTACGGTATATCCGTGTCTCAGAGCGGAGACCCCACAAACTCCCCACGTAGGCAATCAAATCCACCCCAACCTTTTCCTGCTTTTAGAAAAAGAAGGTGGCGATCACACAAACCCTGGAATCCTCTTGAGCCGCTGTCGGGTGCCTCAACCAGGAACAACACCTCACCCTTCCGAGAAGACGATCCAATCGAGCCCGCCAGGGTATGCATCCGATCCGAATCCCCGAAGAACCCCCACACACGCACGCATGCGCACCCGCGCACCGCCGGATCCTTTCCGACGCACCAACATTCGGAGAATCCGACACCGACATTGGTGAGCTTCTATTTTCCATTTTCGAAGTGATTCTCAAATCCTTGGCGATCCAAAGTGATCCTAGAAAGCATAATGAGGCACAATCAGGAATATGACGAACATCTTTCAAAGTTAATGTGTATCCTACATCAGTGCGTATACACACATCACCGATTCCTGCAGTCTTTCAGTGACTAGTGTTTCCCATCTTCACAATGCCAAAGTCTCATGCCCAGTACGAAGTGAAGAAATTCATCTTAGGAGTCGCATGGTAGGACGCTCCCATATCAACTATCCACTCAATATTCTGATCTGCAACATGCTTTATTCCCCGCAGTCTTTTTCTCATACAAAGATTGTGAAACGTTTTCCACAAAGAGTGTGCGTTCGTCTCATTCGGAATGTGATGGAATATGCTGGGATCAATCCATTGTCGAATATTTGCTACACATTTTCTATTCAACTTGGTCCAGTCTTCTTTTGTCATCTTTTCTGGTTTGCTTTTATCTCCTTCAATTGGTTCAAATAAATCCTTACAGTAAAGGATGTCCTCCATCTAGGGCTTTCACATCAACCAATTGGAACTATTCAAATCAATCATCTTGCCAATGGAATTCTCAATAACTATCTTACACAAATAAATTCAACCTTGCTCTCATACCACTTGTTGGGATTTTTAACAATTTTATTTGTGCGAAATAAATAATAATAATCACGGAATAAATTATACGAAGCCCAAATCAATCACCGGCGCAATCAGAAAAAATATAAAAGCAAGCAAACCACAAAGAAACACCCAATTTAACGTGGTTCAGCGTAAGCCAACATCCACAGGACACTCCAGCAACAATCCACTATATCAAATAATAATGATAATAATATCCTCTCATGTTTTGCCCAAAACTTGAGGAATACAAGATGAAAGAGGGATACAAGATTACCTCAGTGAAACCCTAAATATTCTTCCAAACAATATGGAGAACCCAACCTCGATGTAGATCGGAATCCGCGGAGGAACCTGAAGGGACTGCTCCTTCTCCTTTTTCTCTCCTCTTTTCTCTCTCTCTTCTCTCTCTCTTTCTTTTTCCAATGTTGCTGTTGAACACACGCCGAAACTCTTCTTTTTCTTTCTCTGGCCGTGCATCCCTGTTATGAAGAGAAGACCAAATAAGGGTATTAAATACCCTCCATGCACGTATGTGCATTAAACATGCATGGCCCTATGCACGGGCCCCATGGGCTTATTATTAACCTTCAATTGGGCTGGACCCAATAATGGCCCACAAACCCAACAGAAACAACCCACACCCAAGGAAAAACATAAAGACCTCCTCATTGTCCCTAGCTTTGCTCCTCCTCCTCCTCCTCCTCATAACAATCTCCCTTGTCGAGGCTATCCATGTGAAGCGCCCTTGTAACGACACTGTTGTTGTTGACTGCAACGACGAGGAGTAGTAGTTGATGGAGTCTGATACGGTCCAGCGACTCCTCCAAACGACTTTAGGGAGTTATGCCTCCCTTCATAGGCAGTCGGCCTGCGCCGGAAGTAATGGCGGCGCGTACGAGAACACCTGCTTCTCCCAGGTCAATATACCGAGCCATGGTTGTGATCCAATCTACGGTTGTTGGAGTTGAAATTTATATGCATAAGACTTTTTTTTTTGGGGGGGGGGGGGGGGGGGGGGGGGCGGGGTTTATATATATATATATATGCTTGTGTTTGTCTTGTGTTTGATTTTGGATATCGAAGTTGGATCTCCTGTGTCCTGTTTGGTTTAGTGTTTGATCGTTTATTATGTGCAATAAATTTTTGAGAGCTGCATGTGGGTCTTTAATTTTATGTGCAGAAATAAGAGGAATAGGTGATCATTGTAGATGTAGTATATGATAATTTATTTTGTGTAGTGGCAGGGGCGGCGCCAGGTTGTGAGAGGTGGGGTCAAAATTTTTGAAAAAAATAAAAATAAACAAGCCCCTGGTTTAACCTAAAGTTTAGCCCATTAATTTTTTTAACAATGTTATCAATTTGTTTTACCAACCAAAATTCAGATCAAACAAGTTTTTATTTATTTTTAAATAGTAAACATCATTTACTGAAGTATATGCTTTGATAAAAAGTGTATATCTCTCAATTTTAAATTAAATAAACTCATTTTAGTAAGTGTAATAAAATATTTAATGAGCTATATACAACGTCTAACGAGATATATGTTTAACTGGATTTCTAATGAGGTATATAGGACTGTATTTTGAACTAAGAAAAAAATTGAGGGTAACAACACTTAAAATTTTATTGAAATAAACCAACGGCCCAAATTTTTTTTTTTTTTGAAATAAATCAGCTCATAGACCCATTAAAAAGCCTACACCCACTTATAGTGGGACAATTACTCCATTTTTTTATAAAAAAATTCACCGTTATCTGCGAACTCGTCAATCACCTACACACACCAATAGAGATATGCCGATCACGTAATAGAATAGGAGATCAGTGGATGAATGATTGTTTGATCACATACATTGAAAAAAATATTTAATAACGTTGATAATGAAATTATTATACAACAAATTCAAACTATGAAATCTTATCAATGACAATTATAAAAGTTTATATATTGAAAATCTTTGATCTCCTTTCTTTGAAGATTTTTTTTTTTTATAAATTTAAGTTATATTTTCAAAATGAAAGTTTATGTTTTTTTTATAAATATATGATGAGAATTGATTTTTTAAATTTTTTATAAAATCTATATATTTTAATGACCCCATCAATGAAATTTTATGGAGCCGCCACTAGGTAGTGGGTATTTATAATTCATGGAAACTTATATTTCATTTCGTTATTAAAAGATTTCATTGTATGAAACATCACTACAAGGAAAAGGATTTTTAGCCACGCGAGGCTGGCGTGCAACGGCACCATCTCGGAGTGTGATGACGGAGACGAGGAGTGGCTGATGGACTCCGAAAGTTGTTTGTTATTTTCATTGAAACTCTACGCTCAAGTTTTTATTAAAAATTAAATGAATTTCCGGTGAAGTTGTTTTATAAAAATATAAATGTGCTGGCGATCAAATATATATTAAAAAAACATAATTGACTTGTCCATGATTATATTATCGTATTTTTATTGGAACATAGGTGACGTTTATATTATCGTGATGGTTTGATCGGGTCAGTTAATTCAAAAGTCAGTATATATATCATCTACTCATGCATAGAAGGTGTTGGTCTTTTATTTGACATGTAGAGAACACGAATGTATGATAGTATGATGATATTTAAAATTCAGTCGTTCCCGATGTATATCCAGTATTTTGAGAACTTGTTTTGGATTTTATCTTTGATAATTGATTAATAAAATATGATGATGTATTCTTATGTTTTTGGATATAAAACAAAAATATTAGTACTCTGAGATTTGAGAAATTAAGTTAACACAACTGGATTTTACGCTTCAAAATAGAGTCGTAGTTTCAGGGGCGTTACAAAATGTCCATGTTTAAAATTAATTTTATATCAATGATATGTTATATATATATCATAAAAACCTAGACACTGATCATAAACATGATTTCTATCTTTAACAATTAAACCTAGACATGATATTTACATAATCATATTCATTTTACATGAAAGACTTATAAAATATGTTAAAAATCTCATAATTTCATAACTATAATATAAGGATCAAAAAATCATTTAAACTATATCAAAGATCATAAAAACCCAACAAGAAAAGCTCAAAAAACTATCAAATCCGAACATACACATGCGAGGCTTAATACCATCATCTAAAACTTTGTAAAACATCACAAAAATATTATGCTTTCATTGCTATATTATAAGGACCCGAAATCATACAAAAATATTTCAAAATCATAAAGAAAAAACCTATCTTTTTATTGGAAAACCTCAAAACCCAAAATATATATCTAAAGCTTCCAATTGGATCATTATCAAACAAAACACCTTGTAATCAAGAAAGATACTTACCAAATTGCTCCCTTTTCAGATCCCTACACACACCCACTAAAATATGGAGAGAGGAAGAGAGAGGCTTTTGGTTTTTTTTTCGGGTTTGTATGGGCAAAAAGAAAGGGCGAGTCAAATTTTATTCATGCACGAGGGGACAAAAGAACCGGCCAAATCGTGGTGAATGAATCACCTAAAAACACATTAAGTATTTTCAAAAATGAAAAACTCAAATTTGAAATCGCCTACAGATCGATGGCTCCCAACTGAACTGCCACCAAAACCGACAGCTCCTACCCAAGCTATCTATATATTTTTACCTGACACCCTATCACGGTTTGGCCTATAACTTGATCGATACTCATCCGATTCACAATCCGTAAATATCAGAAATTGGAATACCAGACACACTATGGAAAATGGTTTAATTAAGACCTAAAAATCATAGTTATTATCCTCAATGGTGCCCGCACGGTTTCTTCTCCTCAAAATGTGGTCTCAGGCAGGGAGATCCCCTCTCCCCCCTCCTCTTTGTCATAGTGATGGAAGTCCTATCAAGAAGTATTGAAAAGGCAGTATAGAAAAGAAAGATTGGCCAATACATAAAGACAGACTTGAATGTCTCACATCTTTGTTTTGCGGACGATTTAATGTTATTTATGGATGCCACCTCCTCTTCCGCATCAGCCATGAAAGAGCTCTTTGACTGGTTCTCTAATATCTCCGGTCTTCATCTCAATCCATCAAAAAATCAACTTTTTCTTAGTTCATCAAATGAGGAATTCTCTCAAACCCTTGGCATCCAAAGCCTATCTCTTACGATTAAATACCTTGGCCTACCTTTATTCGGAGGGGCTCTTACTCACCAACTATTTCTTCCTCTTATAGACAAGATTCGTGCAAAATTGTAATCTTGGTCAGCCATTTTTCTATCTAAAGCGGGCAAGATTGAATTGATGAAGTCAGTGCTCTTCAGTTTAAGCATTTACTAGACTTCAGCTTTTTCTTTACCTAAGAAGCCTCTTAGGCAGATCGAGAGGGAGATTCGAAATTTCTTATGGGTGGGAGTTGATAGAAAGCAGAAAATGCATGCAGTGAACTGGAACACAATATGTTCTCCTCTTCTTGAAGGAGGCCTAGGAATGAGGAGAATCACCACTTGGAATGAAGCGAGCATAGGGGCAAGGTTTTGGGAGGTAGCCACTAACCACCATTCTCTACGGGTGCAATGGATGAGGAAAAACTATCTCAAATCTAAGAATATATGGTCAATCAGTATCAAATCATCCCAATCTTGGGTATGGAATCGATTATTAAAGGCCCGAAGATGGATTAAACTAGATTTAAGTTATGTCATATTCGAAGGTAAAAATATTTCTTTATGGTTCGATCCATGGCTACAAGGAAAGTGTCTCCATGAACATTTCAATGAATCAGTACTCTTAAACTGAGGCCCTCCTGATCAAGCTACAGTTAGTGCTCTAATCCGAGATGGTAAATGGGTCAAACCTCCTCGATGGCCGATCGAATTTGAAGGAAACTGGTAGGAAATCTCAATGTTAGATGTGGGTGGCCTTGGTGAAGATGTTATTGTCTGGACAGGGCACAAATCTGGTAGCATCTCCTCTTCCTCGGCCTAGAATCACCTGAGACCATCTTCCCCAAGTCTCGACTGGTATAAAAGCCAATATGGCAAACTTCTCAGCCTCCTCGATATAGCTTCCTCTGTTGGCAAGCTACATTGAACAAACTTCCTTCTTTGGACCAGTTGCTTAGCAGAGGGCTAGTTACAGAGTCTCGCTGCTCTCTCTGTCGAGTAGAACAAGAAACCATTTCCCACCTCTTTATTCACTGTTCTTACTCTTTTTTTGTTTGGAATGCCATTTGCAAGGCCTTGGGTTTTAGATTTGTTAGATCAAGTAATCTCCGAGCACATATGATGCAAATTTCAAAGCAGGGTATTTCTGAAGCTGAAAGGAAGGTCCTTCATTTTATCATTGCAAAGACCATGTGGGCAATCTGAATTGAGAGGAATTCCAAGGTGTTTCCTCTCAATCAATCCACAAACAGTGGTTAGTCCGTAAGGTGCTTGAGGAAGGTCATTTTCTGTTAAGAAATAAGACTCTGGAGGCTCCAATAACTCCCTTAACAGCCAAAATGTCGATCATCTTTGGTATGCATTTCATAGAGAAGAGCACTTCCATTCAAGAGGTTCGATGGCTATTCCCCTCTCATGGCTGGTTGAAAGCAAACTCAGATGGGTCTGTCTCTGATGATCATTTGGTTATGGGGCATTGATTTGAGACCACCACGGGGACTATTTTGAGGCTTTATCAGCAAGAACAAGAGCCTCCTCTATCAATTTTCTTGAGCTTAAAGGGGTGGTTTCTGGTATAAAGCTAAGTATTGCGCATGAGGCCACTAAGATATGGAGTGAGAGTGACTCTATAACAGCCATTGCATGGTCACAAGGGAGAGTATTCTTTCAGAGATCTACGAGAACTCCACAATCTAGTGGGTCAATTGCAACTCTGAAAAATCTCACATGTATTTAGATAGGGTTACAGTGCTGCAGATTACCTTGCAGCAGCACAATCTAAAATTGGTGTCACACGGATTCGCCCAGAGCAGTTCAACAATGAATTTCTTGAGCACTTATCGGATGACAAAGTGGGTAAAGTCCAGTTGAGAAGAAGTTAATCAGTAACACATCAAGTTTGTAATGGAGGTCTCTAGTCTAATTTGTATTTTGGTATTGGTATTGAAAAGCCTTCTTCTCCTTTCATATTCTTTGTAATATTCTCTGTAATCCTTCCTTCTTTGTACATTTTCTTCCTTTTTTCAATTTAAATCAATTACCCAGCAAAAAAAAATCACTGTTATTACACTCCCGTCCTCTCTCTCTCTCTCTCTCTCTCTCTCTCTTTCTCTTTTCCCTTGCTCTATTTTTCCCTTTCAGGTTGCAAACCCACCCACCAAAATTATTTTTTGAGGATGGGCTTGCAACTAGTTGGATTTTTTTAACACCCTCTATAGAGAACAATTAGGTTTCGTAAATTATAATCACTGTAAAAAATGTACGAACCGCCTTGGAGTTCTAATTAAAAATCATCCCCACTAGAAGTTTGAACAATTTGAGTTCCGTTCTAAAGTTTTTTTTTTTAAAATAAATAAAACATATGATTTTGGCATTTCGATCTACTGGTGTTAGAGACTATGTGGGGATACAACATGGGTTGGGTCCAACTTGAACCTAACTAGTTGAACCTGATTTTAGGTGGGTTGGGTTGGGTTTAACAAACTGGGTTCTTTTTTATGGGTTCAGATTGGTCAAAAAATTAGGTTGGGATATGATTGGTATCACAAATGACTCGACCAAAACTGAGCCAGATCACTAATATCCACATAGAATAAATCTATATATACTTTTCATATCTACAACTCGGATTGGTTGGGTTCGGGTTGATCATATTATGGGTTTAATTCGGTTAGGGTCACCAGGATGAAATTCAGGTCATCGAGGCCTTGTACCACGTAGTATGTGTAATCATCGAGAGCTTGTACCATGTGGTATCATCGAGGCCCAGTTACAACCCTAAGACTATGTAATCATTGAGGCCTTGTACCAAAAAATTATTTTAACAACATGCCATTAGATCAGCATCAAATTATTGGGATTGTTGGAACATATACGTGGAAACTTTCAACTACAATAAACCTGATATCAAACACAAGAACGGAATACCACATCACAGTAGAAAATACGAAGTTCGCTATCCAAGGGGTGAATTATTTTATATGAGAATTGATGCAGACATCATGGCCACACATTATATAGACGGCCGAGATCAGATGGATCAGCGAAGGCAGAGACATCGTGATCGTTCGGGGGTGCCATAACTTCAAACGGCCATAACTTCAAACTGTAGATTAGAATCGCTATTATGATATGTCCACGTGTTCGTATCGACAAGCCCTACAAGAGCAGTTACATTGTCCATAAGCCAAATTTTGGGGCGTTCTGAGATTGTCTTGGGGGTCAAATCAACGGTTGAAAGTTAATTTTGCTATTTTGGGCAGCTTTAAGGATTTGCTGGGATTTATCTCATTTAATTAGTTATTATATTTAGATCTGAATCTTAAATCATATATTTGAATTCAAATTTAAATATTGATTAGAAGATTTGTTTGTTAGGTCTAAGATTTATATAATTAATTGAGATCCTAGTTTGTTGGGATTCTCCATTCTATAAATAAGTATGTAAACTAATTAATAATTGGATTATTGATTAGCGAAGTTTATTTTATTTATCTATTGTATTTTGTTAGAAGTACTAACATTTACATAGAACCACCAAATATCTGGTATTTTTTAGGAAATCAACAAGTCTTTGAAGCCCAACATCCTTGATATTCTGTCTGAAGAATCAACAACCTTGTTAGAGCCTGCAAATTCATTCCTTAAATCGAATTAGCAGAAGAGCGTGGTTACACACTGCATCAGAATCCATTGTAGTATACGAGAACAAAAAAAAAAAAACATTAAAAGGCTCACGAAATGTATCACAGAGTTTCTCTCTCTTACCTAACTTCTCAACCTCTTTTAAATCCCTACATGATTACCAAACCTTGCCATGGAATATATAATTTGCATGGCATGGATCCGACGCATTCATAACAGTATAATATCAACATTTAAGGAAAACGCTGAGCTTGGCAACGCAGGCTTGTGACCCGAGTGGGGGCATTAATGTGACCAGGACGGTTTGTCCGGTTCGTCGGGTAGGGTGCGCACCACGTTCAGACAAGCTGGATCGCCCTGTCCAAGTTGGGGAGTTGTGTCACGCGGTCCCGGCAAAGGCTGGGAAAACGCTGAGCTTGGCAACGCAGGCTTGTGACCCGAGTGGGGGCATTAATGTGACCAGGACGGTTTGTCCGGTTCGTCGGGTAGGGTGCGCACCACGTTCAGACAAGCTGGATCGCCCTGTCCAAGTTGGGGAGTTGTGTCACGCGGTCCCGGCAAAGGCTGGGTGTCGCGTGGCGCTTATAGAGGAGGGGACTGCGCCACGCTGACTTTACAGAGCAGCAAACACTTCCCGCTCTCAATAGTGGAAGGACCACGAGCCAGGGCATGGTGTACCCATTATCCGGCGAGCCCACCTAATCGGACGGTCACTTTTTTATTCCTTCAAAAAAAAAATGTTTTCTAAGAAAAACAATGACAAAACCGTTGGTACCAAATCCACAATGTAGTTCATGTAGTTTAGCATTTGTCAAGAGTCATTCGGTAACCTAGCTAATAAACCCCAATATACAAATGCCAACTCCCTTCTCCAATTGTTCTTATAATAGTCCCACCAAAACACCTATAAAACCCCCACCCATAGAGAATAAGAAACAACCCACACCAAGGAAAACAAAACATGAAGACCTCCTCCCTCCACAGCTCCCGATTGTCCCTAGCTTTGCTCCTCCTCCTCCTCATAACAACCTCCCTAGTCGAGGCCACCAACGCCAAGCGCGCGTGCAATGGGACCGTCGCGGATTGCAATGGGGACGAGGAGTGGCTGATGGAGTCCGACACAGTAAGGCAACTCCTTCAATCGGGGAATTCAGGGAGTTATGCCTCCCTCCAGAGGCAGTCAGCCTGCGCCGGAAGTAATGGCGGCGCGTACGAGAACACCTGCTTCTCCCGGGTCAATACGCAGAGCCGTGGCTGTGATCCGACCTACGGTTGCAGGAATTCTTGAAATTTATATGGAGAGGACTTTGGGGTTTTAATTTGTTGTATATTTGTGTTTGCCTTTTGTTTGATTTTGGCTGTTGAAGTTGGATCTCCTATGTGTCCTGTTTCGATCGGTTCATGTTTGATCGTTTATTATTCATGTACAATAAACTTTGGAGACCAGTATGTGGGTTTTTTTTTTTAATTCTCTTTGCAGAAATAAAAGGAATGGATGAACGTATCTTTATTTTACTTTAATAATGTTGTTTTGCAGTGAATCTTTTTATGTAACCCTATGCGCATTCATGTTTATTTTCATCTATTCATTTATATGTATCTTTAAATTAAGTTTATGATCATTAATGGTTGTGCAATGGGTATATGAAATTAAAAATCATCATTTGATCTGAAGTTCATAAGAGCAACCCGCCTGACTCGTAGGCTCGCAGGAGGCGTGGAAAAAATTTGTGGCAGATGTTCCCCCTTTATTCCCTTAAAAAAGTTTTGGAAACCCCCCCCCCCCCCCCCCCATTTATTAAAAGTGGTGACCGGTGTCCCCCGGTGTACCACCCCATTCAAGGGGGCTCAATTGCAAGGAGGGGCCGCCTTTCCTTGTTTTTATATTTTTCTATTAAGGTTATTTTACAACAGTCCCCTAAGGGTGCCCGTAAGCTCAAAATCTAGGCCCGGCGAGTAGGGCCTGTTTAGGTTCGAGCCTGTGGGGTGGGCCGCATGCCTGAATTTTGTCTGACGAGTTAGCCCAGTTCCAACCAACTGACCAAAAAAGCCCGTTGGCCTGGATCAAGTCCAGGCTTGGACTTTTTTTTCACTGACTGTCCCGATCCAGCCCTTTCTCGATGCCCATATGAAATTTATTGAAACAACGTGTATATATTATTTTATTGATAATTTCAGTGAGGTATTAATAAAAAATGAACACAGTGAAATACAAAAAACAATTAAAATTGGTTTATATGAAGAGGTATATAAGCCCATTTATAGGCCTCACGAGCGGGCAACATGAAAGTATGAAACCATTGTGTTTCAATAGATTGAGGGAAATCAAAATTAAAAATGTTAGTCTCAATCATTTTTAACAATTAAAACTCGGATCATATATGATTTATTTTTTTAAATAATAAACATCGTCGTATATGATTTGATAAAAAAATATACATATATTACTTTGTTTCGAGTTGAATGAACATATTTTCATAAATGATATGAAAAATATTAAGACTATGTTTTAATTTGGACTGTAGAAAAAACTGTGTAACTGTACCCTAAATATAAATAGTAAGTGCTGCTACACTCATTTTTTTCTAAATGTAAAACACGGACATATATACCTCGTTACAGATTCAGTGAAGCATATAACTCATTAGATGATGTATATATCTCACTAAATTTTTTCTTATGCTTACTAAAAATGGGTTCATTCAACTTAAAATGAAGCGATATACACTTTTTATCAAAACATATATCCTAATTAGATGATGTTTATTATTTATAAAAAATTGAAAATATGTGAGATCTGAATTTTAGTTGGTGAATGTGACATAGTGTAATTTTCCAAATAGTAATAACTATGGTCTTAGTTTGAACCACTGTAGTTGGCTTGGGCTTTAGATATATAGTCCCAGAGGCCTTATATCCAAAAAGAAAATAATAAAAAAAAAAAAAATGAAAACAAAGGTAAACCATTGGTACCAAACACCCGATTCATTATAAAATAGTTTAGCATTAGCATTTGTCAACAGTAATTAATTTCGTAACCTAGACAAAAACCACAACGTATATAAAATACCAAGTCCCTCCCCACTTGTTCTTATAATAGTCCCAATGAAAATACCTATAAAACCCCCTTCCCTATAGCACAATAAACAACCCACACCCAAGGAAAAACATGAAGACCTCCTCGCCCCACACCTCCTCATTGTCCCTAGCTTTGCTCCTCCTCCTCATAACAATCTCCCTTGCCGAGGCCATCCATGTGAAGCGCCCATGTAATGGCAGTGTCGTCGACTGCAACGACGAGGAGGACTGGTTGATGGAGTCCGATACTGTCCGGCGACTCCTCCAAACGACTTCAGGGAGTTATGCCTCCCTCCAAACGCAGTCGGCCTGCGCCGGAAGTAATGGCGGTGCGTACGAGAACACTTGCTTCTCCAAGGTCAATACGCCGAGCCGTGGCTGTGATCCGATCTACGGTTGCAGGAGTTGAAATTTATATGCGGAAGACTTTTTTTTTTGGTTGGGGGGGGGGGGGGGGGGGGTTTATATATATATATATGCTTGTGTTTGTCTTGTGTTTGATTTTGGATATCGAAGTTGGATCTCCTGTGTCCTGTTTGGTTTAGTGTTTGATCGTTTATTATGTGCAATAAATTTTGGAGAGCTGCAATAAACTTTGGAGAGATGTATGTGGGTCTTTAATTTTCTGTGCAGAAATAAGAGGAATAAGTGATCGATCACCTTGTGGTACGTTAGTTTTTTCATGCGTTTATTTTGAAGCTTTAATTAGTACACTTTATAATCTGTTTTGGGGTTCTTCCTGCAACTTGGATTGAGTTCCCTCATTCACTAATATGCTGCCATAGCCCTAAAGTTAAAAAAAATTATTTTTTTTTAAAAAATGATAGTGTGCTTTAACGCACCTTCATTTTTTTAAATATAAAAATATGTCCATTAATAAGTTAGTATATATATATTTTTATAAAAAACACGATGGTTGTAAATGGAGCCTC
The DNA here is from genome assembly GCA_030737845.1 of Acorus calamus. NCBI lineage: Eukaryota > Viridiplantae > Streptophyta > Magnoliopsida > Acorales > Acoraceae > Acorus > Acorus calamus. Next base: position 16,275,199 of record CM060861.1, read on the forward strand.
ACACGGATTGGATTCATTTTCTTTTATCTTAAATTACTCTAATAATGTTGCATGCGTGGAGTCTTGTGTATATTTATTTCTATTATATTTTATCTAACGAATTATATGTATCATTGTAGATGAAGTATATGATAATTTATTTTGGTTAGTGGGTATTTATAATTCATGGAAACCTATATTTCATTTCATTATTAAAAGATTTCATTGTATGAAATATACACAGAATATACAAATAAGCAAAACATGGGTAACAACTGTAAAATGAATTATGCGTGGGATTGTTCTTACTACTTTATTTTAAATGTCATCACAAGTGTTCCATTTTCGCTGGTTTGCATGTTCATTTCTCTGTTATAGAAAGGTATGCATGTTTAGTTGAAAAGTTGTTTGTTATTTTAATTGAAACTCTACGCTCAAGTTTTTATTAAAAATTAAATGAATTTCCGGTGAACTTGTTTTATAAAAATAATATAAATGTGCTTGCGTCAAATATATATTAAAAAAAAAACATAATTGATTTGTCCATTATTATATTATCATATTTTTATTGGAAAATAGGAGAAGTTTATATAAAAAATTGAGGACCCAAAAAGTTGGTGATGGTTTGATCGGGTCAGTTAATTCAAAAGTCAGTATATATCATCTACTCATGATATCATGCATATATAAAATTTGAATTCATCCGATACACAAAATGTCTACTGTTGTGGTACCTTATTAATATGGAAGAAGAATGATTCCAATTTTGGAGTATACTTTGCAACTCGCTGTAAATTTATTTTGCGCAAGAACGATTCCAATCTTTCCAACCTTACATGCACTCATCACTGTCACGTTCTAAAAAATAAATAAAAAGTTCATGCTTTATTACATAAATATATATTTTTAAACAAAGAAAAAAATACGAGGATTGCACACGAGATTATTCATAACATTATTTTTTTCCATAATCCGTTATTTCTTCTCATGTAAAGTACAGAAATTGAGGAATAATTGTGCCCAAAATCGGCTCATGGGTTCGATTCATAATTGACTAGGAATGCAATTGCAAAATAATAATTAAATGAATAAAATCTAACATTGCTCTCTGTTAAAAAAAAATGTTTTATGAAGTTTGAACAAATAAATGTCAGATTATAAGTTGATGCAAAAATATTAATGGATTGGATCACTCTAGAAGAACGACCTCTTGGAATGAACCTTCATATCACACATAAAAAAATGTTCACACACCTAATATTTATATAAATGCCATGTCATCTATAATAGAGTGGTATATACTATGTTATCACATACAATATATATTCTACTACACACAAAAAAAGGAAAAAATTCAGTTCATTCTATTATGTACTTCGCTTTTTTTTAATACGTGTATTTCATTAGATTATATAGTATATAATATTTAAAGTCTTTCGAGGTTAATGGTTAGGTGGCCATCTAGCTCGTCTAAAGTCAGGATGCCTGATATGAACATATTGTTAAAGTGATTGGTCAATAAGTTGAATTTTGAGAAAATTTGGTGATTTCTATTTCAGATAATTCAATAGACAATGTTGTACGTGGGGGTGAGAGAGCATGATTAGATTAAATAATACACGACAGTGGGTATGGAAGATTGTGTGCAACATGATCTTCGTTGAAGTGTTGTTTCCGATGTGATGCCAAAATCGTGTAGGGAAAGTCCATACCTAAGGCATTGGACATATTCATGCCTCAATGCATGTTAGCCATCCAGATAAGACTCTTTCGAGGTATGACTGAAGTAAATGAGAATTTGTATGTCAAAATAAACTGCTATAAAGTAGTATATGAAATCTAAGTAACCCCTATAATTAAGTTATTCCATGTTATTCAACCCAAAAGAATATTTGGGTTTACTATCAAATCAACTGTCATAACCTTTTATAAATCAATTGTCAAATTAAATATCATCATTTTTTCACATTTTATAAATTTTTATCCATAACTTATTCACATTTTATCCAAACAACAAAATTTTATTATTATGTAACAAGAATAATTAAAAATACAACCAAACATTAAATCACATTATCCTTGTTTATATTGAAATAGTCATAAAGCTTATAATAACTTAATTTTTTTATCCAAAAGGGGGTGTTCCAACTTAAAAGATATATTTTACAAAAATATATAACTCTTCTTTATATGTATATATTAAAATTAGAGTTACAGTAGGGTGAAGATATATCTAACTAAAGCACGGATTAACCTGATATACAAGCTAAAAAGATTGAAAGTTTTTTATTAGTTCAATAAAAAAAATTATTTACATATATTTATGAGAGAGATCGCAACAAATCTGATCTAATGGACCGCTAACTCAAGAGGAGTGGGAATAAAATGATCGATTCCAAGATGGACAGCCAGCGATTGACTACCAATTCAGAGAATCATGTTTTTCGGGTGAAAGTTAGTATATAGTGTAATTGGATGATATCAAATCTCAAATTTGTATCCATTCAAACTTAATTAGTTATTAAACTCAATAAATAGATCTTTTGTAATCAATTTATCAATTGATTAAAAATAGAAATTTAGTCTCTCAGTGTGTTTAATTGTGTGTTTCTCTTCAAGAGTTTGATGAACAAATCTTTGGATAGAGAATTCTCTACATGTTCTCAAGCAACAACAGGATCATACATTCCACATCATCATCAATCATGTAGTTGTTGCATTCATTCTTAATGACATTTTTCCTCTGGTCCAAACAAACTGTTTTTTTATAAAAAAAAATAGTGATATACGGCACCATCAGAGCTTCACAACGCCAACACTTTTCAAAACAAAACAATATCAATCTTTGGTACCAAACACAAACAAAACAAACACCCACAAGTGGTTCATTTCAATAGTTAGTATTTCTTAAGAATAATTTAGCTAACAAACCCCTAACATATGTTTAAATCCCTCACTGGTTTTTTTTTTATTGATAATCAATTTTTGTATTGCTATACGATAAGTTTCTACAAAAAAGTAACTAGGCTATACAAGGCAAGAATCATTAGAACCCAGCACACTAGTCATTACAGCACATCACACTAACAAAAGGAGCGGGTGGGGTTCCCTGCATCTCTTGGAAGTTAGATGTGTGTAGTTAATACAAAAAAAAGAAAGGGGCACATATTTCCTAACTCGGATGAAAGGTATCCCCGCTTTGTCAAGATCAAGCGCCGATTGCAGCTCTTGCCATACATCGATGGGAAAGAGGCGGACTTCCCCCCGCTCGGATTTATAGGATGCCAGAAGATCTACTAGAGAGTTGCCTTCCATGTGGATATGGGAGATACATCATTGTTGGAGAAGAGATAAATCGTGTTGTATAAATCGAAGGGATCGATTGGCAGTCCAGGGTCTATTCCCTTTACCCAGAGTCCAAGCAAGCTATTCCCCTCATAAAGTCAGAATGTGTGTTCCGTAATACCATAGCCTCCTGTCTTCCGATAAGGATCCATCAGTGTTGAGCTAATCCCATCCGGCTTGCGGTGGTAGCCAGTGTACCTCTGAAGTAGTTTCGACAATTTCTGCAATATGAACTTCAAAGAAGGATGTTATTCGAAGTATCAGTAGGGATATGACCGCTTTTAGCTTCATTGATCTACTTCGAGCTTTGATGGAAGCTTTGATATCCAATAGAATGTGATGTTTATGTCTTGTTTTACCCCATAAGACGCGGGCATTCCATTCTATGAAGATATACCAGAAATAGATGGTGAGTATGGCATGCAGCATAGTCTTTTGAACTGAGGAGACTGTAGAGGAGTCTAGCCATGATGGGAGAGCTCCCATTGATCAGGGAGGGGTAGACTGTATTTGCAGACCTTTTGTGAGAGCTCCCAATATAAAACTTGAGTAGGAGCAGCTAAGAAAAAGTTGATTTGCATCTTCCATTGCCAAGGTGCAGAGTGCGCAAGAAGCGTTGCCAATCAAACCCTTTTTAAGGAGGTGGGTGCGGGCAGGTAGCTTATAGTGAAAGGTTTGCCATGTGCAAGGAGCATGTCGAGGAGTCTGGTAGGGGAGCCATAGCCACCAGGACCATTGGGGATGAGGGGATGAAGAATTCAAAAATTGCCAAGCTTAGGACAACTTAAGTTTACTGGATTTGCACGGGGGCCAGATCAGTATGTCATCGCCCTTCCCTCCAGCTGTGATTTGGGATATGTCGGACCAGATAGAGTTAAGGGAAGGTGGCCATCGAATAGTCTTCCGCCATTGCTCATTATGTATCAGCAAGGAGTGGGTGGTAGAAGATGGGGGGCCCCAGATCTAAGATACTCTGCCAAAGAAGTGCTTGAGACCAAAGCCATTTAACCAAGGGTCGACCAGATGTTAATGGATTTTCCCTCAAAGATTAGGAATCTCACCATCTGGGATATCCACTCCCAGGCTTTCAGGATGGAGGTCCATGAGCTCGAGCATGCCATGTGTGATATGGCTTGCCAAATGTTTTTGTTCTTCATATATCTTTTGGTAATCCACCTAGTCCAAAGAGAACTTGTATTGCTAGCAATGTGCCAAAAATGAACCCCTGTAGCTCCTTTATTCCACTCTCTGATAGCTTTGATCCTAAATCCCCCTTCCTTTAGAGGTCTGCAGATGGATGACCAAGCCACATGATGACATTTCTTCTCCGTGGAGGGCCCTTGCCAGAGGAAAGAGCGAAGGTTTGATTTAATATCTTTGATGACTTTGCACAGGAGGAAAAAGGAGAAGCACCAAAATACGTGGAAAGATGAAAGAACTGATTTTATCAACTCAATTCGTCCTGCCCGAGAAAGGGGGAAACCGTCGCTGGAGCCCTTCCGCTTTCAAATCATGTCAATCAAAGAAGTACAGTGTGAGTACTTTAGTGCGCCATTTATAAGAGGGAGATCGAGATAGCGGATTGGTAGGGAGAATTGCTCAATCTTCAGTGCTGAGCTAAATTCCATGGTGGAGGGGCTACAAGAGGTGAAGATTTGGCATTTTTGAGTATTCAGATGGAGCCCAGAGGAAGCAACAAAGGAAATGAATAGGTCAGCGATTGCCAATGCTGATTCACGCTTAGTATCTGAGAAGACCAGTAAATCAACAAAAAAACAAAGATGGCTAACATTAAGCTCACCTTGGATGTACTGGCCCACTGCCCCTTCCGCCACTAGCTTGTTGAGACACGAGGATAGGGATTCCATAACAAAGGTGAATAGAAGAGGCGAGAGAGGGTCTCCTTGCCTTAGCCCTCATGAAGAGTTAAAGAACCCTGATGGAGAGCCATTGATGAGTATCGAGAATGATGGAGTAAACACACATTCTTTAGAAAGTGCCATCCAGTGCTCGTTGAAGTTATTCCTCCGTAGGATAGCCTCAAGAAAGGACCAATTAACACTGTCAAGGGCCTTCTTGAGGTCCACTTTGATACACGCCCTCGGTTTACCTTGGTTTAAATATTTGATCAATTCGTGAGCGAGCAAGATATTGGGGGTGTATGCTTCGTCCTTTGATGAAGGCTATATGGTGGTTACTAACAAGCTTTGGAAGAAGGGGCTGGAGTCGGAGAGCCATGAGCTTAGTGATGATCTTGTACAAGGTGTTGCATAAAGAGATTGGCCTATATTGTTTAGGAGAGTCCGCTTTAAGCATCTTGGGGATTAACACTATTGTTCCTGTGTCATTTGGAACAATTTTGGTTAAGCTTTGGTCACATCTGGGTCGTTTAGGGCCTTTTCTTTTTTCTATTGGAGTCGTTAAAATTTTTACTTTTTAGTTACCTGCGGGTGTTGGAGTACTCTGATTGGAAATTTGACTGCATATTATGGGTCCTAGTACCGTTTGGTACTACCCATAAAAATTTCATCGAATTTTGGTAACGTTTCATAAAATATACAGTTCTGAATCGTATATGGATTTGGTCGTTATAGGGTTTCGGTGGGTGAGATATTTTTGACTGTGTGGTGCTTCTCCGCACGCTTCCCAATAAAGCAAAAATAAGTGGTTGAGTGAGGGTGAGCCTAATCCTAACCTCACCACCCCCTTATGGTCACCCCTAGGCTCTATTTGAGCATGAAAAAGTCATTTTTACCCTCTCTCTCCCGCTCTCTCCCATTTCATGGACATCTCTTTCTCTCCCTCTCTTGGTCTCTTTTTCCCCTTTGTGTGTGAAAAAAGAGGAAGAAGCAAAAAGAAGGAGATTGTGAAGGAGAAGAAGGTGTGTGTGTTTGTTGTTATTGATTCTCTTCTCTCTAGCTCTCTCTCTCTCTCATGCCCCTTTCATGATCATCCCCCCCTCATTTCATCAATGAAGAAGCTGAGAAGCAAAGAAGAGGTGGTGGTAGTGGTGGTGGTGGTCGAGATGGTCGTGGGTGCGTCGAGGACCCCTGAATCTCCCCTTTCCCTCCCCCTCTTTTGGTAAGCCTTCTCCCCTTCTTTTCCTTGGGGTTTTCTTGCGCTAGGGGTTATTGGGGTGGGCATGCATCGTAGGTAGATGGGTTAAGGTGTGTGAGAAGGATTGGAGAGAGGTTAAAGGGGTCTAGTTGCGTGTGCGGACCTGTCTGTGCGAGCGCGCACAGTCGGGCGCTGGCAGGCGCAGGCGGGAGCATGCACATATGCGTGGGCGCGCGGGAGCGTCCCCAGGCGCTGACAGGGTCACAGTGCACGCAGGGCAGCGCGACTGGGGGCATGGCAAGGCGCCAGCGGGCACATGTGAACGTGCGTGCGCGTGCGTACGCGTGCAGGGCCACGCCTGTGGCTGCCCGAGGGCTCGGTAGGTGCCAGGCACTCGGACATGCATGTGTCCGTGCGTACTTACATGCGTGCGAGCCTGTATGCGTGCATCATTTTAGATGCCCTTACTTGCAGATCTCGTCAGATGGGATGCGCGAAGATCCAGGTATCAGTGAGTCATTCTGTAACGCCCCACATTTACCTAACCGCTTATCGGACGGTAAACGGGTCGCTACTAAACTTAATCCAATTACAAGACCAAAATTTGCAACTCTTTTTTTTTTAAATGAATGATACCAATATAATATAAATATAATTAAAAAAAACGATGGCAATAAAGTAAATAATATCAAAGGGTTTTAAATCACCAATTGTCTTACAAAATATCAGAGTTTAACAGAAATAAAATATTCGAATGGAAAGACATACTAAACCACCCCTGTGGGAGCCATCTAAACTAAAGTAAATCCAAATAATTGACCGTGACTATTATTTATTCTCCAGTACTGCTACCTCGACGAGATCTCTGAAGCACATGAAAAGTTCAAGCTTTGTCTTGGTCCTCAGAAGATGAGCTACCTGGTTATGAAACAACCAGCCCATATTGAAAAGGGTGAGTGATTAACTCAGTGAATAAGCCCACTGACAAATTACCTCACGTGACAGTATATATAAAAATAAAGTTTTATGAAAATCAGAATTTCATTTAATAAATCTTTTATTTTAAATCAATTTAAAATCATGAACTTTAAAAAAATATTTTAATGCGCACGTGGCCCAATCCTTGGCCCACATTAGAGAAATCATTAGAGTTAAATGATATCAACATATATATATATATAAAGTTATATATAAAAACAAAACAAGAATTTTCTTTACTAAATCAATTTAAATGCATGAGCTTAATAAAATATAATTTTAATGCATCACGTGGCCCAATCCTTTGTCCACGTCATAGAAATCATGCAGCTTAAATGATATGACCGGGTAGGGTTCTCAATCGGAAGAACCGTTTCCCAAAACAGGTGTGCCAAGCCCCAAGCGACTAAATCGCTCAAAAAGCTCCCTCGAGGAGACGTCGGATCTAGAAGACGCTGATGGGTCGCCGCTGCCATCACTACGAGAACACCAGCACAGGATGCCCCGGTTGCTGCAGACTCCAAACAAAGGAATCCGCCGCTGCAAGGAATGCTTTACCACACCCCTCACCGATCTTGGGACTCTTCGAGTCCTAGACCTTCCTCCCCAAAGGCGAAATACTACGGGGGGATTTATTCCAGAAAATATGTCATGATATGCATCTTGATAAAATCTCCTAGGACTAGGTTGTCTCCACTAGTCCTAAATTTTTCCAAAACTCTCGAAATGAAAATCTTTAATCCAAATATTATTTCGAAAGCATAAGCATCAGAATAATATTATGTTAATTCTTGAAACATGAATAGCATAATTCATGCTATTTTAATGACATGATGAATGAATTAAATCATGCAACTTCATTCAACGAAAATGCAATTTGATCAATATGAAGAAAATATCCAAATCATGCAAATTTATCAAAATATAAATGCATGGATGACACATAATATCACACAAATATGATTGGCATATGAAATTCAATGTTATAGAGCAAAAGCTCACACGAAATAAATCGATAGGCCTACTCACCTTCGGTCCACACAAGCATCAACGATACACACTCGCACGTTGATAACCTAGCATAACAATTATACAATAATAGATCAGAAACAATCAATCACGACCCAAACAACTGACAACCAACTTATAACAGCACTATGTCCAATAATCCCAAAAGCCGATATCTTATAGACCTACAATCAACAACTCACTTCAAAGTCCTAATGAAAATCCCAACTTCGAATAAATATTAGAATACTCATATACTCACAATGATCCGATCCGATAATCAATATCCATTTATTCCATAAGACCCATAAAATATTTGAACAAATCCAATAAGGCTCAACTATAATTCCATGATCGAGTAACTCAAATCCAATCAATTTACATTCAAATAACAACAATATCCAATCAATATTCATTGATCCCACTAAACCAAATTATCGATTTAAGATTCTATTTAAGTTCTCAAGATCAATAAAATCATCAAAACCCGCAAAACAAACTATACTTCATTAAACATCAAATTTGGGATCATCTAAATCTCTAACATTCATCAAACTTGGTCATCAAGCTAAATATTTGAATTTCAATAAACTGCACAGAAATCTTTCAAAAACCATAACTTTCTATCCGTAACTCCGAATTGGACGATTAATGATTCGTTGGAAAGCTCTTTTCAAAACCTATTTCTGTTTGTCAAATACATTTTTTCCAGAAACGACTCTATCATAGTCAAAAACACGATTTACGTCCAAGCATAAAATCAACCCGAAAATTGCCATTAAATCCCCAAAACTAATAAATCTAATTTGATCTTAAGAATTCCTTTGAGATCCATAAAAATCAAATCAAATAATCATTAAATTAAATCAATCAAACCCTAACCCTAATCCATCAAACTTCTTCCCCAAACAATTACTTGACGTAATCATATCCTAACAAAATAAATTAAAACTAACAAAATCAATAGGGAATGATATCTCACCTTAGATCCGATTACACCACCCACCATCTCCATCTAGGGTTAGTCATCACAACCCTTCATAACTTCTGAGATTTGGATGAAAAACCCTAACCCAAACATGTTATTTAAAGGGGTTTACCGAAATTACAAAACGACCCCTGAAGTGTTTCCAGTTTACAATGACATCCCTACCCGATTTACAAACAGATCCCTATCCGATTTACAGAAATGTCCCAGAAGGCTATAAAAATGTATTCTGGATTCGCAACTAGATCCCTAGGCCCAATAACTTGACACTAAGCCTAAAAATCAAATTTTCCGAACTCTGAATCTCACCAAATTTCAACCAAAGTATCTTAACACTATAAAAATCTACAGAAAAATATAAAATAATTATTTCAACATCAATTTATAATTATCATAATTATAAATCAAATTGGACCCATTTGGGCCCACCGCCAAATCTGAAAAATGAAATATAAAAAATCAAATTTTAAAATTTCCATTATATATTTAAAATAAATATATAAGGCCGAAAAATACCGAAACGTTACATTCTTCCCCCCTTAAAGGAATTTAGTCCTCTAAATTCAAGGGAGAACACAAAAAGAAAGATATATAACATTCAATAATAACAATCATCCAACCAATAGTTGAAGAGTAGTCTTACAATTCTAAGTCATAACAACATCAATACAATCATTACACCAGTAGGTTTACACGTCTGTGTAATACCAAACAAGCACAATAATATAGAAAATAGTATAAGAATCCAACTTATACCCCACAAACAATCAAACAAATGTACATTCATACAATAATTGTATAAGTCAGCTTATAGGTCTGACTCATACTCAACAAGCTCAATAATGTAAAAAATGGTATAAGATTCTAACTTATACCCCACAAACAATATTCAATCGAATGCACAAGCAAAACTATCAATGATTTGCATTGAAGTTCCAACAAATATCAATACAGACAACTATCATACAACAAAATAACCACATAAATCAGATCCACAATTCTTCCGCTGCGCCACTCTGATAGTGACCCAAATCACAGGTGGATGAACTTATACATCACCAACAATGACAAAAATCATTTACAAAAATTAAATGTGTAGGTCAAATCCACCCATGTTTCACATCATAGGTGTTATAACTCATACAGCATAAGCAATGACAAATAATACAACGGAAATATACAAGTCACGCTCACCCATGTCCCATACCATGGGTGATTCAGTTTGTACAAAGCAAACAAAGACATAACAAGCAACAAATTGCATAAGTCAGCCCACCTACGTCCCATACCATAGGCGGTCCAACTAATACAATGCAAACATTGACAATAACAAAAACAATCACATCAAACAATTTCGTACATAATTGTACAAGTTAGGCTCATCTACGTCCCATACCATAAATGATCCAACTTGTACCATCAACATAAGAGCAATAATAATGACAACAAGATGAAACTAAAGATATTTACAATCTTTAGAATTTACATATATATAAGAAAATCATCTACTGACATGGACATTCACGGATTGATTAAATCATCCGTGATGCTATACAAAACATGAAAAACATCCTAATAAAATTGTGAATACATAGTTACACTTAATAACTTGAAAATATCGGTTGTTAAGGTATGTCTCTCATGTGTGTACGCTATGACGTATATTGAGTATGAACGGTCATCCACTATATAGAGCTCTTACATAGAGTAACATCTAATAAGAATTCAAATCCTATATGCATCAATTCTAATTGACTCAACTTATTCTAGGCTTCAAAAAAAAAAATGACTCTCATACTAGCTTATCTCAACGCTCTAAAAAAAAATAATTTACAATCAACCAAAATAACTAAGCTCTAAAAGATAGGGTATCCAAAAAAATCAGGTGGGATATCTTAAGATCCAATCATGCAATCTAAACTCTTAAAGATATAGATAAATCTATACGCGTTCTAAATGCACGTGAATCTGAATTTACAAGATGCAATTGTAATATCGATATGCATAACATAATGTATAAAAAGATATTTAACACATTAAAATATTATATATAAAAATAAAACCTTCAAGAAAAACAAGTATAAATAATGTACTAAAAGAATTTAAAGCTCATTATATTTAATATATAGCATAATAAATTTGTAAGCCATGTAAAATATATATAGAGTTACATTATAATAAATTAACGTAACAAATATGTAGAGAGTTTAATTAAGAAAGATCTAGTAATGTCTTTATTTTTGAATTATTAAGATTTAAATACATCGATATGATTTACTTAAATTTGAATATGAAAATTCAAAATATAATTACAATTTATATAAAACTAATTAAAAATTTTTATTTAAATAAATAAACATGAGTAATAGCTAAATTTATGGCAACATAAAAATGTATATATATAAAAATATGGGTCACTTCCCCTTTAATAAGAAATTAATAGATTTAGCCTCTAGTATAACAAAAGTAAACAAATAATTTTCTTATATATAGACTAATATAATCTCCTTAGGATGATCAAACTTAAGCTCTAAATTTCATAGGCTAACTAAACTTAGGCTTATAGAAAATCAAGAATAAAATCACTAGAAAACACGATGTCACGATCAGGAGAAGACAATGCAATTAATCTGGAAATATTCAGGAAATCCAAAAGCAATAGGAGTTACACTAACTTAGGCTTTCAAGTCAATAGTAGTATCCACAATAATGGCTAGATATTGTTCACACCCCTTAACTAGTAACCTCTAAGCATGAAGGGAAGAGACGAATATGATCGGATATGATCCACTAAAACCCCCAAAGCGGAACGATTATTGGCCAGGAATACAAAAGGACACAACTTTTGAAAAACAATCAACACTTGCACGGAAGGCTAACAACCAATCTATGCCAAAGATTACATCGAAACCAAGAATATCGAGAATGAAGAGATCAATAGGTATCTAATGCCCATTTATCTGGACCAAGCAAGAAAGAAGAGCAAACCTTGGTGATAATTTGTTCACCAACGACAATGGTTATGTGAAGTGTAGACATCGAGATCGTAAACTTCTTTACTAAGAGTTTTGTAATTCCGATGAAGTGAATGAATGTGTGAAACACCAAAAAAGAACATACGCTGAATTACCAGAATAGAGACAATACTATGATCCTTTGCTGTCACAAAAAAAAAGATCTAAATGAAACAACAAACATCACAAATAATAACACAATTTTTTTTTCTCCTAAACACAAACCCTAACCTAGGCTCCGACAGGACGTGGCTCTGATACCATCTGTAACGCCCCACATTTACCTAACCGCTTATCGGACGGTAAACGGGTCGCTACTAAACTTAATCCAATTACAAGACCAAAATTTGCAACTCTTTTTTTTTTTTAAATGAATGATACCAATATAATATAAATATAATTAAAAAAAACGATGGCAATAAAGTAAATAATATCAAAGGGTTTTAAATCACCAATTGTCTTACAAAATATCAGAGTTTAACAGAAATAAAATATTCGAATGGAAAGACATACTAAACCACCCCTGTGGGAGCCATCTAAACTAAAGTAAATCCAAATAATTGACCGTGACTATTATTTATTCTCCAGTACTGCTACCTCGACGAGATCCCTGAAGCACATGAAAAGTTCAAGCTTTGTCTTGGTCCTCAGAAGATGAGCTACCTGGTTATGAAACAACCAGCCCATATCGAAAAGGGTGAGTGATTAACTCAGTGAATAAGCCCACTGACAAATTACCTCACGTGACAGTATATATAAAAATAAAGTTTTATGAAAATCAGAATTTCATTTAATAAATCTTTTATTTTAAATCAATTTAAAATCATGAACTTTAAAAAAATATTTTAATGCGCACGTGGCCCAATCCTTGGCCCACATTAGAGAAATCATGAGAGTTAAATGATACCAACATATATATATATATAAAGTTATATATAAAAACAAAACAAGAATTTTCTTTACTAAATCAATTTAAATGCATGAGCTTAATAAAATATAATTTTAATGCATCACGTGGCCCAATCCTTTGTCCACGTCATAGAAATCATGCAGCTTAAATGATATGACCGGGTAGGGTTCTCAATCGGAAGAACCGTTTCCCAAAACAGGTGTGCCAAGCCCCAAGCGACTAAATCGCTCAAAAAGCTCCCTCGAGGAGACGTCGGATCTAGAAGACGCTGATGGGTCGCCGCTGCCATCACTACGAGAACACCAGCACAGGATGCCCCGGTTGCTGCAGACTCCAAACAAAGGAATCCGCCGCTGCAAGGAATGCTTTACCACACCCCTCACCGATCTTGGGACTCTTCGAGTCCTAGACCTTCCTCCCCAAAGGCGAAATACTACGGGGGGATTTATTCCAGAAAATATGTCATGATATGCATCTTGATAAAATCTCCTAGGACTAGGTTGTCTCCACTAGTCCTAAATTTTTCCAAAACTCTCGAAATGAAAATCTTTAATCCAAATATTATTTCGAAAGCATAAGCATCAGAATAATATTATGTTAATTCTTGAAACATGAATAGCATAATTCATGCTATTTTAATGACATGATGAATGAATTAAATCATGCAACTTCATTCAACGAAAATGCAATTTGATCAATATGAAGAAAATATCCAAATCATGCAAATTTATCAAAATATAAATGCATGGATGACACATAATATCACACAAATATGATTGGCATATGAAATTCAATGTTATAGAGCAAAAGCTCACACGAAATAAATCGATAGGCCTACTCACCTTCGGTCCACACAAGCATCAACGATACACACTCGCACGTTGATAACCTAGCATAACAATTATACAATAATAGATCAGAAATAATCAATCACGACCCAAACAACTGACAACCAACTTATAACAGCACTATGTCCAATAATCCCAAAAGCTGATATCTTATAGACCTACAATCAACAACTCACTTCAAAGGCCTAATGAAAATCCCAACTTCGAATAAATATTAGAATACTCATATACTCACAATGATCCGATCCGATAATCATTATCCATTTATTCCATAAGACCCATAAAATATTTGAACAAATCCAATAAGGCTCAACTATAATTCCATGATCGAGTAACTCAAATCCAATCAATTTACATTCAAATAACAACAATATCCAATCAATATTCATTGATCCCACTAAACCAAATTATCGATTTAAGATTCTATTTAAGTTCTCAAGATCAATAAAATCATCAAAACCTGCAAAACAAACTATACTTCATTAAACATCAAATTTGGGATCATCTAAATCTCTAACATTCATCAAACTTGGTCATCAAGCTAAATATTTGAATTTCAATAAACTGCACAGAAATCTTTCAAAAACCATAACTTTCTATCCGTAACTCCGAATTGGACGATTAATGATTCGTTGGAACGCTCTTTTCAAAACCTATTTCTGTTTGTCAAATACATTTTTTCCAGAAACGACTCTATCATAGTCAAAAACACGATTTACGTCCAAGCATAAAATCAACCCGAAAATTGCCATTAAATCCCCAAAACTAATAAATCTAATTTGATCTTAAGAATTCCTTTGAGATCCATAAAAATCAAATCAAATAATCATTAAATTAAATCAATCAAACCCTAACCCTAATCCATCAAACTTCTTCCCCAAACAATTACTTGACGTAATCATATCCTAACAAAAATAAATTAAAACTAACAAAATCAATAGGGAATGATATCTCACCTTAGATCCGATTACACCACCCACCATCTCCATCTAGGGTTAGATCATCACAACCCTTCATAACTTCTGAGATTTGGATGAAAAACCCTAACCCAAACATGTTATTTAAAGGGGTTTACCGAAATTACAAAACGACCCCTGAAGTGTTTCCAGTTTACAATGACATCCCTACCCGATTTACAAACAGATCCCTATCCGATTTACAGAAATGTCCCAGAAGGCTATAAAAATGTATTCTGGATTCGCAACTAGATCCCTAGGCCCAATAACTTGACACTAAGCCTCAAAATCAAATTTTCCGAACTCTGAATCTCACCAAATTTCAACCAAAGTATCTTAACACTATAAAAATCTACAGAAAAATATAAAATAATTATTTCAACATCAATTTATAATTATCATAATTATAAATCAAATTGGACCCATTTAGGCCCACCGCCAAATCTGAAAAAATGAAATATAAAAAATCAAATTTTAAAATTTCCATTATATATTTAAAATAAATATATAAGGCCGAAAAATACCGAAACAGATGGTGAGTATGGTGACACGGGCATTCCATTCTATCCAGATATACCAGAAATAGATGGTGAGTATGGCATGCAGCATAGTCTTTTGAACTGAGGAGACTGTAGAGGAGTCTAGCCATGATGGGAGAGCTCCCATTGATTGGGAGGGGTAGACTGTATTTGCAGACCTTTTGTGAGATCTCCCAATATAAATCTTGAGTAGGAGCAGCTAAGAAAAAGGTGATTTGCATCTTCCATTTCCAAGGTGCAGTGCGCAAGAAGCGTTGCCAATCAATCCCTTTTTAAGGAGGTGGGTGCGGGCAGGTAGCTTATAGTGAAAGGTTTGCCATGTGCAAGGAGAGTGTCGAGGAGTCTGGTAGGGGAGCCATAGCCACCAGGACCATTGGGGATGAGGGGATGAAGAAAGCACAAATTGCCAAGCTTAGGACAACTTAAGTTTACTGGATTTGCATGGGGGCCAAATCAGTATGTCATCGCCCTTCCCTCCAACTGCGATTTGGGATATGTCAGACCAGATAGAGTCAAGGGAAGGTGGCCATCGAACAGGCTTCCGCCATTGCTCATTATGTATCAGCAAGGAGTGGGTGGCAGAAGATGGGGGGCCCCAGATCTAAGATACTCTGCCAAAGAAGTGCTTGAGACCAAAGCCATCTAACCAAGGTCGACCAGATGTTAATGAATTTTCCCTCAAAGATTAGGAATCTCACCATCTGGGATATCCACTCCCAGGCTTTCAGGATGGAGGTCCAGGAACTCGAGCATGCCATGGGTGGTATGGCTTGCCAAATGTTTTTGTTCTTCAGATATCTTTTGGTAATCCACCTAGTCCATAGAGAACTTGTATTGCTAGCAATGTCCCAAAAATGAACCCCTGCAGATCCTTTATTCCACTCTCTGATAGCTTAGATCCCAAGTCCCCCTTCCTTTAGAGGTCTGCAGATGGATGACCAAGCCACATGATGACATTTCTTCTCCATGAAGGTCCCTTACCAGAGGAAAGAGCGAAGGGTTGATTTAATATCTTTGATGACTCTGCACAGGAGGAAAAAGGAGAAGCACCAAAATATGTGGAAAGATGAAAGAACTGATTTTATCAACTCAATTCGTCCTGCCCGAGAAAGGGAGAAACCGTCGCTGGAGCCCATCCGCTTTCAAATCTTGTCAATCAAAGAAGTACAGTGTGAGTACTTTAGTGCGCCATTTATAAGAGGGAGATCGAGATAGCGGACTGGTAGGGAGAATTGCTCAATCTTCAGTGTTGAGCTAAATTCCATGGTGGAGGGGCTACAAGAGGTGAAGATTTGGCATTTTTGAGTATTCAGATGGAGCCCAGAGGAAGCAACAAAGGAAATGAAATAGGTCAGCGATTGCCAGTGCTGATTCACGCTTAGTATCTCAGAAGACCAGTAAATCATTAGAAAAACAATGATGGATAACATTAAGCTCACCTTGGATGTACTGGCCCACTGCCCCTTCCGCCACTAGCTTGTTGAGACACGAGGATAGGGATTCCATAACAAGGGTGAATAGAAGAGGCGAGAGAGGGTCTCCTTGCCTTAGCCCTCATGAAGAGTTAAAGAACCCTGATGGAGAGCCATTGATGAATATCGAGAATGATGGAGTAAACACACATTCTTTACAAAGTGCAATCCAGTGCTTGCTGAAGTTATTCCTCCGTAGGATAGTCTCAAGAAAGGACCAATTAACACTGTCAAGGGCCTTCTTGAGGTCCACTTTGATACACACCCTCGGTTTACCCTGGTTTAAATATTAGATCAATTTGTGAGCGAGCAAGATATTGGGGGTGTATGCTTCGTCCTTTGATGAAGGCTATATGGTGGTTACTAACAAGCTTTGGAAGAAGGGGCTGGAGTCGGAGAGCCATGAGCTTAGTGATGATCTTGTACAAGGTGTTGCATAAAGAGATTGGCCTATATTGTTTAGGAGGCTCCGCTTTAAGCATCTTGGGGATTAACACTATTGTTCCTGTGTTATTTGGAACAATTTTGGTTAAGCTTTGGTCACATCTGAGTCGTTTAGGGCCTTTTCTTTTTTCTATTGGAGTCATTAAAATTTTTACTTTTTAGTTACCTGCGGGTGTTGGAGTACTCTGATTGGAAATTTGACTGCATATTATGGGTCCTAATACCGTTTGGTACTACCTACAAAAATTTCATCGAATTTCGGTAACGTTTCATAAAATATACAATTCTAAATCGTATCTGGATTTGGTCGTTACAGGGTTTCGGTGGGTGAGATATTTTTTACTTTGTGGTGCTTCTCCGCACGCTTCCCAATAAAGCAAAAATAAGTGGTTGAGTGAGGGTGAGCCTAACCCTAACCTCACCACCCCCTTATGGTCACCCCTAGGCACTATTTGAGCATGAAAAAGTCATTTTTACCCTCTCTCTCCCGCTCTCTCCCATTTCATGGACATCTCTTCTCTCCCTCTCTTGGTCTCTTTTTCCCCTTTGTGTGTGAAAAAAGAGGAAGAAGCAAAAAGAAGGAGATTGTGAAGGAGAAGAAGGTGTGTGTGTTTGTTGTTATTGATTCTCTTCTCTCTAGCTCTCTCTCTCTCTCTCTCTCATGCCCCTTTCATGATCATCCCCCCAGATTTCATCAATGAAGAAGCTGAGAAGCAAAGAAGAGGTGGTGGTAGTGGTGGTGGTGGTCGAGATGGTCGTGGGTGCGTCGAGGACCCCCGAATCTCCCGTTTCCCTTGTCCTCTTTTGGTATGCCTTCTCCCCTTCTTTTCCTTGGGTTTTTCGTGCGCTAGGGGTTATTAGGGAGGGCATGCATTGGGTTTTTCTTGCGCTAGGGGTTATTAGGGAGGGCATGCATCCTAGGTAGATGGGTTAAGGTGTGTGAGAAGGGTTGGAGAGAGATTAAAGGGGTCTGGTTGCGTGTGTGTGCATGTCTGCACGCGCGCGCACAGTCGGGTGCTGGCAAGCACAGGCGGGAGCATGCACATATGCGTGGGCGCTGACAGGGTCACAGTGCACGCGGGGCAGCGCGACTGGGGGCATGGCAGGGCGCCAGCGGGCACATGTGAACGTGCGTGCGCGTGCGTACGCGTGCAGGGCCACGCCTGTGGCTGCCCGAGGGCTCGGTAGGTTCCAGGGCACTCGGACATGCATGAATCCGTGCGTACTTACATGCGTGCGAGCCCGTATGCGTGCATCATTTTAGATGCCCTTACCTTGCAGATCTCGTTAGATGGGATGCGCGATGATCCAGGTATCGGTGAGTCGTTCGATCCAACCCTTCACGATGCGCTTGATGCACGTAGTCGTGCATCGCACAACCATGGGGCTTCTTTTTACCCTAAATATGCTAGATATTTGCATGCTAGATTTGTATTGCGTATAACTCCTTTTCTACCATGTACTTGCCTATGTATTGTATTCATATGTGTATCATCATGTTTGTATGCGCCTTGCTTGTATGGGCATGTGTCTATTTATATTAATATGGATGTATAGAATAATCATGCCTTAGGTAGTCCCTATTTATAGTACTAGCTCCCTATGTTAGTAATATCTTGCATGTTTAAGCTTGGGTTAATAGTCGGGAGCATATTTAATATTCCGTGGTCATAAGACTGGAGGAACGTGTTTTAGTTGTTGCACTCATCTTGTCTGGGCAAAGCTATGACCAGTTTCTGGAGAGGATGAGACTTTCCCTCTCTCTCGCCCTCCATGTTTGCGTAAACTGAGTAAGTAGATGTGGTTCCTACTAGACTCATGTTTATTTGGGAATATTGACATGCATCAGTTAGTGTGCGAGATCGCGCTTGACCCTTCCCTCTTAAGTTAGTGATATCCAACGCATACTAGGATATATTTTGTATGATTGTATGAATAATGACCTGCTATGCATGTTTAAGTTGGCCACACCTGGTATGCATGTTTAAGTTGGTCATACCCGGTATGCATGTTGTATGATTTGTCATTTATGATGTAAATCCATGATTAGGGAGTACCCCTACAGTCATCTATTTGGCTATCGTGCATATGGTTCATGCACATAGCTCCAATATGATTCTCTTTTAATATATATGCGCATGTTAAAATTGATTAGGCCTATCCGTAATAGGCGCGGGTACGACCCGCTGTCGGGTTGTACTTCATTAGTTAGAGCGCGAGCGACATAATCGTCACCCTGCATCCGAGAGATGCACTTGAATGGAATTAAAGAGAATTCATTGTTGTATCTGTTTTGTTAAACTGGTGGTTATGGCATTAAACTAGGCCTACCCGTGCTAGGCGTGTGTATGAACCGCTTGTTGGCTTATGCCCTTGGCTTTTCTGTATGAGTGTAGAGGTAACTCCTTGCGTCCGAGTGATGCATCTGCATAGGAGTTAAAGAGTAATTATCATCGATATGTGATTATCGAAGAGTAGTTGACTTTCCCATAGGGTTCTCTTTGCGGACACATGGTGCTTCCTCCTGACATTGTTGTGTGTCGAAGCTACCCGATGTCAAAGTTGTCCTGTATAGGGCCACTACTTGAAGGTGCTACTGATGCATATCATTGTACACATCTGACGGATGTACCGATCGTGGAAGGCCGACAGGTAGAGACTGCACGAGAGAGGGCTACCGAGTGATATTGCGAGCGTGAAGTGGTTCTCCCCTTCTTCGGATCCGTGTTGAAGCTACCTGGCGTTGAAGTTGTCCTGACAGAGGGCTTCCACCTGTAGGTGCAACCTATGCGTTCGGTAGATGTACTGATTATGGGAGTATACCAGGTAGATGCTACCCGGGAGAGGGATACCGGATGACGAAGGGTGTAGAGCAACGGGTTTTATCCCAAAAGTCCCTAGGGTCACCTCTCTAGGGGCTAGGGTGAGAATGAGTTGAAGTCACGTCGCCACATGACCCATTCATTTGTTTGTCCGTTCCCATAGGTTTTTGGTCCGGTTAGGTATCAATGTTGAGAGACATCGGTGGGCAGTTATCTATATGTAGATAATCCAATAGTGTTGTATGGATCAGTAATTTCACGTCTCCATGACAAACGGTATGGTCTCTCCCCAAGAGTTCAAAAAGTCACCCTCCGGGAGTGAGGGTGAGGGTGAGGTTGGTCGCGCCGCCACGTGACCTTGTTATCCATTGAGTTTCCACCATGTTTTCATTGAAAAGAAATTGCCTTAACATTAGATTGTCGTAATGGTGTTTGGTTTTCAGCCATTCTCTGAGCTTGTAGCTCACCCCTCACGTACTGTTTCTTTTACAGGGGTGTTGTTTGGTGTGGAGCTTAAGCTTCCCTGTGGCATGGTCTTGCGTGCGTGGAGCGTTTCGTCCGGTGGTTGGCGAGTGTGAGGCTGTCAGCAGTCCCAAAGTCATTGATGTATTGTAAATCATGCATGTTACACTAGTTGTATTTTATTTAAACTAGACTTGGCTATCACAGGATATTGATTGTGTATTCGAGTCTGTAATAATGTTTTTGATTTACAGACTTATGATATTTTTATGCTTCCACATTTCAGTTGAGTTATCAGTTCTCATTGCCTTGGCACCTTATACGTTGTTGGAGTCTTTGTTGACCTCATGTATTGATAGCTGATATTAATTATATTACCACGTCTTAGAGACTGCCGCCCTGGGGCATAACAAACACAATTAAAGAGTGATTCACCTGGTGGAGGAGATTGCCATATAAGAAGAAATGATTAATTGTTGGAAGAAAATCTTCTTTAATCAGGTCCTAGAATAGCTGAAAAAACCTAGTTGGAAACCCATCTGGTCCAGGGGGTCCCAAGGCTTTCATATGCTACACTGTAGACCGGAGTTCTTTCTCGAGGACAGGGTAGCATAGAGTTGTGTTTTCGATCTGAAAAACCAATCCAATCGGGGGAGGCAAAGAGAACTCTTCAGAGGAGTCCTAATTAAGAAGGTCTTGGTAGTAATGGACTAGAAGAGCTTTGACTTCGTCTGGTTCTGAACAAAGAATACCATCTAGATGGCGAAGCCTTGATATGGAGTTGACCACAGATCTTGATTTAATAGAATTGTAGAAGAAATTTATGTTAGAGTCACCCGCTTCTAGCCATAGTAGATGGGATTTCTACCTTGCAAATTGTTCCTCCTACGATAGAAGAGTAGAGTACTTGGACCGCATAGCTTTCTCTTCTTCGATCCTGATTGGATCCGATGGATTTTGGTGTAGAAGAAACTGAGAATCCTCAAGAGCCTTTTTTGAGAGGGCGAGATTATAGTGGATAGGGCCAAACATTTTGTTCCAAGTTTTAAGAGCCTTTTTAATATTTGTCAGCTTCATGACAAACCGAAACAGTGGGGATCCTAGAATGTGGACTTGCCGTGCTTCTTGGACTGTGGGAACAAAATTGGGGTGGGACTCCCAGGCTTCAAAGTATTTAAAAGGCCTGGGGCCAGTGGGGGTGGGAGGATCACAGATTACCTTTAGTGGGGAGTGATTAGAAATCACAGGGGAAAGGTATTCAACCACTAAGTGAGGATGAGCATAAATGAATGCTTGATTCCCCATAACTCTATCAAGTATGCACATGATACGAGAGTCCTGCCTATTGCTCCATGAGAGAGTGTGACCTATAGATTTAAGGTCTTCTAGCCTAGCAAAGAGAATGCACGAATTGAACCAGCGTAGTCATCTGGAATGAACTGGTAGACCACCCACCTTTTCAGTGCTATAGTGTACTTCTTTGCCTTTCACCCCACAAATATTTCAGAATATGAAGTTCATTAGAACAAGTGTAGGTTGAGGAGCACTGTTACCATATCCCAATTGGGGAGTTACACCTTGGGTGGGGGCTCCTCCTTCTGGATTGAAGGGGTGCCTCGA
This sequence comes from Acorus calamus, assembly GCA_030737845.1. NCBI lineage: Eukaryota > Viridiplantae > Streptophyta > Magnoliopsida > Acorales > Acoraceae > Acorus > Acorus calamus. The sequence goes on from CM060861.1 coordinate 16,297,641, forward strand.
TTCTTGCTTCTCCATGTGGATCTAGAAACCAAAGCCTCCTTGTCGGTGTGGGATTTCGTCGGTGTCGGAAAATCCGACGGGGTGCGTGTGTGGGGTTCTTTGAGGATTCGGATCCGGTACGCGCCTTGGGGGGCTCGATCGGATCGTCTCTCGGAAGGATGATGGGGTCTCATTCCCGGCCGAGGCGCCCGACAGCGACTCAAGGGGAATCCGGTGTGTGTGTGATCGCCACCTACTTTTTCGAAAAGCAGGACAAGTTGGGTTGGATTTGATAGCCTTGCGGGGAAAGTTTATGGGGTCTCCGCTCTGAGACACGGAAATACCGTACACAGAGTGAAAAACAGGTAATTCTATTCTGCTTTGGGACAAAGGGGTGCAGGTGGGGTGTAGATGAGGGGCGGCTAGTGGGTTTGAGCCATCTAGTAGGGGGCGGCTAGTTAGGGTAAGCCATCCGGGGCCTGGGTGAATTTGGGCAGAACCTAGGTAGGAAATGGGCTTGGTTTTGGCAGAGGTTAAACTGGGTTTAACCTGGCTTTTAGAGGGTGGACTGAGAGGGTGATTTTGTGTGGGGAAAGGGTTTTTTCTCTCACAAATGGCTCTCTCTCTCTCTAGGGATTTTAAGTGGTGGAATGAGCTTGGGAATGGGGGATTGGTGATTGTGGACTTGTGAATCAAGATTGGGGATGTGAGAATGTGTTAGAAATGTTTTGAACCCTCTCTATTTATAGTAAAAGAGAGGCAGGGGAATATCCAGGGGGTAATAGAGTGGTTTGATTAATAGTGTGTTTGATTAGACCCCTCATTAATTCTCTGGTTCTTCTGTCAGAGACCAGGTGAAGGGCGGCTAGTTGAAACTAGCCGCCCAAGATGGGGCGGCTACTTCCTGGTAGCCGCCCCCATCATGACCTATCAAACGTCATAACCCGCCTAAAGGTCAAGATGGGGCGGCTAAAGGTCATAACCGGTGGTTTGGGTCGGTTACTTGGTTTGATCTGGCTAAGATGGGGCGGCTAAAGGTCATAACCCGCCGCAATTATTAGCATTTAATGTTGTTTTATGTCTCATTCAGGGAAGCGGTTCAGGGTCGGCCAGGGGGGCGACTAGTGGAAACGAGCCGCCTGGTGTGGGGCGGCTAGTTTTGGTTAGCCGCCCCATTCCATGGTTTTCTAACTAGGCCAGGTTTTTAGGGTTTCTAGGCTTTGGGCCAGGGTTTAGGGTTTTTAGGGTTTGGGCCGAGGTTTAGGGTTTTTAGGGTTTGGGCCGGGGTTTAGGGTTTTCTGATTTTTATGAGGTTTGTTTTCTATTTGATGTCCAAATGTAGGTTATTTCCAGGTGTTACTTGAAGTATTTCTGTCTTTCTTGACGGTCAAAATTAGAGTATCTACAATTGTCCCTCATCTGACGGAGTCTTTGTAAGAAGCAGGATAGATTTTGATCGATGATAAGGAAAGAGACCCCTATTTTGGCCTGCCCGACCTTCAAGAAGTTTAAGACAACATGAACAATACCATTCGGGGAGTTGATTTATACTGTCAGAGGCTAGGTGTTGACTAGAATTTTCAACCGAAAGGATGATCCAGGTGGAAGGCGGGAAAAGTAAATAGTGAGTGATCCAACTTAGCTATCGTGCACGGGGCAGCCCAGCGTCAGTTTCCTCATGCCTACCGTTCCCATGCTTGGGAAAACTCAGCAAGGAGGGGTTATCACTGACAGAAAGCAAGTAAAGAGTTGAATTGGTGAATTGGATCATTCGAAGGACAAAAACTCTGGAAAAGAACCAGAACTGATGAAATTCGAACTGAATGGTACTGAAAGTGTGGTGAAACTTTGGGAAAGCCGTGTTTTGATCAAGTAGTGCTTGGAAATAAGCCAATACATGACTGTTTGTTCTTATAAAACTGGAGTTTAGGACTCGGAAGAAAGTTGGAAAGGGATTTTAAATGAAAATTTTGAAAAGCTGGGAGGGGCGACTCGTTGAAACTAGCCGCCCGGGAGGCCCATAACTGGGTCCCTTATAACCGAAAAGACCCTCTCTCTCTCTCCATACGTTTCAAAATGGTTACCCTTCCCTCTCTTCTTCTTCTCCTCTATTTTAAACCGAAAAACTTAGATTTCTTAGCCTTCTCTTCCTCCACTTCGACCTAGATCTTTCTCTCCCTCTTGATTTTAAAACCCTAGGTTTTGGGTTCTCCTTTTTCTTTTCAATCCGAGGAAGATGCAAGGTCGAAGGCGATTGCTTTGAGGGGGAAATGACCACGGGTGGCTCGTGGAGAGCATAACTCGAGCTCTTCATCATAGGAGAGCGATAGGCCGGAGGTTGGGGCCGTGGGGGAAGTTATGGGTGCAGCGGAGGTGCCGTTGGTGGGCACCGGCACTGGTGAGATTGGGAACTCAGCTCGGGGACTGTCCCGGAGGTTGGGAGTAGTATGATAGGTTATACTCACAAGAGGAAGCGTGGGAATCGACTGGCGGTGGTCGAAGAGGTGGTTTCGGAGGTTGGAGGACCGACCGAGGGTGTAACCGAGGGGGTAGGGGCTGGGGGAGTTAGTGAGGATGTGAGGGCATCGTTGGATGCCATTGTTGGGATGCTGGATAGGGAGGCCATAGAGGCCAGGGCTGAGGAGGAGGAAAGAAGGGTCATGGGGGCATTTATGGAGTTTGTCTCTGGTGCGGTGGGCATGGAGGAGACTGGGGGTGTTGGGGAGGCCGATGGTGTAGACATAGGGGCCACAGAGGCCGGTGTTGGTGCTGAGGCTGAGGCCGAGGAGGCCGTGCTCGAGGAAGATGAGGAGGAGGGGGATGACGACGGGATGGATGATCCCGACGAGGCAGAGGCGGACGCTCCTGGGTCCACACGGGCCATGGTATTCTTCTGACCCTTTTGCTCCAGCCTTGATTTTATATATATGTTTGGTTTTTTTGAGATATAAATTGGTGGTTATGTAGTATTTATACGTATGTGTTTATAGGCATGCTGGTATGTATTAGTTAATTACGGTGGGATAGTAAGCATGCACATATGGGCTTGGGTTGGAAAAAAGAAAAAAAGGGGACAATTTTCATATGTACATCCATATTTGTTATAAAAGAAAGAGAAATGGTATGTCTAGGATTCTTGCATGTGAGGGTCTTGTGTGTGTATAATTTTGGAGCATGCATACATATTTGATCATGGTGGAGTAAGGGGAGTATAGGCATGCATTTCATGGGTCTAAGTATTTCTTCACATGCTTGGGTGAGTTTGCTGAAGGTATCCATAAGCATGATTGCAAGTATTGACCACAGTGGGATAAGAGGGTAAAGTATATGATCATATGGACAGGTTTTGTAAATAAAGGAGGGTAAATTTTCATAGGAAGATTCATATTCATGCTTTTATCTGTTTCGGTTTGTGGAAGTTTATTTTGTTAAGCATGGTCCCTAAACTGATTTTGTAGACTAGGATTCTTACCTCCCAGCTGCTTTTGAACTAACCCATGTTCCTTCCGTTTGCTTGAAGCAGCCGAATCGTATCCGGGCTTTGTGGCATGGGACGAAGAGATGGTACGATGCCTTGGGCCAGGGGGAGAGGACTATGGTGGATGGGACGGGCTTTCGCTCCTTTCTGATCGAGCCATTCCACGTCCACCGTCCTTATGTGGAGGCATTGGCAGAGAGATGGGATCTGGAGAGCTGTGGATTCATTCTTCCCATGGGTGCGGTGATGCCGACACTCGAGGACGTTCAGCGGATCAACGGTCTTCCGATCTTGGGGGAGGTGGTGATTGCAGCTAACCTTGCTGATTACAAGGCGCTCTTCTAGGAGTTGATTGGGGAGTGGGAGTTCGTCGAGCGTGAGCGAACGCTGAACCGGATTCCTTTGGGGCAGCTTTCAGGGCAGTATGGCCTTGGTCCCTTCGTGCTGCGTCAGAAGGGTGAAGCTGTAGCTAGCTTCGAGTGGAGACGGGCGATGATTGAGGTGAGAGAGGAGGCCATGTGCCAACAGAGGGCACGGAGGGAGTTGAGGGCGTTCTTTCTTTACTTCTTCGGCCGGGTCTTCTTCTCGATGGCCTCTGACAAGATCTCCTCTCATTCACTGTTGCTGATGAGGGATTTGGAGGGTATGGGGCGTTATGCTTGGGGAGCCGCGATGCTTGCCCACCTCTTTGCGGAGCTCTCGAAGAAGGTGAAGAGGGCTGGGGGCAAGTATCTGGGCGGCTTTGCTCCCTTTCTCCAGGATGTGTGAGTAGAGGGTGTTTCTGAGTTGGTGTAACTCATTTGATCTTTGATAATTTCTCCCTTGTTTTGTAGGTCTTTGGGTATGAGCATTTTGTGGTTCATCGTCCGATTCCCGCGCCGTTCGACTGTGCACTCCCTCGGGCTATGAGATGGGCGCCCCAGGGATCTTTACGCTTGCATTGCCTCACTTATTTCTGGGAGGCCTTCCGTGTCTTGATGGAGGAAGAGGTATACGTTTTCTTTGAGTTTGCTTGGCTTGTATTTGATTTTCTTTTGACTAAGTGCTCTTTCTATTTTTTTCGATGTTTTGTAGATGATTTGGAGGCCCTACACGGAGGAGGAGGTCCCTAAGGAGTTTTCGCGGGACGTCTAGCTGATATAGGTTAACGAGGTCGTGTTACATGCGATCAGCCGGGTTGTCCGTCAGCTTGGGTACCACCAGTGGGTGTCGGATCCTCTACCATGGCGTCCTTCGATTCACGTGGCTGAAATTCCTCGGAACACGAATCTCCCTAGGAACTATGCGACATATGTGGCGGGATGGATGAGTCGGGGTTCCTTGGTAGAGCGTCATCTCGAGGTGACTTCAAATGATGACTACTTGGCCTGGTATCGTCAGGAGTACGCGGACATCCTTGGGACGATGGAGGAGGAGATCCCGGACGGCTACGTAAGTTAGAAACGCCCTTTTTTTCTTTTTTTTCTTTTTCGTTCTCTTCTTCTTTGAATATTTCTGAGTGGTGCAGCTTTTCCAGGTTGAGTTGAATGAGATGGAGAAGAGGCTCAAGACTGCCAATAAGCACCTCCAAGCGTGATCGAGGCAGACAAAAGCATTGCGGGTGAAAGGAGGCGATTGCAGGACCAGGTCCGGGTCCTTGAGGCTCAGGTGGATGCTCTGTCGAGGGCGAGAGCCGACGGTACTTCATCTTCTACCGCTCCTCCTCCTTCCATGATTTTTGAGCAAGAGCTCGAGTTGACGAGGGAGTTGGATGTGGTCCGGAATGAGTTGGCGGCCATAAGGGTGGAGCTTGGCCAGGCGAGAGGTAGGGCCATACGTGCTGAGGAGTAAATGGGTCGGCTGAGGTCCATGGTGGCAGCATGAGAAGAGGAGTTCATCTCCTTGGGCCACGAGAGAGACTCCCTCCAGACGAGGGTGTCAGAGTTGGAGGCTTCAACGGGCGTTCCCGGGGGTTTGATGGGGGATTTGCTTCGTTCCCTTCAGGCGGCCGGGGATAGAGATCGAGAGGTACTCTGATCGAGCGAGGACAAGCTCCGGGCTGCTGAGACGAGATCACAAGAGCTCGAGGAGAGGTTGAGAGCGGTGGAGACGCGTCTCCGCGGGAGATTGGAACGTAGAGAAAGAGATATTCAGCAGGTCCTCCTTTGGGAAGCCACCATGCAAGGGAAGTTGGTCGGTGGAGGGGTTATGACTGAGGCAGACCTTGACCTTCTTCCTCTTGAGCCTGGCCAATCTGTCTCGGCTTCTCTGGCTACCGGAGCCACTTTCAGTCGTGCTTCTTGTCGTGGGACATATGCGAGGGCTGCATCTTCAGTTCGAGAGACTCCTACCGCTCCTGAAGCTCCAGAGGTCCAGTCTTCTCATCATCCACCGCTTCCTTCCCAGCCAAGTCAGGATGTTCCTCCTACTCAGCCTCCCGGGGATGACGATACGCCAAGGTATAGCTTTTGGTATCTTGGTTTGAAGTAGAAGAATTATATATATGTAAGGAATTCATGCTTTTCTTCTTTTCTTTTGACTTAGGTGATCATTTTGGTGATGCATGGCTCAAGATATCTAGATGGAAGCGTTGGGCTGTTACCCATTCATCTTTTTTTTTATTTGCTTTTGAATCTCTCTTTTAACTAGGTCTGAATTTTTTTTTATGAACAATTCATCTCTTTCTCTGTTGGCGTATGAACAAACATGGGCGTATGAACAAACATGGGTGTCAAGTTTAGCCGCCCCCTGCCTGGGGCAATGTTTAGTTCTGCTATCTCTGTCTGTTGTTGTTGAAAGTCTTCACGAGTGCTCTAACACTCAAGACCTACAAAAATATCCTTTCCATGGACTAAGTGTTAAATCCGTCCAGATTGCACCCCTGCACTGACTTTTGAGCCTTTCTTGCTTGAATTGTCAAGGGCTACAATCCATCTTAAGGTAAATAAAAAACTAATGCGCAGAAAGTAAAGTGCGGGAAACTATGCTTTAGTATGCAAGGGAGGGATTTCAAGTGCATAAGTGAAGAAGAATTTTAAGTATGTGTGAGAGTGAGATTATTTCTTCTTAAGCATGTGCGGAAGGGCTTAGTCTTGGTACGGGGAGCCAATTACAATATTTTAGGGAAATTAAATGCCTAAGTGTTTTGAAAAAGGAAAATGCAAGCTTATGCGTAAGTGTAAGTGGCATAAGAGAGCATTTTAATTCTTCAATTGTTCTTTATTTGAGAGGGCAATGTTTTCAACTCTCTTAAGTAAAAGATACCATCAAGTCCTTATAGAGGGACCCTTGTTGTCACTCATGTCCAAACCAGGGTTGTATTTGAAAGGTATAAGCCTTGGGTGTTGGTTTTTTTTTGGGTTCGTGATTTTCAAACGCTTGATCATATTATTCTAAACATGCTGCAAAATCCATAAATGCACTAGGAATCAAGTCAAATAAGCTTCCTTTGGACGAGCGAGTCTTTAAATAAACTCATGTAAGTGTGTGCAGTTGTAATCATGGAAAAGGTCTACTTTTGGTCAAAATTTCACCTTTCCCAGCAAACATAGTCTAATTTTAAAACCCTTTTGCAAAAATAAAATGTTAGGGGGGGAATGGGGTAAGAGTAATATCTTCCTTTTGGGCAATATTTAGAATTGTCCCAGCCTAGCATATGTCTTACTTTCTAGGTCCCTCTGGCTTTCTTCTATTTACCACTTCCTTTTTTTTGGGTAGAAAGTATAACCCGCTTGTTCGGATCTGTACTAGTATAGCCGTTGTTTAGCATATACTGTGTGTAAAGGCGTGAAAGCCTGCTAAAGTAGAGAGTTTAACCCGTTCACTTGGGTGTTATTTTTCTTTTGTTGGTCTCTCATTGCCTGATTTTTTTTATTTGAAGGGGGGCTCTTCTGTTTTTTACCCCGATTATTTTTGTGCTTCCCCTCTAAAAGTGTCTGTATAGTGTCAGAGCCAGTTTTGGGACATATGCTAGGTCCAGGCAAATCCTCATCATGACCTTGGGTTAATACGAGTAGTGGCGGAAATAAAGGAGGGATGCTTCGGGGTTTTAAAATTGTCCCAGTCTACGGGGTATGTAATTTTTCTTCTATCAACTGAACCGATCCTTGAGTCATACGTGTGTGAAGGAAGTGGCATGATTGGCAGATATGAGTTTAAATAACTATAAGTTTATCTTAGGAAATCTTATATTTCTATCATCAAGTGCTAAATGCTGGAAATTGCAGGAAGGAAGAATAATATTTCTCAAGTATCGAAAGTTTCGCATGGAATTTCTTCAGATAAAGTGCATTCCACGAACCTGAAACTTTGACTCCCTCGGCATCTACCAAGCGGTAGGCATTCCCGGAATAGGCATGGATGATCACATAGGGTCCTTTCCATGTGGGCTGCAACTTTCCTTTTAGGTGAGGTTGCCTTGATGGCATGATTTGCTTGAGTACTAACTCCCCGATTTTGAATTTCCTTTCTATTACTTTCTTTTCAAATGCTCTTGTTACCCTTCTTTGGTAGGCCTGGGCGTGGTCTGCCGCTCTTAATCTTTTTTTCATTTTGGGGAAAACATGGGAGTAAAGTTTAGAAAATATTTTTGTTTTGAAGAAGAATACGGAAATAAAGCTTGTAAAATGTTTTGTTTTGAAGGAAAACATGGAGAGACAGCTTGTAAAACATTTTTGTTCGAAGGAAAACATGGAAATAAAGCCTGGAAAAATGTTTTATTTGTGGAAAAGCATGGAAATAAAGCTTGGAAACATTTTGTTTTGAACGGAAAGCATGGGAATAAAGTTTTCCAAAAACCCCTTTTTTGTAGGAAAACATGAAATAAAGATTTGTAAAATGTTTTGTTTCTAGGGAAGCAGGGAAATAAGGCTTGGAAACATTTTGTTTTGAGAAAAAGCGTGGAAATACAGCTTGGAAATATTTTCGTTGTTTGGGAGTATGAAAATAAATTTAGAAAACATTTTTGTTTAGAAGGAAAGGTGGAAGTAAAGCTGGAAACAAATATGCATAGGATTGGGGAGTGAGAGTTGATTAGCATATATTGTTTTTTCGTATTTTGGTTTCCTTAGAAAACTATGTAAACAAATATGTACATGGGATGATGAAAGCAGAGACTGGTAAACAAATGTTTTTGATTTTTGATTTTTAGGAAAGCTGTAAATAAATATGTACAGGATGGGTGAAAGCGAAGACTGGTAAACAAATGTTTTTTATTTTTGATTTTTATGAAAGCTATAAATAAATATGTACAGGATTGGTGAAAGTGAGGACTGGTAAACAAATGTTTTTGATTTTTGATTTTTAGGAAAGCTGTAAACAAATATGTACATGATGGGTGAAAGTGAAGATTGGTAAACAAATATTTTTGATTTTTGATTTTTAGGAAAGCTGTAAACAAATATGTACAGGATGGGTGAAAGCGAAGACTAGTAAACAAATGTTTTTGATTTTTGATTTTTAGGAAAGTTGTAAATAAATATGTATAGGATGGGTGAAAGCGAAGACTTACTCGGGGGGGATCAGTTCCCGGTTTGCATATTGGTGCCGCCTCTTCGCGTCGACTTATCTTTGATGGCCGACAGATGTCCGGTGGCGGTCCTTTGTTTCTGGATTCCTCTTCTGTGGGCCTCTTCAGGGGTCTCCCTTGCTGAAGTAGTTCTTCATCAGTGGAGCTTGGTTGCCATCATGCGAGCACCTCTAGCCAGATGCGCATGGCGCAGACACTTCAATTTCGGACCCGAGTGTCACGCCTCATGGTGGCCGTCCCCGAGACGTGGCAAGTATATATATGATATCAGCAATCCATACACGAGATCAAATAAGGACTACACTACATCAAAGGCAATAAAGCAATAACCAAGTAACTGACATCAAATATATATACAAATAGCAGAAGCCCAAATGACTAAGTATGTAATTCAAAGACATATTTACATACTAGAGTACACAATCAACTGTCCTGTGAGAGCCAATATTCACAACAACATACATCAACAGTCCACATACCGTGCACAAGCACAAGTATAATACATACAAGGAAAAGGGAATACTGATGGCCTCTCACTCGCAAGACATCCAACGCGAACGCGGGTCTCCTACTCGTACTGCGCCAGGGGAGCTCTTCTCTTGGATCCGACTCAGCGTCAACTGGAGAAAGACATAAGCGAGGGGTGAGCTACAAGCTCAGTGAGTGGTCAGAAACCAAACACCAACATAATCATTTGATACTAAGGCAATTTCCTATCAAGGAAAGCCAGGGGTAGAAGCCCAACGGTTAACAAGGTCACACGGCGGTGCGACCATACCCCGCCCTCGCCCTAGCCCCCACAGGGGTGAGCCTAGGGACTTGAAGGATAAAACTTGTTGTTCTACACCGTTCGCCATCTGGTAGCGCTCTCCCGGGCAGCCTCTACCTGGAGCCGGCCACGGTCAGTACACTGTCGACAGCGTCGATGGTACATATAGGTGGGGGTCCACCCAGGGAGGCTCGTACCTAGGAAGCATCCACAAGGATCCGGCGAAGGGGACAACGATAATTCACGCTCGCAATATCGTCCGGTGGCCCACCGTCGTGTAGCCTGACCTGGTACACTCCCACGATCAGTACATCCGCCGAATGCATCGGGAATACCTACAAGTGGGAGTTCTCTGTCAGGGCAGCTTCAATGTCGGGGCCACGACATACGACGATATTGAGAGGAATCACTACTTGTTCGCAGTGCGAACCCTTAGAAAAGCCAACTACTCAAGCTGGTGGGTCAAGTATCAACTCGAGCCCACCCCGCTTACACCAACACCCTCACCCTCACCCCGAAGGGTGACATAGGATCTTGGGAGCAATACCCTCACCCTCACCCCGACGGGTGACATAGGATCTTGGGAAATTGCACAAACTGGCAGATCGAACCAACGCCGACCCACCACACCCTCACCCTCTCCCCCTCCTCAGAGTGACATAGGCTCTTGGGGAAGAGGTCGATTGTTCTACACCACTCGTCTTCCGGTAGTCTCTCCCAGTGTGGCCTCTACTACCTGGTAGCCTCCCAGGTCCCTATCTCTGCAATATGGGCACACCAACATGCGTCGTGGATAGTTCCCAGGAGCACCTCACAGGGTTCAGGCCTCTACCGGACTAGTCTCCTAAGACCGCTACCTCAGCCGTATGGGCACACCAACACGCGTCATGAGTAGTATCTGGGAGCGCTCCACCGGACTTTACTACGCCAGACAGTCTCTACTCGGAGCCAACGAAGGAAAGAACACTCGACACCCTTGAATACGTTCCCTATGGATCCGTCATCATCGGTCATCAAACACCGATAAGCGCAATGAATTTTCATGAATTCCCTCCAGAGCGCATAACTCAGATGCGGGGAAGACATTTTATTATAAGTGTCAAAGCCATGGTATGACCCCATAAGAGGTCATACACTTGTCTAATCTCATTAGACAAGGCTCATGGCCCAATAAGCATATATATAATATGCAATTAATTACCCAACGATGGCCTACTTAAACATGCATACATGGCATCAAACAGGTAAGCACACAAATTACAATCTAATATACGTTGAATAACACCAACCTACAAGGGAAGGGTTAAGTGCGATCTGCGCAACAACAGGTGCATGCCAATAATTCCAAGCAAGCCTGAGTCAAGTAAGAACTACCTCTACTTACTCAGCTCGCGAAAAGAGGGAGGGCGAGAGAGAGGGAAAGCCTCATCCTCTCTTGAAGCGGGTCATAGTTTTGCCCCAACTAGATGGGTGCAACAACTATACCATACCCTCGAGTACTAAATTAGGAATATTACGCATACACCCCGTTATTAACCCAAGTTAAACATACTTGATAAATAGGGTAATATTTCAAACAAAACTACCTAAGTCATGCCATATTCTATACAATACATTAGCAAGTATATGATAGAATAGGGTTTCTACACAATATACGAGCTATACAACCTAGCATGCATGATATCTAACATATTTAGGGTGCAATTAAAGCCCCATAGAAGCGCGAAGCACGACTACGTGCATCGAGCGCTCCCGGAAGGGTTGGAATCAAACCACTCACCTAACAAGAGCACGGCTCGCGAAATGCAAGAGAGCGACGAATTGAATCCGAAGCCCGATACCAATCCGTGAAGGATCATCCAATGGTTGCATTTGGCTATAACAAGCTGCTCGACACCACGAAGCACACTCTGAACGTGTCTGAGCACCGCAAGCATGCCTCGAGTATCCCGTGCATGCTGCCCATGCACTCCGCACGCATGGAACAACGTCGAGCACGCCCTCGAGCACCTTGTGCACGCTGCCCACGCACTCCGCACGCATCGAACAACGTCAAGCACGCCCCCGAGCTCCTCGTGCACACTGCCCGCACACTCCGCACGCATCAGGCAAGGCCAAGCACGCCCTCGAGCACCTCGTGCACGCTGCCCGCACACTCCGCACGCATCGGGCAAGGCCAAGCACGCACTCGAGCACCTCGTGCACGCTGCCCGCACACTCCGCACGCATCGGGCAAGGCCAAGCATGCCCTCGAGCACCTCGTGCACGCTGCCCGCACACTCCGCACGCATCGAACAACGTCAAGCACGTCCTCGAGCACCTCGTGCACGCTTCCCACGCACTCCGCACGCGTGCGAGCACACCGAGTGCACACGCACATCCCCGCAACTCTCATATGTGCACCGATGTGTCAACCCTGCGCCCAAACAAGTGGTGTGCACACATACTCAACACATAATACATGAATATGTGCTTCTCTCCATCATCTTCTTCAATTCCATGCACACACAACAACAACACAAGACAAAGGAGCTTCCACTCTTCCCAACAGCCACAGCAGACATGGCTGAACCCAACCGAGGAGAGCGGGAGGTCCATGCGCAGCTTCGGCACGCCCCACGCTGCAGCTCCACCGCAATCACCATCGATCCCGCACCTCCTCTCAAACAACACACCTTCAAAGACCTTTGAAGAGGAGACTTCATCATCACCTCCACTTTCTCCTCTTCATTTTTTTTACACCAGCAGAGCTGGTCGAGAGAGAGGGTCGAGAATGAGAGAGACGAGAGACATTTGGGCACATAAATATCTAAAAGAGGTGTCAAACGATCAAGTCGTCCCTGCCCCGAAATCCTGGACAGACTTCACTTAAATGTTCATAACTTCCGCAATACAGCTCCGAATTGCATGATTCTAGCGGCATTGGAAAGATAAGACGATTATCTACAACTTTCATGTTTACATACAGATCAAATAATCTCTACAGCTATTCCAAAATCTAGACTAAACATATTACAGGGCTGCTGCCTGGATTTCTCATCTTCGGGGTATACTCGGAAAAATACCCATAACTTTTGATATGCGAATCCAGTTGATCCAATTCCACTTCTATATGGAAGCTATTTCAAAACTGAACATCTCGTAATAATATCAGATTTTTACGTCTTCATCTTGGATTTTTACAAAATCAAATCCGAATACCAAGTCCAAAACTGTATAATTCCAAAAACGTTATCGGAATTAAACGAAAATTTTATGGGCAGTACTAAATAATACCAGGACCCATAATATGCAGTTATATTTCAATCAGAGTCCTCAAACCCCCTTGATAGGCTAAAAAGCAAAAAATTTAGCGACTCCGATTGAAATTAAGACTCTAAATGACACAGGTCTAACATTCTCCCCCCCTTAGGAAATTTAGTCCTCGAAATTTAAGGAAACCCAAAGGGAAGACCGAACGTACAAGTGTCACCCATATAGTCACTTAGCTCCCGAGTGGTCCAGGCACCCAACTGGTACTACCAACGCACTTTAACCGAAGAAACGGTTTGGGTGCGGAGCCTCTTCTCACATTGATCCATGGTCTCAATCAACTGCTCCACGAACGACAAATCCTGCTCGTGGATGAGCGGCTCGAATGGAATGACATAAGCTAAATCGTGGACATAATGCCTCAGCTGAGACAGGGATGACGTCACAGGCATGAGTCAGCCACGAGGGCAAGGCTTCATAACAGCCACCTCCCCTAATCCACTCAAGGACGAAAACCAGTCCGATGGAATGCCGACTCAGCTCTCCTCGAACGTCGAAATAGAGGATGCCCTTAAACAGGGACACCTCATGCCAACATGGTCACCAAACCCCGAAGGTAGGCTCCTAGCGACGATGACCTACGTAGCCCTTCCGACGGTTCTGGGTGGTGCAGAGGCACGCACGAACCATCTCGGCCACCGCAATGTCAATTAAATAACTGCGGCCACTCCAACTGGCGCTCCACAATCGTCCCAACATAAGGGAGGTATAAAACCGCGCCCGTAGAGTGCCTTTTCCATTTCATCTGAGTGCTCGAATGGCAGTCGTCTCACAGGCAGACCCCTACCCAAAGGGTGGTGCCTCATCCAACTGCCCCAAGTCAAGCACGCAGGCAAAAAGCATGTCTTCCAAGGTATAAATCGTCCTCTTGCCTGGCTGTCCGTCAGCAATGAAACGCTATACTTAAATGAAGGCTCGTGCCAAAACCTACCAAAGGCTGTGCAAGCACCTCAAAGTAACACACACGTCTCGATCCGAAATAGAGCCGACTGGAGTGCCATGAAGACAGACAATCGCGAAGGCTCTAACCCGCTGTAGATACCCCAATTTTGACCGTCCAAAGAGAAAAAAATTACTTCAAGTAACATTTTAAATGACCACATTTGGATCAAAGAGAAAACTACCCAAAGTTGAATAAATATGAAAATAAAAGGAAAAAGATAAAACTGTCGGAAGGTGGCTACTTGAAAGTAGCCGCCCCTCCTCAGGCGGCTACTTTCAAGTAGCCGTCGGACACAGAGAAAAGGTGGCATCTTGAAAGTAGCCGCCCCTCACCGGGCGGCTAGTTTCAACTAGCCGTCCCTTGATCGACCCCAAACCGCTTCTCCTGATGGGACATAAAGCAGCATTTAATGCTGATTGGCAGGTCATCATGGGGTGGCATCTTGAAATTAGCCGCCCCTCATGGGGCGGCTAGTTACGAGTAGCCGCCCCATGTCTGGATAAATTTTCACAACAAATATCTGGATTCCTTAGGGATGAAGTTTACTTAAACCACTCTATTATCCAATCCATGCCATTGTCCAATGAATAAACTTATGCATCCCTTTCTACTATAAAAGGAGGGGTAAGGGTGAGACTCAAGGGGTGGTCATTTTTCATTTCAAAGTGTGTGTTAGAGAAAGAGAGAGAGAGAGAGAGAGAGAGGGAGAGAGCCCTAGTTGAGAGAGAAGGAAAGTCATTCCCCACCAAATACCACTCTCCATAAACCCCCTCTAAACCATTGTCCTAAACCACTCTTAGCCCTAGCCAAACAAATCCAAATTCTTACCTAGGTGCTGCCCAAATCTAGAAGAGGAAATCACCAAACACCACTTTCAATCCTCATTACCACCACCACCAAAGCCAAATCCAGAAAATCCAGAAACCAGGTACCAGACGGCTAGTCCTAACCAACCGTCCCCTACCAGGCGGCTAATTCCCATTAGCCGACCCCTTCCTAACCCTCTTTTTTAAGTCCCATATCTCCTCTAGTCAAGCCCCCGAAGCAGAATAGGTTTACCTGTTTTTCACCTCTGTGTACGGTATATCCGTATCCCAGAGAGGAGACCCCACAAACTCCCCCCACAAGGCGATCAAATCCAACACCAACTTTTCCTGCTTTTTGAGAAAGCAGGTGGCGATCACACAAACCCCGTCATTTCTGAGAAGCAGTCAGGCGGCTCAGGAATGACTCTCCGGGCGGTGATCTGATTAGTCGCGAGACGGACCAGGACAAAGTTCGCAGAACCCCCAGTTTTACATACCGACAAATTGGCGATCACGGTGGGACTCCCTTGTGAAAAACAACAAAAGGTAATCCTCTTCTGCTTCATTCCATAACTTGACTAGAAAGCCATCACCTCTTTAGGAAAGCTAGAATTTTCCACCCCCTCAAGTCAGATCATCCTCTACTATGCATCCCAACATATTTTATTGCTTTAAGCCGCACACAGCTGCGCAGCCTTTACTGCTTTGATTGCATATTTTATTGCTTTAAGTCGCACACAGCTGCGCACCCTTTACTGCTTTAATTGCATCTTTTACTGCTTTAAGTCGCTCAGAGATGCGCATCCATTACTGCTTTAATCACATCTTTTACTGCTTTAAGTCGCACACAGCTGCGCACACTTTACTGCTTTAATCGCATCTTTTACTGCTTTAAGTCGCACACAGCTGCGCACCTTTTACTGCTTTAATCGCATCTTTTACTGCTTTAAGTCGCACACGGCTGCGCATCCTTTACTGCTTTAAGCCGCACACAGCTGCGCACCCCTTTGCTGCTTTATTTACTGCTTAGCCACCTAGAGGAGAGGATGGCTGCTTTAGGGTACCAATCGGTAGAGGACATGTTCAATGACCTCTCCGACTATCACCAGACCAAGACCTTGAGGCAGGAAACCCCTGCCAAGACCCCCAAGGCTCATCCCACCCCCAATACCCCACCAACACCCGGTTTCTCGATTAACCCATGACCAAACCCTTTTTCTCCCCCCACCTTTTCATTTGCCCTGACTTCCCCTACGAATCCAATATTTCCGACCATTTCTACCCCATGCCCTTACCAGGCCACCTCCTACCCGAGACCGCTAACCTATTCATCCAAGGCCGAAACTCTCGATGACACCATCCGGAGAATCCTCTCTGAGAAAAAAATAACCACCCCCAACCACAGGTCCTTACACCACCTACAACAAATCCCTTCCGTCAGTCTCCCGGCAAATTTTAAAATTCCAAAATATCACCGGTACAATGGCCGCGGAGACCCGGATGTCCACCTAAAAGCCTTTTATCTGGACTCTCGTCCCTTCTTAGATAATGAAGCTCTCCTTGTATACCTATTTCAAAAGTCCTTGGAAGGAGAGGCTATCCAATGGTTTTCTACCCTGCCGGTAGACCATTTGTCCAATTTTTCAGCCGTAAGCAACAAATTCCTAAGTCGCTACGGTTACCAAAGAACTAGGATCCTCTCTATCTCAGACCTCACAGCTGAACGAATGGAGCATGGAGAGGACTTTGAATCCTATGTGTCTAGGTGGCGCACCCTTGTGCACCAAACTGGCCTACAATTAACAGAATGTCAAGAAATTGACATGATGTTACTAAACCTAACCCCAGAACTTCGTACGAGTCTGTCGTACGGAGATTGCACCACCTATCAACTCCTAATAGATAGACACAACCGGATCCAACGCTGTACTGGACCCCCTACCCCATTCACTTCCAACAACTGGTCAAGACTCTTTAGGAAAAACCCCTTGACAACCCCACGGTAGAGGGGATTACAAGACAAGTTTCGGCACTCTACCCGAACGAAGCACGGGTTCTTGATCAAGGACCAGCCCCGAGACAGTATACACCTGGTCCTTCTGGATATATGCTGCCTCAGCAAGCTACTCATTCTAATACCTTATCTCCTCGATCAGTACCCGCTTCCGTGCCGTTACAACAACACCCTATAATCCAAAACCCTATCAAACCCCTCCTCCCATTCCCAGAACAAATACCTGAGTCCATCTCAATTCATCCCATGGAGGGAGGTCCAATCCGACCATTGAACCATTTCTCCCAGACACAGCCTAGTCAAGCCTATAGTGATAGAGCCAAAGTTCCCATTGTCTATGCCCCTATTCCACGAGAAACACAAACTTTTGTTCCCCGGCAACCACTCCAAAGGAAATACACTGCTATCCCACCCCCATCATCCTATAAGTCTACTAGCACCTGAAATCTTAGAATCTATAGAATGTCCCAAGCAGGACTCTGATGATGATGAAGAGTTTTTGGATGAAGAACTATTGGAACTCTCTTACCCTACTCCCACACAACCTGAATCCATCATCCAACCCTTAGACCTGATTGAGGTTGAATATCCATTGTCTATAACTGCTCAAGATCCAATCATATCATGGCCTATTGAACCCATCTTAACCATCTCAGATGACTCAGATTCTGGCTCATCACATTCTGAGATTGACCTAGATCCGGTTCAATCAATTGTGCGTATCATCGAATCAGAACCACTTATATTTAAAAATGCACAATTTGAGGGAGCAATCGAACCATCCCAATTGCCAGATCCATTCTACTTACCATCCCATCTATCCAAGGAGCTCTCCTCAGATTCCCCCGCCATATCCAAATCAATCATTTCTGATCTGATATATATACCCCTAATTACACCAATTGAGGAATCTTTACCCCCACCATCATTAGAGCCTCAGCATTATGCTGAACTGTGCTCCCTTGCACCTGTTCAGTCAGTAGTCGCCTCCGCAACCTGTTTTTACATATCCACATCTTTGTTGACTGACCCCTCTATGAGGGATCGTTCTCTTTCTGCTGAGGATCTATGGCAGATCAAGCGCCACTCGCGCTTTCGACATCATTCAAGCAGTGTTCCTTTGAAACTGTTTCAATTTGAGCCTCCATAGAGGACTCACCCTGCACCATCATTTTCTGGAGGCCATCCTCCAGCACTGTACACTATTTTCCCTTACAGCATGTTGTTTGTTTACTGCTTTCTTTAAAATCCAAAAAAATCGAATATGTTAAAAGCTCAAAAAAAAAATTCCTTTACAAAGTTTGTTTATTTCAGCTATTATGCATGCATTTAAAAGCTTTCATCAAAACAAAAACAAAAAAAGTCTCTTATACATATTTAGTTTATTTCAGTTATGCCCTTCATTTTCAAATTTTCAAAAATATATAAACCAAAAAAAGGGGTACAAGAAAAAGGGAAGGAAATCAGGGAGATGGTACCCGAGAAATCAGCCATCAAGACAACCCCATCAATGGAAAAATTGCAACCAATATGAGAGGGACCTTATGTGATCACTCATGCCTATTCTAAGAATGCTTACCGCTTGGTAAACGCCAACGGGGGTGAGATTTCAGGTCGGTGGAATGCACTTTACCAGAGAAATTATATGCATAGTTTCTAGTATTTGAGAAATTTTACTCTTCCTTACTGTGAATTCCAGCGTTTAGTGTTTGATGACAATATTTAAAAATCCTGAAGATAACCTGCATTTTACTTAGACTCATATCCGCCAGTCATGCAACCTCCACTACACGATATAATTTAAGGCTTGGTTCACCTGATAAAAGGGAAAATTGCCTGCCCCATGGACTGGGGCAATTGTTAATTTTAATTTTTTTTATTTTTTTTGGGATTATCTTTCCCTTGTTTTTCTCTTGCTTCGTGTCAACTAAGATTTACAAGAAATATACCCCAGACCTAGCATACGTCCCAAAACTGGCTCTGGCACTATACAAACACTTCTAAAGGGGAAGCATGAAAAGAATCGGGGTGAAAAACAGAAGAGCCCCCCCTCAAATCAAAAAAAAAAATCAGGCAATGAGAGGCCAACAAAAGAAAAATAACACCCAAGTGAACGGGTTAAACTCTCAATTTTAGCAGGCTTTCACGCATTTACGCACAAGTATATGCCGAACAAACGGCTATACTAGTACAGGGTCCAAACAAAGGACTGTACTTTCCACCCAAAAAAAAAGAAGAAGTGGTAAAAAGAAGAAAGCCAGAGGGACCTAGAAAGTAAGATTTATGTTAGGACTGGGGCAATTTTAAAGTGATTCAAAGAAGATATTACTCTCATCCCCATTCACCCACTCTTTTCCCACCATGATTCAATTAAACCAAGTCTGTTGGCTAGGCGAAATTTCAACCAAGGGTGAACCTTTCCTTACATTTACAACAGCACACACTCTAACATGAGTCTATTTAAAATCTTGCATATCTGAGGGATATTTATTATGTTTGATTCTTGGCACATTCATGGAGTTTTCAGCATGTTTAGAGTAACGTGATCAACTATTTGAAAACTACTCCACTTGGAAACTTACCCCTCAAGCTAAACCACTTTCAAATGTCTTGGGTTGGACATGAGTGAATTACAAGGTGTTCTGCCTCAGATTATCAGCGTGTCTTGATTAGAATGATTAAAATTATCCCCCTTTCTCACATCAATGCATGATTTGCCATCCATCTTAATACTTGACCATAAAAAATTGTCACCCATGCTCATTTACAAATGGCTCCTTTATGCTTCTCAAGAAAAACTACTTCAACCTCTCTTTTCTTAAACATCACACAACACATTTTACCTTCATACATATCACAACACGCATTTGCTAAACTCAATACCACCATGATGAAATGCATGTAAAGTTGCCCTTCTTTAACTTAGATGCTATGCTCCAAACAAATCACATCACAAGCATGCAATCCCACCATGACAATACATGCAAACTTTTAAACTCATGTTGTTTCAAATTCCACCGTGACAGAACACGCATGCGAAAACAATCCTTTCTAAGAATCCATGCTCACATTTACAAAAATATAAAACATGCTTGTTTAAATCCCACCATGATATACATACAAGGCATCCTATTCTATCAAAAATGCATGCACTCCCTGCCAGTATCTCAAACAAACTGAAATTTTAAAGTTTTCTACAACCACAGCCATGTCTTGGTTAATTTTAAAATTCTACTTGATTAAAACACGACTCACTTGAAGTCCTATCACGTTACCAGTACCATTCAGCTCAAATTTCCTCAGTTCTGGTTCTTTTCCAGAATTTTTATCCTTTGGATGATCCAATTCACCAACTCAATACCTTTACTTGCTTTCTGTCGGCGATATCCCCTCCTTGCTGAGTTTTCCCAAGCACGGGAACGGTAGGCACGAGGAAACTGACGCTGGGCTGCTCCGTGCACGATAGCTAAGAACCCCAACCGAGGGTTGGATCACTCACCATTTTACTTTTCCCGCCTTCCACCTAGATCATTCCTTTCGGTTGAAAATTCTAGTCAAGACCTAGCCTCTGACAGTCTAAATCAACTCCCTGAATTGTATTGGTCATGAGACCAAGACTTCTTGAAGGTCGGGCCGGTCAAAATAGGGGTCTCTTTCCTTATCATCGGTCGAAGTCTTTCCTGCTTCGCACAAGGACTCCATCCGATGAGGGGCAATTGTAGATACCCCAATTTTGACCATCCAAAGAGAAGAAAATTACTTCAAGTAACATTTTAAATGACCACATTTGGATCAAAGAGAAAACTACCCAAAGTTGAATAAATATGAAAATAAAAAGAAAAAGATAAAACCGTTGGACACAAAGAAAAGGTGGCATCTTGAAAGTAGCCGCCCCTTACGGGGCGGCTAGTTTCAACTAGCCGTCCCTTGACCGACCCCAAACCGCTTCTCCTGATGGGACATAAAGCAGCATTTAATGCTGATTGGCAGGTCATCATGGGGGTGGCATCGCTAGTTACGAGTAGCCGCCCCATGTCTGGATAAATTTTCACAACAAATATCTGGATTCCTTAGGGGTGAAGTTTACTTAAATCACTCTATTATCCAATCCATGCCATTGTCCAATGAATAAACCTATGCATCCCTTTCTACTATAAAAGGAGGGGTAAGGGTGAGACTCAAGGGGTGGTCATTTTTCATTTCAAAGTGTGTGTTAGAGAAAGAGAAAGAGAGAGAGAGAGAGAGAGAGGGAGAGAGCCCTAGTTGAGAGAGAAGGAAAGTCATTCCCCACTAAATTCCACTCTCCATAAACCCCCTCTAAACCATTGTCCTAAACCACTCTTAGCCCTAGCCAAACAAATCCAAATTCTTACCTAGGTGCTGCCCAAATCTAGAAGAGGAAATCACCAAACACCACTTTCAATCCTCATTACCACCACCCTAGCCAAAGCCAAAACACTTCCCTACCTAGGTTATGCCCAAATCCATAAAATCCAGAAACCAGGTACCAGACAGCTAGTCCTAACCAACCGTCCCCTACCAGGCGGCTAATTCCCATTAGCCGACCCCTTCCTAACCCTTTTTTTTAAGTCCCATATCTCCTCTAGTCAAGCCCCGAAGCAGAATAGGTTTACCTATTTTTCACCTCTGTGTACGGTATATCCGTATCCCAGAGAGGAGACCCCACAAACTCCCCCCGCAAGGTGATCAAATCCAACACCAACTTTTCCTGCTTTTTGAGAAAGCAGGTGGCGATCACACAAACCCCGTCATTTCTGAGAAGCAGTCGGGTGGCTCAGGAACGACTCTCCGGGCGGTGATCTGATCAGTCGCGAGACGGACCAGGACCAAGTTTGCAGAACCCCCAGTTTTACATACCGACACCCGCGTCGAAGCGGCCAGAGACACAGTCAGCTGGATAGAGAGGAAAGTGCGGACTTAGTCAATCGGTCAATGATAACCCAGACGGCATCGTGACCCGGACGTGACTTTAGCGAGCCCACAACGAAATCCATGATAACTCACTCCCACGTCCACTGAGGAATCTCGATGGACGAACGCATTCCAACGCGACGATCCACAACTTCGCCTGAAGGTATGCCAACCAACATTCTCAACGAAGGCTACCACATAACAGCCCACGGAGGTCCAATAAAACATTTGAGATCCTTATAGGCATCTGGCGCATTCGTCTACCCCGACGGCAGTACCCAAAATTCGTAGTGCCCGAAGCGGTCACGAAAGGCCAACTAAATAATGCCCAACCCCCGGATCCCCAAATAGGGTACCTTGCGCGAAGATTGATCAACAGAAAGACACTGGCTCCCAACTGGTCAAAATAGATCATCAATTCTCGGCAAGGGGTACTTGATCTTCAACCCCTATGAGGAGATCAAAATAATTCCTGGGACGATTAAGTCCAAATCTGCTCCTCGAGCATGGGTGACGCTCATGATGACCCTTACACACTGGGTAAGCCGCTCGACCGCACTTAATCCGCAAGACACGCAATAGGAGGTCGTCGATTACCGACAACGCCTAAGCGACGTCATCTACCTGATACGGCAGTTGAGTCCCATCATGGACGCTTAGCGTCGCGTCTCCTCATTTACGACCCATGTGGGGGCAAAACGCGACAGTACCTCCACCAATTGGTCGCCCAACTATAACTATTGGAACTCCAGCATCATGCACTGAATGGGCAGATTCATCACGGGGAGTCCAAGCTCTCGACGTCATCCAATAGCACTCCGCCGGTGTGGCCTCTACCTTGTAGCCTCCCATGTCCACTATCTCTGCTATATGGGCACACCAACAAGCGTCGTGGATAGTCCCAGGGAGCACCTCGCAGGGCTCGGGCCTCTACCGGACCGCTACAACGCACGATGATATATCGAAGCGACTCCAGATATGGCTATGGAACCCTAGTCCATAAGCGATCGCCCACCTAGCTGCAATAGGATGCACCCAATCCCGATCGTATGCATCACCACCCGCTATCGCACCTTCCAAGTGAGGAAAAATCCATTATCAATTTGATGCTTCAAAGGTATTCCTTGACTGAGAAAAGAACCTCGGGAGGGCCTCATGAGGTCCTGATATAGGATATCCCAACAACCAAACAGGGAACACGGAGTACCCTAGCCCGTGTCTCAACGCTGACCCTGCAAGGCCCCTTATCATGAGTAGGAAACTGGAAGAAGACATCACCCCTTAATGAGCTTACGCCACATCCTCAACACTTGAAACTGGTGCCGCACGCGAACTCCATGGTACACCCCCGATAAACAGAACGGAGGAGAATACGGTCTCCAACCGGTACAGGGGGTATCTCTAGTACCACTAAGGGTATCTGCGGAATCGCCTCGCGGGCCACCTGCAGCTTCTGGATCTGTCGCTCCTACTCAGCCAACGCTCCAGTCTATACCTCCAGTGCTTTAGTCTGAGTCTCCTGAAGATCCGCCATCTCAGCGTAAGCACGCGCCCACGCTGGAGGCTCCTGCGCAAGTCCTGGCCCAACAGCCGAGGACTCTCCAGTAGACTCCTCGCTTCCGGTAAGTTCGAAAACCTCCGAAGCCCGAGGGTGACCACGTCCACGCGCCCGTCTCCGAGGAGGCACATCAGCATACTAAGGAACCAGCACTAGGATCAGAATACTCATATAGAAATCCTAGGACTCATCTCAAAGAAAACAATTGGCTCTGACAGGACATGGCTCTAATACCAACTTTTGTCACGCCCCAGGGCGGCCGTCCCCGAGACGTGGCTAGTATATATATGATATCAGCAATCCATACACGAGATCAAATAAGGACTACACTACATCAAAGGCAATAAAGCAATAACCAAGTAACTGACATCAAATATATATACAAATAGCGGAAGCTCAAATGACTAAGTCTGTAATTCAAAGACATATTTACAGACTAGAGTACACAATCAACTGTCCTGTGAGAGCCAATATACACAACAACAGACATCAACAGTCCACATACTGTGCACAAGCACAAGTATAATACATACAAGGAAAAGGGAATACTGATGGCCTCTCACTCGCAAGACATCCAACGCGAACGCGGGTCTCCTACTCGTATTGCGCCAGCGGAGCTATTCTCTTGGATCCGACTCAGCGTCAACTGGAGAAAGACATAAGCGAGGGGTGAGCTACAAGCTCAGTGAGTGGTCAGAAACCAAACACCAACATAATCATTTGATATTAAGGCAATCTCCTATCAAGGAAAGCCAGGGGTAGAAACCCAACGGTTAACAAGGTCACACGGCGGTGCGACCATACCCCGCCCTCGCCCTAGCCCCCACAAGGGTGAGTCTAGGGACTTGAAGGACAAAACATGCTGTTCTACACCGTTCGCCATCCGGTAGCGCTCTCCCGGGCAGCCACTACCTGGAGCCGGCCATGGTCAGTATACTGTCGACAGCGTCGATGGTACCTACAGGTGGGGGTCCACCCAGGGCGGCTCGTACCTAGGAAGCATCCACAAGGATCCGGCGAAGGGGAGAACAATAATTCAAGCTCGCAATATCGTCCGGTGGCCCACCGTCGTGTAGCCTCACCTGGTACACTCCCACGATCAGTACATCCGCCGAATGCATCGGGAATACGTACAAGTGGGAGTTCTCTGTCAGGGCAGCTTCAATGTCAGGGCCACGACATACGACGATATTGGGAGGAACCACTACTGTTCGCAGTGCGAACCCTTAGAAAAGCCAACTACTCAGGCTGGTGGGTCAAGTATAAACTCGAGCCCACCCCGCTTACACCAACACTCTCACCCTCACCCCGAAGGGTGACATAGGATCTTGGGAGCAATACCCTCACCCTCACCCCGACGGGTGATATAAGATCTTGGGAAATTGCACAAGCTGGCAGATCGAACCAACGCCAACCCACCACACCCTCACCCTCACCCCCTCATCAGGGTGACATAGGCTCTTGGGGAAGAGGTCGATTGTTCTACACCACTCATCTTCCGGTAGTCTCTCCCGGTGTGGCCTCTACTACCTGGTAGCCTCCCAGGTCCCTATCTCTGCAATATGGGCACACCAATATGCATCGTGGATAGTTCCCAGGAGAACCTCACAAGGTTCAGGCCTCTACCGGACTAGTCTCCTAAGACCGCTACCTCAGCCGTATGGGCAAACCAACACGCGTCATGAGTAGTATCTGGGAGCGCTCCACTAGACTTTACTACGCCGGGCAGTCTCTACTCGGAGCCAACGAAGGAAAGAACACTCGACACCCGCGAATACGATCCCTATGGATCTGCCATCATCGGTCATCAAACACCGATAAGCGCAATGAATTATCATGAATTCCCTCCAGGGCGCATAACTCAGATGCGGGGAAGACATTTTATTCTAAGTGTCAAAGCCATGGTATGACCCCATAAGAGGTCATACACTTGTCTAATCTCATTAGACAAGGCTCATGGCCCAATAAGCATATATATAATATGCAATTAATTACCCAACGATGGCCTACTTAAACATGCATACATGGCATCAAACAAGTAAGCACACAAATTACAATCTAATATACGTTGGATAACACCAACCTACAAGGGAAGGGTTAAGCGCGATCCGTGCAACAACAGGTGCATGCCAATAATTCCAAGCAAGCCTGAGTCAAGTAGAACTACCTCTACTTACTCAGCTCGCGAAAAGAGGGAGGGCGAGAGAGAGGGAAAACCTCATCCTCTCTTGAAGCGGGTCATAGTTTTGCCCCAACTAGAAGGGTGCAACAACTATACCATACCCTCGAGTACTAAATCAGGAATATTACGCATACACCCCATTATTAACCCAAGTTAAACATACTTCATAAATAGGGTAATATTTCAAACAAAACTGCCTAAGTCATGCCATATTCTATACAATACATAGGCAAGTATATGATAGAATAGGGGTTCTACACAATATACGAGCTATACAACCTAGCATGCATGATATCTAACATATTTAGGGTGCAATTAAAGCCCCATAGAAGCGCGAAGCACGACTACGTGCATCGAGCGCTCCCGGAAGGGTTGGAATCAAACCACTCACCTAACAAGCGCACGGCTCGTGAAACGCAAGAGAGCGACGAATGAATCCGAAGCCCGATACCAATCCACCAAGGATCATCCAATGGTTGCATTTGGCTATAACAAGCTGCTCGACTCCACGAAGCTCACTCCGAACGCGTCTGAGCACCGCAAGCATGCCTCAAGTATCCCGTGCACGCTGCCCATGCACTCCGCACGCATGGAACAACGTCGAGTATGCCCTTGAGCACCTCGTGCACGCTGCCCACGTACTCTGCACGCATCGAACAACGTCAAGCACGTGCCCGAGCACCTCGTGCACGCTGCCCGCACACTCTGCACGCATCGGGCAAGGCCAAGCACGCCCTCGAGCACCTCGTGCACGCTGCCCGCACACTCCGCACGCATCAGGCAAGGCCAAGCATGCCCTCGAGCACCTCGTGCACGCTGCCCGCACACTCCGCACGCATCGGGCAAGGCCAAGCACGCCCTCGAGCACCTCGTGCACGCTGCCCACACACTCCACACGCATCGGGCAAGGCCAAGCACGCACTCGAGCACCTTGTGCACGCTGCCCGCACACTCCGCACGCATCGGGCAAGGCCAAGCACGCCCTCGAGCACCTCGTGCACGCTGCCCGCACACTCCGCACGCATCGAACAACGTCAAGCACGTCCTTGAGCACCTCGTGCACGCTTCCCGCGCACTCCGCACGCATGCGAGCACACCGAGCGCGCACCCACATCCCCGCCACCCTCATATGTGCACCGATGTGTCAACCCTGCGCCCAAACAAGTGGTGTGCACACATACTCAACACATAATACATGAATATGTGCTTCTCTCCATCATCTTCTTCAATTCCATGCACACACAACAACAACACAAGACAAAGGAGTTTCCACTCTTCCCAACAGCCACAACAGACATGGCTGAACCCAACCGAGGAGAGCGGGAGGTCCATACGCAGCTCCGGCATGCCCCACGCCGCAGCTCCACCGCAATCACCATCGATCCCGCACCTCCTCTCAAACAACACACCTTCAAAGACCTTGGAAGAGGAGACTTCATCATCACCTCCACTTTCTCCTCTTCATTTTATTTACACCAGCAGAGCTGGTCGAGAGAGAGGGTCAAACGACCCGCTCCGAATTGCATTTAGGCATTTGGGCACATAAATATCTAAAAGAGGTGTCAAACGACCAAATCGTCCCTGCCCCGAAATCCTGGACAGACTTCACTTAAACGGGTATAACTTCCACAATACAGCTCCGAATTGCATGATTCTAGCGGCATTGGAAAGAGAAGACGATTATCTACAACTTTCATGTTTACACCCAGATCAAATAACCTCTACAGCTATTCTAAAATCTAGGCTAAACATCTTCTTGGGCTGCTGCCTGGATTTCTCATCTTCGGGTATACTCGGAAAATACCCATAACTTTTGATATGCGAATCCAGTTGATCCAATTCTACTTCTATATGGAAGCTATCTCAAAACTGAACATCTCGTAATAATATCAGATTTTTACCTCTTCATCTTGGATTTTTACAAAATCAAATCCGAATACCAAGTCCAAAACTTTATAATTCCAAAAACATTATTGGAATTAAACGAAAATTTTATGGGCAATACTAAACAATACCAGGACCCATAATATGCAGTTATATTTCAATCAGAGTCCTCAAACCCCCTTGATAGGCTAAAAAGCAAAAATTCTAGCGACTCCGATCGAAATTAGGACTCTAAATGACACAAGTCTAACACCGTGTATCTTTGAAACGTGCTTCACCCCAAATAGATATTACTCCTCCGTGGTACGGGAAGTGAAGGCATTGGTGTCGGGTGGATGAGACAGCCTCGATGCTATTGAGCCAGGTTCTTCTGATGATCAGGGGGTGGGGTGATCGGATGTTCATTACCATGCAGTTGACAATGGTGGAGACCGGGCCGATCTTTAGTGGGAGCGTGACCAGTCCGCAAGCGTTCTTGCGTGTGCTGACGATGGCGTAGATAAATTCATCCGAGGGTTCCAGCCTAGGAACCCTGCCTTCTAGCTTCTGGTAGGCGGAATATGTGAGAACATTAGTTTCTGCTCCCGTATCGATAAGAATATGCTTGAATTCTCTTCCTTCCAGTATGATAGTGATTCCGAGGGGTGCGGAGCGCGCTCCGGCTTTTGTGACTTCATGGGGGAGGAAGGCAATCAGATTGGGCTCCATAAGATTGTTTGATGGGTTCAGGGTCCCGGCTGTCTCCTTCGAGGGATAGTTGCTGTTATAGTGGGATCCAGGTGGGCTAATGCTTCTGTCTTCGGCTCCTAGGCGTAGGGTTAGTGTGAACATGTTGTGCAGTGCCCAGTTCTCTTTCTCGTACTGGAGGCGTGCCTCTCCCCAAATTGTCAGTACACGGCCCATGAATGGGAGCCGGAGGCATTGGTGCCGGGGGGAACAGATAGCTTGGATGCTGTCCAACCATGGTCGCCATAGCATCAGGGGGTACCTTGTGTCGATGTCGGCCACGAAGCATGCCAGCTCGAATATTCCATTGCAGCGTAGAGTCTTTCCCGTGTGATTGGAAGCCTGGATAGTAGAGTGGGCTAATTGGAAGGGAAGGCGGCGTAATTCGGGTATCTTCTGGTAGGTGGAGCATGTCATTATTGTAGATACCCCAATTTTGACAGTCCATAAAGATGAAAATACTTCAAGTAACACCTAGAAATAACCCACATTTGTGCATCAAATAAAAAACCCAACTTCGAAAGACCAGAAACCCTAAAGCCTGGCCCCCAAACCTTAGAAAAACAAAACACTAACCCCAAACCCTAAAAGCCCTAACCCTGGCCCCAAACCCTAGAAACCTAAAACCTAGCCCAAACCTAAAATCTTGGAATAGGGCGGCAAATCTAGACTAAACAACCCATACCAGATGGTTAGTTTACACTAGCTGCCCCCCTGGCCGACGACCCTGAACCGCTTCCCTGGATGGGACATAAAGCAGCATTAAATGCTGATCAGTGCGGCGGGTTATGACATTTAGCCACCCCATATTGGACGGATAAAACCAAGTAACCGAATCGAGCCACCGCTTGTCAGAGATGGAGCGTTTGGCAGGTCATGATGGGGGCGGCTACCAGAAAGTAGCCGGCCCAAGCTAGGCGGGTAGTTTTGACTAGCCGCCCTTCACTTGGTCTCTGACAGAAAAACCAGAGAATTAATGAGGGGTCTGATCAAACACACTATTAGCCAAACCACTCTACCACCCCCTGGATATTCCCATGCCTCTCTTTTACTATAAATAGAGGGGGTTCAAAACATTCCAATAACATCATCAAATTCCAATTCAGAACCACTAACACACCATCAACCCCCCACTCTCAAGCCCATTGCACCACTTGAAATCCCAAGAGAGAGACAGAGAGTCCCATTTGTGAGAGAAAAAAACCGATTTCTCACACAAATCCGCCCTCCCAATCCACCCTCCAAAACCCGGGTTAAACTAGGTTTAGCCTCTATCAAAACCAAACCAGTTCCCTACCGAAGTTCTGCCCAAATCCACCCAGGTCCCGGACGGCTAACCCTAGTCAGCCGCCCCCTACCCGATGGCTCAAACCCACTAGCCGCCCCTGTCCTACACCCCACCTGCACCCCATTGTCCTTTAGTCCAGACCCGAAAGCAGAATAGGATTACTTGCTTTTCACCTCTGTGTACGGTATATCCGTGTCTCAGAGCGGAGACCCCACAAACTCCCCCCGCAAGGCGATCAAATCCAACCCCACTTTTCCTGCTTTTCAAAAAAGGAGTTGGCGATCACACACACACCGGAGTCCCCTTGAGCCGCTGTCGGGCGCCTCGACCGGGAACGATACCCCACCACCCTTCTGAGAGATGATCCAGCCGAGCGAACCAAGGCGCGCACCGGATCCGAATCCCTGAAGAACCCCCACACACACGGATTTTTCCTACACCGACAATTATATTCATCCCTGACCCTAGGTAAACGAAGATGTTGTTTAGCCACAACATCTGAAGCCGTCCGCGGATGTGTAGAGGGTAGACCCACAGTCTGGAGTCTTGGAGATCTTTATTGGTGACCGATATGGTTATTGGGCGGCGGGGGCCATCGACAGTGTCAGTGGTTTTGGAGGACCCATTGTCGTCTGGATGCAGATCATCCGACGTACATTCCCCTCCCTCGGGTCCTTCACTGCCTCCTTTGGGAACCTCCTCAATGGGCTCCTCCTCCTCGTCTTCTCCCGGGTTTTCTATGTGGTGGGAAACTCTAACCTTCCTAGAGGGTTGATAGCATTATAGTCAAGCTTGTAAAAGGGAGGTAGAAGAGGATTACCATTTGTTGTTTTTCACAAGGGACGTCCCACCGTGATCTCCAGACTTGTCGATGTGGGATTTCGTCAGTGTTGGAAAATCTGATGGGGTGCGTGTGTGGGGGTTCTTCGGGGATTCGGATCTGGTGCGCGCCTTGGCGGGCTCGATTGGATCATCTCTCGGAAGGGTGTTGGGGTCTCATTCCTGATCGAGGCGCCCGACAGCGACTCAACGGGATTCCGGTGTGTGTGTGTGATCGCCACCTGCTTTTTCGAAAAGCAGAAAAAGTTGGGTTGGATTTAATCGCCTCGCGGGGGAAGTTTGTGGGGTCTCCGCTCTGAGACACGGATATACCATACATAGAGATGAAAAACAGGTAATCCTATTCTGCTTTGGGGCTTGGCTAAAGGAGTCTTGGGACAAAGGGGTGTCAGGTGGGGTGTAGATGAGGGGAGACTAGTGGGTTTGAGCCGTCGGGTAGGGGGCGGTTAGCTAGGGTTAGCCGTCCGGGGTCTTGGTGAATTTGGGCAGAACCTAGGTAGGGAATGGGCTTAGTTTTGGTAGAGGTTAAACTGGGTTTAACCTGGTTTTTAGAGGGTGGACGGAGAGAGTGATTTTGTGTGGGGAAAAGGTTTTTTCTCTCACAAATGGCTCTCTCTCTCTCTCTCTAGGGATTTTAAGTGGTGGAATGGGCTTGGGAATGGACTTGTGAATCAAGATTGGGGATGTGAGAATGTGTTAGAAATGTTTTGAACCCTCTCTATTTATAGTAAAAGAAGGCAAGGGAATATCTAGGGGTAATAGAGTGGCTTGATTAATAGCGTGTTTGATTAGACCCCTCAATAATTCTCTGGTTCTTCTGTCAGAGACCAGGTGAAGGGCGACTAGTTGAAACTAGCCGCCCCAGATGGGGCGGCTACTTCCTGGTAGTCGCCCCCATCATAACCTGCCAAACGTCCCATCTCTGACAAGCGGTGGCTTGGGTCGGTTACTTGGTTTGATCTGGCCAAGATGGGACGGCTAAAGGTCATCACCCACCGCAATGATCAGCATTTAATGCTGCTTTATGTCCCATCCAGAGAAGCGGTTCAGGGTCGGCCAAGGGGGCGGCTAGTTTTCACTAGCCGCCTGGTATGGGGCGGCTAGTCTTGGTTAGCCGCCCCATTTCAGGGATTTTTAACTTTTGGGCCAGGTTTTTAGGGTTTGGGCTGGGGTTTAGGGTTACTAGGGTTTGGCCCAGGGTTTAGGGTTCCGGTTTTTATGAGGTTTGTTTTTTATTTGATGTCCAAATATGGGTTATTTTTAGGTGTTACTTGAAGTATTTCCATCTTTCTGGACGGTCAAAATTGGGGTATCTACACTCCTGATTGCCCTGAGCAGAGTGATCAATTTTTTTAGGGTGCGTTGTAACAACCTTGACATTTAGGCCATAATTGGACGTGTATAGATCAATATATGGATTAAATTAACCATAACTAGGTGTCAGACTGCGTTTGATGGCTCTTATAGGTGCCGTCGGATTTCTTGGTGACAGATCCAGTTGGAGCCGTCAGGATTGTGGGCGACGGTTTCAGAAAGATCCGTCGATATTGTGGGCGGTGGATGCAATAGGATCCGTCGATCTGGAAAAAATTATATTTTCAAAATATAATCCATTTTTGGAAAGAACAAGTGCATTGAAACCCTAAAAGCAAAACCCTAAGTCCTTCTTCTTCTCTTGTTTTCGGTGCCCATGTGGAAGAGCTCGGGAAAGGGTCCAAACAAAGGGTTCTTGAGAGTATTATCATCTATTTTGAAGAGTTTTTGATTTATAATGATCCCCTTTAGATGTCCTTTTCATATGATCTCGTTTTCAAGGCTTTTTTTTTCAAAAAAAGAGGATAGTTTTCTTCTTGTTTCTTGGGCGTTTCCGCATGATTTTGAGTCGCCATGTTTTAACAGTGATATAATGATGTTTTTATGATGTGTTAAAAGTTTTAGATGATGCTATTAAGCCTTCCATGTGTATTTTCAGAATTTCATTAGATTCTTAAGTTTTCTCCTTGATTTTTCATAGTTTGATGTATTGCATACGATTTTCGGACCCTTGTCTTGTAGCCATGGAAATCATGGTGTTTTCAAAGTATTTTCCAACTCTTTCATGTTAAAAGAATAGGATATATATATATATATATCATACCTAGGGTTGGTTATTAAACAAAAAAATCATGTTATGAATTGTTTAAGGCCTTGTTTTGACCCTTATATGCACAGATCCAAACATATACATGTTTTTATGATTTTAAGAGTTTTCATCATATATCCATGATTAGTTGTTTCTACATATAATAGATCTATGATTTTCAAGTATTTTTGTAATATGATTTAACGGTTTTTACATATGTTTTATTTTTTAATCCTTATAGATCTACAGTTTTCAAAGATGTTTTAAATGAGATTTTTGGATTAGTTTTAAATGGATTTTGAGATACACATGATTTGATTTCGAGATGAATTCTTTACTGTTTTACGCCGTTTTAAATGACTCATGTATGGTTTTTTAATGATAGAAGGTGTTATGATATTTTTAACAAATTAGGGCTTCATGTTTTCTGTCTCGGAACGGCTCCATTGAGAGTCGTCGGGCAAGTTCTAGACGGCTCCCAAAGGAGCCATCGGTTCTGGCATAGACGACCCCTTTGTGAGTCGTTGGTCTGTATCTGGACGGCTCAACCAAGAGTCGTCGGTTTTTGTGTACGGGTACTATCATGTTCCATACGGTATGTACATATTTTGATCGGTTCGTATCGTTTCAGGACAGGTTAGGTTGACTTAAACTTCTGTTGTGATTTCGTTGGACCGAAGGTGAGTGGACTTGAGTCTCATATGTATGTCAAAGGAATATATATATATTATTATGTATTCATGTTAGGATTGCCTTTTTTTAAAAAAATACAACTTTTAATATAAATGTGAGCATGTTTTTATTGATTTATTTATCCTCGTATGATTTGTATGTTGAAATCGAACATGCTTTGTCGTTTTGTGAATTTTTTTAAAGATATAGTAGTTTATCAAATGCTTACATTCGTCTAGGTGGCTCAGTCTTGGTGGCCAACGTCTAGGTGGGCGTACGTCTACGTGGCCAGGTCCGAGAACGTAGGACCCAAGTCTTTGTGGCTATGTCTACGTAGTCATGCCTGCGAAAGGCCCCGCGAGCTAGGTGTTGCGAAGATGGACATGCATGTTCGTGGTGTTGCATGCATCATGTTGAATAGGATTGTGTTTGTGTGTGTGTGTGTATATATTATTGCATGTTTTAGTGGCCTTTTGTATATTTATCTTCTTGATATATTGTACGTCTGTGTGGACATACTTGATATTGATATTTTGAATATAAATGTACTAACCGGATGATGATGTCCATTCACTGAGCGTGTTGTAGCTCACCCCTCCTTTTCCCTTTCAGATTTGAGGATCGAGTAGTAGCATTTGTGGATCACGAAGGCATTAGCTTTAACGCCCCCGAATCCACGACTCCATTTTGAAGCGTGAAATCCGGTTGCGTTAACTTAATTCCTCAAATCTCATATTTCTATTTTTCCTTTTCCTTTATCTAGAGATACAAAATAATACTAAAAAGAACTTCAATCTTTAATAATAATATAACATCTAAGATCTCCACAACACTCCAAAGTACTCTGGATATAACTTATACATAGAATATATACAACTTGATTAACTGAGCGTGTTGTAGCTCACCCATCCTTTTCCCTTTCAGATTTGAGGATCTAGTAGTAGCATTTGTGGATCACGAAGGCATTAGCTTTAACACCCCTGAACCCACAACTCCATTTTGAAGCGTGAAATCCGGCTGCATTAACTTAATTCCTCAAATCTCATATTTCTATTTTTCCTTTTCCTTTATCTAGAGATACAAAATAATACTAAAAAGAACTTCAATCTTTAATAATAATATAACATCTAAGATCTCCACAACACTCCAAAGTACTCTGGATATAGCTTATACATAGAATATATACAACTTGATACACAGACATGGTTACTAGGAAGATGTGCCAACTACATGTCATATAAAATTGATCAGTCCTTTGACAAACAAGTCTAACATTCTCGCACCACAACCTCGTTCACAGCTACACGAGATCCACTAATCTAAGTCCTTATATCAGAAAGGTTGGGAAAAGAGGGGTTAGCAACCACACGCTTAGTGAATGGACCAATGTTGTCCCGTTAATACATTTATAATCAAAATATAATAGTCAGAAAATGTCCACACATACATGTAATATATCAAGAGAGAAATATATAAAACGGCCACCAAGACATGCAATAATACACACACACACACATACAATCCTATCCAACATGATGCATGCAACACCACGAACACACATGTCCGTTTTCGCAGCACCTAGCTCGCGGGGCCTTCCACAGGCATGACCACGTAGACATAGCCACAAAGACTTGGGTCTTACGTTCTCGGACCTGGCCACGTATACATACGCCCACCTAGATGTTGGCCACCAAGACCAAGCCACCTAGACGGTGCAATCCATGCATGATCAATCATTCGTTCCAAAACATATGCATGCGATAAAAATGATATAGTCTCCAAAGAATAAAAGTTATATATAAAAAATGAATGCCTCATACTAATCATGATGACATGCTCAAATACTTCGTTCCCCAAATAACAATTGTATATTTTAAAGTAACCATGATGCGGAATGATATATTATATAGATAGTTTCAAAAACTACATATGAGACTAGACCCACTCACCTTTAGTCCACAAAATACAAACTGATGCACGTGCATGAACGATACACACTTGCACATTGATAACCTAGCATAACAATTATGCAATAATAAATTAGTAACAATTCAATTAAGACTCAAATAACTGACTACCAACTTACAACATCACTAGGCCTAATAATCCCAAAAGTCTACCTAATAGACCCACAATCCGCAACTCACCTCAATGGCCCACTATAATTCCAATCATCGAAATAACTCAATCCAATCAATTTACATCCAATTAACAAAAATATCCAATTATTATTCATTGATCCCACTAAACCAAATTATCGATTTAAGATCCAATTTTAGTTGTCAAGATCAATAAAATCATCAAATCCCACAAATCAACTTATACTTCATTGAACATCAATTTGGGATCCCTTAAATCTCTTAAATTCATCAAACTTGGTCATGAAGCTAAATATTTGAATTCTAAGAACTGCACATAAATCTTTTAAAAATCATAACTTTTACCCGTAACTCTGAATTAGCCAATTCATGATTCGTTGGAAAGCTCTTTTCAAACTCTATTTTTGCTTGTGATCTGTATTTTTCCCAGAAACAATTCTATCATAGTCCAAAACACGATTTAATGTCCATGTATATAATCAACCCAAAAATAACCCTTTAAATATCAAAACCAATAGATCTAATTTGATCTTAAGAAATCCTTTGAGGTCCATTGAAATATAATCAAATAATCAACCAATTAAAATCGGTCAGACCCTAATCCTAATCCATCAAACTTCTTCCCCAAACAATCGATTGACACAATCATATCCTAACAAAAAATAAATTGAAACCCTAAACAATAAAATTAAAAGAAGAATGATTTCTCACCTTGTGATACTCGACGGGTAGGGTTAGGTCATCATTACCATTCATGCTTTATGCAATTTGGATGAAAACTCTAACCTAAAACATACTATTTAATGGGGTTTACCAAAATTATAAAATCACCCCTTAAGTGTACCCGGTTTACAATGAGGTCACTATCTAATTTACAAACAGATCCCTGAAGGCTATTAAAAGTTATTCTGGATTCGCAACTAGATCCCTGGGCCTAATAACTTGACACTTAAGCCTAAAAATCTAATTTTGTGAACTCCGAATCTTACCAAATTTCAACCACAGTATCTTGATACTATAAAGATCTACAAAAAAATATAAAATAATTATTTCAACATCAATTTATAATTATCATAATTTATAAATAAATTGCACCCATTTGGGCCCTCCATCAAAACTGAAAAATGAAATAATTAAATTTCAATTAAATTTTTTATTAATTATTTAAAATAAATATATAAGGCCAAAAATACAGAGATGTTACATTAGCGAGATCAAGTTGATCAAGTTGAGTCATCATCTTGATCGTCTAGTCTTGCTTTCATTAGGGTGAATAAAGCCTTTTCATTTGGCATGTGGTAGATTTTCCTTAGCTCTATCAGCAAAACCGTGGAGATCGTTAAGTAATATTTATTATGTGTGTAATTATCCAAACTTGGAATGAATTATTATTAAATCTTGGTTATGTCTTAAGAATAAATTATAGTTTAGTAGATTATTTAATTATGTTTGGATGAATGATGATTATTTTCCTTAGATTACTCTGAGATTCGAGGTTTATGGCACGTAGTGCACCATCTCCCTCGCCTAATATGAGTGGCGGATGCGGGGGCGTTACATGCGGTTTGAAATTTTGTGCTTGTGGTGGATTCAAGTCGATGATGAAATCTTGTTTTGATCCTGGACAGCTTCCTTGTGGATCTGCTTTTTGGCATTGGGGCAGCCACGCTTATTCACTTGGACGAGAGTTTTTGCCTTCTAGTTACTTGAGTCAGTTTATAGGAGATTGGCTTTTGGCTGAGCTGCCTCAGTGAGCATCAGAGGGTCCTTAGGAAGTGTGGAATTCTCCACAGGTGAGGTTGTTACCTCTTGAGTCTCCGGGACTTCGGGAGCCTCGATCCAATCTTTATCCTCAACAATATGTGCATTAGTAGCCACAGCTACCGCCTCCCCTTGTACTAATGGGTGCTCCTTCTCTAACTGGTCTTCCGCAGTACTTACTACCGCCTCCTCGACATGGAGAACTTCCTCCTCCGCAAGAGACAAGAATGAGTTAGAGAGCTGTGATGTTTCTCCAGTTGGGATAAGATTCTTTGATTCCTAATTTAACAGGGAGCCAAACATTCTTTGTAGGAGGGATAGAGGGTGCAATGTTACCTTGTGGAAGAGGAGGGTGCTGTGGTATGGGAGACCATGTAGAAAGAGGACATTGCACGTCCAAATGTCCAAAAGGTATGGCATGACCGACATGGAGAGGGTTTCCATTCATACTCCACAGGTACCTCCTTGATACTTCATCTTTGAGGCTAATTAGTGCCGGTAGTAGTGTGGATGCAGAGATCTCAACGCAGATTCGCCAATGTTCAATGCGGGATCTATTAGTTGTTGAGGAGTCCATGTATAGGGGACACCGATTGCACTAGCGAGTTTACTCAACATCCGCTTACCCCATAGATGAAGTGGCAATTGAGGGAGCCGGATCCATATGGGTATTGATTCTAGCCGTTCCAGTTCCATTTTCATGCCCCAAGACCATTTGCGCAGCACTATTGGATGGCCTCCCAGAA
Organism: Acorus calamus; assembly: GCA_030737845.1. Classification (NCBI taxonomy): domain Eukaryota; kingdom Viridiplantae; phylum Streptophyta; class Magnoliopsida; order Acorales; family Acoraceae; genus Acorus; species Acorus calamus. Next base: position 16,335,258 of record CM060861.1, read on the forward strand.
GCCAAGGGTCGCCTTCCCGAAGGATCACGCCCAAGTCGACCATCAGAAGGAGGGTGTCCTGCAGGTTGAGGGGCTGAAAAGGTGCATAGGACCTTGCTTTGGATGTTTCTCCTCTCAAAGGGGATTTCCCCTTTTCAGTTGGTGTAGAAATAGGTGCAGAGGACCTTGCTTTAGATGTTTCTTCGTGGAGGTGGGGCAAGCAGCACCGGAATCGGGATCCTCAACGTTAAAAGAAACTTGTCCCTCGGGGCTGGAGGACTACGGTGGTGGTTTCCCAAGTAGAGCCATAAGCACGATGTCCATAGAACCCCCTAGAGGGGGAGAAGGCTTGGAGGCCTTGGGGGAAGAGTCTTTGGGAGAAGAGGGCGGGGTAGGAGAGGCAGCGGGATTGTCCGGCGGCTTCATCCCGCCGGGGACGTCGGTTGACGCAATAGTTCCCACTCAGAGTTCCTCACTTGTTCTTATAATAATAAGAATGAAACACATATAAAACCCCACCAATGAAGAACAAGAGTGAAAACAATGCACAACATAAAGAACATGAAGACCACCTCCTCCCTCCACACATCCCCATTGTTCCTAGCTTTCTTTTTCCTCCTCATAACAGCCTCCCTATCCAAAGCCATCCATGCGAGGCTGGCGTGCAATGGCACCATCGCAGAGTGTGATAACGAAGACAAGGAGTGGCTGATGGACTCCGACTCGGGGTGACGAATTGTTAGACCTGTGTCATTTAGAGTCCTAATTACGATCGGAGTCGCTAAAATTTTGGTTTTTAGCTACCTGCTGGGGTTTGAGGACTCTGATTGAAGATATAACTGCATATTATGGGTCCTGGTACTGTTTAGTACCGCCCATAAAATTTTCGTTTAATTCCGATAACGTTTTTAGAATTATGCAGTTTTGGATTGGGCATTCGGATTTGATTTTGTTAAAATCCAAGATGAAGAGGTAAAAATCCGATATTATTACGAGATGTTCAGTTTTGAGATAGCTTCCATATAGAAGTGGAATTGGATCAACTGGATTCGTATATTAAAAGTTATGGGTATTTTTCCGAGTATACCCCGAAGTTGAGAAATCCAGGCAGCAGCCTTGTAAGATGTTTAGCCTAGATTTCGGAATATCTGGAGGGGTTATTTGATCTAGGTGTAAACATGAAAGCTGTAGATAATCTTCTTAGCTTTCTAATGCCGCTAGAATCGTGCAATTCGGAGCTATATTGAGGAAGTTATGGTTGTTTAAGTGAAGGCTGCGCAGAGATTTTAAGTCCGAGGACAGCTCGGTCATTCCCCCCTCTTTTGCCTATTTAACCACCCCCAAATGCACGACCTTGGGCATATTTTCTTCCCTCTTTTGCTCTGGTCCAGCCCTTGTGTGTGTGTTTGAGTGGAGGAAGTGATGGTGGTGGAGAAGAAGAGCTCCATTGGAGGAGATCAAGGTGTGTGTGCTTTCATTGTTGGTTGTTGTCTCTTTCCTTTCCCCATCTCCTCTCTCTCAGCCCCTCTAATGGTTTCCCCTCACTTTTTCACTCAGCCCCCCAAGTGTTTGTGTTTATGCCTAAGTGAGGGAGAAGAAGAAGGAGTGCTTGGATGATGGTGGAGCTAGAAGTGAAAGTGATCAAGGTTAGTTTGTGTGCATGTGAGAAGTGTTGTTGTTCCTTTCCTTCTCCATCCCTTACCCTCTCAAGTTCCCCCCTATTTTCAGCCATGTAGAGAAGAGAAGCCAAAGAGAGGTGGTGGTAGTGTGGTAGTGGCAGTCGAGATGTTCGTGGCGTGCTCGAGGGCCCCAACATCTCCCCTTCCCTCCCCCTCTTATGTTTGGTGAGTTTCCCTCTTCTTTTTATTGGTTTGTATGCATGTATAGGTGCTTGGGAGGGCATGCATGGGTGGTGTTTGAGTTGGGTGCATGTGGGAGGCTTGGGGGAGGGCTTGGGTTGCTGGACGCGCGCGCGGGGCTGTCCGCGTGCGGGATGGCGCTGGCGGGCGCGTGCGCGCGAGGGTGCGCGCGCGTGTCTGCCCGCGTCTGCGCGCGTCTGGGCGCGCTGCGCGCGGTGCGCACGGCGTGCGCACGCGGGGATGCTCGGGGATGCGTCCGGGGCTCCCCGGGGTGCGTGCGGGTGCTGCCCGAGGTCCGGATGGGCGTGCTGAGGGTCGACACCCTCGGGTGGGTGTCCAGGGGGGCTCAGGCACGCGTGCGTGCGTGCATGCTTGCGTGCGTTTGAGCCCATATTCGTGGATGTCTAGCCTTAGGCATTCCTAATTGTTTCTATGTGTTTGTATGTTGTTTTACTCACCCCTTTTGGTACCCTTAACTTGCAGACCTCGTCGGTTGGGATGCGCGACGACCTGGGTATCGGTGAGTGGTTTGGTTCCAACCCTTCCGGGAGCGCTCGATGCACGCAGTCGTGTTTCGCGCTTCTATGGGGCTTTAACTGCACCCTAAATATGCTAGATATCATGCGTGCTAGGTTGTATAGCTCATATATTGTGTAGAACCCCTATTCTACCTTATACTTGCCTATGTATTGTATAGAATATGGCATGACTTAGGTAGTTTTGTTTGAAATACTACCCCTATTTATCAAGCATGTTTAACTTGGGTTAATAACTGGTGTATGCGTAATATTCCTCTGATTTAGGGCTCAAGGGTGTAGTATAGTTGTTGCACCCATCTGTTGGGGCAGAACTATGACCAGCTCGAGAGAGGATGAGGCATTCCCTCTCTCTCGCCCTCCCTCTTTTCGCGAGCCGAGTGAGTAGATGCGGTTCCTACTTGACTCAGGCTTGCTTGGAATTATTGGCATGCACCTATTGTTGCGCGGATCGCGCTTAACCCTTCCCCTCTAGGTTGGTGTCATCCAACGTATGTTAGGTTATAAGTTGTGTATTTGCCTGTTTGTCTTCGTGTATGCATGTTAAGTAAGCCACCCTTGGGTACTTATTGCATATTATGTATATGCCTATTTGGCCATGAGCCTTGTCTAATGAGATTAAACGAGTGTATGACCTCCTATGGGGTCATACCATGGCTTTGACACTAGAATAAAATGTCTTCCCCGCATCTGAGTTATGCGCCCTGGAGGGAATTCATGAGAATTCATTGCGCTTAATCAGTGTTTGATGATCGATGATGACGGATCCAAGAGGATCGTATTCACGAGCGTAGATTGTTTTTCCCCTTCGTTGGATCCGTGTAGGAACTTCCCGGCGTTGAAAACGCTGTCCTGGCACCGGGTGTCACGCCCCAGGGCGGCCATCCCCGAGACGTGGCAAATATATAAATGATATCAGCAATCCATACACGAAATCAAATAAGGACTCCACAACATCAAAGGCAATAAAGCAATAGCCAAGTAACTGACATCAAATATATACAAATAGCGGAAGCTCAAATGACTAAGTCTGTAATTCAAAGACATATTACAGACCAGAGTACACAATCAACTGTCCTGTGAGAGCCAATATATACAACAACAGACATCAACAGTCTACATACCGTGCACAAGCACAAGTATAATACATACAATGAAAAGGGAATGCTGATAGCCTCTCACTTGCAAGACATCCAACGCGAACACGGGTCTCCTACTCGTATTGCGCCAGGGGAGCTCTTCTCTTGGATCCGACTCAGCGTCAACTGGAGGGAAACATATGCGAGGGGTGAGCCACACGCTCAGTGAATAGAACAATTAATGCATCATAACCCATATAACTTCAAATAATCATTCAGATCCCTCACCTTCACCCTCACCCCGAAGGGTGACCTAGGATTTGGGAAAACTAACTACACAAGCTGGTGGGTCGAGTATCAACTCGAGCCCACCCCGCACACTCCAACACCCTCACCCTCACCCTCACCCCGATGGGCGACATAGGATCTTGGGAGCAATACCCTCACCCTCGCCCCGACGGGTGACATAGGATCTTGGGAAATTGCACAAACTGGCAGATCGAACCAACGCCGTCCCACCACACCCTCACCCTCACCCCCTCCTCAGAGTTGTAGATACCCCAATTTTGACCGTCCAGAGAGACAGAAATACTTCAAGTAACACACGGAAATATCCCACAAGTGGACACCAATAGAGAACCACAGGTTCGGTAAACCGGAAACCCTAACCCTAGCCTTGACATAAACCTAAACCAAAACCTAAACCCTAACCCTAAGCCAAAACCCCAAACCCTAGCCCAAACCCTAAACCTAAACCAAACCCTAGCCCAAACCCTAACCCTAGCCTTGACATAAACCTAAACCAAAACCTAAACCATAACCCTAAGCCAAAACCCCAAACCCTAGCCCAAACCCTAACCCTAAACCAAACCCTAGCCCAAACCCTAACCCTAAACCAAACCCTAGCCCAGACCTAAACCTAAACCTACCCTAAAAACCAAAACCCTAAAAAACCTAAGTCCCTGGAAAGGGGCGGCTAGCCCTAACTAGCCGCCCCTCACTGGGCGGCTAGTTTACACTAGCCGCCCCCCTAACCGCCCCCTGGCCGACTTTGGACCAGTCCCCTGGATGGGACATAAAGCAATATTAAATGCTGATCATTGCGGCGGGTCATGACCTTTTGCCGCCCTCTCTTGGCCGGATCAAACCAAGTAGCCGACCCAAGCCACCGCTTGTCAGAGATGGGACGTTTGGCAGGTCATGATAGGGGCGGCTACTAGCCGCCCTTCACCTGGTCTCTGACAGAAGAACTAGAGAATTAATGAGAGGTCCATTCAAAGCCACCCACTCCATTAACCCCTGGATCTTCCCCTGCCTCTCTTTTACTATAAATAGAGGAGGTCCCAAGCCTTACAACATAATCCACAACATCAACAAAACCCACAAAACACCACCAATCCACCATCCCCACTTGTTCAAACCCTTCCCCCACTAGAAATCCCAAGAGAGAGAGAGAGAGAGCCCCTTTTGTGAGAGAAACACCCATTCCCTACATAAAATACCCTCTCATCCCACCCTCCATAAACCCAGGCTAAACCTAGCTTAGCCTCTGCCCAAGACCCCACCCTTTTCCTACCAAAGCCCTGCCCAAATTCCCCCATACCCTGGACGGCTAACCCTACCTAGCCGCCCCAATCCAGACGGCTCAAACCCACTAGCCGCCCCACACTTACACCCCACCCGCACTCCTTTTGTCCCAAGACTCCTTTAGTGAAGCCCCGGAAGCAGAATAAGATTACTTGTTTTTCACCTCTGTGTACGGTATATCCATGTCTCAGAGCGGAGACCCCACAAACTCCCCACGTAGGTGATCAAATCCGACCCAAACCCTTTCCTGTTTTTAGAAAAAGCAGGTGGCGATCACAAAACCCCTTGAATCCTCTTGAGCCGCTGTCGAGCGCCTCAACCAGGAACGACACCCTCACCCCTTCCGAGAAGACGATCCGACCGAGCCCGCCAGGGCACGCATCCGATCCGAATCCCCGAAGAACCCCCACACACGCGGATTTTTCGACACCGACAAAATCTGGCGATCACGGTGGGACCTCCCTCGTGAAAAACAACAAAAGGTAATCCTCTTCTGCCCCCTTTTACAAGCTTGACTAAAATGCTATCAACCCTCTAGGAAGGTTAGAGTTTCTCACCCCTTGAATTAAATCCTCTTCTACTGTGCATTATAACATCCTTTATTGCTTTGTAAGCCGCACACAGCTGCGCAATCCCTTACTGCTTTCGTAAGTCGCACACAGCTGCGCAATCCTTTACTGCTTTCGTAAGTCGCACACAGCTGCGCAATCCTTTACTGCTTTATTTACTGCTTTCAATCTGCATTCATCCCCCACTCTACGTCATGGAATCCCACATAGAAGAGGAGGTATTAGAGGAAAGGAATCACCAAGAGGGTCAGGCCACACAGTTCCTGACCCATCTAGAGGAAAGGATGGCTAGTCTAGGGTATCAAACGATAGAGGACATGCCAAGACCTCGAGATAGGAAACCCCTGTCGAAACCCCTAAATCCACTCCCAAAGCCCCATCCACACCTAGTCACTCGGTCAACCCGAGTGTCTTTTCGTTCACCCCCCTTTCCCCCGCGAATCCAATGTTCCCAGTCGTTTCCACCCCAGGCCCCTACCAGACCACCCCAAACCCGGGACCGCTAGGCAGCCCTCCCCGGGGAGAAACACTGGACGATACCATCCGGAGAATTCTCTCCGAGACTGGTCCCTCGACCCCCAAACACATGTCTCTACATAACCTGAGACAAATCCCGTCAGTCCACCTACCGGAGGGATCCAAAATCCCCAAATTCCGCCGGTACAACGGTCGTGGAGACCCAGACATTCATTTAACTGCCTTTTATCTAGACGCACGCCCGTTTCTAGATAATCAACCTCTACTAGTCTTCCTCTTCCAGAAATCATTAGAAGGAGAAGCACTACAATGGTTCTCCACCCTCCCTGTAGATCACTTGTCGAATTTCTCGGCTGTAAGCGAGAAATTCTTGGGCCGCTACGGTTACCAGAGGATTAGGACCCCCTCTATTTCAGATTTAACCGTAGAGAGAATGAGGCCTAGGGAGGAATTCGAACAATACGTGTCTCGGTGGCGCACCCTTGTCCACCGAACCGGTCTACAACTCAACAGAATGTCAAGAAATTGACATGATGTTACAGAGCCTGAGTCCAGAGCTCCGTACGAGCCTTTCGTACGGAGACTGCACTACGTATCAACTTCTGATTGACCGCCACAACAGGATTTCCCGTTGTACAGCCCCAGCAGTACAAACCCAGTCGCCACCTATCAGCCATAGGGTTGGACAACCGCCTCGTAAGGCGCAAACCCCCACGGTAGAGGGGATCATTAGCCAAGTATCGGCACTCTACCCCAACGGAGCGCGAGTCCCTGACCGAGGAACAGCTCCGAGACAGTACACGCCCGGTTCATCCAGATATGCACCGCCTTGGCAAGCGAATCAAAATTTTACCCCTCGATCAGTACCCGTCCTCTTGCCAATACGACAAAACCCCACAGTCCAAAATTCCCACTCCAAAGCCCTATAATCCAGAGCCAAACTCAAACTCGGGCTCCCTTTTACTCTGCTCCCCCAAGAGCACAAAATCCAACCCCTAGGCAGCCCATACAAAGCTCTTATAACGATGTTAGACCTCCCGCATCCTACGACCAAAGACGAATGGGAAAGAGGGACTCTTACCCTCCCCTCCCAGAAACTTTAACTAGGATCTTTAGGGTGATGTTGGACACAAATAGTATCTCCCTCCCCGACGCCAGGCCTTCACTACCCGGGGCCAGCACGGCGTGTTACTGTCAATATCATCAACAATATGGCCATACCGTAGAACAATGCATTGTTTTTCGGAACTTCGTTTATGATCTTAATGATGACAGGCGCCTTGACTGGGCCATGATCAAAGGCCATCTGAGCCAGGGAAACCCCCAAGCACCCAAGCCACTTGGCATATTAACTGACCCCTTGCCAGGTCACACCCAAGCCTCCACATCTAGAGCCCACGCGGTCAACATGATCAGGAGAGGGAGACAACCATCGCCAGAACCAAGCAGCTCGGAAGATGCTACTGATGGCAGCCTATCTGAAGAGTCCAAGGAGGAAGAGCAGAACGAGCCCTTCCAGCTGAACCTCGACGACCATAACCTCACCATACTCTATGGCGACGAAGAAGACGCAGTTCTCGCCCTTCCCGCAGTCATCAACATCGAGTCCGACGAAAGCGGACTAGAAAACCCGGGAGGAGACGAAGAAGAAGAGCCGTTTGAGGAGATCCCCGAAGGAGCTAGCGAAGGACCCGAAGGAGGGGAATGTACATCGGATGATCTGCATCGGGACGACAACGGGTCCTCCAAGAGTACCGACACTGTCAATGGCCCCCGCCGCCCAATGACCATTTCATTCACTGACCAGGACCTCCCAGATCCCCGACTGTGAGTCTACCCCCTACACATCCGCGGACGACTTCAGATGTTGTGGCTGAACAACATCTTTGTAGACCCAGGATCGGGCATGAACATAATGACGTGCTCCACTTACCAGAAGATACCCGGACTAGGCCGTCCTCCCGTCCAACCGGCCCACCATACTATCCAAGCTTTCAACCGTGCCGGGAAGACTCTCCGCGGCACCGGAACATTCGAGCTATCCGTCGGGCCTCTCATCTGCGAAGTAGCCTGCTTCGTGGCCGACATCGACACGAGGTACCCATTGATGCTGGGGCGACCGTGGTTAGACAGCATCCAAGCTATCTGTTCCCCCCGGCACCAATGCCTTCGACTGCCCTTCTTAAGTCATATCCTGACAATTTGGGGGGAAGCACGCCTCCAGTATGAGAACGAGAACAATTGGGCAATGCACAATATGTTCACCTTAGCCCTCCGACCGGGGAACGAGAATGAAGGCGGTAGCCCACCTGGGTCCCCTTATGACAACAACTCTCCCTCAAAAGAAGCGGCCAGGACCCAGCGTCCACCAAGCGATCTTACGGAGCCCAACTCGATCACCTTCCTCCCCCATGAAGTCGCCAAAGCCGGAGCACGCTCCGCACCCCTCTCAATCACTGCCATACTCGGAGGAAGGGAATTACGGCACATTCTCATTGACACAGGAGCGGAAACTAACGTCCTTACATATTCCGCCTACAAAAGCTAGAAAGCCGGGTTCCCAGATTGGAGCCCTCAGACGAATACATTTATGCCTTCGACAGCACGCGCAAGAACGCTTGCGGACTGGTCACACTCCCACTGAAGATCGACCCAGTCTCCACCATCGTTAACTGCATGGTGATGAACATTCAATCGCCCCACCCTTTGATTGTTGGGAGGACATGGCTCAACAGCATCGAAGCCGTCTCATCCACCCGACACCAATGTCTTCGCTTCCCGTACCGCGGGAAAGTAATATCCATATGGGGAGAGGCACGCTCTAATAATACTCAGGCCCGGAATTGGAGCGTCTGTGCCATGCGCATCCGGCTAGAGGAGCTCGCATGTTGGCAACCAGGCGCCACAGACGAAGAACTGCTCCATCAAGGGAGGCCTTTGAAAAGACTCAGGGAGGGAGAATTTGGGAACAGGGGACCCCCACCAGACATCAGCCGGCCATCAAAAAGAAGCCGACCCGAGGAGGCAATACAAATTCAAGAACCAGGTACCGATCCTCCCGGGTAAGTTTTACACCCTGTACATATTTGTTTACAGCTTTTTCTAAAAATCAAAAAAATCAAAATATTTGTTTATCAGCTTTCGTTTTCATTACACCCTGTACATATTTGATTACAGCTTTTTCTAAAAAATCAAAAGATCAAAATATTTGTTTATCAGCTTTCACTTCCAACTCACAAATTGTACATATTTGTTTACCTGCTTTCCTAAAAAAGAAACCAAAATCCAACAAAAAATACATGCCGATCAGCTTTCATTCCCCAACTCTGAACATACTTATTTCCAGCTTTATTTCCACTCATCTTTAAAAGCAAAAAAAAAAATGTTTTTATAAAAAATGTTTTCCACACTCTTCTTCACGTCGAAAATGTTTTCCAAATCTGCGCTTCCACACCTTTCTTCAAAGCAAAATATTTTACAAAGCCATACTTCCATGATTTCCGCCGAAAAACGTTTTACAAACTGTCTTTCCATACTTTCCTTATAAAAACAAAACCGTTTCCCAAACTTTATCCCCATTCTCTTTCCAAAAATATATATATTCGCCGACACAGACCCCTTTTCAAAAAAACATAAGTATACATTTGTCCTACTACGCCTCGAACTACTGGACGAGAAGAGATTAAAAGCGGCAGACCATGCCCAGTCCGACCAAAGAAGGGTGGCAAGGGCATTTGAAAAGAAGGTGATAAAAAGAAAATTCGAAATCGGGGAATTAGTACTTAAGCAAATCATGCCATCGAGACAGCCCCACCCGAGAGGAAAGCTGCAACCCACATGGGAGGGACCCTGTGTGATCACCCATGCCTATTCCGGGAATGCCTACCGCCTGGTAGATGCCGAAGGAGTCGAGGCTCCAGGTTCGTGGAATGCACTTTATCTGAAGAAATTCCATGCATGAAAAGCTTTCAATACTTAAGAACTATTATTCTTCCTTCCTGCGATTTCCAGCGTTTAGTACTTGATGATAGAATTGTAAGACTCTCAAAGATAAACTCGTATCTATTTGAACACGTTTCCACCAAATCATGTCATTCCCTTCACACACGTATAACTGGACTAGATTTGCCTGATAGAAGAAATTGCCTACCCCGTGGACTGGGACAATTTAAAAAACTCCCCAAAGCAAAATGTCCCTTATTTCCGCCCCGCTCATATTAACCCTAGGTCAAAATGAGGAGTTACCCGGACCTAGCATATGTCCCAAAAACTGGCTCTGGCACTATATAAACACTTCTAGAGGGAAAGCATGAAAAGAATCGGGGTGAAAAACAGAAGAGCCCCCCCTCAAATCAAATCAAAACAAAAAGAAGCAAAAAAAAAGAAAAAAAAGAAGAGAAAATCAGGCAAGGAGAGGCCAAACACCCAAGTGAACGGGTTAAACTCTCTATTTAGCAGGCTTTCACGCCTTTACGCACGGTATACGCTAAACAACGGCTATACCAGTACAGATCCAAACAACGGACTGTACTTTTCCACCCAAAAATAAAGAAGTGGTAAAAAGAAGAAAGCCAGAGGGACCTAGGAAGTAAGACATGTGCTAGACTGGGACAATTCTAAAATATTGCCCGAAGGGAAGATATTACTCTTACCTCAATCACCCTCTCCCCTTTTTATTTTTTTTGCAATGGGGGTTCAAAATTGAACTATGTCCACCGGGAAAAGCGAAATTTTGACCAAGGGTAGATCACGTCCAGGTTTACACCTACACACACACTCACACGAGTTCACTTAGAAACTTGCCTATCCAAAGGAAGCTTATTTGACTTGACTCTTGGTACATTCACGGATCTTTCAGCATGTTTAGAATAATACGATTAATCATTTGAAAACCATGAACCCAGGAAAGTCGACGCCTAAGGCTTATACCTCTCAAATACAATCCTGGTTTGGACATAAGTGACCACAAGGGCTCCTCCACGGGGACTTGATGGTGTCTTTTACTTGTGAAAATTGAGAGCATTGCCCTCTCACCTAAAAAAGTCATTGAAGAATTAAAATGCCCCCTTATGCCACTTACACTTACGCATAAGCTTGCATTTTCCTTTTCCAAAAAAACACCTTGGCATCCGATTTTCTTGAAGCGTTAAAGTTAACCCCCCCCCTCGAATATTAGAATTATCCCCACTCATATGAGAATTGTCCCCACGAAATTTAGAATTATCCCCACTCATATGAGAATTGCCCCCACTCACCTCATGCCCTTCCGCACATGCGTGAGAAGAAATTGTCCCCACCTCCTACACATAAGTTCTTCTTCACTCACGCACTTGGAATCCCTTCCTTGCGCACTAAAGCCTGGTCTCCCGCACTTTACTTTCTCGCATTTATATTTCCATTCCGCCTTAAGATGGATTGTAGCCCTTGATAATTCAAGCAAGAAGGGCTCGAAAGTCAGTGCAGGGGCACAATCTGGACAGATTTAACACTTGGTCCATGGAAAGAATGTTTTTATAGGTACTGAAGGTTAGAACGGTCGCAAAGACTTTCAGCGGCAGCAGTAGACAGGAGCAGCAGGACCAAATTGCCCCAGGCAAGGGGTGGCTAAGCTCAACTAGCCGCCCCTCACTGGGCGGCTAGTTTATACTAGCCGCCCTTGCCCTTTGTTTCAGGTAAGTTTGCCCCAGGCAGGGGGCGGCTAAACCTAACTAGCCGCCCCTCACTGGGCGGCTAGTTTACACCCCTTTCAGTTATATCATTCCATATCCAACCAACTCTTCAACACTTCTTTACCTATTACAATCAAATTCTTTCCAAAACCTGCATGTACACATTTCATACACATATTCATACGCAAAACCTGTATAGATACCATGCTAAAACGAAGTATATATCAAAACCTACACCCATCCATGAATCAAACCTATAAAAATCCAGATTCATCTACGCATACATACATATCCATGAACATCCATACTAACTATTCCAAAAGACATGCATACAAAGGAGGATGATTAAATTGTCCCACCCAAAACCACAAACATAGACTGTCTTTCTAAACCTAAGAGTGTGCATAAGAAAGGATCTTTTTTTCTTCAAAACGCTCCAAACTTTGAAGTCTTGAGCTATGCATCATCGAAATATTCACCTGAGTCAAAACAAAAGAAGAAAAGCTTGAATTCATCGCATATATACTATTCTTCTACTTAAAACCAAGACACAAAAGAAGATATACCTCGACGTATCGTCATCCGCTGGAGGCTGAGTAAGAGGAACGTCCTGACTTGGCTGAGAAGGGAGCGGCGGATGAGGAGAAGACTGAACCTCTGGAACATCGGGAGTAGCAGGAGTCTCTCGAACCGAAGACGCGGCCCTCGCGTATATCCCACGACTCCGAGACACCGAAGGACGAGAGGCACGGCTGAAGGTGGCCCCGGTAGCCAAGGAAGCCGAGAGAGAATGGTCAGGCTCAAGTGGAAGAAGATCAAGGTCTGCCTCGGTCATAGAGCCCCCTCCAACCAATTTCCCCCTCATAGTGGCCTCCCAGAGACGGACCTGCTGCATGTCTTTGTCTCTCCTCTCCAATCTCTGTCGGAGGCGATTCTCTGTCCCTCTGGCCCGATCCTCAGCGGCCCTCAACCTCTCCTCCAACTCCCGCGCCCTCGCTTCCGACGCCCTGACCGCCTCTCGATCCCTATCCCCGGCCACCTGGAGAGAGCGAACCAGGTCTCCCATCAAACCTCCAGGAACGCCCGCCGAAGCTTCCAACTCTGACACCCTCATCTGAAGGGAGTCCCTCTCATGGCCTAGGGTAATGAACCCCTCCTCTCTCAAGGCCACCATGGACCTCAGCCGGTCCACCTCCTCCTCAGCCCGAGAAGCCCTGCCCCTTGCCTGGCCCAACTCCATCCGTATGGCCGTCAACTCACTTCGGGCCACATCCAATCCCCTCGTCAGTTCGAGCTCCTGCCCGGAAACCACGGAAGGAGGAGGAACGGAAGAAGAGGAAGCACCGTCAGCCCTCGCTCTCGACAGAGCATCCACCTGAGCCTCAAGGACCCGGACCTGGCCCTGCAAGCGTCCTCTCTGTGCCCGCAAGGCCTCTATCTGTCTGGCCCGCGCTTGGAGGTGCTCATTGGCGGTCTTGAGCCTCTTCTCCATCTCATTCAACTCAACCTACAAAAAGAAATACCATTCAGAAGATGCTCAAGCAAAAGAGAACGAGGAAAGGAAAAGGGATTTTTCAACTTGCATAAGCGTCCGGGATCTCCTCCTCCATCGTCCCGAGGATATCCGCATACTCCCGACGATACCAAGCTAGGTATTCGTCACTCGAAGTCACCTCAAGACGACGCTCCACCAAGACGCCTCGACTCATCCATCCCGCTACATACGTCGCGTAGTTCCTCGGGAGATTCGTGTCCCGAGGAATCCCGGCCACCGGAATCGAAGGGCGCCGCGGAAGAGGATCGGGCACCCACTGATGGTACCCAAGCTGGCGGACGACCCGGCTGATCGCATGGAACACGACCTCATTGAAGTAGATCAGCCAGATGTCTCGCGCCAGGGCCTCGGGAACCTCCACCGAGTAAGGCCTCCACGTCATCTAAAAAAGCATCGAAAGATAGGAAGAGCGCTTAGTCAAAAAGAAAACCAAGTACAAGCCAAAGAAATTCAAAGAAAACTCATACCTCTTCCTCCGACAAGACGCGGAAGGCCTCTCGGAATTGGGCGAGGCGGTGCAAGCGGGAAGATCCCCGGGGTTCCCATCTCATGGCCCAAGGGAGGGCATGATCGAACGGAGCCAAAGTCGGGCAATCAATGGAGAAATGCTCGTACCCAAAGATCTAGCAAAACAAGAGGGGAATCGTCACGATCAAAGAGAGCTAAAGCCAAAGAAAAGACATTTACCGCTCACTTACACGTACCTGAAGAAATGGCGCAAAGCCACCAAGGTTCTTTCCCCCGGCCCTCTTGACCTTCTTCGAGAGCTCCGCAAAGAGATGGGCGAGCATCGCCGCTCCCCAAGCATAGCGCCCCATACCCTCCAGGTCCCTCATCAGCAGAAGGGAGTGCGAAGAAACCTTATCAGAGGCCGTCGAAAAGAGGACCCGGCCAAAGAAGTAGAGGAAGAACGCTCTCAACTCCCTCCGTGCCCTCTGTGGGCACGCGGCCGCCTCTCTCGCCTCGATCATCGCCCGCCTCCTCTCGAAGCTAGCTGCAGCTTCGCCCTTCTGGCGCTCTGTAAAGGAATCGAGGCCGTACTGCCCCGAAAGCCGCCCCAAAGGGATCCGGTTCAGCGTCCGCTCCCGCTCCACGAACTCCCATTCCCCGATCAACTCTCGGAAAAGCCCCCTGCAGTCAGCTAGGGTGGCCGCGATCACTGCCTCCCCCAGAACCGGAAGGCCGGTGATCCGATAAACGTCCTCGAGCATCGGCATGACAACACCGGTAGGGAGGATGAACGTGCAACTCTCCGGATCCCATCTCTCCGCCAAGGCCTCCACATATGGACGGTGGACGTGGAATGGCTCAATCAGGAAAAAGGAATGGAAGCCCGCTCCATCCACCAAACTCCTCTCCTCCTGCCCCAAGGCGTCGTACCATCTCTTCGTCCCGTGCCATAAAGCCCTGATACGCCTCTACAAAACAAACGAAGGGAACATGGGTCAGTTTAAAAACGAGCGAGAGGTAAGAGTCCAAATCTACGAAATCATTTTAAACCATGCTTAGCGAAATGACACTTCCACATACTAAAAAAAAAAGAAACAAAAGCATGAAAGTAAGAAGCTACACTCCTCATATGATCACGCATGCTAGACGAATATCAAAAACATCCCACCGTGGTCACCACTCACACACTTTCTTACATCAAGCCTATCATGCTTATACCTCCCCTAAACACACCTAAGCAATACAGCAATATAGAACTCGAACCCATGAAATGCATGCATACACTCCCTCATGCCCTACCACGATCAAACACGTACGAAATCACATACACATAGAAAAGTATCGCATGCAAGCATATTAGCTATATCATTTCTCTCTCCTTTATATGCATATAACAAACATGGATATATATATATATAGTAATTGTTCCCCCTCCCTATAAAAACAAACCCATCTCAGCATACTTACACATCCCACCGTGATTAAACTTATACACAAGCATGCCTATATAAAACACACATATACGAGTATAATACACGTATACACCCATCCATACCACCCAATAGACATGCACATACAACCAAACAAAAGGCTAAAGACTAAAGAGTTAGGAACATACCACGGCCCGTGTGGACCCAGGAGCATCCACCTCGGCCTCGTCGGGATCGTCCATCCCGTCGTCATCCTCCTCCTCATCCTCCTCGAACACGGCCTCCTCGGCCTCAGCCCCAACACCCACACCGGCCTCGGCGGCCCCAGTACCCATACCCTCGGCCTCCCCGGCCCCGTCCCTAGCCTCTCCTATCCCCTCCACCCTCCCCACGCCGGAGATAAACTCCGCAAAAGCCCCCATAGCCCTACTCTCCTCCTCCTCAGCCCTGGCCTCTGTGGCCTCCCTATCCAACATCCCGACGAGGGCATCCAACGACACCCTCACCTCCTCGCTAACTCCCTCGACCCCTACCCCCTCGGTTGCACCCTCAATCGATCCTCCAACCCCCGGAACCACCTCCTCGGCCACAACCGGTCGATCCCCATGCCTCCTCTTGCGTGTATAGCCTATCACACTCCCCCCTACCTCCGGGACAGCCCCCGAAGACAAATCCCCGACCTCACCCACGCCAATATCCACCGGCGGCACCTCCGTCGTACCCATACCCTCCCCCACGGCCTCGACCTCCGGCCTATCGCTCTCCGATGATGAAGAGCTCGGCTACGCTCCCCACGAGCCACCCGTGGTCGTTTCCCCCTCGAAGCAATTGCTTTCGACCTCGTCATCTCCTCGGTTTGATAAAGGAAAAGGAGAACCCAAACTAGGGTTTCGAAATCAAGAGAAAGAGAGAGATTGAGGTCAAAATAGAGGAAGGAAAGGCAAAGAAATCAGGGTTTTTGAGTTTGAAACCGAAGGGAAGAAGAGAAGAGGGAAGAGAAACCGTTTTTTAAAACGTATGGGGAGAGAGAGGGTCTTTTCGGTTATAAGGGACCCAGTCGAGGGGCGGCTACCCGCGAGTAGCCGCCCCCTCTCGGGCGGCTAGTTACAACTAGCCGCCCCTCCCAGTTTCTTTGTTTTGTTTTGCTTCAAAACCCCTTTCTAAACTCTTCTCAACCCTAAATTTCAAGGCTCGCCATACCAAACAGCCATGTATTGGCTTATTTCCAGACATTACTTGATCAAACACGACTTTCCCGAAGTTTTCACCACACTTTCAGTACCATTCAAAATTCAAATTTCTTCAGTTCTGGTTCTTTTCCAGAGTTCTTATCCTTCGGATGATCCAATTCACCCAAATCAACTTTTACTTGCTTTCTGTCGGCGATATTCCCTCCTTGCTGAGTTTTCCCAAGCACGGGAACGGTAGGCACGAGGAAACTGACGCTGGGCTGCTCCGCGCACGATAGCTAAGAACCCCGACCGCGGGTTGGATCACTCACCATTTACTTTTCCCCGCCTTCCACCTGGATCATCTTTTAGGCTAAAATTCTAAGTCAAGACCTAGCCTCTGACTGTCTAAATCAACTCCCCAAATAGTACTGTTCGTGTTGGCATAACTTCTTGAAGGTCGGGCCGGCCAAAATAGGGGTCTCTTTCCTTATCATCGGTCGAAGTCTTTCTCGCTCCGCGCAAAGACTCCGTCCGATGAGGGACAATTGTAGATACCCCAATTTTGACCGTCCAGAGAGACAGAAATACTTCAAGTAACACACGGAAATATCCCATAAGTGGACACCAATAGAGATCCAAAGGTTCGGTAAACCGAAAACCCTAACCCTAGCCTTGACATAAACCTAAACCAAAACCTAAACCCTAACCCTAAGCCAAAACCCCAAACCCTAGCCCAAACCCTAACCCTAAACCAAACCCTAGCCCAAACCCTAACCCTAGCCTTGACATAAACCTAAACCAAAACTTAAACCCTAACCCTAAGCCAAAACCCTAAACCCTAGCTCAAACCCTAACCCTAAACCAAACCCTAGCCCAAACCCTAACCCTAAACCAAACCCTAGCCCAGACCTAAACCTAAACCTACCCTAAAAACCAAAACCCTAAAAAACCTAAGTCCCTGGAAAGGGGCGGCTAGCCCTAACTAGCCGCCCCTCACTGGGCGGCTAGTTTACACTAGCCACCCCCCTAACCGCCCCCTGGCCGACTTTGGACCAGTCCCCTGGATGGGACATAAAGCAATATTAAATGCTGATCATTGCGGCGGGTCATGACCTTTAGCCGCCCTCTCTTGGCCGGATCAAACCAAGTAGCCGACCCAAGCCACCGCTTGTCAGAGATGGGATGTTTGGCAGGTCATGATAGGGGCGGCTACCAGGAAGTAGCCGCCCCATCCCGGGCGGCTAGTTAGCACTAGCCGCCCTTCACCTGGTCTCTGACAGAAGAACCAGAGAATTAATGAGAGGTCCAATCAAAGCCACCCACACCATTACCCCTTGGATCTTCCCCTGCCTCTCTTTTACTATAAATAGAGGAGGTCCCAAGCCTTACAACATAATCCACAACATCAACAAAACCCACAAAACACCACCATCCCCACTTGTTCAAACCCTTCCCCCACTAGAAATCCCAAGAGAGAGAGAGAGAGAGAGCCCCTTTTGTGAGAGAAACACTCATTCCCTACATAAAATACCCTCTCATCCCACCCTCCATAAACTCTGGCTAAACCTAGCTTAGCCTCTACCCAAGACCCCACCCTTTTCCTACCAAAGCCCTGCCCAAATTCCCCCAGACCCTGGACGGCTAACCCTACCTAGCCGCCCCAATCCAGACGGCTCAAACCCACTAGCCGCCCCACACTTACACCCCACCCGCACTCCTTTTGTCCCAAGACTCCTTTAGTGAAGCCCCGGAAGCATAATAGGATTACCTGTTTTTCACCTCTGTGTACGGTATATCCGTGTCTCAGAGCGGAGACCCCACAAACTCCCCACGTAGGCGATCAAATCCGACCCAAACCCTTTCCTGTTTTTAGAAAAAGCAGGTGGCGATCACAAAACCCCTTGAATCCTCTTGAGCCGCTGTCGGGCGCCTCAACCAGGAACGACACCCTCACCCCTTCCGAGAAGACGATCCGACCGAGCCTGCCAGGGCACGCATCCGATCCGAATCCCCGAAGAACCCCCACACACGCGGATTTTTCGACACCGACAGGAGTGACATAGGCTCTTGGGGAAAGAGGTCGATTGTTCTACACCGCTCGTCATCCGGTAGTCTCTCCTGGTGTGGCCCATACTACCTGGCAGCCTCCCGGCACCTCACAGGGTTCAGGCCTCTACCGGACTAGCCTCCCAAGTCCACTATCTCTGCTATATGGGCACACCAACAAGCGTCGTGGATAGTATCTGGGAGGGCTCCTCACCGGACTCTACTACGCCGGGTAGTCTCTACTCGGAACCGACGAGGGAAGAACACTCGACACCTGCGAATACGATCCCTAAGGATCCGTCGTCATCGGTTATCAAACACCGATAAGCGCAATGAATTCTCATGAATTCCCTCCAGGGCGCATAACTCAGATGCGGGGAAGATATTTCATTCTAAGTGTCCATGCCATAGTATGACCCCATAGGTGGTCATACACTTGCCTAATCTCATTAGGCAAGAAAATATAGCCTAAGCATGCATTTAATTCTTAACAAGAAGCAAAGATTAATCATGGAAGCATCTTAAATTAATTTCAAGACATAATATTTCCTAAGGCATGCTTATACCTATACCTCCTTATCTGTTTAATTATATTAAACTAGGTGGGGACATGCATAGGTCGGGTTTATACTAACATATGACATGTGTCTAGGCATGCATGGCTCCTATGCATGATACAGGGATGTATAAAACCTAGCATACAACATCTAATCATAGCATGGGTGCATTCCTAGCCTAACAGACAATATCATGCATATATCTACAGTATATCGCATGTTATACACCGTTATGGTACCCCAGGGGAGGGCGACGCACTCCAACGTGCATCGAACGCCTCCCAACTGGGTTGGATTGTCCCACTCACCGCAATCCAGGTCGATGCGTGACCGTTCGCCAAGATCTGCACGACAAGGGCATCAAAAATGGTGAGTATAACTACATAAAAACACCTAAAATTACCCAAAAATGCCAAAGGCTTAGATATGCACGCATACGGGCTCGCACGAATGCGAGTACGCGCGTACGCACGCATATCCGAGCACCCCGACACCTACCCGAGCCCTCGGGCAGCCACACGTGTGGCCCCCGCACACACGCGCACGTGCACGCATGCGTGCACGCGCCCCCGCGCGCCCAGAACCCCTGCCGCGGCAGAACTCGCTCGCCTATCGACCCCCGCGCGCGCCCCGCGCGCTCCCGCACTCCCGCGCCTGTGCCCGCGCCTGCGCCCGCCAGGACCCTGTCCGCGCGCCTGCGCGCGCGTACGCGCTCGGACAGATCCGCACGCGCGCCCAGGGCCCTAAATCCCCTCCCCCCCCCAGCCCACACACACATCCCAAACCAACTACCTATCATGCATGACCTCCCAAACAACCCTTAACACATGAAAAACCAAAGAAAATAAGGGTAGGAAAGCTCACCAAGGGAGGGGGAAAGAAAGGGGTGATGCATTCGGGCTCTTGGCGCACCAAAGCCGCCGCAACCGCCACCACCAACACCACCACCTCCTCAGCCTCCCTACAGCCTTCTAATGGTTGAAAACAGGGGCAATGGGAGCTTGAGAGGGAGCCAAAGAGAGGGAAACAACAACAACAACAACAACACTCACCTTTTGTGCTTCAACCCTTCTTGATCTTCTTCTTCTCTTTGATTTTTCTCAACAAACACACACACAAACACACACAAAGGGGTCTGGAGAGGGAGTCACGTTGAGGGAGGGAGAGGAAGAGAAAGTGAGCACAAAAGCTCACTTTTGGGGGTGAACACAAGGGAAAAGGTGGGGGTGAACATAACCCTAACCTCACCCACACACAAACCATATAACCAATGATTTCTTAACTCTTAACTAAGAGGGGGGTGAGGTTACCTAGGGTCACCATATGCACATAAATATCCCAACACTATTCCACTTAACGAATCAGTTTCGAAGAAAACCCGGATACGATTCGGAACTGCATAATTTTTCAAACGTTACCGAAATTCAATGAAATTTTTATGGGTAGTACAGAATAGTACCAGGACCTATAATATATAATCAGATTTCCAATCGGAGTACTCAAGCTCACGCAGTTGGCTAAAAGCCAAATTTTTAGCGGCTCCGATCGAAAAAATGAAAAATTCAAAAATGGCCAGAAATGACCCAACGGTTACCCATAGGCTAAAAAGTGATACAGATATAACATTCTTCCCCCCTTAGGATATTTTGTCCACAAAATTTATACAAAAACATCTAGGAAGGGAAAAGATGTGGATACGCGTCACGCATGGCATCCTCGCGCTCCCAAGTGGCCTTGGCACCAGAATGGCGCTGCCATCGAACCTTAACCAACTGGTCGGTCTTGGTGCGGAGCATCTTCAAGCGCTGGTCCACAATCTCGATCGGCTGCTCCACGAATGACAAGCCCGGCTCGAAGACGAGCGGCTCGAATGCGATAACGTGAGCAGGATCATGGACTTAACGCCTCAGCTGCGAGACATTGAAGACGTCATGGCTTGAACTAATTGTGGGGGCAGAGCTATTGCGATAGGCCACCTCTCCAATCCACTCAAGGATGAGAAACGGGCGAAAATGGCTGACACAGCTTGCCCCGAACATCGAAATTGAGGATGACCAAAAACTGGGACATCGCCCGGAACATGGTCGCCAATCCTAAGGGTAAGCTCCTGGCGACGATGACCTGCGTAGCCCTTCCGACGGTTCCGGGTGGTGCAGAGGCACACACGAACCCTCTCGGCCATCGCAAGGTCAATAAATTATTTGTGGTCACTCCAACTGGCGCTCCACAATCGTCCCAACCCAAGGGAGGTAAAAAACCGCGCCCGTAGAGTGCCTCATACAATTCTATCCGGATGCTCGAATGGCAGTCGTCTCACAGGCAAACCCCACCAAATGGATGATGCCTCCCCAACTGCCCCACAGTCAAGCATGTAGGCATTTAGCATGTCCTCCAGGGTATAAATCGTCCTCATTGCCTGGCCGTCCGTCGGTAACGAAACGATGTACTTAAAGGGAGGCTCGTGCAGAAGCCTGCCAAAGGCTGCGCCAGAACCTCGAAGTAAACCACACGTCTCAGTCTGAAATAGCACCGACCGGAGTGCCATGAAGACAACAATCGCGGAGGCTCATACCCGCGTCGAAGCGTCCAGAGACTCAGTTAGGTGGATAGGGAGGAAAGTGCAGACTTAGTCAGTCGGTCAATTATCACCCAGACGGCGTCGTGACCCGAACGTGACTTTAGCGAGCCCGCGATGATATTCATGATAACTCACTCCCACGTCCACTGAGGAATCTCGATGGACTAACGCTACTCAATGCGATGATGATTCACAAACTTCGCCTAAGGGCATGCCAAGCAACGGGCAACGAAACGGCCAACATCCGCCTTCATCCCGCGCCACTAGTGGCCACGGCGAAGGCCCCTATACAACTTTGTGCCACCAGAATGCACTGTGTACCTCGAACGATGGGTCTCGACTAAGATCTTCTGCTTCAGCTCAGCGTCGTCAGGAATACATACTCGGCCTCTGAACCGCAGGATTCCATCCTCGTGAATCTGGTAATCCAGTCGCTCACCCCGGGCGACGCCTTCAGAAAGGACCAGAAAGTGAGGATCCCGCCCCTGTGCCGTGCGGATCTCATCGAGGAGAACGCGCTGCACCACTAGCCTGGCTAGAAAGCCACCAGCAGGCGTCTCCCGAACACTAATCTAGCAAGCGGCCTCCTCCAGAAGCCTCCTGTTATAATTGTGTCACTTTTTAGCCTATGGGTAACCGTTAGGTCATTTTTGGCCATTTTCGAATTTTTTCATTTTTCGATCGGAGCCGCTAAAATTTTGGCTTTTAGCTATCTGCGTGAGCTGAAGTGCTCCGATTGGAAATCTGACTGCATATTATGGGTCCTGGTACTATTCAGTACTACCCATAGAAATTTCATTGAATTCCGGTAACGTTTGGAAAATTATGCAGTTCCGAATCGTATCCGGGTTTTCTTCGAAACTGATTTGTTAAGTGGAATAGTGTTGGGATATTTTGGTGAATATGGTGACCCTAGGTAACCTCACCCCCCTCTTGCTTAATGGTTAAGAAACCATTGGTCTTTTGGTGTGTGTGAGGGTGAGGTTAGGGTTATGTTCACCCCCACCTTTTCCCTTGTGTTCACCCCCCCAAAAGTGAGCATTTGAGCTCACTTTCTCTTCCTCTCCCTCCCTCAACGTGGCTCTCCCTCTCCAGCCCTCTTTGTGTGTGTTTGTGTGTGTTTTTTTGAGAAAAACAAAGAGAAGAAGAAGATCAAGAAGGGTTAGAAGCATAAAAGGTGAGGGTTGATGTTGTTGTTGTGTTTCCCTCTCTTTGGCACTCTCTTACACCCCCTTTTTATCCCCTGTTTCAGTCAAGGAGAGGCTGGGGAGAGGCTGAGGAGGTGGTGGTAGTGGTGGTGGCGGTTGTGGCGGTTGCGGGTGCACGGAGAGCACCGGATCTCCCCCTTTCACTCCCCCTCTCTTGGTGAGCCCTCCCCCTTCTTTATTTCTGATTTTCAAGGGTTGGGTAGGTGTTAGGAGACCTTGCACACCATGTGCATGTGTTTGGGTGTGTGTGGGGTGAAGGGGGGGGGGTGTTAGAGTATTGGGCGCGCGCGCGGGTCTGTCCGCGCGCGTGCGCGCGCAGTCAGGCGCGCAGAGGGGCGCAGGCGCAGGTAGGCGTGCGCGTGCGCGCGCGAGGGATGCGGCAGCGGGCGCGTGCGCGAGCGGGCGAGCGGGGGCGAGCAGGCGCGCGTGTACGCGCGGGCGGGCGCGTGCGGGCGCGCGGGGATCTGCGGGTGCGCGCGGGCGCGCGCGAGCGTGCGCGCGCGCGGGGCTGGGCGCCTGGGCGCGCGGATGGGCGCGCGGCTGGGCTCCAGCAGGCGCGGGAGCACGTGCACGCGTGCGTGCACGTGCGCGTGTGTGCGGGGGCCACGCGTGTGGCTGCCCGGGGGCTCGGGTAGGTGTCGGGGCGCTCGGATATGCGTGCGTACGCGCGTACTCGCATGCGTGCGAGCCCGTATGCGTGCATATCTAAGCCTTTGGCATTTTTGGGTAATTTTAGGTGTTTTTATGTAGTTATACTCACCATTTTTGATGCTCTTGTCGTGCAGATCTTGGCGAACGGATACGTAACGACCCGGGTTGCGGTGAGTGGGTCGATCCAACCCAGTCGGGAGGCGTTCGATGCACATAGACGTGCATTGCCCTCCCCTGGGGCACCATAACTGCATATTAATCTTGTTGGCATGTATATGTTATTTGCCTGTTAGCTAAGAATGCACCCATGCTATGATTAGATGTAGCATGCTTGGTTTTATACATCCATCTATCATGCATAGGAGCCATACATGCCTAGATACATGACATATGTTAGTATAACCCCGACTTATGCATGTCCCCACTTAGTTTTATTTAGATTAAACCTATATGAATATGCATAGGATAAGCATGCCTTAGAATATATTATAACTTGTTATTGTATTATCACATGCTAGCATGATTAATTCTTGAATTGTATACTTCATTCCTATATTCCTACTCGGGATTAAGGGACCTTGGGAAGTTACCAGTGAGACTCGGGCTAGGGTATTCCGTGTTCCTTGTTTGGTTGTCGGGGTGTCCTATATCGGGACCTCAAGTGCCCTCCCAAGGGGTTCTTTCCCCCAGGCAGGGAATATCTGGAATAATTATTCATTTAATTATATGTTGTATATTATTTATACCTTTACGAGCCATGAATCTTGTCTAAATAAGTTTGGACAAGTGTATGACCTAGTAGGGGGTCATACCATGGCATAGTCACTACGAATGAAATGTCTTCCCCGCATCTGAGTTATGCGCCCTGGAGGGAATTCATGAGAATTCGTTGCGCTTACCGGTGTGTAGACACCGATGACGACGGATCCAAGGGGATCATATTCGCGAGAGTAGATTGGTTTCTTTCCTTCGTTGGATCCGCGTAGGAACTTCCTGGTTGAGACAGCCGGCCTGACAGAGGGCTCCCATCCGTAGGTGCTGCCGATTTGTGAGGATGTGCTGATCATGGGAGTATACCAGGTATGGGCTTCCCGGATAAGGGCTACCGGTGGACCAAGGGCGTAGAAACAATCTAAATTTCATCCAAGAGCCTATGTCACCCCGAGGAGGGGGTGAGGGTGAGGGTATTGCTCCCTAAAGGTCCTATGTCACCCTGTGGGGGTGAGGGTGCGGGAGTGGTGGGCTCGGGTTGATACTCGACCCACCAGCTTAAGGAGTTGATTCCATCTGTTGGAACCGAAATTACTTGAAATGATTAGTATGAGTTGTGTTGCATGGATTGTTCCATTCACTGAGCGTGTGGCTCACCCCTCGCTTATGTTTTCATTCAGTTGACGCTGAGCCGGACCCGAGAGAGGAGCTCCCCTTGGCGCGATACGAGTAGAGGACCAGCGTTCACGTTGGATATCTTGCGAGTGAGAGGCCTTCAGCATTCCCCGTTTTCTTGTATGTATTCTACTTGTGCTTGGGCACAATTTGTGGATTGATGTTGTCTTTTGTTGTATATATTGGCTCTCACAGGACAGTTCGATTGTGTAATCTAGTCTGTAAATATGTCTTTGAAATTACAGACTTAGTCGTTTGAGCTTCCGCTTTTTGTATATATTTGATGTCAGTTACTTGTTGATTGCCTTTTTGTGGAGTCCTTATTTGATCCCGTGTATGGATTACTGATATCATTTATATATTTGCCACGTCTCGGGGACGGCCGCCCTGGGGCGTGACAAAAGTTGGTATCAGAGCCATGTCCTGTCAGAGCCAATTGTTTTCTTTGAGATGAGTCCTAGGATTTCTATATGAGTATTCTGATCCTAGTGCTGGTTCTTTAGGTTGCTGATATGCCTCCTCGGAGATGGGCGCGTGGACGTGGTCGCCCTCGGGCTTCGGAGGTTTCCGAACCTACCGGAGGCGAGGAGTCTACTCAAGAGTCCTCGGCTATTGGGTCAGGACGTGCGCAGGAGCCTCCTGCATGGGAGCGTGCTTACGCTCGGATAGCGGATCTACTGGAGACTCAGACTAGGGCACTGGAGGCGCAGACAAGAGCGCTGGCTGAGCAGGCACGAGAGATCCAGGAGCTGCGGGCAGCCCGTGGGGCGGTCCCGCAGGTACCATTAGCTGCAGATCCACCAGTAGTGCCAGAGGTACCCCCTGTACCGGCGGAGATTCCCGTGGAGGAAGTTCATGGACCCGAGGAGCGGGAGGAGGAGCTCGAGGCTGCGGCACGGGTGCATCAGGCCGGCCTCACTGCCTTTCTGAAGCTTCGCCCACCCGAGTTCCATGGCTCGACGACGGATCCCCTTGCCCCAGAGCGTTGGTTGATGGAGATAGACAAGATCTTCTCGACCATGCACTGCACCGACCGCCAGCGTGTCTCGCTGGCCACGTTCATGTTGAAGGGTAACGCGGCCGACTGGTGGGCCGTCCGATCGGTGGACATCCCCGAGGGTGTGGGGCGACTTCCCTGGGCCGGGTTCCGGAACCACTTCTTGGCGGAGTACTTCCCGTTCTCGACGCGCCAGCTCGTGATGCGGGAGTTCGAGCAGCTGACACAGGGTGCCATGTCAGTGGCGGACTACTCCACACGTTTCACGAGACTCTCTCGGTTTGCCCCTGCCTTGGTGATGGACGAGGAGACGAGATGCCGTCGGTTCGAGATGGGTCTCAACAGCACCATCCGGGTGCACGTTTCCTCAGAGGCACTCTCAAGGTACACCGACCTTGTTTCTCGTGCGAAGACAGTCGAGCGCGACCTTGGGGTTCCCCCAGCGGTTCATACCCCTTCTGCGGATCAGGGACACCCCAGCAGCCAAGACCAGGGTCGCCGCAAGGGCAAGCGGCCCCGCGAGGATCGATCAGTGGCCGCCGCTACGCCAGTTGAGGTAGTGCCAGTTCGGGGTCCTGTACCCATTACTGCCATTCCGATCCGTGCTAGAGGACCGGAGACGCGACGATGTTATCACTGCCAGCGAGTCGGGCATCTGGCCCTTGTTTGCCCCGATGCAGATCGACCTCCTGTGCCTCGACCGCAGCAGCAGCAGCCACAGCGGCAGCAGCAGCAGCCACAGGGTGGCCATGTTGATCAGAGGAGGCAGCCAGCGCAGCCTGCGAGGCGTGCCCCTGCTCCTCAGCCGCAGTTTGTTCAGGGTCGTGTTGCAGCACTTACGGCCGGCGAGATGCAGACTTCGGGTAGCATTGTCCTAGGTATTATTCTGATCTCCTAGCTTCCTGCTTTTGTGTTATTTGATTCCGGGGCCACGCACTCGTTCGTGTCTCCCGCTTTCGCGAGACAAAGGGGTGTGGTGTCGGCCCCTCTTGATGCCTTGTTAGAGATATCAGTATCGGTTGGAGACCGGATTCTCCTCCGTTCTGTTTATCGAGGGTGTACCATGGAGTTCGAGAGCGAAGCCGGTTCCATGTTTTGAGGGTGTGGCGTATTATCCATTAATGGGCGATGTCTTCTTTCAATTTCCTGCTCAGGATTAAGGATCATTGAGACCCGGGCTAGGGTACTCCGTGTTCCTTGTTTGGTTGTCGGGATATCCTATATCGGGACCTCAAGGTGCCTTCCCAAGGAGTTCTTTCCCCCAGGCAGGGAATATCTTTGAAACATCCTTGGATGATTGCCTTTCCCTCGCGCTTGGAAGGTGCTGAAGCGAGTGTTGTTGAGTGCGATCGAAATGGAGTGTTACGGTACGAGGTTGAGAGCGTTGACTTCCCGTGATGAATCTGCCCAAGGAGCGTATGATGTTGGAGTTCCAATGATTTTAATTTGACGACTATGTTTTCCTGAAGGTGTCCCGGTTAAAGGGCATCCTCAACTTTGGTGGGCGGGGCTGGCTGTGTCCGCGCTTCATTGGTCATTTGACATCCTTGAGAGAGTTGAGAGATGGCCTAACGCAATAGTCCTGCCCCCACAATTGGTTAAGGTGCGATGGCAGCGCCGTTCTGGTGCCAAGACCATTTAGGAGCGCGAGGACGCCATGCGTGATGCATATACACATCTATTCCCTTCCTAGATGTTTTTGTTTAAATTTTGAGGACAAAATTTCCTAAGGGGGGAAGAATGTTATAATTGTGTCACTTTTTAGCCTATGGGTAACCGTTAGGTCATTTTTGGCCATTTTCGAATTTTTTCATTTTTCGATCGGAGCCGCTAAAATTTTGGCTTTTAGCTATCTGCGTGAGCTGAAGTGCTCCGATTGGAAATCTGACTGCATATTATGGGTCCTGGTACTATTCAGTACTACCCATAGAAATTTCATTGAATTCCGGTAACGTTTGGAAAATTATGCAGTTCCGAATCGTATCCGGGTTTTCTTCGAAACTGATTTGTTAAGTGGAATAGTGTTGGGATATTTTGGTGAATATGGTGACCCTAGGTAACCTCACCCCCCTCTTGCTTAATGGTTAAGAAACCATTGGTCTTTTGGTGTGTGTGAGGGTGAGGTTAGGGTTATGTTCACCCCCACCTTTTCCCTTGTGTTCACCCCCCAAAAGTGAGCATTTGAGCTCACTTTCTCTTCCTCTCCCTCCCTCAACGTGGCTCTCCCTCTCCAGCCCTCTTTGTGTGTGTTTGTGTGTGTTTTTTTGAGAAAAACAAAGAGAAGAAGAAGATCAAGAAGGGTTAGAAGCATAAAAGGTGAGGGTTGATGTTGTTGTTGTGTTTCCCTCTCTTTGGCACTCTCTTACACCCCCTTTTTATCCCCTGTTTCAGTCAAGGAGAGGCTGGGGAGAGGCTGAGGAGGTGGTGGTAGTGGTGGTGGCGGTTGTGGCGGTTGCGGGTGCACGGAGAGCACCGGATCTCCCCCTTTCACTCCCCCTCTCTTGGTGAGCCCTCCCCCTTCTTTATTTCTGATTTTCAAGGGTTGGGTAGGTGTTAGGAGACCTTGCACACCATGTGCATGTGTTTGGGTGTGTGTGGGGTGAAGGGGGGGGGGTGTTAGAGTATTGGGCGCGCGCGCGGGTCTGTCCGCGCGCGTGCGCGCGCAGTCAGGCGCGCAGAGGGGCGCAGGCGCAGGTAGGCGTGCGCGTGCGCGCGCGAGGGATGCGGCAGCGGGCGCGTGCGCGAGCGGGCGAGCGGGGGCGAGCAGGCGCGCGTGTACGCGCGGGCGGGCGCGTGCGGGCGCGCGGGGATCTGCGGGTGCGCGCGGGCGCGCGCGAGCGTGCGCGCGCGCGGGGCTGGGCGCCTGGGCGCGCGGATGGGCGCGCGGCTGGGCTCCAGCAGGCGCGGGAGCACGTGCACGCGTGCGTGCACGTGCGCGTGTGTGCGGGGGCCACGCGTGTGGCTGCCCGGGGGCTCGGGTAGGTGTCGGGGCGCTCGGATATGCGTGCGTACGCGCGTACTCGCATGCGTGCGAGCCCGTATGCGTGCATATCTAAGCCTTTGGCATTTTTGGGTAATTTTAGGTGTTTTTATGTAGTTATACTCACCATTTTTGATGCTCTTGTCGTGCAGATCTTGGCGAACGGATACGTAACGACCCGGGTTGCGGTGAGTGGGTCGATCCAACCCAGTCGGGAGGCGTTCGATGCACATAGACGTGCATTGCCCTCCCCTGGGGCACCATAACTGCATATTAATCTTGTTGGCATGTATATGTTATTTGCCTGTTAGCTAAGAATGCACCCATGCTATGATTAGATGTAGCATGCTTGGTTTTATACATCCATCTATCATGCATAGGAGCCATACATGCCTAGATACATGACATATGTTAGTATAACCCCGACTTATGCATGTCCCCACTTAGTTTTATTTAGATTAAACCTATATGAATATGCATAGGATAAGCATGCCTTAGAATATATTATAACTTGTTATTGTATTATCACATGCTAGCATGATTAATTCTTGAATTGTATACTTCATTCCTATATTCCTACTCGGGATTAAGGGACCTTGGGAAGTTACCAGTGAGACTCGGGCTAGGGTATTCCGTGTTCCTTGTTTGGTTGTCGGGGTGTCCTATATCGGGACCTCAAAGTGCCCTCCCAAGGGGTTCTTTCCCCCAGGCAGGGAATATCTGGAATAATTATTCATTTAATTATATGTTGTATATTATTTATACCTTTACGAGCCATGAATCTTGTCTAAATAAGTTTGGACAAGTGTATGACCTAGTAGGGGGTCATACCATGGCATAGTCACTACGAATGAAATGTCTTCCCCGCATCTGAGTTATGCGCCCTGGAGGGAATTCATGAGAATTCGTTGCGCTTACCGGTGTGTAGACACCGATGACGACGGATCCAAGGGGATCATATTCGCGAGAGTAGATTGGTTTCTTTCCTTCGTTGGATCCGCGTAGGAACTTCCTGGTTGAGACAGCCGGCCTGACAGAGGGCTCCCATCCGTAGGTGCTGCCGATTTGTGAGGATGTGCTGATCATGGGAGTATACCAGGTATGGGCTTCCCCGGATAAGGGCTACCGGTGGACCAAGGGCGTAGAAACAATCTAAATTTCATCCAAGAGCCTATGTCACCCCGAGGAGGGGGTGAGGGTGAGGGTATTGCTCCCTAAAGGTCCTATGTCACCCTGTGGGGGTGAGGGTGCGGGAGTGGTGGGCTCGGGTTGATACTCGACCCACCAGCTTAAGGAGTTGATTCCATCTGTTGGAACCGAAATTACTTGAAATGATTAGTATGAGTTGTGTTGCATGGATTGTTCCATTCACTGAGCGTGTGGCTCACCCCTCGCTTATGTTTTCATTCAGTTGACGCTGAGCCGGACCCGAGAGAGGAGCTCCCCTTGGCGCGATACGAGTAGAGGACCAGCGTTCACGTTGGATATCTTGCGAGTGAGAGGCCTTCAGCATTCCCCGTTTTCTTGTATGTATTCTACTTGTGCTTGGGCACAATTTGTGGATTGATGTTGTCTTTTGTTGTATATATTGGCTCTCACAGGACAGTTCGATTGTGTAATCTAGTCTGTAAATATGTCTTTGAAATTACAGACTTAGTCGTTTGAGCTTCCGCTTTTTGTATATATTTGATGTCAGTTACTTGTTGATTGCCTTTTTGTGGAGTCCTTATTTGATCCCGTGTATGGATTACTGATATCATTTATATATTTGCCACGTCTCGGGGACGGCCGCCCTGGGGCGTGACACCTCCAATGACGCACAGCCAAGTGGGCGGCCATGCCCAAGGGCTGCCTACTAAGAGCATCTGCCACGACATTCACCTTACCCGGATGGTAAGCGATGTCACAATCGTAGTCCTTCAGGAACTCGATCCAACGTCTCTGACGCATGTTGAGTTCCGGCTGGGATTGCAGATAAGTCAGGCTCTTGTGATCCGGGAAGAGCTCAAACTCCTCACCATAGAGGTAGTGCCTCCCAACCTTCAGCGCAAAGGATGATCGCTGCTAACTCCACGTCATGGGTGGGGTAATTCTGCTCATGGGGCGTCAACTGACGTGACGCGTAAGCAACAACCTTACCGTTCTATATCAGGACGCAACCCAAACACAGCCGCGACGCATCGGAGTAGACTGCGAATCCGCCACTCCCTGACGGAATGGTAAGAACGGGCGCTGAGGTGAGTCTCCGCTTCAACTCCTGGAAGCTCTCCTCGCAAGATGGGGACCACTCGAACCGGACATCCTTCCGCGTGAGGCGGGTCAGAGGGACGGCTATCTTCGAGAACTCCTCAACAGACCTCCGGTAAAAACCCGCCAAGCCCAGGAAGCTCTGAATCTCGGTGGGGTTCGACGGTCGCCGCCAATTCGACACGACAAGCATCTTATCCGGGTCCCCAAATATACCTACACCAGAAATCACATGGCCAAGGAAGGCCACACGCTCCAACCAAAACTCACACTTACTGCACTGGGCGAACAACTGATGTCTGGCCAAAGTCTCCAAGACAGTGCGAAGATGGTCAGCGTGCTCTTCAAGACTCCTCAAGTACACCAGAATATCATCAATGAAGACTACCACAAAGGAGTCGAGGAAGGGTCGAAACACCCGGTTGATCAGATCCATGAAGGCGGCCGGCGCATTCGTCAACCCAAACGGCAGAACTCAAAATTCGTAGTGCCCGAAACGGGTACGAAAGGCCGTCTATGATGTCACGCCCCAGGCGTCCCCAAGGCGCGGCAAATATATAAAGTATCAGCTATCATACAAGAGGTCAACAGATGACTCCAATAAATAATACACAAGGCTAACAATCAATGATAACTGATAACTCAAATGAAAGACGGAAGCATAAAAATATCAATAAGTCTGTAAATCAAAAACATTATTACAGACTCGAATACACAATCACTGTCCTGTGAGAGCCAAGTCTAGCCAAAAGAAATACAACAAGTGCCACATGCACGATTTACAAACACACAAGACTCTAGGACTGCTGACAGCCTCGCACTCGCCAATCCGTCGGACAGAACGCTCCACGCACGCAAGACCACGCCACAAGGAAGCTTCAGCTCCACGCCCAACAACGCCCCTGTAAAGGAAAACAGTACGCGAGGGGTGAGCTATAAGCTCAGTGAGTGGTCAGAAACCAAACACCAACATAATCATTCGATACAAGGCAATCGCCTATCAAGGAAAACCATGGGTAGAAACCCAACGGTTAACAAGGTCACGCGGCGGTGCGACAATACCCCGCCCTCGCCCTCACTCCCAAGGGTGGAGGCTTTTGGGACTCACAGGGAGGAATAGTCGTTAACCATTTGGTGTTACCGCGTAACAATTACAAGAGTCCATCCGCTTACGAGGTAGAAATATAATTCGACACCTCAAGCGTTTAGAGGTATACCCAGAGTATACTCGATGGGTACAACTCACACTCGCCCTTACCCTAGCCCCCACAGGGGTGAACCTAGGGATTTGAAGGACAAAGCTTGTTGTTCTACACCGTTCGTCATCCGGTAGCGCTCTCCCGGGCAGCCTCTACCTGGAGCCGGCCACGGTCAGTACACTGTCGAGCGCATCGATGGTACCTACAGGTGGGGACTCCACTCAGGGTGGCTCAACCTAGGCAGCTTCAACATAGATCCGACGAAGGGGAGAACTATTCACGCTCGCAATATCATTCGGTTGCCCACCGCCATACAATCTCTAACTGGTATGCTCCCATGATCAGTACATCTGCCGAATGCATCGGGAGTACCTACAAGTGAGAGCCTTCTGACCAAGCAGCCCCAAAGCCAGGGCCACGACATACGGCGATATTGGGAGGAACCATTACTTGTTCGCTGCGCGAACCCTATAAAAAGCCAATTACTCTAAGCTGGTGGGTCGAGTATCAACTCGAGCCCACCACACTCATACCAACACCCTCACCTCCGAAGGGTGACCTAGGATCTTGGGAGCAATACCCTCACCCTCACCCCGACGGGCGACATAGGATCTTGGGAAATTGCACAACTGGCAGATCGAACCAACGCCGTCCCACCACACCCTCACCCTCACCCCCTTCTCGGGGTGACATAGGCCTATTGGGGAAAAGGGGGTCAACTGGTCTACGCCTTTCGTCATCCGGTAGCCCTCTCCCGAGTAGCCTCGACCTGGTATCCTCCCATGACCTCTACCTCTACCGTATGGGCGCACCACCCGGCGTCATGAATAGTGTCTGGGAGAGCCTAGCAGGACAACTAAACCCGGGTAGCTTCGACACGGAAGCGACGAAGGGGAGAGCACTTGACATACGCGGTTTTGATCCTCATGGATCCGTCGTCATCGGTTACCAAACACCGATAAGCGCAATGAATTCTCATGAATTCCCTCCAGGGTGCATAACTCAGATGCGGGGAAGACATTTTATTCTAAGTGTCAAAGCCATGGTATGACCCCATAGGAGGTCATACACTTGTCTAACACATTAGACAAGAATCATGGTCATATCGGCATATATACAATATGAAATTAACTAAGCAAGTAAATCTTACTTAAACATGAATACAAGACATAATAACCATTCAATCACACAAACTACAACCTAACATACATTGGAGGATATCAACCTAGAGGGAAGGGTTAAGCGCGATTTGCGCAACAATAGGTGCATGCCAATAATTCCAAGCAAGCCCGAGTCAAGTAGGAACTACATCTACTCACTCGGTTCGCGAAAAGAGGGAGGGCGAGAGAGAGGGAATGCCTCATCCTCTCTTGAGCGGGTCATAGTTTTGCCCCAACTAGATGGGTGCAATAACTACACCATACCCTCGAGTCCTAAATCAGAGGAATATTGCGCATACACCAGTTATTAACCCAAGTTAAACATGCTTGATAAGTAGGGGTAGTATTTCAAACAAAACTACCTAAGTCATGCCATATTCTATACAATACATATGCAAGTATATGGTAGAATAAGGGTTCTACACAATATACGAGCTATACAACCTAGCATGCATGATATCTAGCATATTTAGGGTGCAATTAAAGCCCCATGGAAGCGTGAAGCACGACTACGTGCATCGAGCGCTCCCGGAAGGGTTGGAATCAAACCACTCACCTAACGAGCGCACGGCTCGCGAAACGCAAGAGAGCGACGAATTGAATCCGAAGCCTGATACCAATCCGCCAAGGATCATCCAATGGTTGCATTTGGCTATAACAAGCTGCTCGACACCACGAAGCACACTCCGAACGCGTCTGTGCACCGTAAGCACGCCCTCGAGTACCCCGTGCATGCTGCCCGCACACTCCGCACGCATCGGGCAAGGTCATGCACGCCCTCGAGCACCTCGTGCACGCTGTCCGCACACTCCGCACGCATCGAGCAAGGCCATGCACGCCCTCGAGCACCTCGTGCACGCTGCCCGCACACTCCGCACGCATCGGGCAAGGCCAAGCACGCCCTCGAGCACCTCGTGCACGCTGCCCGCACACTCCGCACGCATCGGGCAAGGCCAAGCACGCCCTCGAGCACCTCGTGCATGCTGCCCGCACACTCCGCACGCATCGGGCAAGGCCAAGCACGCCCTCGAGCACCTCGTGCACGCTGCCCGCACACTCCGCACGCATCGGGCAAGGCCAAGCACGCCCTCGAGCACCTCGTGCATGCTGCCCGCACACTCCGCACGCATCGGGCAAGGTCATGCACGCCCTCGAGCACCTCGTGCACGCTGCCCGCACACTCCGCACGCATCGGGCAAGGTCATGCACGCCCTCGAGCACCTCGTGCACGCTGCCCGCACACTCCGCACGCATCCGCAAGCACTCCGAGCGCACACCCGCATCCCCGCATGTGATCACGAGTGTACCGATGTGTCAACTCTACACCCCTTTAGCACATAAACACAAGTTTAGGTGATGCATGAGGGAAACCAATGAAAAGAGGAGAAGAACATGCATATATGGTTCACTCACACATACCCACAAACAGGTGGTGTGCACACATACACAACACATAATTCATGAATATGTGCTTCTCTCCCTTCAACCTCTTCAATTTCCATGCACACACAACAACAACACAAGGCAATGGAGCTTCTACTCCTTCTCACCTTGACCTCCTCTTCCTTCACTCCTTCACCATCATCTTTGGGGCATTTCCACAACCACTTGGGGGGCTGCTGCCCAAAGGGGAGGGGAAAACAAGGAGGGGGAGCTTGAGGAAGATGGATTAAGAAGGGAGGATAACAAAGCACAACAACAACATAAACACACCTTTTTGAACCACTATTTGTGCTCCTTCTTCTCCACCACCTCCACCCATACCACACACAACAAAAGGGGCTGACCAGAACGAAGAGAGGAGGAGAGAGTGCCCCAGGTCGTGCACAATGGGGAGCTTAAATAAGCAAAGGTGGAGTAAATGACCAAGTCATCCTCGGACTTAAAACCTCTGCGCAGCCTTCACTTAAACGGCCATAACTTCCTCAATACAGCTCAGAATTGCACGATTCCAGTGGCATTTGAAAGATAAGACGATTATCTACAACTTTCATGTTTACACCAGATCAAATAACCTCTCCAGCTATTCCAAAATCTAGGCTAAACATCTTACAGGGCTGCTGCCTGGATTTCTCAACTTCGGGGTATACTCGGAAAAATACCCATAACTTTTAATATACGAATCCAGTTGATCCAATTCCACTTCTATATGGAAGCTATCTCAAAACTGAACATCTCGTAATAATATCGGATTTTTATCTCTTCATCTTGGATTTTAACAAAATCAAATCCGAATACCCAATCCAAAACTGCATAATTCCAAAAACGTTATCGGAATTAAACGAAAATTTTATGGGCAGTATTAAACTGTACCAAGACCCATAATACGCAGTTATATTTCAATCAGAGTCCTCAAACACCAGCAAGTAGCTAAAAACCAAAATTTTAGCGACTCCGATCGAAAATAGGACTCTAAATGACACAGGCCTAACATTCTCCCCCCCTTAGGAAATTTAGTCCTCGAAATTTAAGGAAACCCAAAGGGAAGACCGAACGTAGAAGTGTCGCCCATAGAGTCCCTTGGCTCCCAAGTGGTCCGCGCACCAAACTGGTGCTACCACGCACTTTAGGCGAAGGAACGGTCTTAGTGCGGAGCCTCTTCTCGCATTGGTCCATGTTCTCGATCAACTGCTTCGCGAACGACAAATCCAGCGCGAGGATGAGCCGCTCGAACTGAAAGATGTGAGCAGGATCGTGGACTTAATGTCTCAGCTATGAGACAGGGATGACGTCACGGCATGAGCCCGCTGTGGGGGAAAGGCTACATGCAAGCCACCTCCCCAATCCACTCAAGGACGAGAACGGTCCGAATGGAGGGCCGACTCACTAGCCTCGAACGTCGAAACAACGGATGCCCTTAAACCGGGACACCTTCAGAAAAACTTGATCGCCAACCCGAAGGTAAATTCCTGGCGACGATGACCTGCGTAGCCCTTCCGACGGTTCTGGGTGGTGCAGAGGCACGCACGAACCATCTCGGCCACCGCAAGGTCAATAAAATAACTTGCGGCCACTCCAACTAGTGCTCTACAACCGTCCCAACAGAAGGGAGGTATAAAACCGCGCCCGTAGAGTGCCTCTTCCATTTCATCTGGGTGCTCAAATGGCAGTCGTTACACAGGCAGACCCCTTCCTAGAGGGTGGTGCCTCTCTCAATTGCCCCAAGTCGAGCACGCAGGCAAAATAGCATGTCCTCCCAGGCCTAAATCGTCCTCTTGCCTGGCTGTCCATCAGCAATGAAACGCTATACTTAAATGAAGGCTCGCGACAAAGCCTACCAAAGGCTGTGCAAGCACCTCAAAGTAACACACGCGTCTCGATCCGAAATAGCGCCGACCGGGGTGCCATGAAGACGAACAATCGCGAAGGCTCAAACCCGCGTCGAAGCGTCCAGAGACTCAGTTAGTTGGATAGGGAGGAAGGTGCGGACTTAGTCAATCGGTCAACGATCACCTAGACGGCGTCGCGACCCGAACATAACTTTAACGAGCCCGCAACGAGATTCGTGATAACTCACTCCCACGTCCACTGAGGAATCTTGATGGACGAACGCATTCCATCGCGACGATCCACAACTTCGCCTGAGGGCATGCCAACCAACATCCTCAACGAAGGCTACCTCAGAACAGCCCACGGAGGTCCAATAACATATTCGAGATCATTGTAGGCATCTGGCGCATTCGTCTACCCCGACAGCAGTACTCAAAATTCGTAGTGCCCGAAACGGTCACGAAAGGCCAACCAAAGAATGCCCAACTTCCGGATCTCTAATTTAGGGTACCTTGCGCAAAGATCGATCAACATAAAGACACTGGCTCCCAGAGCTCGTCAAAATAGATCATCAATTCGCGGCAAGGGTACTTGATCCTCAACCCCTATGGGGAGATCAAAATAATTCCTGGGACGATTAAGTCCAAATTCTGCTCCTTGAGCATGGCTGACGCTCATGATGACCCTTACACGCTGGGTAAGCCGCTCGACCGCACTTAATCCGCAAGACACGCAATAGGAGGTCGTCGATTCCCGACAACGCCTAAGCGACGTCATCTACCTGATATGGCGGTTGAGTCCTATCACGAACGCTAGCATCGCGTCTCCTCATTTACGACCCATGTGGGGCAAAACGCGACAGTACCGCGAACTGTGCTTCACATGCCGTCACCGATAGGTCGCCCAACTATACTCATTGGAACTCCAGCATCATGCACTCAATGGGCAGATTCATCACGGGGAGTCTGAACTCTCGACGTCATCCAGTAGCACTCCGCCGGTGTGGTCTCTACCTGGTAGCCTCCCATGTCCACTATCTCTGCTATATGGGCACACCAACAAGCGTCGTGGATAGTCCCAGGGAGCACCTCACAGGACTCTGACCTCTACCGGACCGCTACAACGCACGATGATATATCGAAGCGACTCCGGATATGGCTATGGAACCCTAGTCCATAAGCTATCGCCCACTAAGCTGCAAAAGTACGCATTCAATCCCGATCGTATGCTTCACCACTCGCTCTCGCACCTTCCAAGTGAGGAAAAATCCATCATCAATTTGATGCTTCAATGGTATTCCTTAGCTGGGAAAAGAACCTTGGGAGGGCCCCATGAGGTCCCGATATAGGATATCCCGACAACCAAACAAGGAACACGGAGTACCCTAGCCCGGGTCTCAACGCTGACCCTGCAAGGCCCCTTATCCTGAGTAGGAAGACTGAAAGAAGACATCACTCCTTAATGAGCAACACACCACATCCTCAACACTTGAAACTGGTGCATCACGCGAACTCCATGGTTACTAGCAATACCGATGTCCGGGAACGAAGCTCCATAATCGAGACGCGATCCAAACCCACAACCACACAAGTCTATCAATACGACACAACCGGGTTGGAAACTCCTTCCCAAGCCTTAGTCCCACAACAAGGAACCCAACACTGACCCAGATCAGTCGACCCAGTCGACAACTTAAGGGGAAGTCCAGGGGTGGCCACGTCCACGTCCACGGATGCGAGGAGGCATGTCAGCAACCTAAGAAAACTTCTAAACCAGAATACTCGGATAACAATCCTACGACTCATCTATACGACTCGACTTAGGCTCTGACAGGACCAGGCTCTGATACCAACTTTTTTGTCACGCCCCAGGCGTCCCCAAGGCGCGGCAAATATATAAAGTATCAGCTATCATACAAGAGGTCAACAGATGACTCCAATAAATAATACACAAGGCTAACAATCAATGATAACTGATAACTCAAATGAAAGACGGA
Organism: Acorus calamus; assembly: GCA_030737845.1. Classification (NCBI taxonomy): domain Eukaryota; kingdom Viridiplantae; phylum Streptophyta; class Magnoliopsida; order Acorales; family Acoraceae; genus Acorus; species Acorus calamus. The sequence continues at coordinate 16,373,895 of CM060861.1, forward strand.
AGCATAAAAATATCAATAAGTCTGTAAATCAAAAACATTATTACAGACTCGAATACACAATCACTGTCCTGTGAGAGCCAAGTCTAGCCAAAAGAAATACAACAAGTGCCACATGCACGATTTACAAACACACAAGACTCTAGGACTGCTGACAGCCTCGCACTCGCCAATCCGTCGGACAGAACGCTCCACGCACGCAAGACCACGCCACAAGGAAGCTTCAGCTCCACGCCCAACAACGCCCCTGTAAAGGAAAACAGTACGCGAGGGGTGAGCTATAAGCTCAGTGAGTGGTCAGAAACCAAACACCAACATAATCATTCGATACAAGGCAATCGCCTATCAAGGAAAACCATGGGTAGAAACCCAACGGTTAACAAGGTCACGCGGCGGTGCGACAATACCCCGCCCTCGCCCTCACTCCCAAGGGTGGAGGCTTTTGGGACTCACAGGGAGGAATAGTCGTTAACCATTTGGTGTTACCGCGTAACAATTACAAGAGTCCATCCGCTTACGAGGTAGAAATATAATTCGACACCTCAAGCGTTTGGAGGTATACCCAGAGTATACTCGATGGGTACAACTCACACTCGCCCTTACCCTAGCCCCCACAGGGGTGAACCTAGGGATTTGAAGGACAAAGCTTGTTGTTCTACACCGTTCGTCATCCGGTAGCGCTCTCCCGGGCAGCCTCTACCTGGAGCCGGCCACGGTCAGTACACTGTCGAGCGCATCGATGGTACCTACAGGTGGGGACTCCACTCAGGGTGGCTCAACCTAGGCAGCTTCAACATAGATCCGACGAAGGGGAGAACTATTCACGCTCGCAATATCATTCGGTTGCCCACCGCCATACAATCTCTAACTGGTATGCTCCCATGATCAGTACATCTGCCGAATGCATCGGGAGTACCTACAAGTGAGAGCCTTCTGACCAAGCAGCCCCAAAGCCAGGGCCACGACATACGGCGATATTGGGAGGAACCATTACTTGTTCGCTGCGCGAACCCTATAAAAAGCCAATTACTCTAAGCTGGTGGGTCGAGTATCAACTCGAGCCCACCACACTCATACCAACACCCTCACCTCCGAAGGGTGACCTAGGATCTTGGGAGCAATACCCTCACCCTCACCCCGACGGGCGACATAGGATCTTGGGAAATTGCACAACTGGCAGATCGAACCAACGCCGTCCCACCACACCCTCACCCTCACCCCCTTCTCGGGGTGACATAGGCCTATTGGGGAAAAGGGGTCAACTGGTCTACGCCTTTCGTCATCCGGTAGCCCTCTCCCGAGTAGCCTCGACCTGGTATCCTCCCATGACCTCTACCTCTACCGTATGGGCGCACCACCCGGCGTCATGAATAGTGTCTGGGAGAGCCTAGCAGGACAACTAAACCCGGGTAGCTTCGACACGGAAGCGACGAAGGGGAGAGCACTTGACATACGCGGTTTTGATCCTCATGGATCCGTCGTCATCGGTTACCAAACACCGATAAGCGCAATGAATTCTCATGAATTCCCTCCAGGGTGCATAACTCAGATGCGGGGAAGACATTTTATTCTAAGTGTCAAAGCCATGGTATGACCCCATAGGAGGTCATACACTTGTCTAACACATTAGACAAGAATCATGGTCATATCGGCATATATACAATATGAAATTAACTAAGCAAGTAAATCTTACTTAAACATGAATACAAGACATAATAACCATTCAATCACACAAACTACAACCTAACATACATTGGAGGATATCAACCTAGAGGGAAGGGTTAAGCGCGATTTGCGCAACAATAGGTGCATGCCAATAATTCCAAGCAAGCCCGAGTCAAGTAGGAACTACATCTACTCACTCGGTTCGCGAAAAGAGGGAGGGCGAGAGAGAGGGAATGCCTCATCCTCTCTTGAGCGGGTCATAGTTTTGCCCCAACTAGATGGGTGCAATAACTACACCATACCCTCGAGTCCTAAATCAGAGGAATATTGCGCATACACCAGTTATTAACCCAAGTTAAACATGCTTGATAAGTAGGGGTAGTATTTCAAACAAAACTACCTAAGTCATGCCATATTCTATACAATACATATGCAAGTATATGGTAGAATAAGGGTTCTACACAATATACGAGCTATACAACCTAGCATGCATGATATCTAGCATATTTAGGGTGCAATTAAAGCCCCATGGAAGCGTGAAGCACGACTACGTGCATCGAGCGCTCCCGGAAGGGTTGGAATCAAACCACTCACCTAACGAGCGCACGGCTCGCGAAACGCAAGAGAGCGACGAATTGAATCCGAAGCCTGATACCAATCCGCCAAGGATCATCCAATGGTTGCATTTGGCTATAACAAGCTGCTCGACACCACGAAGCACACTCCGAACGCGTCTGTGCACCGTAAGCACGCCCTCGAGTACCCCGTGCATGCTGCCCGCACACTCCGCACGCATCGGGCAAGGTCATGCACGCCCTCGAGCACCTCGTGCACGCTGTCCGCACACTCCGCACGCATCGAGCAAGGCCATGCACGCCCTCGAGCACCTCGTGCACGCTGCCCGCACACTCCGCACGCATCGGGCAAGGCCAAGCACGCCCTCGAGCACCTCGTGCACGCTGCCCGCACACTCCGCACGCATCGGGCAAGGCCAAGCACGCCCTCGAGCACCTCGTGCATGCTGCCCGCACACTCCGCACGCATCGGGCAAGGCCAAGCACGCCCTCGAGCACCTCGTGCACGCTGCCCGCACACTCCGCACGCATCGGGCAAGGCCAAGCACGCCCTCGAGCACCTCGTGCATGCTGCCCGCACACTCCGCACGCATCGGGCAAGGTCATGCACGCCCTCGAGCACCTCGTGCACGCTGCCCGCACACTCCGCACGCATCGGGCAAGGTCATGCACGCCCTCGAGCACCTCGTGCACGCTGCCCGCACACTCCGCACGCATCCGCAAGCACTCCGAGCGCACACCCGCATCCCCGCATGTGATCACGAGTGTACCGATGTGTCAACTCTACACCCCTTTAGCACATAAACACAAGTTTAGGTGATGCATGAGGGAAACCAATGAAAAGAGGAGAAGAACATGCATATATGGTTCACTCACACATACCCACAAACAGGTGGTGTGCACACATACACAACACATAATTCATGAATATGTGCTTCTCTCCCTTCAACCTCTTCAATTTCCATGCACACACAACAACAACACAAGGCAATGGAGCTTCTACTCCTTCTCACCTTGACCTCCTCTTCCTTCACTCCTTCACCATCATCTTTGGGGCATTTCCACAACCACTTGGGGGGCTGCTGCCCAAAGGGGAGGGGAAAACAAGGAGGGGGAGCTTGAGGAAGATGGATTAAGAAGGGAGGATAACAAAGCACAACAACAACATAAACACACCTTTTTGAACCACTATTTGTGCTCCTTCTTCTCCACCACCTCCACCCATACCACACACAACAAAAGGGGCTGACCAGAACGAAGAGAGGAGGAGAGAGTGCCCCAGGTCGTGCACAATGGGGAGCTTAAATAAGCAAAGGTGGAGTAAATGACCAAGTCGTCCTCGGACTTAAAACCTCTGCGCAGCCTTCACTTAAACGGCCATAACTTTCTCAATACAGCTCCAAATTGCACGATTCCAGCGGCATTGGAAAGTTAAGAAGATTATCTACAACTTTCATGTTTACACCTAGATCAAATAACCTCTCCAGCTATTCCAAAATCTAGGCTAAACATCTTACAGGGCTGCTGCCTGGATTTCTCAACTTCGGGGTATACTCGGAAAAATACCCATAACTTTTAATATACGAATCCAGTTGATCCAATTCCACTTCTATATGGAAGCTATCTCAAAACTGAACATCTCGTAATAATATCGGATTTTTATCTCTTCATCTTGGATTTTAACAAAATCAAATCCGAATACCCAATCCAAAACTGCATAATTCCAAAAACGTTATCGGAATTAAACGAAAATTTTATGGGCAGTATTAAACTGTACCAAGACCCATAATACGCAGTTATATTTCAATCAGAGTCCTCAAACACCAGCAAGTAGCTAAAAACCAAAATTTTAGCGACTCCGATCGAAAATAGGACTCTAAATGACACAGGCCTAACATATGAAATGCCCAACTCCCGGATCTCCAGATTGGGTACCCTGCGCGAAGATCGATCAACAGAACGACACTGGCTCCCAGAGCTGGTCAAAACAGATCATCAATTCGCGGCAAGGGGTACTTGATCTTCAACCCCTATGGGGAGATCAAAATAATTCCTGGGACGATTAAGTCCAAATCTGCTCCTCGAGCATGGCTGACTCTCATGATGACCCTTACATGCTGGGTAAGCCGCTCGACCGCACTTAATCCGCAAGACACGCAATAGGAGGTCGTCGATTCCCGACAATGCCTAAGCGACGTCATCTACCTGATATGGCGGTTCAGTCCCATCACGGCGTCTCCTCATTTACGACCCCTGAGGGGGCAAAATGCGACAGTACTGCAAACTGTGCTTCACATGCCGCCACCAATAGGTCGTTCAACTATAACCATTGGAATTCCAGCATCATGCACTCAATGGACAGATTCATCACGGGGAGTCTGAGCTCTCGACGTCATCCAGTAGCATTCTTCCGGTGTGGCCTCTACCTGATAGCCTCCCATGTCCACTATCTCTGCTATATGGGCACACCAACAAGCGTCGTGGATAGTCCCAGGGAGCACCTCGCAGGACTCTGGCCTCTACTAGACCGCTACAACGCATGATGATATATCGAAGCGACTCCGGATACGGCTATGGAACCCTAGTCCATAAGCTATCGCCCACTAAGCTGCAACAAGATGCACTCAATCCCGATCGTATGCATCACCACCCGCTATCGCACCTTCCAAGTTAGGAAAAATCCATTATCAATTGATGCTTCAAAGGTATTTCTTGACTGGGAAAAGAACCTCGGGAGGGTCTCATGAGGTCCCGATATAGGATATCCCGACAACCAAACAAGGAACACGGAGTACGCTAGCCCGGGTCTCAACGCTGACCCTGCAAGGCCCCTTATCCTGAGTAGGAAGGCTGGAAGAAGACATCACCCCTTAATGAGCTTACGCCACATCCTCAACACTTGAAACTGGTGCCGCACGCGAACTCCATGGTACACCCCCGAAAAACAGGACGGAGGAGAATACGGTCTCCAACCGGTACAAGGGGTATCTCTGGCACCACTGGTGGATCTGCCACTAAGGGTATCTACGGAATCGCCTCGCGGGCCGCCCGCAGCTCCTGGATCTCTCGCACCTGCTCAGCCAACGCTTTAGTCTGGGCCTCCAGTGCTCTAGTCTGAGTCTCCAGAAGATCCGCCATCGCAGCGTAAGCAAACGCCCATGCTGGAGGCTCCTGCGTAGGTCCTGGCTCAACAGCCGAGGACTCTCCAGTAGACTCCTCGCCTCCGATAGGTTCGTAAACCTCCGAAGCCCGAGGGTGACCACGTCCACGCGCCCGTCTCCGAGGAGGCATATCAGCAACTAAGGAACCAGCACTAGGATCAGAATACTCATCTCGAAATCCTAGGACTCATCTCAAAGAAAACAATTAGCTCTGACAGGACCTGGCTCTGATACCAACTTTTGTCACGCCCCAGGGCGGCCGTCCCCGAGACGTGGCAAATATATAAATGATATCAGCAATCCATACACGAAATCAAATAAGGACTCCACAACATGAAAGGCAATTAAGCAATTCTCTTGGATCCGACTCAGCGTCAACTGGAGGGAAACATATGCGAGGGGTGAGCCAAACGCTCAGTGAATGGAACAATTCATGCATCATAACCCATATAACTTCAAATAATCATTCAGATCCCTCACCCTCACCCTCACCCCGAAGGGTGACCTAGGATTTGGGAAAACTAACTACACAAGCTGGTGGGTTGAGTATCAACTCGAGCCCACCCCACACACTCCAACACCCTCACCCCCACCCTCACCCCGACGTGCGACATAGGATCTTGGGAGCAATACCCTCACCCTCGCCCCGACGGGTGACATAGGATCTTGGGAAATTGCACAAACTGGCAGATCGAACCAACGCCGTCCCACCACACCCTCACCCTCAACCCCTCCTATGGGTGACATAGGCTCTTGGGGAAAGAGGTCGATTGTTCTACACCGCTCGTCATCCGGTTGTGTCTTCCGGTGTGGCCCATACTACCTGGTAGCCTCCCGGCACCTCACAGGGTTCAGGCCTCTACCGGACTAGCCTCCCAAGTCCACTATCTCTGCTATATGGGCACACCAACAAGCGTCGTGGATAGTATCTGGGAGGACTCCTCACCGGACTCTACTACGCCGGGTAGTCTCTACTCGGAACCGACGAGGGAAGAACACTCGACACCCGCGAATACAATCCCTAAGGATCCATCGTCATCGGTTATCAAACACCGATAAGCGCAACGAATTCTCATGAATTCCCTCCAGGGCGCATAACTCAGATGCGGGGAAGATATTTCATTCTAAGTGTCCATGCCATAGTATGACCCCATAGGTGGTCATACACTTGCCTAATCTCATTAGGCAAGAAAATATAGCCTAAGCATGCATTTAATTCTTAACAAGAAGCAAAGATTAATCATGGAAGCATCTTAAATTAATTTCAAGACATAATATTTCCTAAGGCATGCTTATACCTATACCTCCTTATCTGTTTAATTATATTAAACTAGGTGGGGACATGCATAGGTCGGGTTTATACTAACATATGACATGTGTCTAGGCATGCATGGCTCCTATGCATGATACAGGGATGTATAAAACCTAGCATATAACATCTAATCATAGCATGGGTGCATTCCTAGCCTAACAGACAATATCATGCATATATCTACAGTATATCGCATGTTATACACCGGTGTGGTACCCCAGGGGAGGGCGATGCACTCCAACGTGCATCGAACGCCTCCCAAGTGGTTGGATTGTCCCACTCACCGCAATCCGGGTCGATGCGTGACCGTTCGCCAAGATATGCACAACAAGGGCATCAAAAATGGTGAGTATAACTACATAAAAACACCTAAAATTACCCAAAAATGCCAAAGGCTTAGATATGCACGCATACGGGCTCGCACGCATGCGAGTACGCGCGTACGCACGCATATCCGAGCACCCCGACACCTACCCGAGCCCTCGGTCAGCCACACGCGTGGCCCCCGCACACACGCGCATGTGCACGCACGCGTGCACGCGCCCCCGCGCGCCAGAACCGCACGCACTCGCGCGCCTATCGACCCCCGCGCGCGCCCGCGCCTGTGCCCGCGCCTGCACCCGCCAGGAACCTGTCCGACAGATCCGCACGCGCGCCCAGGGCCCTTAATCCCCCCCCCCCAGCCCACACACACATCCCAAACCAACTACCTATCATGCATGACCTCCCAAATAACCCTTAACACATGAAAAACCAAAGAAAATAAGGGTAGGAAAGCTCACCAAGGGAGGGGGAAAGAAAGGGGTGATGCATTCGGGCTCTTGGCGCACCAAAGCCGCCGCAACCGCCACCACCAACACCACCACCTCCTCAGCCTCCCTACAGCTTTCTAATGGCTGAAAACAGGGGCCATGGGAGCTTGACAGGGAGCCAAAGAGAGGGAAACAACAACAACAACAACACTACTCACCTTTTGTGCTTCAACCCTTCTTGATCTTCTTCTTCTCTTTGATTTTTCTCAACAAACACACACACAAACACACACAAAGGGGGCTGGAGAGGGAGTCACGTTGAGGGAGGGAGAGGAAGAGAAAGTGAGCACAAAAGCTCACTTTTGGGGGGTGAACACAAGGGAATAGGTGGGGGATGAACATAACCCTAACCTCACCCACACACAAACCAAATAACCAATGATTTCTTAACTCTTAAGTAAGAGGGGGGTGAGGTTACCTAGGGTCACCATATGCACATAAATATCCCAACACTATTCCACTTAACGAATCAGTTTTGAAGAAAACCCGGATACGATTCGGAACTGCATAATTTTTTAAACGTTACCGGAGTTCAATGAAATTTTTATGGGTAGTACAGAATAGTACCAGGACCCATAATATATCATCAGATTTCCAATCGGAGTACTCAAGCTCACGCAGTTGGCTAAAAGCAAAATTTTTAGCGACTCCGATCGAAAAAATGAAAAATTCAAAAATGGCCAGAAATGACCCAACGGTTACCCATAGGCTAAAAAGTGACACAAATATAACACCGGGCTCCCATCTGTAGGTGCCAACGCTGCGGTCGACAGTGTACTGATCGTGGGAGTATGTCAGGTCAAGGCTATCCGGGGAAAGGGCTACCGGTGGACCAAGGGCTTAGAACAATCGACCTCTTCCCCAAGAGCCTGTGTCACCCCGAGGAGGGGGTGAGGGTGAGGGTGTGGTGGGACGGCGTTGGTTCGATCTGCCACTTGTGCAATTTCCCAAGATCCTATGTCGCCCGTCGGGGTGAGGGTGAGGGTATTGCTCCCAAAATCCTAGGTCACCCTTCGGAGGTGAGGGTGTTGGTGTGAGTGTGGTGGGCTCGAGTTGATACTCGACCCACCAGCTTGAGTAATTATCTTTTCATAGGGTTCGCGCTGCAAACAAGTAGTGGTTCTTCCCAATATCGCCGTATGTCGTGGCCCTGACGTTGAGGCTGCTTGGTCAGAAGGCTCTCACTTGTAGGTACTCCCGATGTATTCGACAGATGTGTTGATCATGGAAGCATACCAGTTAGAGATTGCATGACGGTGGGCAACCGAATGATATTGCGAGCGTGAATAGTTCTCCCCTTCGTCGGATCTGTGTTGAAGCTGCCTAGATTGAGCCACCCTGGGTGGAGCCCCCACCTGTAGGTACCATCGATGCGCTCGACAGTGTACTGACCGTGGCCGGCTCCAGGTAGAGGTTGCCCGGGAGAGTGCTACCGGATGACGAACGGTGTAGAACAGCAAGTTTTGTCTTTCAAATCCCTAGGTTCACCCCTGTGGGGGCTAGGGTGAGGGCGAATGTGAGTTGTACCCATCGAGTATACTCTGGGTATACCTCCAAACGCTTGAGGTGTCGAATTATATTTCTACCTCGTAAGCGGATGGACTCTTGTAACTGTTACGCGGTAACACCAAGTGGTTAACGACTATTCCTCCCTGTGAGTCCCAAAAGCCTCCACCCTTGGGAGTGAGGGCGATAACGGGGTATTGTCGCACCGCCGCGTGACCTTGTTAACCGTTGGGTGTCTACCCATGGTTTTCCTTGATAAGAGATTGCCTTAGTATCAAAAGATTATGTTGGTGTTTGGTTTCTGACCACTCACTGAGCTTATAGCTCACCCCTCGCGTACTGTTTTCCTTTACAGGGGCGTTGTTGGGCGTGGAGCTGGAGCTTCCTTGTGGCGTGGTCTTGCGTGCATGGAGCGTTCTGTCTGGCGGATTGGCGAGTGTGAGGCTGTCAGCAGTCCTAGAGTCTTGTGTATTTGTAAACCGTGCATGTGACACTCATTGTATTTCATTTGGCTAGACTTGGCTCTCACAGGACAATGATTGTGTATTCGGGTCTATAATAATATTTTGATTTACAGACTTATTAATATTTTTATGCTTCTGCCTTTCATTTGAGTTATCAGTTATCATTGATTGTTAGCCTTGTGTATTATTTATTGGAGTCATCTGTTGACCTCTTGTATGATAGTTGATACTTTATATATTTGTCACGTTTCAGGGACGCCTGGGGCGTGACACGACTCCTCCAAATGGAGGGGAATTCACTGAGTTCTAAGTCGCTGCAGCCGCAGGCGGCTTGCATCAAAAGCAATGGAACCTCGTACACCAACAATTGCTTCCCTGCGAATAATTAGCCGGCGACGTGACCATGCACTAATTTTTTCAGTTGCAGGAATTAAAAGGGATTTTGGAGGTGTTTAAGTTGGCGGTTGGCATTCTTATATATATATATATATATATTTGTTATCCACGGATCTCTTTATAGATACATGGTTTTGTTTACATTTATGTGAAATAGGTTTCCAGATCAATCTATGTATGGTTTATTTATTTGGGGATAGGGTTTTATGTGGACTTATGCCCATCATTTATTTTTCATTTATGTGGTCTTGAATGTTCAAGTGGTTCAGTTGATTTGAATTTTTATGTAGATTATATAAATCTGTTTCTATTTTGATTGATTAGTTTCAAATCTTATACTTCCTTAAGCATCATTTGCATTTGTTGTTCACGATGTGTTTTTTTTTTAAGCACAATGTTATAGTTAATAGTTATTGGGGAAGTTTGAAGGATATTTTTTATTGTTTTAATAATTCAAGAAGGGGACCGGGTTAGGTTCAACACACATTAAACAATCAAATTGTCTAACGCGATCATGACTATCTAATCTAATAACTTTGAGATACAAAATCATAAAAAAAAATGTTAGAATTTAATTGATCTTAATTTTACTTTTTAAAATCGACAGAATATCTCATTCATAATCACTCAATAAGATCGGACGATCACGATCGTTTTGTACCATCAAATTGTCCAACACGTGTTGGACCTTACCCGGTCCTTTCAAGAAGTGCCCTTTTTGGAAGAAACTTTGATCTTTGTTAAAATGGATGGCAATTCTTTTAATTGAAAGCAGATGTGATGTTTTTTTTGCTAGTTGTTGATATTAGAAGTGCATATCATTTCAACAAAACTTTGTAGAGTTGATATGATTTTCAATTTTTATGTTTTCCACATGTCTTGAAAAAAAATGCTTTTTGGTTAAATGTGCCACGGATTTTAAGTCTTGAACATTGCTGTTACTGCTAGTGGGATTTTTGTTGTTTTGCATTTGTTCATTTATGGGTTTGTTTTAGGATTGAACTTCGCCGTTTCAGTGGCGCCAAGACCCCAAAAAGGGCATCAGATTTGTTCGTTCAAACTCTCATGTAAATAATGGTTGGCTATTTTATGTATCTTTTCACAAAAGTAGTCAATGTGTACCTTATTTTGTTGTAAATTTATTTTTTGCGACGATAATAATTTCGCAACAAAATGTCACGAAAATAATATTCTTCGCTAAAGATACATTTTACTATGAAAGGATTTCACAGCTATAGGTATATAAATTTAATATAAAAAAATTACAAACCTTTCCTTGTGAAATTATTTCGTAGGAAAAAGTCATATTTTCTTAGAAAAAATATTTTTAATTTTTTAAATATTTTTATATCATAATTAAATAAATATTTAATTATTACAATAATAAAAAAAATAATGTGACATAAAATGTAATTGTATCAACTACAAATTGTTATATATCTTTTTAAAAGAATTATAAAAATAAGAGACTCAATTCATTCATTTGATGGGTGCAGGGAAAGATATTTAGAAGAGTAGGATGATCTTGATTCAATTCCAGGCTACTGAGAAATCTCAGGCATCTGAGGTTGGAGACTTAGGTTCTTGAGGACGCCTAAGTTGAGAAATCTTTGTAGCAACAAAGATTAATTTAAAAAGATATTTTTTGGCATTGAATTTGGATGGTTAAGTCACCTCTTTAAATCAGGTGCAACAAGTTCCAAGGAACTACTATTTTAGTGTTGAAATGTGCAACATTAGTTTGCATATCACTATTGGGAATTAAGAAATGCATGTGTGGCTGAATTGTGTTAATGTGTGTCAGTGTTTGAAAATCAAAGATAGTACATTTAAGCAGTTGTTCATTGTGACTGAAGGTTGCAATTTTAGGTAAATGCTATTAGAAGAATATAACATGTCAGTAGATGAAGAGGCTAATTTATTTGAATCTCACCTTCCCCTCTTGCATATATATGGAGTTGTTGAATGGTGTATGATATCTTCACAGTGATAATTTTGGAAATAATGAAACATCATTGTTTTAGTTTGTGCCTCAAAACTGCAATTTTATGACAACTTGCCGATTAACCGATTATGCTTTGTGGTTGGTTTTGGAATGTTTTTGTTTGTCATACATGTTCATATGCATCTTGTGTTGGAAAAATAAATCCCGACTGCCAAGATCCGTTGATCGAGGTATAGATTGAACAACAAAAATTTATTTATTTTTATTAAACCCTTTTAATGCAAACCCTACAAGGCGGAATTAGGGTTTACCTTCAGAACTCAGATCAGAGTTCTGCCGTAGAAGAAGATCGGATCTGATGGACGACGATCAATCACTCAATCGGAACCTTCAGATCTTCTGCCGTATGTCCTTTCTATGTTGCAGATCCGCGACGGAGTGTGGTCTCCTTCTTGCTTCGAACGGCAGCCGCGAATCCCTTCGCTCTCCTTCTCTCCTTTCCTCACCTTTTCTGGATCCAGAGATCCTAAAGGATTTCTAGGGTTAGGGTTTTGATTTCGGCTGAAATCATATGTCACTTGAGAGAGAGAGGAAGCCACATATTTATAGGCTAGGGCAGGGACCTAAAGGAGAAATCAGTAATTGGCTCCTATGGGCTTGGGTACCATAATTCAACCTAGAATTAAAACCAAAAGCCCATAAGTCATAATTCATTCCACTAAAGGATTATGACTGCACTCCAAACATACTAATCTCAAAAATAATATTTCGAGCTCCTTATATTATATGCTTAGTATCTCCCCACGCTAAGATTCCAATACTCGTTATGAAATAATTATTACTGACAATATTATTTCATGACATCTTATTTTCCTTGAGATCTTCCGCTTAACTTATTTGATATGTCGGATAATTAAATCCACCGGCCGGGTTAGACATAATCAAAACTTATAAGCATCCTCAAGAGAGTATCATCAACCTCCTATTGGAGACGTGGATTCCATCAATAGCAAATATTCATCATACAAGCGTTATTGTCACCCAACTTACCGAGCCTATTGATCCATAGTAGAATCTCACTCTTTAATAAATCAAAATGACAAATAACAAATGCACATGTTTAAGAACCATTTTAGGATTAAGAGCATAAGCAATCATAATAAACATGGGGTGTAAATTATTTTATCTAGTCAGTACAAAAAATAATTACCCCAACTTGGTCCGTTCAATACACACAAGGTGTACTAGTACAATCACCCAAAACCTATCAACCGGTCTTTTATAGTCAAGATAAACTACGTAAGATGAACTGCACTACAACCTTTATCCAATGGATTATCCAAGTCCATCTAAGGTTGTGAACCTCAACTTATAATTCACAGGGAACCGATAATCTGATCTTCTGTGTGTAAGCCAAACTCTACACACCAGATTATCTACAATGTAAATTAAAGGATTAAATTAAAAACAAGCACAATATTTCAAACAATATAATGCAAGCATTTACCAATAATAATTCTCATCAAAATGCTAAGACCATCTTAATAATAGAGTTTATTACATAAGTCATGGCTTTTAGAACACTGCTCTAACAATCTCCCACTTGGACTCAAAGCCATGAAGCCATACATCTAACTCCCATTCCTTCTACGTGACGATCAAATGACTTGGCCGTCAAGCTCTTTGTAAAAGGGTCTGCCAAGTTGTTTTCTGATGCAATCTTGGTCACAATGACATCGCCTCGCTGAACTATCTCTCGTATCAAATGATACTTACGCTCAATGTGTTTTGCTTTCTTATGGGTCCGTGGTTCCTTTGAATTTGCAACAGCTCCGCTATTATCACAATAAAGTGTAATAGGCGATTCTATCAGAGGTACCACATCTAGATCCATGAGGAAGTTCCTGAGCCAAACTGCCTCTTTTGCTGCCTCAGAGGCTGCCACATATTCGGCTTCCATGGTGGAGTCAGCAATACATGATTGCTTGATACTCCTCCAACTTATGGCTCCACCTCCCAAAGTAAACACATATCCTGATGTTGACTTTCTGGAATCCTTATCTGACATGAAGTCCGAGTCTGTGTACCCTATAGGTGTAAGACTCTCTGCCTGGTAAACCAACATATAATCCTTAGTCCTTTTCAGGTACTTGAGAATATGTTTTACCGCAGTCCAGTGTTCTTGCCCAGGGTTAGACTGATATCTGCTAACTATGCCAACTGCAAAGCAAATGTCAGGTCTAGTACAAAGCATTGCATACATGAGGCTTCCTACAGCCGAAGCATAAGGAACTGCCTTCATTTTCTCTATCTCCTTTGGAGAAGTCGGACATTGCTCCCTAGATAGAGTAATTCCATGTCTGAAGGGTAGAAAACCTTTCTTGGAATCGTGCATGCTAAATCTGGTAAGAACTGAGTCAATATAAGTGGCTTGCGATAAGCCCAACATCCTATTCCTGCGATCTCGTATGACCTTGATCCCAAGGATGTGACTGGCTTCTCCCAAGTCCTTCATGTCAAATTGGCTGGATAACCATACTTTAACTGTAGACAATACCCCAATATCGTTTCCGATGAGTAAGATATCATCCACATAAAGTATTAGAAACACCACCACATTTCCGTTGCGCTTCTTATACACACAAGGTTCATCTGGGCATTGATCAAAACCAAAAGATTTGATTGCCTGATCAAAACGGATGTTCCAAGATCTTGATGCCTGCTTGAGTCCATAAATGGACTTCTTAAGCTTGCACAACATATGCTCCTGACCCTTTGCTATGAAACCGTCTGGTTGCACCATATAGATGCACTCATCAAGACTTCCATTGAGGAAAGCTGTCTTGACGTCCATTTGCCAAATTTCGTAATCGAAATTAGCTGCAATGGACAAAAGAATCCGGATAGACTTCATCATGGCTACTGGCGAAAATGTTTCCTCATAATCGATTCCCTCTTTCTGAGTAAAACCCTTCGCCACGAGTCTTGCTTTGTAAGTCTCAACCATTCCATCTGATCCTCTTTTCTTCTTATAGATCCATTTGCACCCAATGGGTTTTATCCCTTCGGGTGGATCCACAAGTTCCCAGACCTGATTCGAGTACATAGACTCTATTTCAGATATCATAGCCTTTTGCCAAAGCTCTGCATCCTTATCTTGTAGTGCTTCATTGTAGTTACAGGGTTCGGCATTATGTTCCCCAGGGATCTTGTCATATGACTCTCCCAAGAACATATACCTCTCAGGTTGTTGGATAACCCTCCCACTACGACGAGGTACTACAGGGTGCTAGTGACAACTTGTCGTGTCACTTGTGAACCCGGTGCGCTATAATCCACACGTTGTTCTGAGGTTGAGTCTAACGTGTTGATAGTATCACCGTGAACTGGTTCAAATGTTGGTGGTATTGAGGAACTTTCTACTTGTTCCTCTTTCCTCAATTCCTCTAGAACAACTTTACTTGTGGGCTTGTGATTTAGAATATAGTCTTCTTCTAAGAACCGGGCATTAGTGCTTACAATGACCTTCTGGTCCTTAGTACTATAAAATAGACCACCTTTAGTTCCTCTTGGGTACCCTACAAAGAAACATACTTCTGTTCTTGATTCCAACTTGCTAGGATCCTTTCTTAGCACATGTGCTTGACTACCCCAAATCCGAATATGCCGAGACTAGGTTTGCGTCCAGTCCACAATTCTGTGGGAGTAGAGGATACTGCCTTAGTTGGAACCAAGTTCAACAGGTAAGCAGCCGTTTCTAAAGCATGTCCCCAAAAAGAAACAGGTAAACTAGAATAACTCATCATGGACCTCACCATCTCCAAAAGAGTCCTATTTCTTCTTTCTGCTACACCATTTTGCTGGGGTGTCCCTGGCGCAGTCAATTGGGATGTAATCCCGTGCTCCAATAGGTATTCCCTAAACTCTCCCAAGAGGTATTCACCACCACGATCAGATCGTAGTGACTTTAGGGATTTACCCGTCTGCTTCTCTGTCTCTGCCTTAAATTCTTTGAACTTATCAAAGGCGTCAGACTTTCGGCGAAGCAAGTAAATGTACCCGTATCTTGAGTAATCATCAATAAATGTGATGAAATACTCATAACCACCTCTTGCCTGGACAGTCATGGGACCACACAAATCGGAGTGAACCAATTCCAACGGTCCTCCGGCTCTATTGCCCTTGGCCGAAAACGGCCTCTTGGTCATTTTTCCTTCTAAGCAAGATTCACATACTGGAAGTGCCTCCACTTCCAATGAACTCAGTGGTCCATCTTCAACCAGTCTTTGAATCCTTTTTAGATTAATATGACCAAGGCGTAAGTGCCAAAGATACGTTTGGTTCATCTGAGAAGATTCTTTTCTCTTTAGTGGTAACATGTTAGTGTTATTCAATTCATGCAGTTTAGGAGATTCAGGATTAATAACATAAAGATCATCCACCAATGTACCAGAACAGATAAAATGTCTTTTATTCTTGATAACCACAGAGTTATCAAAATAAACATAATAACCATCCATAGCCAATCTAGAAACAGAAACTAAATTCCTTCTAATGGAAGGTACATAAAGACAATCCTTTAAAATTAAAATCCTTTTATTACTGAAATGTAGATAAACGACTCCTAATGCATCTGCTGCCACTTTCGTAGCATTCCCCATGTGAAGATAAATCTCTCCATCACTTAGTCTCCTGGTTTCCTGGAACCCCTGCAACGAATTGCATACATGATTAGTGGCTCCCGAGTCTACACACCAGGTCCTGGTAGATCGGACCGCTAAACATGTTTCAACTATTAGTGAATAAGATTTACCTGCGTTGTTCAGTTTGTTGAGATAGACCGGACATTGCTTCTTCCAATGACCTGATTGTCCACACTGAAAACACTTGCCTTTCGGCTTTTTCTGTGTCTGTCCTTGAATTTTATTCACAACTTGAGCACCTGCATGCTGAACCTTTCTCTTCTTCTTGGCTTTAGCCTTTGAAGTAGAACCTTTCTCAGTCATGTAAACACTAGCCGGCTTCTTGTTGAGACCCTCTACCGCCTGAAGCTCTTTGAGCAGTTCTGCCAACGTGTAGTCACGTTTATTCATCGTGTAGTTGACACGGAACTGCTTAAAAGATTCTGGTAGAGACTGGAGTATGATATCGACCTGGGTCTCCCCGTCAATTTCAGCTCCTAGGATCTCTAGTTCATTGAGATGACCCATCATCTTTAGAACATGATCCCTTACTGGTGTCCCCTCCGCCATGCTAGTATTCATCAGTTCTTTCATGGCCACTTGCCTAGCAGCACGACTCTGGTCACCAAACATTTCCTTAAGGCTGACCATCATGTCGTAGGCAGTGATCATAGACTGATGCTGATGACTTAGAACATTTGACATAGATGCCAGAATGTAACACCTAGCCATCTCATCAGCCCTTAGCCATTTCTGATAAGTCTGGGTTTCCTCGTCGGTTGCCCCCTCACCAGGTTTAGGAGGACATACTTCAGTGAGTACAAACTTGTACTCTGAGGAAGTCAACACAATATCCAGGTTTCTTTTCCAGTCAATGTAATTAGGTCCAGTCAATTTACATTCTTTGAGAATAACAGCAAGTGGATTAAAAGCAGACATTTTGAATCCTGAGAATCAAACATAATATAAAGAAAATTATGACATGGTAAATAAAACTTCGAATTCAATTTAAAGATGGGTCCCTCTACCATATTAAAAGAATTCATCAACAGCCTGATCTCTTATTGAATAGCATGCCTCGATAATGAGGACGTACACCACTCAAACTTAGACCAGACAGGCCAATTCCTTTTAATTTTACTATCTAGGTATCCTTTTATACCAAGTGAAATTAAATAGTTGACATACTTTGGTCCTACAAATAATAGCAGTGACTCCGATGGGGAGGGTACTATTACTTATAGTTAAGTGTAAACCACCACCTAATTTTTAGATCAATTGTTCGTAATGCACTCCTCCGATGGGGAGATAATGCACACTAACAATTACCCAAAATTATTCCTTAAGATAACTTGTACCGATAATATCTACAATTTATCTCATCCGATGGGGAGGAAGGCCTATAGCCAACACGCAAGATAAATTATATTACCTACAAGTTGGTGGTGGAGACCGTGGGAATTATACAATAATGTCCCGCTCCCACTTAATATTTTAAATCCTTTTGAGGGTTATAAACATATATTTATTGTATGCCAATATCCATGTTGTCCATATAAGGTGGGTCCGTTATACTAGTTAACATCCACACAATATAAAATCATGCATAAAACATATAACAAATAGAAAATTAGAATCCTGGCTATTATGGTCGCACAACGACTATGATGCGCTTCGATTGGAATTCTAATGCGAGCAGGGGGGTCCAGGGGGGGGGCTCGCATCTAGGAACGAGCCCCCCCTGGGGGGTCTGGGGAGCGCCCCAGAAACCAGATTTCACGACCGATTTGCTTTGCTGAAAACGCATCTGTTCTTCATCCGACGGGATTTATAACCGTTCGGATCAGAGAATTGATTGTCTCGTTTTGATCGCAAATCCTCCTCGTGATGATCCGATATCATCTGGTTCCGTCCGTGATCTCCTGATTCCGATCTGGTACCACGTCGGAGCCCATCCCTCGAATCCCCTCATGAACTTTCTCGTGTAGATTTAAAAAAAATTACAATAATACTCCCACTCGCGGAGTTTACAATATTGTTTAATTTTCGATCATACAATATAACCACGCACAACCCGCGTGGGATCCATTCACATAAAACAAGAATATAAACAAAACAATAACCATAATAGCCGGATTAAGATCTCGCTGCAAAACAAAGTTAGCACAGATCTACAATCTTGACTATTCTCATGGTATATAGATCTAATCGTTTATCATGTGGATGGACAACATGGTTGTATTCGATCTATACGCAGTATCAACGAGTCGGCTCTGATACCAGTTGTTGGAAAAATAAATCCCGACTGCCAAGATCCGTTGATCGAGGTATAGATTGAACAACAAAAATTTTTTTTTATTAAACCCTTTTAATGCAAACCCTACAAGGCGGAATTAGGGTTTACCTTCAGAACTCAGATCAGAGTTCTGCCGTAGAAGAAGATCGGATCTGATGGACGACGATGAATCACTCAATCGGAACCTTCAGATCTTCTGCCGTATGTCCTTTCTATGTTGCAGATCGCGGCGGAGTGTGGTCTCCTTCTTGCTTCGAACGGCAGCCGCGAATCCCTTCGCTCTCCTTCTCTCCTTTCCTCACCTTTTCTGGATCCAGAGATCCTAAAGGATTTCTAGGGTTAGGGTTTTGATTTCGGCTGAAATCATATGTCACTTGAGAGAGAGAGGAAGCCACATATTTATAGGCTAGGGCAGGGACCTAAAGGAGAAATCAGTAATTGGCTCCTATGGGCTTGGGTACCATAATTCAACCTAGAATTAAAACCAAAAGCCCATAAGTCATAATTCATTCCACTAAAGGATTATGACTGCACTCCAAACATACTAATCTCAAAAATAATATTTCGAGCTCCTTATATTATATGCTTAATATCTCCCCACGCTAAGATTCCAATACTCGTTATGAAATAATTATTACTGACAATATTATTTCATGACATCTTATTTTCCTTGAGATCTTCCGCTTAACTTATTTGATATGTCGGATAATTAAATCCACCGGCCGGGTTAGACATAATCAAAACTTATAAGCATCCTCAAGAGAGTATCATCAACCTCCTATTGGAGACGTGGATTCCATCAATAGCAAATATTCATCATACAAGCGTTATTGTCACCCAACTTACCGAGCCTATTGATCCATAGTAGAATCTCACTCTTTAATAAATCAAA
Organism: Acorus calamus; assembly: GCA_030737845.1. Taxonomy (NCBI): domain Eukaryota; kingdom Viridiplantae; phylum Streptophyta; class Magnoliopsida; order Acorales; family Acoraceae; genus Acorus; species Acorus calamus. The sequence continues at coordinate 16,393,598 of CM060861.1, forward strand.
ATGACAAATAACAAATGCACATGTTTAAGAACCATTTTAGGATTAAGAGCATAAGCAATCATAATAAACATGGGGTGTAAATTATTTTATCTAGTCAGTACAAAAAATAATTACCCCAACTTGGTCCGTTCAATACACACAAGGTGTACTAGTACAATCACCCAAAACCTATTAACCGGTCTTTTATAGTCAAGATAAACTACGTAAGATGAACTGCACTACAACCTTTATCCAATGGATTATCCAAGTCCATCTAAGGTTGTGAACCTCAACTTATAATTCACAGGGAACCGATAATCTGATCTTCTGTGTGTAAGCCAAACTCTACACACCAGATTATCTACAATGTAAATTAAAGAATTAAATTAAAAACAAGCACAATATTTCAAACAATATAATGCAAGCATTTACCAATAATAATTCTCATCAAAATGCTAAGACCATCTTAATAATAGAGTTTATTACATAAGTCATGGCTTTTAGAACACTGCTCTAACATCTTGAGGATATTGATATTGAACACATACTATAACAGTGAGTTGGCCTGAATATTTTATAGGTTTTATGCATGTCAGAGAAACTGAATGGACTAATGCAGGTTTTATTTTTCCTTTACAGGAAGTTTGGGGAGTCGATGCACTTTGATAGTTCAATATAATACTATAGAAATGTGCTTCGTATTGTCAGTTTCAGGAAAAAAAAACAATTGGGAAAAGTTTGGTTTTTTCCCCTGGTGGGATCTAAGTTATCCTTTTCTTTTTTTGGATTAAGAGTGGTGAATCCTTCTTGGATCTTCTCTTTTTTTTTTTGTCTGTGACTTTTAGGTGTTGTGTTGAAACTATAGTAAGCCCTCCCAACCCCAGCCTTAACTGTAGGGAGTTTGGAAGGTTATGGTGGTTGTTTTATCTTTGGAAATTCTATGCAAAATTTCTTTTTAGGTAATGGTGGGTGTTTATGATTATTTATTGTGGTTGTGGATTGATTGAGATGGAGGTAAATCAAGGATTGCAATGCTTACATGGAGTGGGATGGAGTTGTTGTGCTGGTTTGGCTTTGCAGGTCTAGCAAAATATTTATTTCTATTTTTGATCTTGTGGATTTATTGTGGACTAGGTCTTTATGTGAATATGTATATTATAGGTTAAATGTGAAAGTTTTCAAAAATCTAAATTAATACAGCAACACTGAAAAGATGGAAAAAAACATTATTTGCGGCGGTTTAAGCCCCTGACGCAAAAGCCAAAAACTTAAGAAAAAAAAATTGCGATGGCTAACTTATCTGTCGCAAAATATGTATTTTACACAGTTAAGTAAAAAGTGAGATTTTTTGTGACAGATTATTTGCGACGGCAGAAAAACTGCTATAAAAGGTACTTGCGATGGCTAAAAACCGCTGCTAATCTTTTGCGTCGCCGTTTGCTGCGACGGAGTCAAAACCACCACAGAACCGTCGCAAAAGGTTATTTGCGACGGTTTTGGAGATTATTTGCGACGATTTTAAACCGTCGCAAATAACATTTTTTCTTGTAGTGTCCTCCTTTTTCATTCCTCTTTTCTCTCTCTTCTCTCTCTCTTTCTTTGTCCAAGGTTGCTGTTGAACACACGCCGAAACTCTTCTTTTTCTTTCTCTGGCCGTGCATCCCTATTATGAAGAGAAGACCTAATAAGGCTATTAAATACCCTCCATGCACGTATGTGCATTAAACATGCATGGCCCTATGCACGGGCCCCATGGGCTTATTAACCTTCAATTGGGTTGGACCCAATAATGACCCACAAACCCAACAGAAACAACCCACACCCAAGGAAAAACATAAAGACCTCCTCCCCCCACACCTCCTCATTGTCCCTAGCTTTTCTCCTCCTCCTCCTCCTCATAACAATCTCCCTTGTCAAGGCTATCCATGTGAAGCGCCCTTGTAACGGCACTGTTGTTGTCGACTGCAACGACGAGGAGGAGTAGTTGATGGAGTCTAATACGGTCCGGCGACTCCTCCAAACGACTTCAGGGAGTTATGCCTCCCTTCATAGCCAGTCGGCCTACGCCGGAAGTAATGGCGGCGCGTATGAGAACACCTGCATCTCCCAGGTCAATATGACGAGCCATGGTTGTGATCCAATCTACGGTTGCTGGAGTTGAAATTTATATGCAGAAGACTTTTGGGGGGGGGGGTTTATATATATATATATATATATATATATATATATAGAGGAATGATATTATGCGGTCGGTGCGGTCGTGCGGCGTCGATCACGGGTCCATCACGGGTCCATCGCATCAGACGGTCGGGGGCGATTCACATCGACCGTTGGATGCGATGGACCCGCGATCGGACGACGCACGTCGGATCCGCACGACCGCACCGACCGCATATTATCACTCGCGTATATATATATATATATATATATATATATATATATATATATATATGCTTGTGTTTGTCTTGTGTTTGATTTTGGATATCGAAGTTGGATCTCCTGTGTCCTGTTTGGTTTAGTGTTTGATCGTTTATTATGTGCAATAAATTTTTGAGAGCTGCATGTGGGTCTTTAATTTTATGTGCAGAAATAAGAGGAATAGGTGATCATTGTAGATGAAGTATATGATAATTTATTTTGTGTAGTGGCAGGGGCGGCGCCAGGTTGTGAGAGGTGGGGTCAAAATTTTTGAAAAAAATAAAAATAAACAAACCCCTGGTTTAACCTAAAGTTTAGCCCATTAATTTTTTTTAACAATGTTATTAGTTTGTTTTACCAACCAAAATTCAGACCAAACATGTTTTTATTTATTTTTAAATAGTAAACATCATTTACTGAAGTATATGCTTTGATAAAAAGTGTATATCTCTCAATTTTAAATTAAATAAACTCATTTTAGTAAGTGTAATAAAATATTTAATGAGCTATATACAACGTCTAATGAGATATCTGTTTAACTGGATTTCTAATGAGGTATATAGGACTGTATTTTGAACTAAGAAAAAAATTGAGGGTAACAACACTTAAAATTTTATTGAAATAAACCAACGGCCCAAATTTTTTTTTTTATGAAATAAATCAGCTCATAGACCCATTAAAAAGCCTACACCCACTTACAATGAAAAAATAGTGGGACAATTACTCCATTTTTTTATAAAAAAATTCACCGTTATCTGCGAACTCGTCAATCACCTACACACACTAATAGAGATATGCCGATCACGTAATAGAATAGGAGATCAGTGGATGAATGATTGTTTGATCACATACATTGAAAAAAATATTTAATAACGTTGATAATGAAATTATTATACAACAAATTCAAACTATGAAATCTTATCAATGACAATTATAAAAGTTTATATATTGAAAATCTTTTATCTCCTTTCTTTGATTTATTTTTTTTATAAATTTAAGTTATATTTTCAAAATGAAAGTTTATGTTTTTTTTATAAATATATGATGAGAATTGATTTTTTAAAATTTTTATAAAATTTATTTATTTTAATGACTCCATCAATGAAATTTTATGGAGCCGCCACTAGGTAGTGGGTATTTATAATTCATGGAAACTTGTATTTCATTTCGTTATTAAAAGATTTCATTGTATGAAACATCACAACAAGGAAAAGGATTTTTAGCCACGCGAGGCTGGCGTGCAACGGCACCATCTCGGAGTGTGATGACGGAGACGAGGAGTGGCTGATGGACTCCGAAAGTTGTTTGTTATTTTCATTGAAACTCTACGCTCAAGTTTTTATTAAAAATTAAATGAATTTCCGGTGAAGTTGTTTTATAAAAATATAAATGTGCTGGCGATCAAATATATATTAAAAAAACATAATTGACTTGTCCATGATTATATTATCGTATTTTTATTGGAACATAGGAGACGTTTATATTATCGTGATGGTTTGATCGGGTCAGTTAATTCAAAAGTCAGTATATATATCATCTACTCATGCATATAGAAGGTGTTGATCTTTTATTTGACATGTAGAGAACACGAATGTATAATAGTATGATGATATTTAAAATTCAGTCGTTCTCGATGTATATCCAGTATTTTGAGAACTTGTTTTGAATTTTATCTTTAATAATTGATTAATAAAATATGATGATGTATTCTTATGTTTTTGGATATAAAACAAAAATATTAGTACTCTGAGATTTGATGAATTAAGTTAACGCAACTGGATTTTACGCTTCAAAATAGAGTCGTAGTTTCAGGGGCGTTACAGAATGTCCATGTTTAAAATTAATTTTATATCAATGATATATATATATATAAAATGAATTTTTTTGTACTTCGTGTAAAGTCCCCCCCCCCCCCCCCGGGGAAATTCTTGGCTCCACCATTGATCATAAACATGATTTTTACCTTTAACAATTAAACCTAGACATGATATTTACATAATCATATTCATTTTACATGAAAGACTTATAAAATATGTTAAAAATCTCATAATTTCATAACTATTATTGATAATGAGTGGTGATACATAGGCCCCAAAACACAAGCCCCATTCACAAGCCCCATGAGGTGTCATTATTTTATTGGTTGATTTTGAATGGTTTGTTGACTTTTGAAAAAGTGTAAAATGACAAAATACGGATATGCCTTCATTAAAAATATATCCAATTAACCCAAATCCCCCTTTTTCTCTATTCAGTTACAAATCTTTCATATTAATTTCAGTTACACCCTATTTCAAATTTTAAATTTTAAAATCTTTATGAATTTTCTATTTAAGTTATACCAAAACTTACCTAAATTACATTAAAACTACCTAAATTATTTTTCGTTAAAATCCTTCAAACAGCAGTAAAAACATTCTCTACATGTTTACATCATTTGTTACATTTACATTAACACTGTTACATTTACATTACATAAGTGTTTTACATTTCATGCAATGTTTAAACAATTTTAAAACGAATCTTTACATTTCATGGAAAATATCAAACACTTGTTTTGCTGTGAGTTACACTTAACAAATATTACATGAACTATTGGTTTCATTTTAATAAAAACTGTTACATTTATATATATATGTATTTCTAAATGTTTTACATTCTATTCAATTTACCCGTAGTTCATTGTTACATTTATGAATGTAACAAATATAAATGAATACACATATGCAGTTGACTGTTAGATTTATGAATGTAACAAAAACGACACAGATTTTAAAAAACGAAGAATGTTATATATATATAATGTAACATTATAAAAAACAAATCCAACTATGAAAAATGACATTCAAAACATAAATAAAACCTGATCCGGTAGGCGTTGATGGAAGATCCAACTCCATAAAGAACAAAACAATGTTTTCGAACTTCACAAGATTAAAAAATCCGAGAGAGCTACGAGGTGAGCAGCAACAATGGCCACAAGTGGACTATTGAGGAGGAGGAAATGCAGAGAAGACAACAAGAAGAAGAGATGAGTCTTCGGAGATCACCTTACTTATCTTCCGTTTTTTATTTATTTGTTTAGATCTCATTCAAGAAAATAATAATAATTCGGTTGAGATATGCATAAAGAATTAATGATACTCCATGATTCTCGGAATAAATCTTGATGTTATTATCAAGTAAAGGGTATAATAGGTAATGTCTCATTGCCACCTCATGGGGCCTATGATGGGGCCTGTGAAGTTGGGCCTACAAAACATTATTGATAATATAAGGATCAAAAAATCATTTAAACTATATCAAAGATCATAAAGACCCAACAAGAAAAGCTCAAAAAACCATCAAATCCGAACATACACATGCGAGGCTTAATACCATCATCTAAAACTTTGTAAAACATTACAAAAATATTATGCTTTCATTGCTATATTATAAGGACCCGAAATCATACAAAAATATTTCAAAATCATAAAGAAAAAACCTATCTTTATATTGGAAAACCTCAAAACCAAAAATATATATCTAGGGCTTCCAATTGGATCATTATCAAACAAAAACACCTTGTAATCAAGAAAGATACTTTCCAAATTGCTCCCTTTTCAGATCCCTACACACACCCACTAAAATATGGAGAGAGGAAGAGAGAGGCTTTTGGTTTTTTTTCGGGTTTGTATGGGCAAAAAGAGAGAAAGGGCGAGTCAAATTTTATTCATGCATGAGGGGACAAAAGAACCGGCCAAATCGTGGTGAATGAATCACCTAAAAACACATTAAGTATTTTCAAAAATGAAAAACTCAAATTTGAAATCGGCTACAGATTGATGGCTCCCAACTGAACTGCCACCAAAACCGACTGCTCCAACCCAAGCTGTCTATATATTTTTACCTGACACCCTATCACGGTTTGGCCTATAACTTGATTGATACTCATCCGATTCACAATTCGTAAATATCAGAAATTGGAATACCAGACACACTATAGAAAATGGTTTAATTAAGACCTAAAAATCATAGTTATTATCCTCAATGGTGCCCGCACGGTTTCTTCTCCTCAAAATGTGGTCTCAAGCAGGGAGATCCCCTCTCCCCCCTCCTCTTTGTCATAGTGATGGAAATCCTATCAAGAAGTATTGAAAAGGCTGTATAGAAAAGAAAGATTGGCCAATACATAAAGACAGACTTGAATGTCTCGCATCTTTGTTTTGCGGATGATTTAATGTTATTTATGGATGCCACCTCCTCTTCTGCATCAACCATGAAAGAGCTCTTTGACTGGTTCTCTAATATCTCCGGTCTTCATCTCAATCCATCAAAAAATCAACTTTTTCTTAGTTCATCAAATGAGGAATTCTCTCAAACCCTTGGCATCCAAAGCCTATATCTTACGATTAAATACCTTGGCCTACCTTTATTCGGAGGGGCTCTTACTCACCAACTATTTCTTTCTCTTATAGACAAGATTCGTGCAAAATTGTAATCTTGATCAGCCATTTTTCTATCTAAAGAGGGAAAGATTGAATTGATGAAGTCAGTGCTCTTCAGTTTAAGCATTTACTAGACTTCAGCTTTTGCTTTACCTAAGAAGACACTTAGGCAGATCGAGAGGGAGATTCGAAATTTCTTATGGGTGGGAGTTGATAGAAAGCAGAAAATGCATGCAGTGAACTGGAACACAATATGTTCTCCTCTTCTTGAAGGAGGCCTAGGAATGAGGAGAATCACCACTTGGAATGAAGCGAGCATAGGGGCAAGGTTTTGGGAGGTAGCCACTAACCACCATTCTCTACGGGTGCAATGGATGAGGAAAAACTATCTCAAATCTAAGAATATATGGTCAATCAGTATCAAATCATCCCAATCTTGGGTATGGAATCGATTATTAAAGTATCGAAGATGGATTAAACCAGATTTAAGTTATGTCATATTCGTAAAAATATTTCTTTATGGTTCGATCCATGGCTACAAGGAAAGTGTCTCCATGAACAGTTCAATGAATCAGTACTCTTAAATTGAGGCCCTCCTGATCAAGCTACAGTTAGTGCTCTAATCCGAGATGGTAAATGGGTCAAACCTCCTCGATGGCAGATCGAATTTGAAGGAAACTGGTAGGAAATCTCAATGTTAGATGTGGGTGGCCTTGGTGAAGATGTTATTGTCTGGACATGGCACAAATCTGGTAGCATCTCCTCTTCCTCGGCCTGGAATCACCTGAGACCATCTTCCCCAAGTCTCGACTGGTATAACAGACAATATGGCAAACTTCTCAGCCTCCTCGATATAGCTTCCTCTGTTGGCAAGCTACATCGAACAAACTTCCTTCTTTGGACCAGTTGCTTAGTAGAGGGCTAGTTACAGAGTCTCGCTGCTCTCTCTATCGAGTAGAACAAGAAACCATCTCCCACCTCTTTATTCACTGTTCTTACTCTTTTTTTGTTTGGAATGCCATTTGCAAGGCCTTGGGTTTTAGATTTGTTAGATCAAGTAATCTCCAAGCACATATGATGCAAATTTCAAAGCAGGGTATTTCTGAAGCTGAAAGGAAGGTCCTTCATTTTATCATTGCAAAGACCATGTGGGCAATCTGAATTGAGAGGAATTCCAAGGTGTTTCGCTCTCAATCAATCCACAAATAGTGGTTAGTCCGTAAGGTGCTTGAGGAAGGTCATTTTCTGTTCAGAAATAAGACTCTGGAGGCTCCAATAACTCCCTTAACAGCCAAAATGTCGATCATCTTTGGTATGCATTTCATAGAGAAGAGAACTTCCATTCAAGAGGTTCGATGGCTATTCCCCTCTCATGGCTGATTGAAAGCAAACTCAGATGGGTCTGTCTCTGATGATCATTTTGGTTATGGGGCATTGATTTGAGACCACCACGGGGACTATTTTGAGGCTTTATCAGCAAGAACAAGAGCCTCCTCTATCAATTTTCTTGAGCTTAAAGGGGTAGCTTCTGGTATAAAGCTAAGTATTGCGCATGAGGCCACTAAGATATGGAGTGAGAGTGACTCTATAACAGCCATTGCATGGTCACAAGGGAGAGTATTCTTTCAGAGATCTACGAGAACTCCACAATCTAGTGGGTCAATTGCAACTCTGAAAAATCTCACATGTATTTAGATAGGGTTACAGTGCTGCAGATTACCTTGCAGCAGCACAATCTAAAATTGGTGTCACACGGATTCGCCCGGAGCAGTTCAACGATGAATTTCTTGAGCACTTATCGGATGACAAAGTGGGTAAAGTCCAGTTGAGAAGAAGTTAATCAGTAACACATCAAGTTTGTAATGGAGGTCTCTAGTCTAATTTGTATTTTGGTATTGGTATTGAAAAGCCTTCTTCTCCTTTCATATTCTCTGTAATATTCTCTGTAATCCTTCCTTATTTGTACATTTTCTTCCTTTTTCAATTTAAATCAATTACCAAGCAAAAATAAATCACTGTTATTACACTCCCGTCCTCTCTCTCTCTCTCTCTCTCTTTCTCCTTTCCCTTTCTCTATTTTTCCCTTTCAGGTTGCAAACCCACCCACCAAAATTATTTTTTGAGGATGGGCTTGCAACTAGTTGGATTTTTTTAACACCCTCTATAGAGAACAATTAGGTTTCGTAAATTATAATAACTGTAAAAAATGTACGAACCGCCTTGGAGTTCTAATTAAAAATCATCCCCACTAGAAGTTTGAACAATTTGAGTTCCGTTCTAAAGTTTTTTTTTTAAAATAAATAAAACATATAATTTTGGCATTTCGATCTACTGGTGTTAGAGACTATGTGGGGATACAACATGGGTTGGGTCCAACTTGAACCTAACTAGTTGAACCTGATTTTTAGGTGGGTTGGGTTGGGTTTAACAAACTGGGTTCTTTTTTATGGGTTCAGATTGGTCAAAAAATTAGGTTGGGATATGATTGGTATCACAAATGACTCGACCAAAACTGAGCCAGATCACTAATATCCACATAGAATAAATCTATATATACTTTTCATATCTACAACTCGGATTGGTTGGGTTCGGGTTGATCATATTATGGGTTTAATTCGGTTAGGGTCACCAGGATGAAATTCAGGTCATCGAGGCCTTGTACCACGTAGTATGTGTAATCATCGAGAGCTTGTACCATGTGGTATCATCGAGGCCCAGTTACAACCCTAAGACTATGTAATCATTGAGGCCTTGTACCAAAAAATTATTTTAACAACATGCCATTAGATCAGCATCAAATTATTGGGATTGTTGGAACATATACGTGGAAACTTTCAACTACAATAAACCTGATATCATACACAAGAACGGAATACCACATCACAGTAGAAAATACGAAGTTCGCTATCCAAGGGGTGAATTGTTTTATATGAGAATTGATGCAGACATCATGGCCACACATTATATAGACGGCTGAGATCAGATGGATCAGCGAAGGCAGAGACATCGTGATCGTTCGGGGGTGCCATAACTTCAAACGGCCATAACTTTCAAACTGTAGATTAGAATCGCTATTATGATATGTCCACGCGTTCGTATCGACAAGCCCTACAAGAACAGTTACATTGTCCACAAGCCAAATTTTGGGGCGTTCTGAGATTGTCTTGGGGGTCAAATCAACAGTTGAAAGTTAATTTTGCTATTTTGGGCAGCTTTAAGGATTTGTTGGGATTTATCTCATTTAATTAGTTATTATATTTAGATCTGAATCTTAAATCATATATTTGAATTCAAATTTAAATATTGATTAGAAGATTTGTTTGTTAGGTCTAAGATTTATATAATTAATTGAGATCCTAGTTTGTTGGGATTCTCCATTCTATAAATAAGTATGTAAACTAATTAATAATTGGATTATTGATTAGCGAAGTTTATTTTATTTATCTATTGTATTTTGTTAGAAGTACTAACATTTACATAGAACCACCAAATATCTGGTATTTTTTAAGAAATCAACAGGTCTTTGAAGCCCAACATCCTTGATATTCTGTCTGAAGAATCAACAACCTTGTTGGAGCCTGCAAATTCATTCCTTAAATCAAATTAGCAGAAGAGCGTGGTTACACACTGCATCAGAATCCATTGTATATGAGAACAAAAAAAGAAACAACATTAAAAGGCTCACGAAATGTATCACAGAGTTTCTCTCTCTTACCTAACTTCTCAACCTCTTTTAAATCCGTACATGATTGCCAAACCTTGCCATGGAATATATAATTTGCATGGCATGGATCCGACGCATTCATAACAGTATAATATCAACATTTAAGGAAAACGCTGAGCTTGGCAACGCAGGCTTGTGACCCGAGTGGGGGCATTAATGTGACCAGGACGGTTTGTCTGGTTCGTCGGGTAGGGTGCGCACCACGTTCAGACAAGCTGGATCGCCCTGTCCAAGTTGGGGAGTTGTGTCACGCGGTCCCGGCAAAGGCTGAGTGTCGCGTGGCGCTTATAGAGGAGGGGACTGCGCCACGCTGACTTCACAGAGCAGCAAACACTTCCCGCTCTCAATAGTGGAAGGACCACGAGCCAGGGCATGGTGTACCCATTATCCCGCAAGCCCACCTAATCGGACGGTCACTTTTTTATTCTTCAAAAAAAAAATGTTTTCTAAGAAAAACAATGACAAAACCGTTGGTACCAAATCCACAATGTAGTTCATGTAGTTTAGCATTTGTCAAGAGTCATTCGGTAACCTAGCTAATAAACCCCAATATACAAATGCCAACTCCCTTCTCCAATTGTTCTTATAATAGTCCCACCAAAACACCTATAAAACCCCCACCCATAGAGAATAAGAAACAACCCACACCAAGGAAAACAAAACATGAAGACCTCCTCCCTCCACAGCTCCCGATTGTCCCTAGCTTTGCTCCTCCTCCTCCTCATAACAACCTCCCTAGTCGAGGCCACCAACGCCAAGCGCGCGTGCAATGGGACCGTCGCGGACTGCAATGGGGACGAGGAGTGGCTGATGGAGTCCGACACAGTAAGGCAACTCCTTCAATCGGGGAATTCAGGGAGTTATGCCTCCCTCCAGAGGCAGTCAGCCTGCGCCGGAAGTAATGGCGGCGCGTACGAGAACACCTGCTTCTCCCGGGTCAATACGCAGAGCCGTGGCTGTGATCCGACCTACGGTTGCAGGAATTCTTGAAATTTATATGGAGAGGACTTTGGGGTTTTAATTTATTGTATATTTGTGTTTGCCTTTTGTTTGATTTTGGCTGTTGAAGTTGGATCTCCTATGTGTCCTGTTTCGATCGGTTCATGTTTGATCGTTTATTATTTATGTACAATAAACTTTGGAGACCAGTATGTGGGTTTTTTTTTTAATTCTCTTTGCAGAAATAAAAGGAATGGATGAACGTATCTTTGTTTTACTTTAATAATGTTGTTTTGCAGTGAATCTTTTTATGTAACCCTATGCGCATTCATGTTTATTTTCATCTATTCATTTATATGTATCTTTAAATTAAGTTTATGATCATTAATGGTTGTGCAATGGGTATATGAAATTAAAAATCATCATTTGATCTGAAGTTCATAAGAGCAACCCGCCTGACTCGTAGGCTCGCAGGAGGCGTGGAAAAAATTTGTGGCAGATGTTCCCCCTTTATTCCCTTAAAAAAGTTTTGAAAGTGGCGCACCTGTCCTCCCCCACCCCATTTATTAAAAGTGGTGACCGGTGTCCCCCGGTGTACCACCCCATTCAAGGGGGCTCAATTGCAAGGAGGGGCCGCATATATTTTTTTATAAAAAACACGATGGTTGTAAATGGAGCCTCACACGGATTGGATTCATTTTCTTTTATCTTAAATTACACTAATAATGTTGCATGCGTGGAGTCTTGTGTATATTTATTTCTATTATATTTTATCTAACGAATTATATGTATCATTGTAGATGAAGTATATGATAATTTATTTTGGGTAGTGGGTATTTATAATTCATGGAAACCTATATTTCATTTCATTATTAAAAGATTTCATTGTATGAAATATACACAGAATATACAAATAAAGCAAAACATGGGTAACAACTGTAAAATGAATTATGCGTGGGATTGTTCTTACTACTTTATTTTAAATGTCATCACAAGTGTTCCATTTTCGCTGGTTTGCATGTTTATTTCTCTGTTATAGAAAGGTATGCATGTTTAGTTGAAAAGTTGTTTGTTATTTTAATTGAAACTCTACGCTCAAGTTTTTATTAAAAATTAAATGAATTTCCGGTGAACTTGTTTTATAAAAATAATATAAATGTGCTTGCGTCAAATATATATTAAAAAAAAAACATAATTGATTTGTCCATTATTATATTATCATATTTTTATTGGAAAATAGGAGAAGTTTATATAAAAAATTGAGGACCCAAAAAGTTGGTGATGGTTTGATCGGGTCAGTTAATTCAAAAGTCAGTATATATATCATCTACTCATGATATCATGCATATATAAAATTTGAATTCATCCAATACACAAAATGTCTACTGTTGTGGTACCTTATTAATATGGAAGAAGATTGATTCCAATTTTGGAGTATACTTTGCAACTCGCTGTAAATTTATTTTGCGCAAGAGCGATTCCAATCTTTCCAACCTTACATGCACTCATCACTGTCACGTTCTAAAAAATAAATAAAAAGTTCATGCTTTATTACATAAATATATATTTTTAAACAAAGAAAAAAAATACGAGGATTGCACACGAGATTATTCATAACATTATTTTTTTCCATAATCCGTTATTTCTTCTCATGTAAAGTACAGAAATTGAGGAATAATTGTGCCCAAAATCGGCTCATGGGTTCGATTCATAATTGACTAGGAATGCAATTGCAAAATAATAATTAAATGAATAAAATCTAACATTGCTCTCTGTTAAAAAAAATGTTTTATGAAGTTTGAACAAATAAATGTCAGATTATCAGTTGATGCAAAAATATTAATGGATTGGATCACTCTAGAAGAACGACCTCTTGGAATGAACCTTCATATCACACATAAAAAAAAGTTCACACACCTAATATTTATATAAATGCCATGTCATCTATAATAGAGTGGTATATACTATGTTATCACATACAATATATATTCTACTACACACAAAAAAAGGAAAAAATTCAGTTCATTCTATTATGTGCTTCGCTTTTTTTTAATACATGTATTTCATTAGATTATATAGTATATAATATTTAAAGTCTTTCGAGGTTAATGGTTAGGTGGCCATCTTGCTCGTCTAAAGTCAGGATGCCTGATGTGAACATATTGTTAAAGTGATTGGTCAATAAATTGAATTTTGAGAAAATTTGGTGATTTCTATTTCAGATAATTCAATAGACAATGTTGTACGTCGGGGTGAGAGAGCATGATTAGATTAAATAATACACGACAGTGGGTATGGAAGATTGTGTGCAACATGATCTTCGTCGAAGTGTTGTTATCGATGTGATGCCAAAATCGTGTAGGGAAAGTCCATACCTAAGCCATTGGACATATTCATGCCTCAATGCATGTTAGCCATCCAGATAAGACTCTTTCGAGGTATGACTGAAGTAAATGAGAATTTGTATGTCAAAATAAACTGCTATAAAGTAGTATATGAAATCTAAGTAACCCCTATAATTAAGTTATTCCATGTTATTCAACCCAAAAGAATATTTGGGCTTACTGTCAAATCAACGGTCATAACCTCTTATAAATCAATTGTCAAATTAAATATCATTATTTTTTCATATTTTATAAATTTTTATCCATAACTTATTCACATTTTATCCAAACAACAAAATTTTATTATTATGTAACAAGAATAATTAAAAATACAACCAAACATTAAATCACATTATCCTTGTTTATATTGAAATAGTCATAAAGCTTATAATAACTTAATTTTTTTATCCAAAAGGGGGTGTTCCAACTAAAAAGATATATTGTAACATCTATGAATTTTATCTTATTTATATATTTAATTTAAATATATAAATAAGATATTTAAATTAAAATTAGTGTGTTTTGTGTGTTTTTAAGTTTTGGCCCATTTAGTGTATCCTTATGGGACCATTTCAGTTTACAATTTTAAATATTAATTGTTATATTAAATTTTTTTATATACATATTTTTAAGATCTATAAGATCTTAAATAGTTACAATCTCATTAACATTGGAGCTCAAAAGATTAAGTTTTGAGATTTCATTGTTATTGATTTTGAGGGACCCAGTTTTGAATTATAAATTTCTTGTAATATGCTGCAGGGACCTATCTGTAATTCGGATAGGGACCTATTTGTAAATATAAAACAGTATGGGGGTCGTTTTGTAATTTTCGTTAGGTTTAGTTATCCAACTATATGTATATATTTACCCCCCGTATGGGTGTGACATTGAGTTATTCGCTCCTGATAGCTATACTAGGATAGATAACAATTCAGACTGAATAAACAATTTTTTGTTTGGTTGCATTTTTTGTTATTCTCATTGGAAAACGTAAAAATGTTTTTTTTGTTGTTTGGTTAATCTTGGATAAAGTGATGATAAATGGTTGATAAAGGATGAATAAGAATTTATAACTTTTCAAATGACAACTATACCCCTGGGAATAGTGTGAGAAATATATGATTGATTTGATAGATGTGATAGTTTTTGAAATCTGTGTGAGACTGTTAAGTGAGATAAATTTTTTAAAATGACAGAGAAGGGTATTTTTATCCATTTGCATAGATAAGGTCTAATAAGCAATTTCAACATTTCCTTAGAATAGTTATCAGGCCTTATCCTAACTTATCCATACATAATTATCGGGGTTTATTCTGTCAAAACAAACAACTTTTTTTTACTATTCTCTTATATTCTTCCTTATTCTGGCCTAATTCTTCATGCCATACGGGGGGTTAGGGTGTGCGGCGGGTGTCTGTCTTCGGCAGAAACCGAGAGAGAGAGGGGGGGAGAGAGAGAGAGAGAGAGAGAAGGTATTTATTCTTTTTCTTTTTGTCACTTGATCTTCCTATTATTTATTAGATCAATGTTTAGCTATTTTGATTTTTAAGCTTTTAATAAAAATAGAGTTTTGATTTATTATTTATTTTAAAGATTAAATTTATTTTTATGTTATGAGATTTTAAGTTTTTAATAAAATTAGAGTTTTGATAAATATATGTTCATGTTATTGGATTTCTAAGTTTTATTGTAAATAATTTTTTAATCTTTTTCTTAGATTGTGGTATATATGGATGGGTTTTTGATTGTTGGGTATAAAAATTTATACCTAATAATTATGGATAGGTAATTAGGTCTTGGGCTTAGGCTTAAATTATATGTTTTAATTAATAATTTAT
Organism: Acorus calamus; assembly: GCA_030737845.1. Lineage (NCBI taxonomy): Eukaryota > Viridiplantae > Streptophyta > Magnoliopsida > Acorales > Acoraceae > Acorus > Acorus calamus. The sequence continues at coordinate 16,409,310 of CM060861.1, forward strand.
TTGATTTATATAGGTTATGATTTTTGTTGTGGGCTTCATTCTCCGGACCTAGGGTCCATTCGAGGTGAGTAGGCCTATCGATTTATTTCGTGTGAACTTTTGCTCTATAACGTTGAATTTCATATGCCAATCATATTTGTGTGATATTATGTGTCATCCATGCATTTATATTTTGATAAATTTGCATGATTTGGATATTTTTTTCATATTGATCAAATTGCATTTTGTTGAATGAAGTTGCATGATTTAATTCCTTCATCATGTCATTAAAATAACATGAATTATGCTATTCATGTTTTAATAATTAACATAATACATTGTCTGATGCATATGCTTTCGAAATAATATTTGGATTAAAGATTTTCATTTCGAGACTTTTGAAAAAAATTTAGGACTAGTGGAGACAACCTAGTCCTAGGAGATTTTATCAAGATGCATATCATGACATATTTTCTGGATTAAATCCCCCCGTAGTATTTCGCCTTTGGGGAGGAAGGTCTAGGACTCGAAGAGTCCCAAGATTGGTGAGGGGTGTGGTAAAACATTCCTTACAGCGGCGGATTCCTTTGTTTGGAGTCTGCAGCAACCGGGGCATCCTTTGCTGGTGTTCTCGTAGTGATGGCAGCGGCAACCCATCAGCGTCTTCTAGATCCGACGTCTCCTCGAGGGAGTTTTTTGAGCGATTTAGTCGCTTGGGGCTTGGCACACCTGTTTTGGGGAACGGTTCTTCCGATTGAGAACCCTACCCGGTCATATCATTTAAGCTGCAAGATTTCTATGACGTGGACAAAGGATTGGACCACGTGATTGCATTAAAATATATTTTTTTATTAAGCTCATGAATTTAAATTGATTTATTAAAGAAAATTCTTGTTTTTAATATTATTATTATTTTATATATAAATATATGATTTTATTATTTGACTCTCATGTTTTTTCTGATGTGGGCCAAGGATTGGGCCACGTGTATATTAAAATATTTTTTTTAAAGTTCATGATTTTAAATTGATTTAAAAAAATAAAAGATTTATTAAATGAAATTGATTTTCATAAAACCTTATTTTTATATGTAACTGACATATGAGGTAATTTGTCAGTGGGCTTATTCACTGAGTTAATTGCTCACCCTATTCGATATGGGCTGGTTGTTTCATAACCAGGTATTGCGTATTCTGAGAATTAAGATGAAGTTTGGAATTTTCGCATCTTTCAGAAATTTCTTCGACGTAGCGGTTCGAGGATAAATTATAGTTGTGATCAACTATTTAGGTTTGTTTAGTTTAGATGGCTCCCACATGGGTGGTTTGTTATGTAATTCTTTTTTAGTATCTTGTCTCCGCAAAAAAAAAAAACTCTGATATATAGTAAAGTCATTAGTGATTTAAAACCGTTGGTATTATTTATTTTGTTATTGTCGATTTTATTACATTTATATTATATGGGTATCATATAAAAAAAAAAGAGCTGCAAATTTTGGTCTTTTAATTGGATTAAATTTATTAGCGACCCATTTACCGTCCGATAAACAGTTAGGTAAATGTGGGGCGTGACATATATTTTACAAAAATATATAACTCTTCTTTATATGTATATATTAAAATTAGAGTTACAGTAGGGTGAAGATATATCTAACTAAAGCACGGATTAACCTGATATACAAGCTAAAAAGATTGAAAGTTTTTTATTAGTTCAATAAAAAAAAATTATTTACATATATTTATGAGAGAGATCGCAACAAATCTGATCTAATGGACCGCTAACTCAAGAGGAGTGGGAATAAAATGATCGATTCCAAGATGGACAGCCAGCGATTGACTACCAATTCAGAGAATCAAGTTTTTCGGGTGAAAGTTAGTATATAGTGTAATTGGATGATATCAAATCTCAAATTTGTATCCATTCAAACTTAATTAGTTATTAAACTCAATAAATAGATCTTCTGTAATCAATTTATCAATTGATTAAAAATAGAAATTTAGTCTCTCAGTGTGTTTAATTGTGTGTTTCTCTTCAAGAGTTTGATGAACAAATCTTTGGATAGAGAATTCTCTACATGTTCTCAAGCAACAACAGAATCATACATTCCACATCATCATCAATCATGTAGTTGTTGCATTCATTCTTAATGACATTTTTCCTCTGGTCCAAACAAACTGTTTTTTTATAAAAAAAAATAGTGATATACGGCACCATCAGAGCTTCACAACGCCAACACTTTTCAAAACAAAACAATATCAATCTTTGGTACCAAACACAAACAAAACAAACACCCACAAGTGGTTCATTTCAATAGTTAGCATTTCTTAAGAATAATTTGACAACTTTAGCTAACAAACCCCTAACATATGTTTAAATCCCTCACTGGTTTTTTTTTATTGATAATCAATTTTTGTATTGCTATATGATAAGTTTCTATACAAAAAGTAACTAGGCTATACAAGGCAAGAATCATTAGAACCCAGCACACTAGTCATTACAGCACATCACACTAACAAAAGGAGTGGGTGGGGTTCCCTGCATCTCTTGGAAGTTAGATGTGTGTAGTTAATACAAAAAAAGAAAGGGGCACTTATTTCCTAACTCGGATGAAAGGTATCCCCGCTTTGTCAAGATCAAGCGCTGATTGCAGCTCTTGCCATACATCGATGGGAAAGAGGCGGACTTCCCCCCGCTCGGATTTATAGGATGCCAGAAGATCTACTAGAGAGTTGCCTTCCCTGTGGATATGGGAGATACACCATTGTTGGAGAAGGGATAAATCGTGTTGTATAAGTCGAAGGGATCGAATGGCAGTCTAGGGTCTATTCCCTTTACCCAGAGTCCAAGCCTCCTGTCTTCCGATAAGGATCCATCAGTGTTGAGCTAATCCCATCCGGCTTGCGGTGGTAGCCAGCGTACCTCTGAAGTAGTTTCGACAATTTCTGCAATATGAACTTCAAAGAAGGATGTTATTCGAAGTATCAGTGGGGATATGACCGCTTTTAGCTTCATTGATCTACTTCAAGCTTTGATGGAAGCTTTGATATCCAATAGAATGTGATGTTTATGTCTTGTTTTACCCCGTAAGACGCGGGCATTCCATTCTATCCAGATATACCAGAAATAGATGGTGAGTATGGCATGCAGCATAGTCTTTTGAACTGAGGAGACTGTAGAGGAGTCTAACCCTGATGGGAGAGCTCCCATTGATTGGGAGGGGTAGACTGTATTTGCAGACCTTTTGTGAGAGCTCCCAATATAAATCTTGAGTAGGAGCAGCTAAGAAAAAGGTGATTTGCATCTTCCATTTCCAAGGTGCAGAGTGCGCAAGAAGCGTTGCCAATCAATCCCTTTTTAAGGAGGTGGGTGCGGGCAGGTAGCTTATAGTGAAAGGTTTGCCATGTGCAAGGAGAGTGTCGAGGAGTCTGGTAGGGGAGCCATAGCCACCAGGACCATTGGGGATGAGGGGACGAAGAATGCAGAAATTGCCAAGCTTAGGACAACTTAAGTTTACTGGATTTGCACGGGGGCCAGATCAGTATGTCATCGCCCTTCCCTCCAACTGCGATTTGGGATATGTCGGACCAGATAGAGTCAAGGGAAGGTGGCCATCGAACAGGCTTCCGCCATTGCTCATTATGTATCAGCAAGGAGTGGGTGGCAGAAGATGGGGGGCCCCAGATCTAAGATACTCTGCCAAAGAAGTGCTTGAGACCAAAGCCATTTAATCAAGGGTCGACCAGATGTTAATGAATTTTCCCTCAAAGATTAGGAATCTCACCATCTGGGATATCCACTCCCAGGCTTTCAGGATGGAGGTCCATGAACTCGAGCATGCCATGGGTGGTATGGCTTGCCAAATGTTTTTGTTCTTTAGATATCTTTTGGTAATCCACCTAGTCCAGAGAGAACTTGTATTGCTAGCAATGTCCCAAAAATGAACCCCTGCAGCTCCTTTATTCCACTCTCTGATAGCTTTGATCCCAAGTCCCCTTTCCTTTAGAGGTCTGCAGATGGATGACCAAGCCACATGATGACATTTCTTCTCCGTGGAGGTCCCTTACCAGAGGAAAGAGCAAAGGGTTGATTTAATATCTTTGATGACTCTGCACAGGAGGAAAAAGGAGAAGCACCAAAATACGTGGAAAGATGAAAGAACTGAGTTTATCAACTCAATTCTTCCTGCCCGAGAAAGGGAGAAACCGTCGCTGGAGCCCATCCGCTTTCAAATCTTGTCAATCAAAGAAGTACAATGTGAGTACTTTAGTGCGCCATTTATAAGAGGGAGATCGAGATAGCAGACTGGTAGGGAGAATTGCTCAATCTTCAGTGCTGAGCTAAATTCCATGGTGAAGGGGCTACAAGAGGTGAAGATTTGGCATTTTTGAGTATTCAGATGGAGCCCAGAGGAAGCAACAAAGGAAATGAATAGGTCAGCGATTGCCAGTGCTGATTCACGCTTAGTATCTGAGAAGACCAGTAAATCATCAGAAAAACAAAGATGGCTAACATTAAGCTCACCGTGGATGTACTGGCCCACTGCCCCTTCCGCCACTAGCTTGTTGAGACACGAGGATAGGGATTCCATAACAAGGGTGAATAGAAGAGGCGAGAGAGGGTCTCCTTGCCTTAGCCCTCATGAAGAGTTAAAGAACCCTGATGGAGCCATTGATGAGTATCGAGAATGATGGAGTAGACACACATTCTTTACAAAGTGTAATCTAGTGCTCGCTGAAGTTATTCCTCCGTAGGATAGTCTCAAGAAAGGACCAATTAACACTGTCAAGGGCCTTCTTGAGGTCCACTTTGATACACGCCCTCGGTTTACCCTGGTTTAAATATTTGATCAATTCGTGAGAGAGCAAGATATTGGGGGTGTATGCTTCGTCCTTTGATGAAGGCTATCTGGTGGTTACTAACAAGCTTTGGAAGAAGGGGCTGGAGTCGGAGAGCCATGAGTTTAGTGATGATCTTGTACGAGGTGTTGCATAAAGAGATTGGCCTATATTGTTTAGGAGAGTCCGCTTTAAGCATCTTGGGGATTAACACTATTGTTCTTGTGTCATTTGGAACAATTTTGGTTAAGCTTTGGTCACATCTGGGTCGTTTAGGGCCTTTTCTTTTTTCTATTGGAGTCGTTAAAATTTTTACTTTTTAGTTACCTGCGGGTGTTGGAGTACTCTGATTGAAAATTTGACTGCATATTATGGGCCTAGTACCGTTTGGTACTACCCACAAAAATTTAATCGAATTTCGGTAACGTTTCATAAAATATACAGTTCTGAATCGTATCTGGATTTGGTCGTTACAGGGTTTCGGTGGGTGAGATATTTTTGACTGTGTGGTGCTTCTTCGCACACTTCCCAATAAAGCAAAAATAAGTGGTTGAGTGAGGGTGAGACTAACCCTAACCTCACCACCCCCTTATGGTCAACCCTAGGCACTATTTGAGCATGAAAAAGTCATTTTTACCCTCTCTCTCCCGCACTCTCCCATTTCATGGACATCTCTTTCTCTCCCTCTCTTGGTCTCTTTTTCCCCTTTGTGTGTGAAAAAAGAGGAAGAAGCAAAAAGAAGGAGATTGTGAAGGAGAAGAAGGTGTGTGTGTTTGTTATTATTGATTCTCTTCTCTCTAGCTCTCTCTCTCTCATGCCCCTTTCATGATCATCCCCCCTGATTTCATCAATGAAGAAGCTGAGAAGCAAAGAAGAGGTGTTGGTAGTGGTGGTGGTGGTCGAGATGGTCGTGGGTGCGTCGAGGATCCCCGAATCTCCCCTTTCCCTCCCCCTCTTTTGATAAGCCTTCTCCCCTTCTTTTCCTTGGGTTTTTCTTGCGCTAGGGGTTATTGGGGAGGGCATGCATCATAGGTAGATGGGTTAAGGTGTGTGACACAGTCGGGCGCTGGCAGGCGCAGGCGGGAGCATGCATGCGCGTGCGTACGCGTGCAGGGCCACGCCTGTGGCTGCCCGAGGGCTCGGTAGGTGCCAGGGAACTCGGACATGCATGAGTCCGTGCGTACTTACATGCGTGCGAGCCCGTATGCATGCATCATTTTAGATGCCCTTACCTTGCAGATCTCGTCAGATGGGATGCGCGATGATCCAGGTATCGGTGAGTCGTTCGATCCAACCCTTCACGATGCGCTTGATGCACGTAGTCGTGCATCGCACAACCATGGGGCTTCTTTTTACCCTAAATATGCTAGATATTTGAATGCTAGATTTGTATTGCGTATAACTCTTTTTCTATCATGTACTTGCCTATGTATTGTATTCATATGTGTATGATCATGTTTGTATGCGCCTTGCTTGTATGGGCATGTGTCTATTTATATTAATATGGATGTATAGAATAATCATGCCTTAGGTAGTCCCTATTTATAGTACTAGCTCCCTATGTTAGTAATATCTAGCATGTTTAAGCTTGGGTTAATAGTCAGGTGCATATTTAATATTCCGTGGTAATAAGATTGGAGGAACGTGTTTTAGTTGTTGCACTCATCTTGTTGGGGCAAAGCTATGACCAGTTTCTGGAGAGGATGAGACTTTCCCTCTCTCTCGCCCTCCATCTTTGCGTAAACTGAGTAAGTAGATGTGGTTCCTACTAGACTCATGTTTATTTGGGAATATTGACATGCATCAGTTAGTGTGCGAGATCGCGCTTGACCCTTCCCTCTTAAGTTAGTGATATCCAATGCATATTAGGATATATTTTGTATGATTGTATGAATAATGACCTGCTATGCATGTTTAAGTTGGCCACACCTGGTATGCATGTTTAAGTTGGTCATACCTGGTATGCATGTTGTATGATTTGTCGTTTATGATGTAAATCCATGATTAGGGAGTACCTCTACAGTCATCTATTAGGCTATCGTGCATATGGTTCATGTACATAGCTCCAATATGATTCTCTTTTAATATATATGCGCATGTTAAAACTGATTAGGCCTGTCCGTAATAGGCGCGGGTACGACCCGCTGTCGGGTTGTACTTCATTAGTTAGAGCGCGAGCGACATAATCGCCACCCTGCATCCGAGAGATGCACTTGAATGGAATTAAGGAGAATTCATTGTTGTATCTGTTTTGTTAAACTGGTGGTTATGGCATTAAACTAGGCCTACCCGTGCTAGGCGTGTGTATGAACCGCCTGTTGGGTTATGCCCTTGGCTTTTCTGTATGAGTGTAGAGGTAACTCCTTGCGTCCGAGTGATGCATCTGTAAATCATGCATGTTACACTAGTTGTATTTTATTTGAACTAGACTTGACTATCACAGGATATTGATTGTGTATTCGAGTCTGTAATAATGTTTTTGATTTACAGACTTATGATATTTTTATGCTTCCACATTTCAGTTGAGTTATCAGTTCTCATTGCCTTGGCACCTTATATGTTGTTGGAGTCTTTGTTGACCTCATGTATTGATAGCTGATATTAATTATATTGCCACGTCTTAGAGACTGGCGCCCTGGGGCATAACAAACACAATTAAAGAGTGATTCACCTGACGCAGGAGATTGCCTGATAAGAAGAAATGATTAATTGTTGGAAGAAAATCTTCTTTAATCAGGTCCTAGAATAGCTGAAAAACCCTAGTTGGAAACCCATCTGGTCCAGGGGGTCCCAAGGCTTTCATATGGTACACTGTAGACCGGAGTTCTTTCTCGAGGATAGGGTAGCATAGAGTTGTGTTTTCGGTCTCAAAAACCAATCCAATCGGGGGAGGCAAAGAGAACTCTTCAGAGGAGTCCTGATTAAGAAGGTCTTGGTAGTAATGGACTAGAAGAGCTTTGACCTCGTCTGGTTCCGAACAAAGAATACCATCTGGATGGCAAAGCCTTGATATGGAGTTGACCACAGATCTTGATTTAATAAATTGTAGAAGAAATTTATGTTAGAGTCACCCGCTTCTAGCCATAGTAGATGGGATTTCTACCTTGCAAATTGTTCCTCCTACGATAGAAGAGTAGAGTACTTGGACCGCATAGCTTTCTCTTCTTCGATCCTGATTGGATCCAATGGATTTTGGTGTAGAAGAAACTGAGAATCCTCAAGAGCCTTTTTTGAGAGGGCGAGATTATAGTGGATAGGGCCAAATATTTTGTTCCAAGTTTTAAGAGCCTTTTTAATATTTGTCAGCTTCATGACAAACCGAAACAGTGGGGATCCTAGAATGTGGACTTGACATGCTTCTTGGATTGTGGGAACAAAATTGGGGTGGGACTCCCAGGCTTCAAAGTATTTAAAAGGCCTGGGGCCAATGGGGGTGGGAGGATCACAGATTACCTTTAGTGGGGAGTGATTAGAAATCACAGGGGAAAGGTATTCAACCACTGAGTGAGGATGAGCATAAATGAATGCTTGATTCCCCATAACTCTATCAAGTATGCACATGATACGAGAGTCCTGCCTATTGCTCCATGAGAGAGTGTGACCTATAGATTTAAGGTCTTCTAGCCTAGCAAAGAGAATGCACGAATTGAACCTGCGTAGTCATCTGGAATGAACTGGTAGACCACCCACCTTTTCAGTGCTATAGTGTACTTCGTTAAAATCTCCCCCCCCCCTCCAATCCAAGGCAGGTTATCAACAGAGGCAGACAACCTTTTAATGGAATTCCAGAGAGAAACCTGATCTACACTGTTGTTTGAGGCATAAACAGAAGTAACCAAGGATCTGGTATTAGTAGTCCGATACAGAACCGAGCAGTGAATGAATTGAAAGTCCGTAGCCAAAATAGAGACTTCCACCTAATCCTGGTTCCAGAGAAGACATATACACCCTTCCGGAGTCATATGCGAGGAATGGAAAGTCCCCCCAAGTTTCCTTTTTAGGATGGTCAATGAGTCTTCATCTAGTTTAGATTCGATAAGGCTGACAAAATGCTTTTCTTTGCCTTTCACCCCACGAATATTTCAGAATATGAAGTTCATTAGAACAAGTGTAAGTTGAGGACCACTGTTACCATATCCCAATTGGGGAGTTACACCTTGGGCGGGGGCTCCTCCTTCTGGATTGAAGGTTGAGGACCACTGTTACCATATCCCAATTGGGGAGTTACACCTTGGGCGGGGGCTCCATGTGGATCTAGAAACCAAAGCCTCCTTGTCGGTGTGGGATTTCGTCGGTGTCGAAAAATCCAACGGGGTGCGTGTGTGGGGGTTCTTTGAGGATTCAGATCCGGTACACGCCTTGGCGGCTCGATCGGATCGTCTCTCGGAAGGATGATGGGGTCTCATTCCCGGCCGAGGCGCCCGACAGCGACTCAAGGGGAATCCGGTGTGTGTGTGATCGCCACCTACTTTTTCAAAAAGCAGGACAAGTTGGGTTGGATTTGATAGCCTTGCGGGGCAAGTTTATGGGGTCTCCGCTCTGAGACACGGATATACCGTACACAGTGGTGAAAAACAGGTAATCCTATTCTGCTTTGGGGCTTGGATAAAGGAGTCTTGGGACAAAGGGGTGCAGGTGGGGTGTAGATGAGGGGTGGCTAGTGGGTTTGAGCCGTCTGGTAGGGGGCGGCTAGTTAGGGTTAGCCATCCAGGGCCTGGGTGAATTTGGGCAGAACCTGGGTAGGGAATGGGCTTGGTTTTGGCAGAGGTTAAACTGGGTTTAACCTGGCTTTTAGAGGGTGGACTGAGAGGGTGATTTTGTGTGGGGAAAGGGTTTTTTTCTCTCACAAATGGCTCTCTCTCTCTCTCTAGGGATTTTAAGTGGTGGAATGAGCTTGGGAATGGGGGATTGGTGATTGTGGACTTGTGAATCAAGATTGGGGATGTGAGAATGTGTTAGAAATGTTTTGAACCCTCTCTATTTATAGTAAAAGAGAGGCAAGGGAATATCCAGTGGGTAATAGAGTGGTTTGATCAACAGTGTGTTTGATTAGACCCCTCATTAATTCTCTGGTTCTTCTGTCAGAGACCAGGTGAAGGGCGGCTAGTTAAAACTAGCCGTCCAAGATGGGGCGGCTACTTCCTGGTAGCCGCCCCCATCATGACCTGCCAAACATCCCATCTTTGATAAGCGGTGGTTTGGGTCGGTTACTTGGTTTGATCTGGCCAAGATGGGGCGGCTAAAGGTTATAACCCGCCGTAATTATTAGCATTTAATGTTGCTTTATGTCTCATCCAGGGAAGCGGTTCAGGGTCGGCCAGGGGGCGACTAGTGGAAACTAGCCGCCTAGTGTGGGGCGACTAGTTTTGGTTAGCCACCCCATTGCATGTTTCTCTAACGAGGCCAGGTTTTTAGGGTTTCTAGGCTTTGGGCCAGGGTTTAGGGTTTGGGCCGAGGTTTAAGGTTTTTAGGGTTTGGGCCGGGGTTTAGGGTTTTCTGGTTTTTATGAGGTTTGTTTTCTTTTTGATGTCCAAATGTAGGTTATTTCCAGGTGTTACTTTAAGTATTTCCATCTTTCTTGACGATCAAAATTGGAGTATCTATAATTGTTCCTCATCTGAGAGAGTCTTTGTGCGAAGCAGGATAGATTTTGATCGATGATAAGGAAAGAGACCCCTATTTTGGCCGGCCCAACCTTCAAGAAGTTTAAGACAACACGAACAATACTATTCGGGGAGTTGATTTATACTGTCAGAGGCTAGGTCTTGACTAGAATTTTCAACCGAAAGGATGATCCAGGTGGAAGGCGGGAAAAGTAAATAGTGAGTGATCCAACTTAGCTATCGTGCACAGGGCAGCCCAGCATCAGTTTCCTCGTGCCTACCGTTCCCATGCTTGGGAAAACTCAGCAAGGAGGGGATATCACTGACAGAAAGCAAGTAAAGAGTTGAATTGGTGAATTGGATCATTCGAAGGATAAAAACTCTGGAAAAGAACCAGAACTGATGAAATTCGAACTGAATGGTACTGAAAATGTGGTGAAACTTCGGGAAAGCCGTATTTTGATCAAGTAGTGCTTGGAAATAAGCCAATACATGGCTGTTTGTTTTTAGAAAACTGGAGTTTAGGACTCGGAAGAAAGTTGGAAAGGGGTTTTAAATGAAAGTTTTGAAAAGCTGGGAGGGGCGGCTAGTTGAAAGTAGCCGCCCGAGAGGCCCATAACTGGGTCCCTTATAACCGAAAAGACCCTCTCTCCCTCTCCATACGTTTCAAAATGGTTACCCTTCCCTCTCTTCTTCTTCTTCTTCTTCTCCATTTTAAACCGAAAAACTTAAATTTCTTAGCCTTCTCTTCCTCCACTTCGACCTAGATCTTTCTCTCCCTCTTGATTTTAAAACCCTACATTTTGGGTTCTCCTTTTTCTTTTCAATCCGAGGAAGATGCAAGGTCGAAGGCGATTGCTTTGAGGGGGAAATGACCACGGGTGGCTCGTGGAGAGCATAACCCGAGCTCTTCATCATAGGAGAGCGATAGGCCGGAGGTAGAGGCCGTGAGGGAAGTTATGGGTGTAGCAGAAGTGCCGTTGGTGGGCACCGGCGCTGGTGAGGTTGGGAACTCACCTTCGGGGGTTGTCCCGGAGGTTGGGAGTAGTATGATAGGTTATACTCGCAAGAGGAAGTGTGGGAATCGACTGGCGGTGGTCGAAGAGGTGGTTTCAAAGGTTGGAGGACCGACCGAGGGTGTAACCGAGGGGGTAGGGGCTGGGGGAGTTAGTGAGGATGTGAGGACATCGTTGGATGCCATTGTTGGGATGCTGGTTAGGGAGGCCATAGAGGCCAGGGCTGAGGAGGGGGAAAGAAGGGTCATGGGGGCTTTTGTGGAGTTTGTCTCTGGTGCGGTGGGCATGGAGGAGACTGGGAGTGTTGGGGAGGCCGATGGTGTAGACATATGGGCCACAGAGGTCGGTGTTGGTGCTGAGGCTGAGGCTGAGGAGGCCGTGTTCGAGGAAGATGAGGAGGAGGGGGATGACGACGGGATGGATGATCCCGACGAGGCAGAGGCGGACACTCCTGGGTCCACACGGGCCATGGTATTCTTCTGACCCTTTAGCTCTAGCCTTGTTTTTATATATATGTTTGGTTTTTTTTGTGATATAAATTGGTGGTTATGTAGTATTTATACGTATGTGTTTATAGACATGCTGGTATGTATAAGTTAATTACGGTGGGATAGTAAGCATGCACATATGGGCTTGGGTTGGAAAAAAGAAAAAAAGGGGACAATTTTCATATGTACATCCATATTTGTTATAAAAGAAAGAGAAATGGTATGTCTAGCATTCTTGCATGTGAGGGTCTTGTGTGTGTATGATTTTGGAGCATGCATACATATTTGATCATGGTGGAGTAAGGGGAGTATCGGCATGCATTTCATGGGCCTAAGTATTTCTTCACATGCTTGGGTGAGTTTGCTGAAGGTATCCATAAGCATGATTGCAAGTATTGACCACGGTGGGATAAGAGGGTAAAGTATATGATCATATGGACAGGTTTTGTAAATAAAGGAGGGTAAATTTTCATAGGAAGACTCATATTTCATGCTTTTATCTGTTTCGGTTTGTGGAAGTTTATTTTGTTAAGCATGGTCCCTAAACTGATTTTGTAGACTAGGATTCTTACCTCCTGGCTGCTTTTGAACTAACCCATGTTCCTTCCGTTTGCTTGCAGCGGCCAAATCGTATCCGGGCTTTGTGGCATGGGACGAAGAAATGGTACGATGCCTTGGACGGGCTTTCGCTCCTTTCTGATCTAGCCATTCCACGTCCACCGTCCTTATGTGGAGGCATTGGCAGAGAGATGGGATCCGGAGAGCTGCGCATTCATTCTTCCCATGGGTGCGGTGATGCCGACACTCGAGGACATTCAGCGGATCAACGGTCTTCCGATCTTGGGGGAGGAGGTGATTGCAGCTAACCTTGCTGATTACAAGGCGCTCTTCCAGGAGTTGATTGGGGGAGTGGGAGTTCGTCGAGCGTGAGCGAACGCTGAACCGGATTCCTTTGGGGCAGCTTTCAGGGTAGTACGGCCTTGGTCCTTCGTGCGGCGTCAGAAGGGTGAAGCTGTAGCTAGCTTCGAGAGGAGACGGGCGATGATTGAGGTGAGAGAGGAGGCTGCGTGCCCACAGAGGGCACGGAGGGAGTTGAAGGCGTTCTTTCTTTACTTCTTCAGCCGGGTCTTCTTCTTGATGGCCTTTGACAAGATCTCCTCTCATTCCCTGTTGCTGATGAGAGATTTGGAGGTATGGGGCGTTATGCTTGGAGAGCCGCGATGCTTGCCCACCTCTTTGCGGAGCTCTCAAAGAAGGTGAAGAGGGCTGGGGGCAAGAATCTGGGCGGCTTTGCTCCCTTTCTCCAAGATGTGTGAGTAGACGGTGTTTCTGAGTTGGTGTAACTCATTTGATCTTTGATAATTTCTCCCTTGTTTTGCAGGTCTTTGGGTATGAGAATTTTGTGGTTGATCATCCAATTCCCGCGCCGTTCGACTGTGCACTCCCTTGGGCTATGAGATGGGCGCCCCAGGGAACTTTGCGCTTGCATCGCCGCGCTTATTTCTGGGAGGTCTTCCGTGTCTTGATGGAGGAAGAGGTATACGTTTTCTTTGAGTTTGCTTGGCTTGTATTTAATTTTCTTTTGACTAAGTGCTCTTTCTGTTTCTTTCGATGTTTTGTAGATGATTTGGAGGCCCTACATGGAGGAGGAGGTCCTTGAGGAGTTTTCGCGGGACGTCTGGCTGATATAGGTTAACGAGGTCGTGTTACATGCCATCAGCCGGGTTGTCCGTCAGCTTGGGTACCACCAGTGGGTGCCGGATCTCTGCCATGGCGTCCTTCGATTCCCGTGGCTGAAATTCCTCGGAACACAAATCTCCCAAGGAACTATGCGACATATGTGGCGGGATGGATGAGCCGGGGTTCCTTGGTAGAGCGTCGTCTCGAGGTGACTTCGAATGATGACTACTTGGCCTAGTATCGTGAGGAGTACGCGGACATCCTTGGGACGATGGAGGAGGAGATCTCGGACGGCTACGTAAGTTAGAAATCCCCTTTTTTTCTTTTTCGTTCTCTTCTTCTTTGAATATTTTTTAGTGGTGCAGCTTTTGCAAGTTGAGTTGAATGAGATGGAGAAGAGGCTCAAGACTGCCAATAAGCACCTCCAAGCACGATCGAGGCAGACAAAAGCATTGCGGGTGAAAGGAGGCGATTGCAGGACCAGGTACGGGTCCTTGAGGCTGGTGGATGGTCTGTCGAGGGCGAGAGCCGACAGTGCTTCGTCTTCTACCGCTCCTCCTCCTTCCATGATTTTTTAGCAAGAGCTCGAGTTGACGAGGGAGTTGGATGTGGCCCGGAATGAGTTGGTGGCCATAAGGGTGGAGCTTGTCTAGGCGAGAGGTAGGGCCATACGTGCTGAGGAGTAAATGGGTCGGCTGAGGTCCATGGTGGCAGCAAGAGAAGAGGAGTTCATCTCCTTGGGCCACGAGAGAGACTCCCTCCAGACGAGGGTGTCAGAGTTGGAGGCTTCAGCAGGCGTTCCCGGGGGTTTGATGGGGGATTTGCTTCGTTCCCTTTAGGCGGCCGGGGATAGAGATCGAGAGGTACTCCGATCGAACGAGGACAGGCTCCGGGCTGCTGAGACGAGATCACAAGAGCTCGAGGAGAGGTTGAGAGCAGTGGAGACGCATCTCCGCGGGAGATTGGAACGTAGAGAAAGAGATATTCAGCAGGTCCTCCTTTGGGAAGCCACCATGCAAGGAAAGTTGGTCGGTGGAGGGGTTATGACTGAGGCAGACCTTGACCTTCTTCCTCTTGAGCTCGATCAATCTGTCTCGGCTTCTCTGGCTACCAGAGCCACTTTCAGTCACGCTTCTTGCCCCTCAGTGTCGAGGAGTCGTGGGATATATGCGAGGGCTGCATCTTCAGTTCGAGACTCCTACCACTCCTGATGCTCCAGAGGTCCAGTCTTCTCATCAGCCACCGCTTCCTTCCCAGCCAAGTCAGGATGTTCCTCCTACTCAGCCTCCCGGGGATGACGATACGCCGAGGTATAGCTTTTGGTATCTTGGTTTAAAGTAGAAGAATTATATATGCAAGGAATTCATGCTTTTGTTCTTTTCTTTTGACTTAGGTGATCATTTTGGTGATGCATGGCTCAAGATATCTAGATGGAAGCTTTGGGCTGTTACCCATTCATCTTTTGTTTTATTTGCTTTTGAATCTCTCTTTTAACTAGGTCTGAATTTTCTTTTATGAACAATTCATCTCTTTCTCTGTTGGCGTATGAACAAACATGGGTGTTTTTAATTTTGTTTTGTTGGTTTTAATTGGGGTGTGTATGGAATGGCTTCGTAAGGTTTCATAGATGGATGAATGGGTGAATGGATGCATGGTTTGGCGTATGATTTGAGTATTGGTTGCTGTTTGATTTGTAGTGATACTGGTTTTGTGTATGAAAATATGTATGAAATGCGTGTACGTAGATTTTGGAGAAAAATATTTTTCATAGGTATCAAAGGAGTCGAGGAGTTGAAAGGAATGGGACTGTCAGCAGATTTTTTGGCAGGCAGGGGGCGGCTAGTTCAAACTAGCCGCGCGTTGCCTAGGCATTTTACCTGGAATAAAGAAGGGGGCAGGGGCGGCTAGTCATAACTGTCGGTACCGTCGGGGAGGCCTCCGGGGTGTTGAAGCGGATTCCGGCGGGGTGCGCGGTGAGCGCGCGTGTGCGTATGTGGGGGTTCTTCGGGGATTCAGATCGGATGCGTGCCCTGGTGGGCTCGGTCGGATCGTCTTCTCGGAAGGGTGAGGGGTGTGTCGGTCCTGGTTGAGGCGCCCGATAGCGTCTCAAGAGGATTCAGGGGTTTGTGTGATAGCCACCTGCTTTTTCTAAAAGCAGGAAAAGGTTGGGTTTGGTTTAGGTTGCCTACGTGGGGAGTTTGTGGGGTCTCCGCTTTGAGACACGGATATACCATACACAGAGGTGAAAAACAGGTATCCTATTCTGCTCCTAGGGCTTGACTAAAGGAGTTATGGGACAAAGGGGTGTGAGTGGGGTGTGTATAGGGGGCGGCTAGTTGGATCTAGCCGTCTGGTGAGGGGCGGCTACTACGGTTTAGCCGTCCCAGGTCTGGTTTGGTTTGGGCAGAGCTTTGGTAGGAAATGGGTTTGGTTTTTGGGCAGAGACTAAGCTAGGTTTAGCCCGGGTTTCTGGAGGGTGGAAAGAGAGGGTGTTTTTGTGTAGGGAATGGGTGTTTTCTCTCACAAAAGAGGCTCTCTCTCTCTCTCTCTCTTGGGATTTCTTGTGTGGAAAGGGAATGTGAATTGTGGGATGTTGGTGTGGATTTTGTGGATTGAAGGATGATGATGATGTATTTGGGCTTGGGACCCCTCTATTTATAGTAAAAGAGAGGTAGGAAAATATCCCGAGGGTAATGGAGTGGGTTGGCTTCGATTGGACCTCTCATTAAGTCTCTGGTTTTTCTGTCAGAGACCAGGTGAAGGGCGGCTAGTTCTAACTAGCCCCCAAGATGGGGCGGCTACTTCCTGGTAGCCGCCCCTATCATGACCTGCCAAACGTCCCATCTCTGACAAGCGGTGGCTTGGGTCGGTTACTCGGTTTGATCCGGGCAAGAGAGGGCGGCTAAAGGTCATGACCCGCCGCAATGATCAGCATTTAATGCTGCTTTCTGTCCCATCCAGGGGACTGGTCCAAAGTCGGCCAAGGGGCGGTCAGTGGGGCGGCTAGTCTAAACTAGCCGCCTAGTATGGGGCGGCTTGTTAGGGCTAGCCGCCCCTTTCCAGGGACTTGGGGTTTTTTGGTTTTTAGAGTGGCGGGGTTTTGTTTTTAGGGTTAGGGCCTGGTTTAGGGTTTAGGCTTAGGTCCAGGGCTAGGGTTAGGGTTTCTGGTTTTAGGTCAAGGCTAGGGTTAGGGTTTAGGTTTAGGTCAAGGCTAGGGTTAGGGTTTCTGGTTTTAGGTCAAGGCTAGGGTTAGGGTTTAGGTTTAGGTCAAGGCTAGGGTTAGGGCTAGGGTTTAGGGTTTCCGGTCTAGGTCTAGGTTAGGGCTAGGGTTAGGGTTTCTGGTTTACCGTACCTTTGGTTCTCTACTTGGATGTCCAACTGTGGGATATTTCCGGGTGTTACTTGAAGTATTTCTGTCTCTCTGGACGGTCAAAATTGGGGTATCTACAATTGTCTCTCATCGGACGGAGTCTTTGTGCGAAGCAGGAAAGACTTCGACCGATGATAAGGGACGAGACCCCTATTTTGGCCGGCCCGACCTTCAAGAAATTATGCCAACACGAACAGTACTATTCGGAGAGTTGATTTAGACTGTCAGAGGCTAGGTCTTGACTTAGAATTTTTAGCCGAAAGGATGATCCAGGTGGAAGGCGAGGAAAAGTAAATGGTGAGTGATCCAACCCGCGGTCGGGGTTCTTAGCTATCGTGCACGTGGCAGCCCAGCGTCAGTTTCCTCGTGCCTACCGTTCCTGTGCTTGGGAAAACTCAGCAATGAGGGGATATCGCCGACAGAAAGCAAGTAAAAGTTGAGTTGGGTGAATTGGATCATCCGAAGGATAAGAACTCTGGAAAAGAACCAGAACTGAAGAAATTCAAATTTGAGCGGTACTGAAAATGCGGTGAAACTTTGAGAAAGTCATGTTTGATCAAGTAATGTCTGGAAATAAGCCAATACATGGCTGTTTGGTATGGAGAACCTTTGAATTTAGGGCTGAGAAGAGTTTGGAAAGGGGTTTTGAAGCAAAACAAAGAAATTGGGAGGGGCAGCTAGTTGTAACTAGCCGCCCGAGAGGGGGCGGCTACTCGCGGGTAGCCGCCCCTGGACTGGGTCCCTTATAACCGAAAAGACCCTCTCTCTCTCCATACGTTTCAAAAACGGTTTCTCTTCCCTCCTCTCTTCTTCCCTTCGGTTTCAAACTCAAAACCCTGATTTCTTTGCCTTTCTTTCCTTCATTTCGACCTCAATCTTTCTCTTTCTCTTGATTTCGAAAACCCTAGGTTTGGGTTCTCCTTTTTCTTTTTCACACGAGGAAGATGACGAGGTCGAAGGCGATTGTTTTGAGGGGAAAGCGACCACGGGTGGCTCGTGGAGAGCGTAGCCCGAGCTCTTCATCATCGGAGAGCAATAGGCCAGAGGTCGAGGCCGTGGGGGATGCTATGGGTTCGACGGAGGTGCCGCCGGCGGACATTGGCGTGGGTGAGGTCGGGGATTTACCTTCGGGGGCTGTCCCGGAGGTAGGAGGGAGTGTGATAGGTTATACACGCAAGAGGAGGCGTGGGGATCGACCGGTGGTGGCCGAGGAGGTGGTTCCGGGGGTTGGAGGATCGATTGAGGGTGCAACCGAGGGGGTAGGGGTCGGGGGAGTTAGCGAGGAGGTGAGGCCCTCGCTGGGCTGTTGGATAGGGAGGCCACAGAGGCCAGGGCTGAGGAGGAGGAGAGTAGGGCTATAGGGGCCTTTGCGGAGTTTATCTCCGGTGTGGGGAGGGTGGAGGGGATAGGAGAGGCTAGGGATGGGGCCGGGGAGGCCGAGGGTATGGACACCGGGGCTGCCGAGGCCGGTGTGGGTGTTGGGGCTGAGGCCGAGGGGGCCGAGTTCGAGGAGGATGAGGAGGAAGATGACGACGGGATGTACGATCCCAACGAGGCCGAGGTGGACGCTCCTGGGTCCACACGGGCCGTGGTATGTTCCTAATCTTTTAGTCTTAGCCTTTTATTTTGGTGTATATGCACGTGTTTTGGTTGGTATGAATATGTTGTATATGTGTATTATACTCGTATGTGTGTTTTTAAATAGGCATGCTTGCGTATAAGTTTAGTCACGGTGGGATGTGTAAGTATGCTGAGATGGGTTTGTTTTTATAGGGAGGGGGATAATTTCTATATATATATCCATGTTTGTTATATGCATATAAAGGAGAGAGAGATGACATAGTTAATATGCTTCCATGCGATACTTTTCTATGCGTATGTGATTTCGTACGTGTTTGATCGTGGTAGGGCATGAGGGAGTGTATGCATGCATTTCATGGGTTCGAGTTCTATATTGCTGTATTGCTTAGGTGTGTTTAGGGGAGGTATAAGCATGATATGCTTGATGTAAGAAAGTGTGTGAGTGGTGACCACGGTGGGATGTGTTTGATATTCGTCTAGCATGCGTGATCACATGAGGAGTGTAGCTTCTTACTTTCATGCTTTTGTTTCTTTTTTTTTAGCATGTGGAAGTTTCATTTCGCTAAGCATGGTTTAAAATGATTTCGTAGATTTGGACTCTTACCTCTCGCTCGTTTTTAAACTGACCCATGTTCCCTTCGTTTGTTTTGTAGAGGCCAAATTGTTTCCGGGCTTTATGGCACGGGACGAAGAGATGGTACGACGCCTTGGGGCAGGGGGAGAGGAGCTTGGTGGATGGAGCGGGCTTCCGTTCCTTCTTCCTGATCGAGCCATTCCACATCCACCGTCCTTACGTGGAGGCTTTGGCAGAGAGGTGGGGTCCGGAGAGTTGCGCTTTCATTCTCCCTACTGGTGCTGTCATGCCGACCCTTGAGGACGTCCATCGGATTACTGGCCTTCCGGTTTTGGGGGAGGCAGTGATCGCGGCCACCCTACCTGACTACAGGGGGCTTTTCGAGAGTTGATTGAGGAATGGGAGTTCGTGGAGCGGGAGCGGACGCTGAACCGGATCTCCTTAGGGCGGCTTTCGGGGCAGTACGGCCTCGGTTCCTTTACAGAGTGTCAGAAGGGCGAAGCTGCAGCTAGCTTCGAGAGGCGGCGGGCGATGATCGAGGCGAGAGAGGCGGCCGCGTGCCCACAGAGGGCACGGAGGGAGTTGAGAGCGTTCTTCCTCTACTTCTTTGGTCGGGTCCTCTTTTCGACGGCCTCTGATAAGGTTTCCTCTCATTCTCTCTTGCTGATGAGGGACCTGGAGGGCATGGGGCGCTACGCTTGGGGAGCGGCGATGCTTGCCCATCTATTTGCGGAGCTCTCGAAGAAAGTCAAGAGGGCCGGGGGAAAGAACCTTGGCGGCTTTGCGCCGTTTCTTCAGGTACGTGTAAGTGAGTGGTAAATGTCTTTTCTTTGGCTTAGCTCTCTTTGATCGTGGTGATTCCCCTCTTGCTTTGCTAGATCTTTGGGTACGAGCACTTCTCCATTGATCGCCCGACTTTGGCTCCGTTCGATCATGCCCTCCCTTGGGCCATGAGATGGGAACCCCGGGGATCTTCCCGCTTGCACCGCCTCGCCCAATTCCGAGAGGCCTTCCACGCCTTGTCGGAGGAAGAGGTATAAGTTTTCTTTGAATTTCTTTGGCTTGTATTTGGTTTTCTTTTGGCTAAGCACTCTTCCTATCTTTTGATGCTTTTTTTTTTTTAGATGACGTGGAGGCCTTACTCGGGAGAGGTTCCCGAGGCTCTGGCGCGAGATGTCTAGTTGATCTACTTCAATGAGGTCGTGTTCCATGCGATCAGCCGGGTCGTCCGCCAGCTTGGGTACCATCAGTGGGTGCCCAATCCTCTTCCGCGGCGCCCCTCGATTCCAGTGACCGGGATTCCTCGGGATACGAACCTCCCGAGGAACTACGCGATGTATGTGGCGGGATGGATGGGCCGAGGCGTCTTGGTGGAGCGTCGTCCTGAGGTGACTTCGAGGGACGAATACCTAGCCTGGTATCGTAGGGAGTATGCGGGTATCCTCGGGACGATGGAGGAGGAGATCCCGGATGCCTGCGTAAGTTTGGAAGCTCTCCTTCTCTTCTTCGTTCTCTTTTGCTTGAATATTTTCTGAGTCGTGTTTGCTTTTGTAGGTTGAGTTGAATGAGATGGAGAAGAGGCTCAAGGCCGCCAATGAGCACCTCCAAGCGCGAGCTAGGCAGATAGAGGCGTTGCGGGTTCAGAGGGGACGCTTGCAGGACCAGGTCCGGGTCCTTGAGGCTCAGGTGGATGCTCTGTCGAGAGCGAGGGCTGACGGTGCTTCCTCTTCTTCCGCCCCTCCTTCTTCCATGATTTCCGAGCGAGAGCTCAAACTGACGAGGGAGCTAGATGTGGCCCGGAGTGAGTTGACGGCCGTGAGGATGGAGCTAGGCCAGGCGAGGGGTAGGGCTTCTCGGGCTGAGGAGGAGGCGGACCGGCTGAGGTCCATGGTGGCCTTGAGAGAGGAGGGGTTCATTACCCTGGGCCGTGAGAGGGACTCCCTCCAGATGAGGGTGTCGGAGTTGGAGGCTTCGGCGGGCGTTCCTGGAGGTATGATGGGAGACCTGGTTTGTTCTCTCCAGGCGGCCGGGGATAGGGATCGAGAGGCGCTCAGGGCGTCGGAGGCGAGGGCGCGGGAGTTGGAGGAGAGGTTGAGGGCCGCTGAGGATCGGGCCAGAGGGACAGAGAGTCACCTCCGACAGAGATTGGAGAGGAGAGACAGAGACATGCAGCAGGTCCATCTCTGGGAGGCCACTATGAGGGGGAAATTGGTTGGAGGGGGCTCTATGACCGAGGCGGACCTCGATCTTCTTCCACTTGAGCCTGACCATTCTCTCTCGGCTTCCTTGGCTACCGGGGCCACCTTCAGCCGTGCCTCCCGTCCTTCGGCGTCTCGGAGTCGTGGGATATACGCGAGGGCCGCGTCTTCGGTTCGAGAGACTCCTGCCGCTCCCGATGCTCCAGAGGTTCAGTCTTCTCCTCATCCGCCGCTCCCTTCTCAGCTAAGTCAGGACGTTCCTCCTACTCAGCCTCCAGCGGATGACGATACGCCAAGGTATAGCTTCTTTGTGTCTTGGTTTTAATAGAAGAATAGTACATATGCGATGAATTCATGCTTTTCTTCTTTTGTTTTTGGTTTTAGGTGATATTTTGGTGAGGTATAGCTCAAGATTTCAGAGTTTGGAGCATTTCAAAGGAAAGGATTCTTTTTTAGGCTTTCTTAGGTTTAGAAAAAAAAGTCTATGTTTGTGGTTTTGGGTGGGACAATTTAATTATTCTCCTTTGTATGCATGTCTTGGAATAGTTAGTATGGATGTTCATGGATATGTATGTATGTGTAGATGAATCTGGATTTTTATAGGTTTGATTCATGGATGGGTGTAGGTTTTGATATATAATTCGTTTTAGCATGGTATCTATACAGGTTTTGTGTACGAATATGTGTATGAAATGTGTACATGCAGGTTTTGGAAAGAATTTGATTTTAATAGGTAAAGAAGTGTTGAAGAGTTGATTGGATATGGACTGACATAACTGAAAGAGGTGCAGGCAAGGGGCGGCTAGTTATTTTTAGCCGCCCCCTGCCTGGGGCAAGCTCACCTGAAACAAAAGGCAGGGGCGGCTAGTATAAACTAGCCGCCCAGAGGGTGGCGGCTAGTAGAGTTTAGACGTCCCCTGCCTGGGGCAATTTGGCCCTGCTGCTCCTATCTGCTGCTGCCGCAGAAAGTTTTTGTGACCGTTCCAACCTTCGGGACCTATAAAAAACATTCTTTCCATGGACCAAGTGTTAAATCTGTCCAGATTGCGCCCCTGCGCTGACTTTCGAGCCCTTCTTGCTTGAATTGTCAAGGGCTACAATCCATCTTAAGGTAAAATGGAAGGGTAATGCGAGAAAATAACGTGCGGGAGACCATGCCTTAGTGCGTAAGGAAGGGATTCCAAGTGCGTGAGTGAAGAAAACTTTTAAGTATGTGTAAAAAGGTGGGACAATTTCTTCTCAGGCATGTGCGGCAAGGGTACGAAATGAGTGGGGACAATTTTAATATTTGTGGAACAATTTTAATATGTGGGGACAATTTTAATATGTGGGGACAATTTTAATATGAGTGGGGACAATTTTCAAGAAAATCGGATGCCAAGGTGTTTTGGAAAAGGAAAACGCATGCTTATGCGTAAGTATATGTGGCATAAGGGGGCATTTTAGTTCTTCAATGGCTTTTCATGTGAGAGGGCAATGTTCTCGAATTTCTGAAGTAAAGGATGCCATCAAGTCCCCGTGGAGGAGCCCTTGTGGTCACCCATGTCCGGACCAGGATTGTATTTTCAATGGTATAGGCCTTAGGTGTCGATTTTTCTAGGTTCATGGGTTTCAAATGCTTAATCGTATTATTCTAAACATGCTGAAAAATCCATGATTGTACCAAGAGTCGAGTCAAATAAGCTTCTCTTGGATGAACAAGTTTCTAAGTGAACTCATGTGAGTGTGTGTAGTTTGTAAACCTGGACACGATCTATCTTTGGTCGAAATTTCGCCTTTCCCGGCAGACGTAGTTCAATTCAGAATCCCATTGCGAAAATAAAAGGGGAGGGGGAGAATGGGGTAAGAGTAATATCTTCCTTTTGGGCAATATTTAGAATTGTCCTAGTCCAGCACATGTCTTACTTTCTAGGTCCCTCTGGCTTTCTTCTTTTTACCACTTCTTTATTTTGGGATGGAAAGCACAGTCCGTTGTTTGGATCTGTATTGGTATAGCCGTTGTTTAGCGTATACCATGCGTAAAGGCGTGAAAGCCTGCTAAATAGAGAGTTTAACCCGTTCACCTGGGTGTTTGGCCTCTCATTGCCCGATTTCTCTTCTTTTTTTTTTATTTTGTTTTTTTTGTTTGATTTGAGGGGGGGGGGGCTTTTCTGTTTTTCACCCTGATTCTTTTCATGCTTCCCCTCTAGAAGTGTTTATATAGTGCCAGAGCCAGTTTTGGGACATATGCCAGGTCTAGGTAACTCCTCATTTCGACCTAGGGTTAATACGAGTAGGGCGGAAATAAGGGATGTTTTGCTTTGGGGGTTTTAAATTGTCCCAGTCTACGGGGTAGGCAATTTCTCTTCCTTCAGGTGAATCTAGTCCAGTTATACGTGTGTGAAGGAAACGGCATGATTTGGCGGAGATGTGTTCAAATAGATACGAGTTTATCTTTGAGAGTCTTATAATTCTATCATCAAGTACTAAACGCTGGAAATCGCAGGAAGGAAGAATAATAGTTCTTAAGTATTGAAAGCTATTCATGCATGGAATTTCTTTAGGTAAAGTGCATTCCACGAACCTGGAACCTCGACTCCTTCGGCATCTACCAGGCGGTAGGCATTCCCGGAATAGGCATGGGTGATCACATAGGGTCCCTCCCATGTGGGTTGCAACTTTCCTCTTGGGTGAGGCTGTCTTGATGGCATGATTTGCTTGAGTACTAATTCTCCGATTTCAAATTTTCTTTTAATTACCTTCTTTTCAAATGCCCTTGCCACCCTTCTTTGGTAGGCATGGTCTTAGTCTTTTCTCGTCTAGTAGTTCGAGGCGTAGTAGGAGTGCCTCTCTCCTTTCCTCAATTTGGAGGTCTTCTTCTAGCACTATTCTTAAGGATGGGACAAGGATTTCGTAGGGTACTACTGCTTCGGCTCCAAACGTGAGTGAATAGGGGGTTTGACCAGTGGGTGTCCTAATGGAGGTTCGGTATGCCCAGAGGGCGTCTACCAATTTATCAGGCCAATCGGTTGCCTTATGGGTTTCTACCGTTTTCTTTATAATTTTGAGCAAGGTTTTATTGGTGGCCTCTGCCTGTCCATTCCCCTGTGGATAATATGGCGTGGAATGAAGAAGTTCTATATGATGTTTACTGCATAGGTCTCAAAATTCTTGGGAGATGAACTGGGGACCATTGTCTGTTATAATTGCTTTGGGGGTACCGAATCGTGCAAGGATGTGGGTGCGGACAAAACGAGCCAGGGTAGAGCTTTTAATTAATACATAGGACTCAGCTTCAGCCCATTTGGTAAAGTATTCTGTAGCGGTGAGGATGAAAGCTTTTTGGGTAGTGTTTTCTATAGTGTCCCGAAATGGTCCTATCACATCCAATGCCCACATAGAGAAGGGCCAAGGTGAAGTCAAGGGATGTAAAGACGATGCTGGTGCGTGTATTTTGTTGGCATGAGTTTGACACTGGATACAACGCTTAACGTATTTGTTGCAGTCCCCTTCAAGCGTGGGCCAATAGTAGCCCATTCTTAATACCTTTTTCGCTAGCATCTGGGCGTTGACGTGTCCTCCGCATACTCCGGAGTGAGCTTCTTCTACAATGGTATATGCTTCTTCGTCGTCCAAGCACCTAAGTAGTTCCCCATTGAAGGCGGCTCGGAAGAGTACCCCCCCCCTCGGAGGCAGCATTTGACTGCTATCCTTTTGACTATTTTCTGGTCGTTGCTGGTAGCGTAGCTTGGGAATGAACCATTTTTAAGGTAGTTTCTAATATCAAAGTACCAGTGGTTTCCGTCGTCTATATCTCCTAGTTCAAGGGCTAGGATTTCCGTGGTACTAGCATTTTTGTTGGCCCGGTTCATTTTTAGGATACTTTGAGTTTTATAGTCACCGAGTTCGGTGGCAGGTGTTTCTAGTCTCTGGATAGTGACATTAACTGGATTCATATATCAAAAGATATGGGTATTTTTCCGAGTATACCCCGAAGATGAGAAATCTAGGCAGTAGCCATGTTCAATGTTTAGCCTAGATTTTGGAATAGCAGGAGAGGTTAGTTGATCCGGGTGTAAACATAAACGTTGTAGATGATCTTCTTAACTTCCCAATGGCATTGGAATCATGCAATTTGGAGTTGTATTTTGGAAGTTATGGCCGTTCTAGTGAGGGCTGTCCAGAGTTTTTAGTCCGAGGACAGCTTGGTCATTCCATCCCTCTGTGGCTATAAATACCCTCCCAAAATGCACGACCTGGGGCTCTCTCTTCTCCCCTTTTGATCTGGTCCAGCCCCTTTGTGTGTGTGTTTTGGTGCTTAATTGGGAGGGGAAGTGAAGGAGGAAGTGAAGCCCCCCATGTTCTTGTGTTTATGTCACAACGAAGAAGAAGAATCAAGGGAAGCAAGATGAAGGTGGTGGTAGCGGTGGTGGCAGTCGAGGTGGTCAAGGGTGCGCTTGCGAGCCCCAACATCTCCCCCTTCGCTCCCCCTCTCATTTGGGTGAGTTTTCCCTCTTTTTTAGTTGGTTTTAATGCATGGTGGGGTGCTAGGGAGGGCATCCATGTGATGGGTTTTGGGTTGGTGTGCATGTGAGGGCATGGGGGAGGGCTGGGGAGTGCTGGGCGCGCGCGTGGGTCTATCCGCACGCATGCGTGTGCAGGTGCGCGCGTAATCGGGCGCGTGCGGGTTCGCGCTGGCGCTGGCGGGGCGTGCAGTGCGTGCGGGTTGTGCGCGCGGACGCTTGCGAGCGTGCGTGAGGCGCACCAGTGCGTGCGTGCGCGTGCGCGCTCATGGAGGGGCACGCGCGCGGCTGTCCGGCAGCTCGGGTAGGCGCTGGGGCACTTGGACATGCGCGCGATCATGCGTGCTTGCATGCGTGCGAGCCCGTATGCGTGCTTATCTAAGTCTTAGGCATTCCTTGTGATTTCTATGTGTTTGTATGTGGTTATACTCATCTTTTGGATGCCCTTGCCTTGCAGATCTCGTCAGATGGAGTGTGCAACAACTCAGGTATCGGTGAGTGGTTCGATTCAAACTTTTCTGGGAGTGCCCGATGCACGCAGTCGTGCTTCGCGCTTCCATGGGGGCTTTATTTGCACCCATTAATATGTTAGATATTGTATGCTAGGCTGTATGGCTTGTATATTGGGTAGAACCCCCCTCTTTCTACCGTATACTTGCATAAGTATGTATTCATGTTTGAATAACTGCGTTTTGATGCGCCCCTTGTGTTTTGGGCATATATTTTCAAATGAGTTTATGGATGTATAGAATATGCATGCCTTAGATGGTATTGTAATACTCCACCCCCCTATATGAGTAATATATAGCATGTTTAACCCTGGGTTAATAACCAGATGTGTAACTAATATTCCCTTATGATTAGACTGGAGGACGTGCTATAGTTGTTGCACCCATCTGTTGGGGCAAAGCTATGACCAGTTTCCAGAGAGGATGAGACTTTCCCTCTCTCTCGCCCTCCTCCCTCTTTGCATAAACTGAGTAAGTAGATATAGTTCCTACTAGACTCAGGTTCGTTTGAGAATAAAGGCATGCACCTGTTAGTGCGCGAGATCACACTTGACCCTTTCCTCTTAAGTTGGTGATAACCAACGAATCGTCAAATTTTTTTTTTTTGTATGATTGTGCGATTAATGGCCTTATAAGCATGTTTAAGTTGGTCATACCCTGTATGCATGTTGTATGATTTGTTATTTATGATGTAAATCCATGTTAGGGAGTACCGCTATAGCTATTTAATATATTATCGTGCATGTGGCACATATAATTACATAATGATTCTCGTCATATATATATATATATGCGCATGCTAAACTAATTGGGCCTATCTCTAATAGGCATGGGTATGACCCGTTATCGGGCCGTACCCTATTGGTTAAAGCGCTAGCGATGTAATCGCCCCCTTTCATCCGAGTGATGCATTCGCATTGAATTCAGAAGAATTCATCGTTGCATCAGTTTTGTTAAACCGGTAGTTAAGACATTAAGTTGGGCCTACCTGTGCTAGGCGTGTGTATAAACCGCCTATTGGGTTAAGCCATTGGCTTTTCTACATAAGTGTAGAGATAGTCCTCGCGTCCAAGTAACGCCTCCGTGTGCGAATACAAGAGTATTCGATATCATTGATATATATAAGTATCAAAGGTAGTTGGCTTTCCTATAGGGTTCGCATTGCAAACGCAGGGCGCTAACTCCTGACATCGCCATGAGTCGAAGCTACCCGACATAGAAGCTGTTCTGTATGGTGCCACCACTTGTAGGTGCTACCGATGCGTACCGCGGTACACATCTAGCGAATGTACTGATCGTGGAAGGCCGACTCAAGTGTTATTGCGAGCTTGAAGTCGTTCTCCCCTTCGTCGGATCCGTGTCGAAGCTGCCCGATTTGTAGTTGTCCTGTGGGGTGCTCCCAGACGCTATTTATGACATCTGTTGGTGCGCCATATAGTAGAGATAGAAATCATGGAGAGGCTACCAGGTAGAGGCTCCCTGGGAGAGGACTACTGGATGACAATGGGTGTAGAGCAACTGAGTTCGTTCCAAAAGTTTCTAGGGTCACCCCTCCGGGGGCTAGGGTGAGGATGAGTGTGGTCAGATCGTCACGTGACCCAAATACCCATCAAGTATACTCTGGATATGCTACTCCTAACGTTTGAGGTATCGAAGTATATCTCTACCTCGTAGCAGATGGACGCGTTCTGTCTTGTTAACCAGTAACACATGGTGTTATGGTTAACCCTTGTTTCTCCCCTGGAGCTCCCCTTCGGGGGAGGGGGCGGGGGAGGGGAATGTGTTGTGTCAAGTCGCTATGTGACCCATTCGTTTGTTAATCCATTCCCATAGTTGTTGGGGTTGGTTAAGTATCAATGTTGAGAGACACCGATGGGCAATTATCTCTATGTAAATGATCCAATAGTGTTGTGTAGATCAGTAATTCCGCGTCTCCTTGACAAACGGTATGGTCTCTCCCCAAGAGTCCCAAGAGTCTCCATTTGGGAGTGAGGGTGAGGGTGAGGTGGGTTGCGCCGCCGTGTGACCCTATTATCCATTGGGTTTCAACCCATGTTTTTCCTTGAAAGGAATTTGCCTTAACATTAAATTGTTGTAGTGGTGTTTGATTTTCAACTACTCACTGAGCTTGTAGCTCACCCCTCGCGTACTAATTCTTTTACATGGGCATTGTTGGGCATGGAGCTGGAGCTTCCCTATGGCGTGGTCTTCCGTGTGTGGAGGTGTCCTATCCGGCGAATTGGCGAGTGCGAGGCTGTCAGCAGTCCTGGAGTCATGTGTATTTGTAAATCGTGCGTGTGGCACTTGTTGTATTTTATTGGGCTAGACTTGACTCTCACAGGACAACGATTTTCTATTCGAGTCTGTAATAATATTTTTGATTTACAGACTTATTGTTATTTTTATGCTTCCGCATTTCAGTTGAGTTATTAGTTATCATTATTTGTTAGCCTTGTGTATTTTATATTGGTGTCATCATTGACCTCTTGTTTGATAACTGATATTATATTATTACCTCGTCTCGAGGACAGCCGCCCTGGGGCGTGACATGCAATGGGAGACGCGAGATGCACGGTGGGGGGTGGGGGGCCTGCTGGAGGTGGTCTCACACTCTCACCTTATGTTGAGTTTTGGAAGAGAAAGAGAGATGTTGGGGAAGAAAGAGAAAACAAATTCATGGGTGAGTGTTATCGAGATATTCTTATGATTAATTTCTGCAAGAACATGATAAAATAATATGTTTATTGTGTTTGTAGGGTTGATTGTGATATGTTTCTCTTTAAATACGGTGATCATTTCATAAAAGGAATGGACATAGATTTTGAGCAAAAAGACATTCCAAAAGGTTCCGAGGGGAATATGCGGTCAAAATCATTCAGAAAGCTAAGAAAAGTGAGAATCGGATAAAAAAATACAAGAAGACTGTGAAACATATAAACATCAAATGTAATGTGTTTATAATATAATGTGGTGGTGGTGTAATGTGGTGTACTGTTTTATATAAGTAGTGGTGATGTTTTATATGGTACTGATGTTTTATATATCTTGAACAATAGATGTTATTATAAGATGATGTTATGTAACTTATTATGCAGGATGTGTACCATGTTGCAGATGTTATTATAAGATGATGTTTGTAATGCATGTTTTGTACACTGTTATGCGATATGTGTACATTGTTGTTAATGTTACCAGTTCACTGTGTTACAATATGTAATTTATTTTACAATATGTGTACCATGTTATAGAGGTTACAGGTTTGTGTTTTATATTTTGTACACTTTTATGCAGCATGCGTACACTGTTATAAATGTTACAAGTTCTGTCTGTTACACGGTGTATGGTGTAATGCAACATACGTAGATTATTATAAATGTTAAAAATTCTGTCTGTTACACGATATACATTATTATGCAGCATGTGTACACTGTTATAAATGTTACAAGTTATGTATTTTAAACTGTGTACAATGTTATGCAGCATATGTACACTGTTATAAATTTTACAAGTTCTGTCTTTTAAATAGTGTACACTGTTATGCAATAGGTGTATACTGTTATAAATATTACATGTTGTATTTACATTTTATAGACTGTTATGTCTACACTGTGTACACTGTTATAGATGTTACATGTTTTGCGTTTTACATTGTGTCCACTGTTATGCAGCAGATGTACAATGTTATATGTTTTATAGTTTCTATAGTATGATATGTTCTGCACCATGTGTAAACTGATAATGCACTACAAGACATAAGCATATGCATAGATTCAAACATGGAGGAATATATCAATCATGTTATTCATACATCATAAAGTTCTCAAATAATTGTGTAAGATACATCATTCTTCAACAGCCACTGGATTCCTTCATGTTTTCCTGTTGTGTCCAAATCCATTATTAAATAATGATAGATTAATATGCAAATATAAAAGGCAATTGACATGAATTTCATGTTTTCATCATATTATAACATGCATATACATTGTCTAGTAAACATAGAAAACACACAATGTACTCAATGTACATTGTTAGATTCACTGTGCACACTATAACACTTTGAGAATTTCTTAGTTCAAGAACATACACAACTACATAAAGAGTGATACAAATTTCATAATTCTATAACATGCACGACTACATAAAACTGAAAATTATCGCACACTATGTCATGTACTGTATGTGTACACTGATAAGCGAATTGTGTACACCCTTACACTTTCATATTTCTAAAAACTCTCCAGTTTAGAAACATTTATACAAACATCTACTTTACATAAAATCAACACCATAACATTGAAAACTATAAAAAGGAATAAAATATTGCATTGATCAATAAAAACATACATTGGTGATAACGGGAGTGAGAATCAATCGATGCGGGTCTGGGGCAAGATCCGTGGTCAAGATCGGGGATCGGGGAAGGTGGAGATCGTGGGAGGGGGTGGGGGTTGCGAATGGGGTCACGGGAGTCGGTGGGAGGCGCAATGGGGTCACGAGAGGTGGTCGGGGGAGGTCGGGGGACGTGATGGGAGGCACGGGAGGCACGGTGGAGGGGGCTGGTGGAGGTGGTCTCACATTCTCACCTTATGTTGAGTTTTGGGAGAGAGAGAGATGTTGGGGAAGAAAGAGAGCATATTTATGTTAGGTTGAGTTGATGGTAAAAGAGGAATAAAAATATTCGATTGGATGGAAAAATGATGGAAGAACCTAAAAAAATACCACCACTAATTGAGGGACCTAAAGAAAACTTAAAACAGTCCAAGGACTTATTGTTATTATGGAGATAGGGTCAGGGACACCTAACTAATTTCTCCAAATTTAAATGTTAAACAATTTGATCTGAGTTTGGTTAGGCCAACCCTGAAATTTGAAAATGGGGCCCTAAACGATCTTTTAAAATGGGGCTCTATTATTGTGGAGTAAAAAAATTGCACCATATCGAAAAATGACATGTGTCCGGACTTATACGGGAATGGGCCGCCATATCCGATATCCAGAGGCCCAAGTCCAAATTCGGAATACTACGATGATGCTCTCGGATAGGTGGGACATGACTAGATTGAAGGTCTGGTTGGACGGTCTGACACCTCGCAGGTGAATTTCATCTTGAGTAGACAAGGCTCGATTAGATAAGAGATCTTATCGGACGACCTTGCACCTCGTGAACGAGCAGATGAGGCACGACCAGATTAATGGTTTGGTCAGACAGTCCTACACCTCGCGAGAAAACACTTGTGAGCACATCAAGTAAATGACCAGGGCAAGGATCACGAGGAGGACCAAAGAAATGGTCAGACACCTGCAGGGGTGGACATGCGAGTTGGCTAGGTCGGGCTACATCCCGGCCAGAATTTTACAATTTTTTATATATTTGATGATACATGTTATAATATTGATATTTTATATTATATAAAAATGATATTTTATACATAAAATATACTCCTAACAAACTAGATATCAATCTAACAAATTAATAACAAATCAAAATAGTATCCTAACAAATTAGATCTCAACCTAATAAACCAAATTGAACTCCGGACCATTTGAAAATGGTTTAGGCAGATTATGAGTTTGTATAGGAAGTTCCTTTTCCCAAACCCGTTTTCAAACCAAAACAATTGGGGCTAAAAGATGCATACATATTTTTGTGAAAAAGTGCTCAAAACCTGAGTTTCTATAAACTGTGGATAAATAGCTTCTTGCAAAATTAGATTTAAACCCAGCTTTTATCTAAATCAGTTTTGCAATCGTACAACCAAACGCAGCCTCAATCTTATTATAAATTTTAACGATTCTAAATATTAAAATTCAAATATTATCTTAAGAATTAATTGCAATAGAACAATAAAGAAAATTTATATCCATAAAAGAACTCTTCTTGTTTTTCTAGCAATTCTTCCTATTTTTCTATCAATTCTTACAAAATCAAAGTAATCAACTTTAATGACATTTTTTTTTCTTTTCTTCACATGTAGAAATCTTTTGAATATCACATTATTTGATATATAAATAATTACATCAAATATAAGAACAAAAAAATTCCATATAAATATTTAATATATGCATCAAATAAGAACAAAAAAATTTCTATATAAATATTTAATATAGGCTATGTAGCCCACCCCAAAATATTGTCCTGGATCCGCCCCTGGACACCTGTAACACTTGTCACTGTCAAGTAGGCAATTAAGTCTCATCCGAACCCCATTTTTTCAACTCAAATTGATTTTTTCGATCCGAACACGACCCAGGCACCGTTTTTCAACATAAGCAGAATGTTCCAACCCAAACCGTATTTTTTTTGTCCCAAACATCATTTTACCACACAGACAACATTTTTTCATCCCGAACACCGTTTTTTGACCCAAACATTATTTTTCGACCTTAACATGTCCCAAATACCGTTTTTTCTACCTAAATATTATTTTTAGACGCAAACTTCATTTTTTCAACCCAAGCATCATATTCAGACCCGAACAGTGTTTTTCGACCCAAAATAACTATTTTCGACCAAACCATCTTTTTTTATGCCAAACAACATTTTTTCGGCCCGAACAGCACTTTGTCGGCCATAAAAACATTTTTTTTTACCGAAACAGTATTTTCTCGGCCTAAACACCCAATTTTCCACCCAAGCAGCATTTTACGATCCAAATAATTTTTTTCATCCCAAACAGCACTTTCATGACCAGAAAAACATTTTTCAACCCAAACAGCATTTCGTCGACCCGAACATCAGTTTCGACGAAGCGGGCTTTTTGGATGAAAAAATGACACAAACACCATTTTTTAGACCAAAACGACATTTTTTGATACAAACGGCATTTTGTAACCCAAAAACAGCCGAAACATCATTTTTTCGAGCGAAACAACATTTTCTGAGCCAAACATCATTTTGTTGACCCAAACATCAGTTTTTCTACCCAAGCTGCATTTTCTGAACCAAACCTTATTTTCTTTCAACCCGAACAGGACCCAAAAGATATTTTCCTGCCCCGACATCTTATTAGAAACCAAACCACATTTCTCAGCCCAAACAAAAAAAATTTCATCCCAAACAGCATTTTTGCTGCCAAACATCATTTTACCACACAGACAACATTTTTTCATCCCGAACACCGTATCTTTACCCAAACATTTTTTTCGACCTTAACATGACCCAAACACCGTTTTTTCTACCTAAATATTATTTTTAGACGCAAACTTCTTTTTTTCAACCCAAGCATCATATTCAGAACCGAACAGTGTTTTTCGACCCAAAACAACAATTTTCGACCAAACCAGCTTTTTTGATGCCAAGAAACATTTTTTCGGACCGAACAGCACTTTGTCGGCCAGAAAATTTTTTTTTTTTTGACCGAAACAGTATTTTCTCTGCCCAAACACCCTATTTTCCGCCCAAGCAGCATTTTACGACCCAAATAATTTTTTTCATTACAAACAGCACTTTCATGACCAGAAAAACATTTTTCAATCCAAACTGCATTTTGTCGGCCCGAACATCATTTTCGACGAAGCGGGCTTTTTGGATGAAAAAATGACACAAACACCATTTTTTTAGATCAAAACGACATTTTTTGAAACAAAGGGCATTTTGTAACCCAAAAACCGCCGAAACATTATTTTTTCGAGCGAAACAACATTTTCCGAGCCAAACAGCATTTTGTTGACCCAAACATCAGTTTTTCTACCCAAGCTGCATTTTCTGAGCCAAACCTTATTTTCTTTCAGCCCGAAAAGGACCCAAAAGATATTTTCCTGCCCCGACATCTTATTAGAAAGCAAACCACATTTCTCAGCCCAAACAAAAAAATTTTCATCCCAAACAGCATTTTTGCTGCCAAACATCATTTTACCACACAGACAACATTTTTTCATCCCGAACACTGTATTTTTACCCAAACACCGTTTTTTCTACCTAAATATTATTTTTAGACGCAAACTTCTTTTTTTCAACCCAAGCATCATATTCAGACCCGAACAGTGTTTTTCGACCCAAAATAACTATTTTCGACCAAACCATCTTTTTTTATGCCAAACAACATTTTTTCGGCCCGAACAGCACTTTGTCGGCCATAAAAACATTTTTTTTTTACCGAAACAGTATTTTCTCGGCCTAAACACCCAATTTTCCACCCAAGCAGCATTTTACGATCCAAATAATTTTTTTCATCCCAAACAGCACTTTCATGACCAGAAAAACATTTTTCAACCCAAACAGCATTTCGTCGACCCGAACATCAGTTTCGACGAAGCAGGCTTTTTGGATGAAAAAATGACACAAACACCATTTTTTTAGACCAAAACGACATTTTTTGATACAAACGGCATTTTGTAACCCAAAAACAGCCGAAACATCATTTTTTCGAGCGAAACAACATTTTCTGAGCCAAACATCATTTTGTTGACCCAAACATCAGTTTTTCTACCCAAGCTGCATTTTCTGAACCAAACCTTATTTTCTTTCAACCCGAACAGGACCCAAAAGATATTTTCCTGCCCCGACATCTTATTAGAAACCAAACCACATTTCTCAGCCCAAACAAAAAAATTTTCATCCCAAACAGCATTTTTGCTGCCAAACATCATTTTACCACACAGACAACATTTTTTCATCCCGAACACCGTATTTTTACCCAAACATTTTTTTCGACCTTAACATGACCCAAACACCGTTTTTTCTACCTAAATATTATTTTTAGACGCAAACTTCTTTTTTTCAACCCAAGCATCATATTCAGACCCGAACAGTGTTTTTCGACCCAAAACAACAATTTTCGACCAAACCAGCTTTTTTGATGCCAAGCAACATTTTTTCGGCCCGAACAGCACATTGTCGGCCAGAAATTTTTTTTTTTTTTTACCGAAACAGTATTTTCTCTGCCCAAACACCCTATTTTCCGCCCAAGCAGCATTTTACGACCCAAATAATTTTTTTCATCCCAAACAGCACTTTCATGACCAGAAAAACATTTTTCAATCCAAACTGCATTTCGTCGGCCCGAACATCATTTTCGACGAAGCGGGCTTTTGGGATGAAAAAATGACACAAATACCATTTTTTTAGATCAAAACGACATTTTTTGATACAAACGGCATTTTGTAACCCAAAAACCGCCGAAACATTAATTTTTCGAGCGAAACAACATTTTCCGAGCCAAACAGCATTTTGTTGACCCAAACATCAGTTTTTCTTCCCAAGCTGCATTTTCTGAGCCAAACCTTATTTTCTTTCACCCCGAAAAGGACCCAAAAGATGTCACACCCCAGGGCGGCCGTCCCCGAGACGTGGCAAGTATATATATATGATATCAGTAATACGTACACGAAGTCAATAAATACACCACAAAAGTCAAAGGCGATAAAGCGAAATCAAGTAACTGACATCAAATACATACAAAAATAGCGGAAGCAAAACGACTAAGTCTGTGATTCAAAGATGTATAACAGACCAGAGTACTCAATCCAACTGTCCTGTGAGAGCCAATATGTACTACAAAAGACAACATCAACCCATACACTGTGCCTAAGCACAAGTAGAAATACATACAAGAAGACGGGGGATGCTGAGGGCCTCTCACTCGCAAGATGTCTGACGTGAACGCTGTCTCCTACTGGAATCGCGTCTCAGGGAGCTCCTCCTTCTGATCCGGATCAGCGACAACTGGAGAAAACATATGCGAGGGGTGAGCCGCACGCTCAGTGAATGGAACAATTCATGCATCACAACTCATATAACTTCCAATCATCATCAAAGTTATTTACCCTCACCCCGAAGGGTGACCTAAGTTATTGGGAGTAACTGTACTAATCCCTCACCCTCACCTCCGAAGGGTGACTCAGGCTCTTGGGAAGAGATTAGATTGTTCTAAGCCCTTGGTCCACCGGTAGCCCTTTCCCCGGGTAGCCTCTACCTGACATACTCCCACGATCAGTACACTCTCGACCGAAGCGATGGTACCTACAAATGGGAGCCCGGTGCCAGGACAGCGTTTCCAACGCCGGGAAGTTCCTACACGGATCCAACGAAGGGGAAAAACAATCTACGCTCGCGGATATGATCCTCTTGGATCCGTCGTCACCGGTTACTAAACACCGATACGGAAATGAATTCTCAAGAATTCCCTCCAGGGCGCATAACTCAGATGCGGGGAAAATTCCGTCATTCGTAACATCAATATTTCGGTATGACCCCACAGGTGGTCATACGCTTGCTTATTAACAATATGCAAGAATACATGGCCTAAGCATGCGCTAAACACTTAAAAAAAAGAATAATATTAATCATGGAAGCATCTTAAAGTAATCAATATAACAAGACATGATTTATCTAAGGTATGCTTATCTTATGCAACCACATATGTATAAGTTTAATAAAGTTAAATTAGGTGGGGACATGTCTAGGTCGGGGTTATGCTAATCATGAGACATGATATCTAGGCAAGGATGGCCTTCATACATTATACATGGATGCATAATACCTAGCATACTATATACAACTCGACATGGTTGCAATCTTAGTGAAACAGGCATTTACATGAACATTTATACAATATACAACATGTTATATGTAGTTATGGTACCCAAGGGGAGGGTGATGCACTCCAACGTGCATCGAACGCCTCCCAACTGGTTTGGATTGACCCACTCACCGTAAACCGGGTCGTCGCGCGACCGCTCGCCAAAATCTGCAAGACAAGGCATTCCGATAGGTGAGTTAAACTACTTAACAACACTTGAAATTTACAAGAAATGTCAAAGACTCAGATATGCGCGCATACGGGCCCGCACGCATGCGAGTATGCGCGTACGCACGCCTATCCGAGCACCCCGACACTAACCCGAGCCCTCGGGCAGCCACACGTGTGGCCCCGCACGCGTACGCATGTGCATGCACGCGCGCACGCGCCCCCCGTGCCCGCCGGCCCACTGCCCCGCGCTCAGACGCGCGCCCAGCAGCGCACCCGAACACCCCCTGCGCGCCCAGAACTCCTGCCGCGCGCACGCGCACGCTCGCGCGCGCTCGCGCGCACGGCCCCCGCGCGCATCCGCTCGCTCCTGCACCCAGAACTCTTGCCGCGCGCACGCGCACGCTCGCGCGCACGGCCCCCGCGCACTGCGCGCCCCGCGCACATCCGCTCGCTCCTGCGCCCAGTGCCCGTGCCCCGCGCGCATCCGCTCGCTCCTGCACCCAGTGCCCGTGCCCCGCGCGCGCCCGATTGCGCTCTGCGCGCACGCGCATGCGCGCGCCTGCTCGTCCGACCAGCCCGCCTGGGCTCTTCTGCGCGCGCGCCTGCGCGCGCACGCGCACGGGTGGTCCCGCGCGCGCGCCCAGACCATTTCCAACCCTCTCCCCATGCCCACATACACCCAAACTCAGGCATAAGGGGTGCAAGGTCCCCTAGCACCCTTGACACCCAAAGAAAACCATTTTTCAAGAAGGGGGGAGAGCCTACCAAGAGAGGGGGAGCCAAAAGGGGGAGATTCGGGCCCTCCGCGCACCCGAAGCCACACCAACCACCACAACTACTTCTACCACCTCCACAGCCCCTCCCTACCACCTCTCCTTGACTGAAAACAGGAAACAAGAAATAGGGGACATGAGAGGGAGGAGGAAGAAGAGCAACAACATCAACAACAACAAACACACACTCTTACTCACCTTGCTTGTGTGCTTTCTCCTTCTCCAACAAAACCAAAACTCACAACACACACACACCAAACCAGAAATCAGAGAGGGAGAGAGTGAGAGAGAGGGAGAGAGAGAGAGGGAGCCAAAGTTACGACTACAACTTCTCATTAAAGAAGAGAAAAAAAAAGAAAATCAAAAGGGGGGTGAGTTTAATCTTCTTTCACCCACTCACACACACAAATATCTCAACCTTGCTTAATCATTAAGTAAGGGGGGGTAAGCTTACCAAGAGGCACCATAACCACCAAAATATCTAACACTATTCCTCCCACAAAACCAGTAACGAAGAAAACCCGGATACGGTTTGGAACTGCCTAATTTTTCAAACGTTATCGGAATTCGATGAAATTTTTATGGGTAGAAGAGGACGGTACCAGGACCCATAATATGCAGTTAGATTTTCAATCGGAGTTTTCTAGCTCACGCAGATGGCTAAAAAGCCAAAATTTTAGCGGTTCCGATCGAAAAAAGAAAATTTCGAAAATGGCCAGAATTGACCCAAAGGTTACCCATAGGCTAAAAAGTGACACATATATAACAAAAGATATTTTCCTGCCCCGACATCTTATTAGAAAGCAAACCACATTTCTCAGCTCAAACAAAAAAAATTTCATCCCAAACAGCATTTTTGCTGCCAAACATCCTATTTCGACCCAGGCAATATTTTTTCTACGGAAAAATCGTTTTTCGTCCCAATCGTGACCCATACCCCATTTTCAGGCCCGAATCACATTTCTCAACCCGAATTGCATTTTTCCATCGCAAAAATCATTTTATGACCCTAACTCGACTCAAACACCGTTTCATCGACCTAAACGGCATTTTAACGACCCAAACATGACCCAAAAGACACCAACCGACCTAGTCACCATTTTCCTTTTACCGAAGCAGCATTTCTACGACCCAAACCTCTTTTTTCACCCCAAAAACAATTTTCTGACCCAGACAACATTTCTCAACCCAAACTGCATTTTTCAAAGGGAAAATCATTATTCGAACCTAACAAGACCCAAACACCATTACTTCGACCTAAACTGCAATTTTTTGACCAATACAAATCCCGGAAGACATTTTTCGACCCAAAGACCCATTGTTTTTTTACCCAAGCAGCATATTTTCGTCGCAGGCAATATTTTTTGAACGAAACCCCGTTTGATCGACCGAACCCAATTTTTTCAACTCAAATTGATTTTTTCGATCTGAACACGACCCAGGCACCGTTTTTCAACATAAGCAGAATGTTCCAAACCAAACCGTATTTTTTTTGTCCCAAACATCATTTTACCACACAGACAACATTTTTTCATCCCGAACACCGTTTTTGACCCAAACATTATTTTTCGACCTTAACATATCCCAAATACCGTTTTTTCTACCTAAATATTATTTTTAGACGCAAACTTCATTTTTTCAACCCAAGCATCATATTCAGACCAGAACAGTGTTTTTCGACCCAAAATAACTATTTTCGACCAAACCATCTTTTTTTATGCCAAACAACATTTTTTCGGCCCGAACAGCACTTTGTCGGCCATAAAAACATTTTTTTTTACCGAAATAGTATTTTCTCAGCCTAAACACCCAATTTTCCACCCAAGCAGCATTTTACGATCCAAATAAATTTTTTCATCCCAAACAGCACTTTCATGACCAGAAAAACATTTTTCAACCCAAACAGCATTTCGTCGACCCGAACATCAATTTCGACGAAGCGGGCTTTTTGGATGAAAAAATGACACAAACACCATTTTTTTAGACCAAAACGACATTTTTTCATACAAACGGCATTTTGTAACCCAAAAACAGCCGAAACATCATTTTTTCGAGCGAAACAACATTTTCTGAGCCAAACATCATTTTGTTGACCCAAACATCAGTTTTTCTACCCAAGCTGCATTTTCTGAACCAAACCTTATTTTCTTTCAACCCGAACAGGACCCAAAAGATATTTTCCTGCCCCGACATCTTATTAGAAACCAAACCACATTTCTCAGCCCAAACAAAAAATTTTTCATCCCAAACAGCATTTTTGCTGCCAAACATCATTTTACCACACAGACAACATTTTTTCATCCCGAACACCGTATTTTTACCCAAACACCGTTTTTTCTACCAAAATATTATTTCTAGACGCAAACTTCTTTTTTTCAACCCAAGCATCATATTCAGACCCGAACAGCGTTTTTCGACCCAAAACAACAATTTTCGACCAAACCAGCTTTTTTGATGCCAAGCAACATTTTTCGACCCGAACAGCACTTTGTCGGCCAGAAATTTTTTTTTTTTTTGACCGAAACAGTATTTTCTCTGCCCAAAAACCCTATTTTCCGCCCAAGCAGCATTTTACGACCCAAATAATTTTTTTCATCCCAAACAGCTCTTTCATGACCAGAAAAACATTTTTCAATCCAAACTGCATTTCGTCGGCCCGAACATCATTTTCGACGAAGCGGGCTTTTTGGATGAAAAAATGACACAAACACCATTTTTTTAGATCAAAACGACATTTTTTTATACAAAGGGCATTTTGTAACCCAAAAACCGCCGAAACATTATTTTTTCGAGCGAAACAACATTTTCCGAGCCAAACAGCATTTTGTTGACCCAAACATCAGTTTTTCTACCCAAGCTGCATTTTCTGAGCCAAACCTTATTTTCTTTCAGCCCGAAAAGGACCCAAAAGATATTTTCCTGCCCCGACATCTTATTAGAAAGCAAACCACATTTCTCAGCCCAAACAAAAAATTTTCATCCGAAACAGCATTTTTGCTGCCAAACTTCCTATTTCGACCCAGGCAATATTTTTTCTACGGAAAAATCGTTTTTCGTCCAAATCGTGACCCATACACCTTTTTCTGGCCCGAATCACATTTCTCAACCCGAATTGCATTTTTCCATCGCAAAAATCATTTTATGACCCTAACTTGACTCAAACACCGTTTCATCGACCTAAACGGCATTTTAACGACCCAAACATGACCCAAAAGACACCAACCGACCTAGTCACCATTTTCCTTTTACCGAAGCAGCATTTCTACGACCCAAACCTCTTTTTTCACCCCAAAAACAATTTTCTGACCCAGACAACATTTCTCAACCCAAACTGCATTTTTCAAAGGGAAAATCATTATTCGAACCTAACAAGACCCAAACACCATTACTTCGACCTAAACTGCAATTTTTTGACCAATACAAATCCCGGAAGACATTTTTCGACCCAGAGACCCATTGTTTTTTTACCCAAGCAGCATATTTTCGTCGCAGGCAATATTTTTTGAACGAAACCCCGTTTGATCGACCCGAACGCCATTTTTTCAACTCAAATTGATTTTTTCGATCCGAACACGACCCAGGCACCGTTTTTCAACATAAGCAGAATGTTCCAACCCAAACCGTATTTTTTTTGTCCCAAACATCATTTTACCACACAGACAACATTTTTTCATCCCGAACACCGTTTTTTGACCCAAACATTATTTTTCGACCTTAACATGTCCCAAATACCGTTTTTTCTACCTAAATATTATTTTTAGACGCAAACTTCATTTTTTCAACCCAAGCATCATATTCAGACCAGAACAGTGTTTTTCGACCCAAAATAACTATTTTCGACCAAACCATCTTTATTTATGCCAAACAACATTTTTTCGGCCCGAACAGCACTTTGTCGGCCATAAAAACATTTTTTTTACCGAAACAGTATTTTCTCGGCCTAAACACCCAATTTTCCACCCAAGCAGCATTTTACGATTCAAATAATTTTTTTCAGTCCAAACAGCACTTTCATGACCAGAAAAACATTTTTCAACCCAAACAGCATGGCCATGCACCACCACCCATAGAATCAAGAAAGAGCTCTCAGTCTGTCAATCCTTACTATGTCTGGACCTGGTAAGTTTCCCCGTGTTGAGTCAAATTAAGCCGCAGGCTCCACTCCTGGTGGTGCCCTTCCGTCAATTCCTTTAAGTTTCAGCCTTGCGACCATACTCCCCCCGGAACCCAAAAACTTTGATTTCTCATAAGGTGCCGGCGGAGTCCTGTAAGCAACATCCACCGATCCCTGGTCGGCATCGTTTATGGTTGAGACTAGGACGGTATCTGATCGTCTTCGATCCCCCAACTTTCGTTCTTGATTAATGAAAACATCCTTGGCAAATGCTTTCGCAGTTGTTCGTCTTTTATGGCCGACAAAGTGCTGTTCGGACCGAAAAAATGTTGTTTGGCATAAAAAAAGATTGTTTGGTCAAAAATAGTTATTTT
Organism: Acorus calamus; assembly: GCA_030737845.1. Lineage (NCBI taxonomy): Eukaryota > Viridiplantae > Streptophyta > Magnoliopsida > Acorales > Acoraceae > Acorus > Acorus calamus. Next base: position 16,451,600 of record CM060861.1, read on the forward strand.
GGGTCGAAAAACACTGTTCTGGTCTGAATATGATGCTTGGGTTGAAAATTGTTTTTGGGGTGAAAAAAGAGGTTTGGGTCGTAGAAATGCTGCTTCGGTAAAAGGAAAATGGTGACTAGGTCGGTTGGTGTCTTTTGGGTCATGTTTGGGTCGTTAAAATGCCGTTTAGGTCGATGAAACGGTGTTTGAGTCGAGTTAGGGTCATAAAATGATTTTTGCGATGGAAAAATGCAATTCGGGTTGAGAAATGTGATTCGGGCGTGAAAAAGGTGTATGGGTCACGATTGGGACGAAAAACGATTTTTCCGTAGAAAAAATATTGCCTGGGTCGAAATAGGATGTTTGGCAGCAAAAATGCTGTTTGGGATGAAAATTTTTTTGTTTGGGCTGAGAAATGTGGTTTGCTTTCTAATAAGATGTCGGGGCAGGAAAATATCTTTTGGGTCCTTTTCGGGCTGAAAGAAAATAAGGTTTGGCTCAGAAAATGCAGCTTGGGTAGAAAAACTGATGTTTGGGTCAACAAAATGCTGTTTGGCTCGGAAAATGTTGTTTCGCTCGAAAAAATAATGTTTCGGCGGTTTTTGGGTTACAAAATGCCCTTTGTATCAAAAAATGTCGTTTTGATCTAAAAAAATGGTGTTTGTGTCATTTTTTCATCCAAAAAGCCCGCTTCGTCGAAAATGATGTTCGGGCCGACGAAATGCAGTTTGGATTGAAAAATGTTTTTCTGGTCATGAAAGAGCTGTTTGGGATGAAAAAAATTATTTGGGTCGTAAAATGCTGCTTGGGCGGAAAATAGGGTGTTGGGGCAGAGAAAATACTGTTTCGGTCAAAAAAAAAAATTTCTGGCCGACAAAGTGCTGTTCGGGCCGAAAAAATGTTGCTTGGCATCAAAAAAGCTGGTTTGGTCGAAAATTGTTGTTTTGGGTCGAAAAACACTGTTCGGGTCTGAATATGATGCTTGGGTTGAAAAAAAGAAGTTTGCGTCTAAAAATAATATTTAGGTAGAAAAAACGGTGTTTGGGTAAAAATACAGTGTTCGGGATGAAAAAATGTTGTCTGTGTGGTAAAATGATGTTTGGCAGCAAAAATGCTGTTTGGGATGAAAATTTTTTTGTTTGGGCTGAGAAATGTGGTTTGGTTTCTAATAAGATGTCGGGGCAGGAAAATATCTTTTGGGTCCTGTTCGGGTTGAAAGAAAATAAGGTTTGGTTCAGAAAATGCAGCTTGGGTAGAAAAACTGATGTTTGGGTCAACAAAATGATGTTTGGCTCAGAAAATGTTGTTTCGCTCGAAAAAATGATGTTTCGGCTGTTTTTGGGTTACAAAATGCCGTTTGTATCAAAAAATGTCGTTTTGGTCTAAAAAAATGGTGTTTGTGTCAATTTTTCATCCAAAAAGCCTGCTTCGTCGAAACTGATGTTCGGGTCGACGAAATGCTGTTTGGGTTGAAAAATGTTTTTCTGGTCATGAAAGTGCTGTTTGGGATGAAAAAAATTATTTGGATCGTAAAATGCTGCTTGGGTGGAAAATTGGGTGTTTAGGCCGAGAAAATACTGTTTCGGTAAAAAAAAAATGTTTTTATGGCCGACAAAGTGCTGTTCGGGCCGAAAAAATGTTGTTTGGCATAAAAAAAGATGGTTTGGTCGAAAATAGTTATTTTGGGTCGAAAAACACTGCTCTGGTCTGAATATGATGCTTGGGTTGAAAAAATGAAGTTTGCGTCTAAAAATAAAATTTAGGTAGAAAAAACGGTATTTGGGACATGTTAAGGTCGAAAAATATTGTTTATGTCAAAAAACGGTGTTCGGGATGAAAAAATGTTGTCTGTGTGGTAAAATGATGTTTGGGACAAAAAAAATACGGTTTGGGTTGGAACATTCTGCTTATGTTGAAAAACGGTGCCTGGGTCGTGTTCGGATCGAAAAAATCAATTTGAGTTGAAAAAATGGGGTTCGGGTCGATCAAACGGGGTTTCATTCAAAAAATATTACCGGCGACGAAAATATGCTGCTTGGGTAAAAAAACAATGGGTCTCTGGGTCGAAAAATGTCTTCCGGAATTTGTATTGGTATAAAAATTGCAGTTTAGGTCGAAGTAATGGTGTTTGGGTCTTGTTAGGTTCGTATAATGATTTTCCCTTTGAAAAATGCAGTTTGGGTTGAGAAATGTTGTCTGGGTCAGAAAATTGTTTTTGGGGTGAAAAAAGAGGTTTGGGTCGTAGAAATGCTGCTTCGGTAATGTTATATATGTGTCACTTTTTAGCCTATGGGTAACCTTTGGGTCAATTCTGACCATTTTTGAAATTTTCTTTTTCGATCGGAACCGCTAAAATTTTGGCTTTTTAGCCATCTGCGTGAGTTAGAGAACTCCGATTGGAAATCTAACTGAATATTATGGGTCCTGGTACCGTTCTTTAATACCCATAAAAATTTCATCGAATTCCGGTAACGTTTGGAAAAAAATGCAGTTCCGAACCGCATCCCGGTTTTCTTCGAAACTGCCTTGTTAAGTGGAATAGTGTTTAGATATTTTGGTGAATGTGATCACCCATGGTAACCTCACCCCCCATTACTTAGGGATGAAGCATTGCATGGGAGTGTGTGGGTGTGAGAATGTGAGTTTAGGCTTAGGGTTACCTTTCTTTTTTTCTTTTCTTTTTCCTTCTCTTCACCCCCCTTGTAGTCGTGCATTTCATTTTCCCTTCTTGTGAGTGCTGTGTGTGTGTGTGTGTGTATGTGTGTGTGTTTTGAAGAGGAGATCAAGGAAAGGAAGAAGAAGAGGAAGCAAATGAAACACACAAAGGTATGTATGTGTGTTGTTCTTGTTGGTGTGGTTTCTTTCTCTCTTCCTCTTCTCTTTTAGCTCATTCTCATGCCCCCCCCCCCTGTTTTTCAGCCATTAAGGAGCTGGTGGAGGGCTTGAGGGGTTGTGGTGGTTGTGGTGGTGGTTGTGGTGTCCGGTGGTGCACAAAAAGCCCCAAACCTTCCCATTACTTTCCCCCCTCACTTGGTAAGCTTTCCCCTTAAGTTCTTTTGATTTTTCTTGCTTGGAGGGCTGTTGTGGAGGTCATGCATGCTAGGTGGGTGTGTTTGGGTGGGTGTGAGTGCATGGGAGAGGAGGGAGGAGGGTCTGGCGCGCGCGCGGGGTTGTCCGCGCGCATGCGCGCGCGCACAGGGGCGCTGGCACGCACAGACGGGGCGCTGGCGGGGGGCGCGCGCGTGCGCGCAGATGCGCGGGTGTTCGCGCGGGGCTCCGGCTCGGGCGTACAGAGCGCGCGAGTGCGCGCGGGCGCGCGCAGGGGCGCGCGAGCGCGCGGGAGCGCGTGCACGCGTGCGTGCACGTGCGCATGTGTGCGGGGGCCACGCGTGTGGCTGCCCGGGGGCTCGGGTAGGCGTCGGGGCGCTCGGATATGCGTGCGTACGCGCGTACTAGCATGCGTGCGAGCCCGTATGCATGCATATCTAAGCCTTTGGCATGTTTGGGTAATTTTAAGTGTTGTTAAGTAGTTTACTTACCATTTTTGTTAACCTTGCCTCACAGATATTGGCGGGCGGTCGCGCGACGACCCGGTTTACGGTGAGTGGATCAATCCAACTCAGTTGGGAGGCGTTCGATGCACGTTGGAGTGCATCACCCTCCCCTGGGGTACCATAACTACATATAACCCGTCGAATATTGTGTAAATGTTCATATAGATGCCTGTCTTGCTAGGACTGCACCCATGTCATGATCGGATGTTGCATGTTAGGTATTATGCATCATGTATAAGGAATAAAAGCCGTCCATGCTAGATAACGTGTCTCCTTATTTGAATAACCCTGATTTATGCATGTCCCCACCTAATCTAATCTAATTAATCACATAAAGAGGCATAGGTAGAAGCATGCCGTAGGTAATAATCATGTCTTGCATATTAATTAACTTGAGGCGCTTCCATGATTAATCTTTACTTCTTGTAAGAATTAATGCTCGCTTGGGCCTTATTTTCTTGCCTAATGAGAATAGGTAAGTGTGTGACCACCTATGGGGGGGCACGCTAGGTCATGGACACTTAGAATCAAATAACTTCCCCGCATCTGAGTTATGCGCCCTGGAGAGAATTCATGAGAATTCGACGCGCTTATCGGTGTTCGATAACCGATGACGACGGATCCTTAAGAGATCGTATTAGCGAGGGTCGGGTGTTCTTACCTTCGTCGATTCCGAGTAGAGACTGCCCGGCGTAGCAAAGTCCGGTGGAGACCTCCCTGATACTACTCATGACGCGTGTTGGTGTGCCCATACAGCCGAGGTAATGATCGTGGGAGGCTAGTCCGGTAGAGGCCTGAACCCTGTGAGGTGCCGGAAGGCTGCCAGGTAGTATGGGCCACACCGGGAGAGACTACCGGAGGACGAGCGGTGTAGAACAATCGACCCCTTTTCCCCCAAGAGCCTATGTCACCCCGAGGAGGGGGTGAGGGTGAGGGTGTGGTGGGTCGGCGTTGGTCCGGCCTGCCAGTTTGTGCAATCTCCCAAAATCCTAGGTCACCCTTCGGGGTGAGGGTGAGGGACTTGTTGTTTGTTGAAGTTATATGATTTATGATACATGAATTGTTCCATTCACTGAGCGTGTGGCTCACCCCTCGCATATGTTTTCTCCAGTTGTCGCTGATCCGGATCCGAAGGAGGAGCTCCCTGAGACGCGATTCCAGTAGGAGACAGCGTTCACGTAGACATCTTACGAGTGAGAGGCCCTCAGCATCCCCCCGTTTTCTTGTATGTATTTCTACTTGTGCTTGGGCACAGTGTATGGGTTGATGTTGTCTTTTGTAGTACATATTGGCTCTCACAGGACAATTTGATTGAGTACTCTGGTCTGTTATATATCTTTGAATCACAGACTTAGTCGTTTTGCTTCCGCTATTTTCGTATGTATTTGATGTCAGTTACTTGATTTCGCTTTATCGCCTTTGACATTGTGGTGTATTTATTGACTTCATGTGCGTATTACTGATATCATATATATACTTGCCACGTCTCGGGGACGGCCGCCCTGGGGTGTGACAAAAGTTGGTATCAGAGCCTGGTCCTGTCAGAGCCAATTGTTTCTTGTTAGAGATGAGTCCTAGGATTTCTATATGAGTATCCTGATCCTAGTGCTGGTTCTTTAGGTTGCTGATATGCCTCCTCGGGGATTGATACGTCGACGTGGTCGCCCTCGGGCTTCGGTGGATTCCAGACCTGCCGAAGACGAGGAGTCTACTGAGAGGTCCTCAGCCGTTGGGCCAGGACCTGCGCAGGAGCCTCCTGCATGGGAGCGTGCTTACGCTCGGATAGCGGACCTTCTGGAAACTCAGACGAGAGTGCTAGAGGCTCAGACGAGAGCGCTGGCTGAGCAGGCGCGAGAGATTCAGGAACTGCGGGCAGCCCGCGAGGCGGCTCCGCAGGTACCCTTAGCAGCAGATCCACCCGTGGTGCCAGATGTACCCCCTGTACCAGCGGAGATTCCTGCGGTCGGAGCCCATGGACCCGAGCAGAGGGAGGAGGAGCTAGAGGCAGCGGCCCGTGTGCATCAGACCGGCCTCACCGCCTTTTTGAAGCTTCATCCTCCTGAGTTCCATGGCTCGACGAGGGACCCCCTTGCCCCGAGCGTTGGTTGATGGAGGTAGATAAGATCTTCTCGACCATGCACTGCACCGACCGACAGCGTGTTTCGTTGGCCGCGTTCATGTTGAAGGGTAGCGCCGCTGACTGGTGGGCCACCCGATCTGTGGACATTCCGGAGGGTGTGGAGCGACTCCCTGGGCCGGGTTCCGGAACCACTTCTTGGCGGAGTACTTCCCATTCTCGACGCGGCAGATCGTGATGCGGGAGTTCGAGCAGCTGACGCAGGGTACCATGTCAGTGTCGGACTACTCCACACGTTTCATGAGGCTCTCTCGGTTTGCCCCAGCCTTGGTGGTGGACGAGGAGACGAGATGCCGTCGGTTTGAGATGGGTCTCAATAGCGCCATCAGGGTGCATGTTTCCTCGGAGGCTCTCTCGAGGTACACCGACCTGGTGTCTCGGGCGAGGACAGTTGAGCGTGACCTTGGGCTCTCCTCAGCTATTATTCCATTTGAGGATCAGAAGCCACCCAGGAGTCAGGATTCGGGGCGTCGCAAGGACAAGCGGCCCCGCGTGGATCGACTAGCGGACGTCGCTACTCCAGTCGCTGTGGTGCCAGCACGTGGCCCTGCACCCACTGCCGCCTTTCCGGCACAGGGGAGGCGACCGGAGACACGACGCTGTTTCCATTGTCAGCGAGTTGGACACGTCATCTTAGACTGCCCCGATGCTGGCCGACCTCCGGCGCCTCGATTTCAGCAGCAGCAGGTGCCGCGTCAGCCGCAGCAGTGCCGCGTCAGCCGCAGCAGGTGCCGCGCCAGCAGCAGCAGACACACCAGCAGCAGCAGCCACAACGTCAGTTTCAGCAGCCACAGGGTGGCAGGATTGACCAGAGGAGGCAGGCAGTACAGCCCGCGAGGCGTGCCCCTGCTCCTCAGCCGCATCTCGTTCAGGGGCGTGTGGCAGCGCTTACTGCTGAGGATGCGCAGGCTTCGGGTAGCGTAGTCCGAGGTATTGTTCTGATATCCCAGTGTCCTGCTTATGTGTTGTTTGATTCCGGGGCCACACATTCATTCGTGTCTCCCGCTTTCGCGAGACGAATGGGTGTGGTGTCGACCCCTCTAGATATTATGTTAGAGATATCATTGCCGGTCGGAGACCGTATTCTCCTTCGCTCTGTGTATCGGGGATGTACTGTGGTGATTTCGGAGCATGAGTTCCCGGTGGATCTGATCGAGCTCGTCATGGCGGACTTCGACGCCATCCTGGGGATGGATTGGCTAGCAGTGAGTCACGCCACCATCGACTGTTTTGCAAAGTCGGTGTCTTTTCGCGTCCCTGGTCGGAGGTCTTTCCAGTTCGTGGGCGATAGAGACGTTGCTCCTTTGGGGTTCGTGTCGTCCATCCAGGCGTGGAGACTCCTTCAGGGCGGATGCGAGGGTTACCTGGCGTGCATTGTGGACGAGGACGCACCGCTGCGGGTTGATATCAGTCAGACTCCTATCGTGGCGGAATATCCGGAGGTCTTCCCTGTGGATCTTCCAGGCTTACCACCGGATCGCGCGATCGAGTTTGAGATTAATCTGATTCCGGGGACCGAGCCGATTTCGAGGGCTCCGTACCGGATGGCCCCAGCAGAGTTGAAGGTGCTGAAGGAGCAGCTGGAGGAGTTGCTTGAGAAGGGGTTCGCACGTCCGAGCGTCTCTCCGTGGGGAGCCCCTGTCCTGTTTGTCCGGAAGAAGGACGGTTCGCTGCGTTTGTGTATTGACTACAGACAGCTGAACAAGCGGACCGTGAAGAACAAGTACCCCTTACCGCGGATCGACGATCTGTTTGACCAGCTCCAGGGAGCGCGTGTCTTCTCTAAGATCGATCTCCGTTCGGGCTACTATCAGCTGAAGATCCGGGAGTCGGATATTCCGAAGACGGCCTTTCGTACCCGTTACGGGCACTACGAGTTTCGAGTTCTGCCGTTTGGGTTGACGAATGCGCCGGCCGCTTTCATGGATTTGATGAATCGGGTGTTTCGACCCTTCCTCGACTCCTTCGTGGTAGTCTTCATTGACGATATTTTGGTGTACTCGAGGAGTCTTGAGGAGCACGCTGACCATCTTCGCACTGTCTTGGAGACTTTGGCCAGACATCAGTTGTTCGCCAAGTTCAGTAAGTGCGAGTTTTGGTTAGAGCGTGTGGCCTTCCTTGGCCATGTGATTTCCGGTGAGGGTATCTCTGTGGACCCAGAGAAGACGCTTGCCGTGTCGAATTGGCGGCGACCGTCGAACCCCACCGAGATTCGGAGCTTCCTGGGTTTGGCGGGCTATTATCGGAGGTTTGTTGAGGGTTTCTCGAAGATAGCCGTTCCTCTGACCCGCCTCACTCGGAAAGATGTCCGGTTCGAGTGGTCCCCATCTTGCGAGGAGAGCTTCCAGGAGTTGAAGCGGAGACTCACCTCAGCGCCCGTTCTTACCATTCCGTCAGGGAGTGGCGGATTCGCAGTCTACTCTGATGCGTCACGACTGGGTTTGGGTTGCGTCCTGATGCAGAACGGTAAGGTTATTGCTTACGCGTCGCGTCAGTTGAAGCCCCATGAGCAGAATTACCCCACCCATGACCTGGAGTTAGCGGCGATCATCTTCGCGCTGAAGATTTGGAGGCACTACCTCTATGGCGAGGAGTTTGAGCTCTTCACGGATCACAAGAGCCTGACTTATCTGCAGTCCCAGCCGGAACTCAACATGCGTCAGAGACGTTGGGTCGAGTTCCTGACGGACTATGATTGTGACATCGCTTACCATCCGGGTAAGGCGAATGTCGTGGCAGATGCTCTTAGTAGGCAGCCTTTGGGCATGGCCGCCCACATGGCTGTGCGTCGTTGGAGGCTTCTGGAGGAGGCCGCTTGCTGGATCAGTATTCGGGAGACGCCTGCTGGTGGCTATCTGGCCAGGTTAGTGGTGCAGCCTGTTCTCCTCGACGAGATCCGCTCGGCACAAGGGCGGGATCCGCACTTTCTGGTACTTTCTGAAGGCGTCGCCCGGGGCGAGCGACCGGATTACCAGATTCACGAGGACGGGATCCTGCGGTTCAGAGGCCGGGTATGTATTCCTGACGACGCAGAGCTGAAGCAGAAGATCTTGGACGAGGCCCATCGCTCGAGGTACACAGTGCATCCGGGTGGCACGAAAATGTACAGGGGCCTTCGTCGTGGCTACTGGTGGCGCGGGATGAAGGCGGATGTTGGCCGTTTCGTTGCCCGTTGCTTGGTATGCCAGCAGGTGAAGTCGGAGCATCAGCGTCCTGCGGGGAAGCTGCAGTCCATGGAGATTCCGCAGTGGAAGTGGGAGCAGATTACTATGGACTTTGTTTCAGGTCTGCCGAGGTCACGTTCGGGTCGCGATGCCATCTGGGTGATCGTCGACCGACTGACCAAGTCCGCCCATTTTCTCCCCATCCGACTCACCGATTCCCTGGACACCCTGGCGCAGTTGTTTGTCTCCGAGATCGTTCGTCTCCACGGCACTCCGGTCAGCATCGTTTCAGATAGAGATGCGAGGTTCACTTCGAGGTTCTGGCGTAGCCTCCAGCACGCCCTTGGTACGAACCTCCACTTCAGTACCGCTTTTCATCCGCAGACCGATGGCCAGTCGGAGAGGACGATTCAGACCTTGGAGGACATGTTGCGGGCCTGCATCCTTGACTTCGGGGGTAGTTGGGAGAGGCACCTTCCGTTGGTGGAGTTTGCCTACAACAACAGCTACCACTCGAGTATTCGGATGGCACCTTATGAGGCACTCTATGGCCGCAGCTGTAGGTCTCCCTTGTGTTGGGATGAGGTCGGAGAGCGCCAGTTGGAGGGGCCAGAGATCGTCCGCCTGACCTCAGAGAAGGTCAAGACGATTCGTGAGCGTATCCGTACCGCTCAGAGCCGTCAGAAGAGCTACGCCGATCGTCGTCGCCGTGAGCTCACCTTCGAGGTAGGTGACCATGTCTTTCTGAAGGTGTCGCCGTCGAAGGGCATCTTCCGTTTCGGTGTGCGGGGCAAGCTGAGTCCGCGTTTTATTGGCCCGTTTCTCATTCTGGAGCGGATTGGGGAGGTGGCCTATCGCCTAGCCTTGCCCCCACAGTTGGCTCAGGCCCATGACGTCTTCCATGTCTCGCAGCTGAGGCGTTACGTCCACGATCCTGCCCACGTCATCCCGTTCGAGCCGCTTGTCTTCGAGCCGATTTGTCATTCGTGGAGCAGCCGATCGAGATCCTGGACCGGCGCGAGAAGAGGCTCCGCACCAAGACCGTCCAGTTGGTTAAGGTGCGATGGCAGCACCGTTCTGGTGCCGAGGCCACATGGGAGCGCGAGGACGCCATGCGTGACGCATATCCACATCTTTTTCTTCTTAGATGTTTTTGTATTAAATTTTGTGGACAAAATTTCCTAAGGGGGGAAGAATGTTATATATGTGTCACTTTTTAGCCTATGGGTAACCTTTGGGTCAATTCTGACCATTTTCGAAATTTTCTTTTTCGATCGGAACCGCTAAAATTTTGGCTTTTTAGCCATCTGCGTGAGTTAGAGAACTCCGATTGGAAATCTAACTGCATATTATGGGTCCTGGTACCGTTCTTTACTACCCATAAAAATTTCATCGAATTCCGGTAACGTTTGGAAAAAAATGCAGTTCCGAACCGCATCCGGGTTTTCTTCGAAACTGCCTTGTTAAGTGGAATAGTGTTTAGATATTTTGGTGAATGTGATCACCCATGGTAACCTCACCCCCCATTACTTAGGGATGAAGCATTGCATGGAGTGTGTGGGTGTGAGAAGGTGAGTTTAGGCTTAGGGTTACCTTTCTTTTTTTCTTTTCTTTTTCCTTCTCTTCACCCCCCCTTGTAGTCGTGCATTTCATTTTCCCTTCTTGTGAGTGCTGTGTGTGTGTGTGTGTATGTGTGTGTGTTTTGAAGAGGAGATCAAGGAAAGGAAGAAGAAGAGGAAGCAAATGAAACACACAAAGGTATGTATGTGTGTTGTTCTTGTTGGTGTGGTTTCTTTCTCTCTTCCTCTTCTCTTTTAGCTCATTCTCATGCCCCCCCCCCCTGTTTTTCAGCCATTAAGGAGCTGGTGGAGGGCTTGAGGGGTTGTGGTGGTTGTGGTGGTGGTTGTGGTGTCCGGTGGTGCACAAAAAGCCCCAAACCTTCCCATTACTTTCCCCCCTCACTTGGTAAGCTTTCCCCTTAAGTTCTTTTGATTTTTCTTGCTTGGAGGGCTGTTGTGGAGGTCATGCATGCTAGGTGGGTGTGTTTGGGTGGGTGTGAGTGCATGGGAGAGGAGGGAGGAGGGTCTGGCGCGCGCGCGGGGTTGTCCGCGCGCATGCGCGCGCGCACAGGGGCGCTGGCACGCACAGACGGGGCGCTGGCGGGGGGCGCGCGCGTGCGCGCAGATGCGCGGGTGTTCGCGCGGGGCTCCGGCTCGGGCGTACAGAGCGCGCGAGTGCGCGCGGGCGCGCGCAGGGGCGCGCGAGCGCGCGGGAGCGCGTGCACGCGTGCGTGCACGTGCGCATGTGTGCGGGGGCCACGCGTGTGGCTGCCCGGGGGCTCGGGTAGGCGTCGGGGCGCTCGGATATGCGTGCGTACGCGCGTACTAGCATGCGTGCGAGCCCGTATGCATGCATATCTAAGCCTTTGGCATGTTTGGGTAATTTTAAGTGTTGTTAAGTAGTTTACTTACCATTTTTGTTAACCTTGCCTCACAGATATTGGCGGGCGGTCGCGCGACGACCCGGTTTACGGTGAGTGGATCAATCCAACTCAGTTGGGAGGCGTTCGATGCACGTTGGAGTGCATCGCCCTCCCCTGGGGTACCATAACTGCATATAACCCGTCGAATATTGTGTAAATGTTCATATAGATGCCTGTCTTGCTAGGACTGCACCCATGTCATGATCGGATGTTGCATGTTAGGTATTATGCATACATGTATAAGGAATAAAAGCCGTCCATGCTAGATAACGTGTCTCCTTATTTGAATAACCCTGATTTATGCATGTCCCCACCTAATCTAATCTAATTAATCACATAAAGAGGCATAGGTAGAAGCATGCCGTAGGTAATAATCATGTCTTGCATATTAATTAACTTGAGGCGCTTCCATGATTAATCTTTACTTCTTGTAAGAATTAATGCTCGCTTGGGCCTTATTTTTCTGGCCTAATGAGAATAGGTAAGTGTGTGACCACCTATGGGGGCACGCTAGGTCATGGACACTTAGAATCAAATAACTTCCCCGCATCTGAGTTATGCGCCCTGGAGAGAATTCATGAGAATTCGACGCGCTTATCGGTGTTCGATAACCGATGACGACGGATCCTTAGGAGATCGTATTAGCGAAGGTCGGGTGTTCTTACCTTCGTCGATTCCGAGTAGAGACTGCCTGGCGTAGTAAAGTCCGGTGGAGACCTCCCTGATACTACTCATGACGCGTGTTGGTGTGCCCATACAGCCGAGGTAATGATCGTGGGAGGCTAGTCGGTAGAGGCCTGAACCCTGTGAGGTGCCGGAAGGCTGCCAGGTAGTATGGGCCACACCGGGAGAGACTACCGGAGGACGAGCGGTGTAGAACAATCGACCCCTTTTCCCCCAAGAGCCTATGTCACCCTGAGGAGGGGGTGAGGGTGAGGGTGTGGTGGGTCGGCGTTGGTCCGGCCTGCCAGTTTGTGCAATCTCCCAAAATCCTAGGTCACCGATCGGGGTGAGGGTGAGGGACTTGTTGTTTGTTGAAGTTATATGATTTATGATACATGAATTGTTCCATTCACTGAGCGTGTGGCTCACCCCTCGCATATGTTTTCTCCAGTTGTCGCTGATCCGGATCCGAAGGAGGAGCTCCCTGAGACGCGATTCCAGTAGGAGACAGCGTTCACGTAGACATCTTACGAGTGAGAGGCCCTCAGCATCCCCCCGTTTTCTTGTATGTATTTCTACTTGTGCTTGGGCACAGTGTATGGGTTGATGTTGTCTTTTGTTGTACATATTGGCTCTCACAGGACAATTTGATTGAGTACTCTGGTCTGTTATACATCTTTGAATCACAGACTTAGTCGTTTTGCTTCCGCTATTTTCGTATGTATTTGATGTCAGTTACTTGATTTCGCTTTATCGCCTTTGACATTGTGGTGTATTTATTGACTTCATGTGCGTATCACTGATATCATATATATACTTGCCACGTCTCGGGGACGGCCGCCCTGGGGTGTGACAGGTAAAAGGAAAATGGTGACTAGGTCGGTTGGTGTCTTTTGGGTCATGTTTGGGTCGTTAAAATGCCGTTTAGGTCGATGAAACGGTGTTTGAGTCGAGTTAGGGTCATAAAATGATTTTTGCGATGGAAAAATGCAATTCGGGTTGAGAAATGTGATTCGGGCCTGAAAAAGGTGTATGGGTCACGATTGGGACGAAAAACGATTTTTCCGTAGAAAAAATATTGCCTGGGTCGAAATAGGATGTTTGGCAGCAAAAATGCTGTTTGGGATGAAAATTTTTTTGTTTGGGCTGAGAAATGTGGTTTGCTTTCTAATAAGATGTCGGGGCAGGAAAATATCTTTTGGGTCCTTTTCAGGCTGAAAGAAAATAAGGTTTGGCTCAGAAAATGCAGCTTGGGTAGAAAAACTGATGTTTGGGTCAACAAAATGCTGTTTGGCTCGGAAAATGTTGTTTCGCTCGAAAAAATAATGTTTCGGCGGTTTTTGGGTTACAAAATGCCCTTTGTATCAAAAAATGTCGTTTTGATCTAAAAAAATGGTGTTTGTGTCATTTTTTCATCCAAAAAGCCCGCTTCGTCGAAAATGATGTTCGGGCCGACGAAATGCAGTTTGGATTGAAAAATGTTTTTCTGGTCATGAAAGAGCTGTTTGGGATGAAAAAAATTATTTGGGTCGTAAAATGGTGCTTGGGCGGAAAATAGGGTGTTTGGGCATAGAAAATACTGTTTCGGTCAAAAAAAAAAATTTCTGGCCGACAAAGTGCTGTTCGGGCCGAAAAAATGTTGCTTGTCATCAAAAAAGCTGGTTTGGTCGAAAATTGTTGTTTTGGGTCGAAAAACACTGTTCGGGTCTGAATATGATGCTTGGGTTGAAAAAAAGAAGTTTGCGTCTAAAAATAATATTTAGGTAGAAAAAACGGTGTTTGCGTAAAAATACGGTGTTCGGATGAAAAAATGTTGTCTGTGTGGTAAAATGATGTTTGGCAGCAAAAATGCTGTTTGGGATGAAAATTTTTTTTGTTTGGGCTGAGAAATGTGTTTTGGTTTCTAATAAGATGTCGGGGCAGGAAAATATCTTTTGGGTCCTGTTCGGGTTGAAAGAAAATAAGGTTTGGTTCAGAAAATGCAGCTTGGGTAGAAAAACTGATGTTTGGGTCAACAAAATGATGTTTGGCTCAGAAAATGTTGTTTCGATCGAAAAAATGATGTTTCGGCTGTTTTTGGGTTACAAAATGCCGTTTGTATCAAAAAATGTCGTTTTGGATCTAAAAAAATGGTGTTTGTGTCATTTTTTCATCCAAAAAGCCCGGTTCGTCGAAAATTGATGTTCGGGCCGACGAAATGCAGTTTGGGAATGAAAAATGTTTTTCTGGTCATGAAAGAGCTGTTTGGGATGAAAAAAATTTATTTGGGTCGTAAAATGCTGCTTGGTGGAAAATAGGGTGTTTAGGCCAGAGAAAATTACTGTTTCGGTAAAAAAAAAAAAAAATGTTTTTATGGCCGACAAAAGTGCTGTTCGGGCCGAAAAAATGTTGCTTTGCATCAAAAAAGATGGATTGGTCGAAAATTGTTGTTTTGGGTCGAAAAACACTGTTCTGGTCTGAATATGATGCTTGGGTTGAAAAAATGAAGTTTGCGTCTAAAAATAATAATATTAGGTAGAAAAAACGGTATTTGGGACATGTTAAGGTCGAAAAATAATGTTTGGGTCAAAAAACGGTGTTCGGGATGAAAAATGTTGTCTGTGTGGTAAAATGATGTTTGGGACAAAAAAATACGGTTTGGGTTGGAACATTCTGCTTATGTTGAAAAACGGTGCCTGGGTCGTGTTCGGATCGAAAAAATCAATTTGAGTTGAAAAAATGGGTTGTTCGGGTCGATCAAACGGGGTTTCGTTCAAAAAATATTGCCTGCGACGAAAATATGCTGCTTGGGTAAAAAAACAATGGGTCTCTGGGTCGAAAAATGTCTTCCGGGATTTGTATTGGTAAAAAAATTGCAGTTTAGGTCGAAGTAATGGTGTTTGGGTCTTGTTAGGTTCGAATAATGATTTTCCCTTTGAAAAATGCAGTTTGGGTTGAGAAATGTTGTCTGGGTCAAAAATTGTTTTTGGGGTGAAAAAAGAGGTTTGGGTAGAAGAAATGCTGCTTCGGTAAAAGGAAAATGGTGACTAGGTCGGTTGGTGTCTTTTGGGTCATGTTTGGGTCGTTGAAATGCCGTTTAGGTCGATGAAACGGTGTTTGAGTCGAGTTAGGGTCATAAAATGATTTTTGCGATGGAAAAATGCAATTCGGGTTGAGAAATGAGATTCGGGCGTGAAAAAGGTGTATGGGTCACGATTGGGACGAAAAACGATTTTTCCGTAGAAAAAATATTGCCTGGGTCAAAATAGGATGTTTGGCAGCAAAAATGCTGTTTGGGATGAAATTTTTTTTGTTTGGGCTGAGAAATGTGGTTTGCTTTCTAATAAGATGTCGGGGCAGGAAAATATCTTTTGGCTCCTTTTCGGGCTGAAAGAAAATAAGGTTTGGCTCAGAAAATGCAGCTTGGGTAGAAAAACTGATGTTTGGGTCAACAAAATGCTGTTTGGCTCGGAAAATGTTGTTTCGCTCGGAAAAATAATGTTTCGGCGGTTTTTGGGTTACAAAATGCCCTTTGTATCAAAAAATGTCGTTTTGATCTAAAAAAATGGTGTTTGTGTCATTTTTTCATCCAAAAAGCCCGCTTCGTCGAAAATGATGTTCGGGCCGACGAAATGCAGTTTGGAATGAAAAATGTTTTTCTGGTCATGAAAGAGCTGTTTGGGATGAAAAAAATTATTTGGGTCGTAAAATGCTGCTTGGGCGGAAAATAGGGTGTTTGGGCAGAGAAAATACTGTTTCGGTAAAAAAAAAAAAAAAATTTCTGGCCGACAAAGTGCTGTTCGGGCCGAAAAAATGTTGCTTGGCATCAAAAAAGCTGGTTTGGTTGAAAATTGTTGTTTTGGGTCGAAAAACACTGTTCGGGTCTGAATATGATGCTTGGGTTGAAAAAAAGTTTGCGTCTAAAAATAATATTTAGGTAGAAAAAACGGTGTTTGCGTAAAAATACGGTGTTCGGGATGAAAAAATGTTGTCTGTGTGGTAAAATGATGTTTGGCAGCAAAAATGCTGTTTGGGATGAAAATTTTTTTGTTGGGCTGAGAAATGTGGTTTGGTTTCTAATAAGATGCCGGGGCAGGAAAATATCTTTTGGGTCCTGTTCGGGTTGAAAGAAAATAAGGTTTGGTTCAGAAAATGCAGCTTGGGTAGAAAAACTGATGTTTGGGTCAACAAAATGATGTTTGGCTCAGAAAATGTTGTTTCGCTCGAAAAAATGATGTTTCGGCTGTTTTTGGGTTACAAAATGCCGTTTGTATGAAAAAATGTCGTTTTGGTCTAAAAAATGGTGTTTGTGTCATTTTTTCATCCAAAAAGCCCGCTTCGTCGAAATTGATGTTCGGGTCGACGAAATGCTGTTTGGGTTGAAAAATGTTTTTCTGGTCATGAAAGTGCTGTTTGGGATGAAAAAATTATTTGGATCGTAAAATGCTGCTTGGGTGGAAAATTGGGTGTTTAGGCCGAGAAAATACTGTTTCGGTAAAAAAAATGTTTTTATGGCCGACAAAGTGCTGTTCGGGCCGAAAAAATGTTGTTTGGTATAAAAAAGATGGTTTGGTCGAAAATAGTTATTTTGGGTCGAAAAACACTGTTCTGGTCTGAATATGATGCTTGGGTTGAAAAAATGAAGTTTGCGTCTAAAAATAATATTTAGGTAGAAAAAACGGTATTTGGGACATGTTAAGGACGAAAATAATGTTTGGGTCAAAAACGGTGTTCGGGATGAAAAAATGTTGTCTGTGTGGTAAAATGATGTTTGGGACAAAAAAAATACGGTTTGGGTTGGAACATTCTGCTTATGTTGAAAAACGGTGCCTGGGTCGTGTTCGGATCGAAAAAATCAATTTGAGTTGAAAAAATGGGATTCGGGTCGATCAAACGGGGTTTCGTTCAAAAAATATTGCCTGCGACGAAAATATGCTGCTTGGGTAAAAAAATAATGGGTCTCTGGGTCGAAAAATGTCTTCCGGGTTTGTATTGGTCAAAAATTGCAGTTTAGGTCGAAGTAATGGTGTTTGGGTCTTGTTAGGTTCGAATAATGATTTTCCCTTTGAAAAATGCAGTTTGGGTTGAGAAATGTTGTCTAGGTCAGAAAATTGTTTTTGGGGTGAAAAAAGAGGTTTGGTTCGTAGAAATGCTGCTTCGGTAAAAGGAAAATGGTGACTAGGTCGGTTGGTGTCTTTTGGGTCATGTTTGGGTCCTTAAAATGCCGTTTAGGTCGATGATGTCACGCCCCAGGGCGGCCGTCCCCGAGACGTGGCAAATATATAAATGATATCAGTAATCCATACACGAGGTCAAATAAATACTCCACATAGAAATGGCAATACACAAGTAACTGACATCAAATATATACAAAAAGCGGAAGCTCAAATGACTAAGTCTGTAATTCAAAGACATATTACAGACTAGAGTACACAATCATCTGTCCTGTGAGAGCCAATATATACAATAACTGACATCAATAGTCTACATACCGTGCACAAGCACAAGTATAATACATACAATAAAAAGGGAATGCTGATAGCCTCCGACTCGCAAGACATCCAACGCGAACGCAGGTCTCCTACACGGATGGCGCCAGGGGAGCTCTTCTCTTGGATCCGACTCAGCGTCAACTGGGGAAAAACATAAGCGAGGGGTGAGCTACAAGCTTAGTGAGTGGTCAGAAACCAAACACCAACACCAACATTCGATCCTAAGGCAATCACCTATCAAGGAAACCATGGGTAGAAACCCAACGGTTAACAAGGTCACACGGCGGTGCGACCCTACCCTGCCCTTGCCCTAGCCCCCACAGGGGTGAGTCTAGGACTCGAAGGACAACTTGCTGTTCTACACCGTTCGTCATCCGGTAGCGCTCTCCCAGGCAGCCTCTACCTGGAGCCGGCTACGGTCAGTACACTGTCGAACGCATCGATGGTACCTACAGGTGGGGGTCCACCCAGGGCGGCTCGTACCTAGGAAGCATCCACACGGATCCGGCGAAGGGGAGAACGATAATTCAGGCTTGCAACATCGTCCGGTGGTCCACCCTCGTGTAGCCTCACCTGGTACACTCCCCTGTTCAGTACATCTGCCGAACGCATCGGGAGTACCTACAAGTGGGAGTCCTCTGTCAGGGCAGCTTCTACGTCGGGACCCCGGTATACGATGATATTGGGAGGAAACACTACTTGTTCGCAGCGCGAACCCTATGGAAAGCCAATCACTCAAGCTGGTGGGTCAAGTATCAACTCGAGCCCACAACACTCACACCAACACCCTCACCTCCGAAGGGTGACCTGAGGGCATGCCCACCAACATCCTCAACGAAGGCTACCTCAGAACAGCCCACGGAGGCCAATAACATATTTGAGATCATTGTAGGCATCTGGCGCATTCGTCTGCCCCGACGGCAGTACTCAAAATTCGTAGTGCCCGAAACGGTCACGAAAGGCCAACTAAAGAATGCCCAACTCCCGGATCTCCAATTATGGTACCCTGCGCGAAGATCAATCAACAGAAAGACACTAGCTCCCAGAGTTGGTCAAAATAGATCATCAATTCGCGGCAAGGGTACTTGATCCTCAAACCCTATGGGGAGATCAAAATAGTTCCTGGGACGATTAAGTCCAAATCTACTCCTCGAGCATGGCTGACGCTCATGATGACCCTTATACGCTGGGTAAGCCGCTCGACCGCACTTAATCCGCAAGACACGCAAATAGGAGGTCGTCGATTCCCGACAATGCCTAAGCGACGTCATCTACCTGATATGGCGGTCGAGTCCCATCACGAACACTTAGCGTCACGTCTCTTCATTTACGGCCCATGTGGGGCAAAACGCGACAGTACCTCAAACTGTGCTTCACATGCCGCCACCTACAGGTCGCCCAACTATAACCGTTGGAACTCCACCATCATGCACTCAATGGGCAGATTCATCAAGGGGAGTCCAAGCTCTCGACGTCATCCAGTAGCACTCTCCCGGTGTGGCCACTACCTGATAGCCTCCTAGGTCCCTATCTCTGCTATATGGGCACACCAACAAAGCGTCGTGGACAGTTCCTAGGGGCACCACACAGGACTCTGGCCTCTACCGGGTAGCCTCCCACGTCCACTACCTCGGCCAAATGTTTTTATGGCCGACAAAGTGTTGTTCGGGCCGAAAAAATGTTGTTTGGCATAAAAAAAGATGGTTTGGTCGAAAATAGTTATTTTGGGTCGAAAAACACTGTTCTGGTCTGAATATGTTGTTTGGGTTGAAAAAATGAAGTTTGCGTCTAAAAATAATATTTAGGTAGAAAAAACGGTATTTGGGATATGTTAAGGTCGAAAAATAATGTTTGGGTCAAAAAACGGTGTTCGGGATGAAAAAATGTTGTCTGTGTGGTAAAATGATGTTTGGGACAAAAAAAATACGGTTTGGTTTGGAACATTCTGCTTATGTTGAAAAACGGTGCCTGGGTCGTGTTCGGATCGAAAAAATCAATTTGAGTTGAAAAAATGGGGTTCGGTCGATCAAACGGGGTTTTGTTCAAAAAATATTGCCTGCGACGAAAATATGCTGCTTGGGTAAAAAAACAATGGGTCTCTGGGTCGAAAAATGTCTTCCGGGATTTGTATTGGTCAAAAAATTGCAGTTTAGGTCGAAGTAATGGTGTTTGGGTCCTGTTAGGTTCGAATAATGATTTTCCCTTTGAAAAATGCAGTTTGGGTTGAGAAATGTTGTCTGGGTCAGAAAATTGTTTTTGGGGTGAAAAAAGAGGTTTGTGTCGTAGAAATGCTGCTTCGGTAAAAGGAAAATGGTGACTAGGTCGGTTGGTGTCTTCTGGGTCATGTTTGGGTCGTTAAAATGCCGTTTAGGTCGATGAAACGGTGTTTGAGTCGAGTTAGGGTCATAAAATGATTTTTGCGATGGAAAAATGCAATTCGGGTTGAGAAATGTGATTCGGGCCTGAAAATTGTGTATGGGTCACGATTGGGAAGAAAAACGATTTTTCCGTAGAAAAAATATTGCCTGGGTCGAAATAGGATGTTTGGCAGCAAAAATGCTGTTTGGGATGAAAAATTTTTTGTTTGGGCTGAGAAATGTGGTTTGCTTTCTAATAAGATGTCGGGGCAGGAAAATATCTTTTGGGTCCTTTTCGGGGTGAAAGAAAATAAGGTTTGGCTCAGAAAATGCAGCTTGGGTAGAAAAACTGATGTTTGGTCAACAAAATGCTGTTTGGCTCGGAAAATGTTGTTTCGCTCGAAAAATAATGTTTCGGCGGTTTTTGGGTTACAAAATGCCCTTTGTATCAAAAAATGTCGTTTTGATCTAAAAAAATGGTGTTTGTGTCATTTTTTCATCCAAAAAGCCGCTTCGTCGAAAATGATGTTCGGGCCGACGAAATGCAGTTGGATTGAAAAATGTTTTTCTGGTCATGAAAGTGCTGTTTGGGATGAAAAAAATTATTTGGGTCGTAAAATGCTGCTTGGGCGGAAAATAGGGTGTTTTGGGCAGAGAAAATACTGTTTCGGTCAAAAAAAAAAAA